>CM053580.1:35840306-35950101 GCA_028627135.1 Pseudochirops cupreus | reverse complement strand
ATATGTAGATAGATAGATAGATAATAGATGGATAGATAGATGGATGGATATATGATAGATATGTAGATAGATAGATAATAGATGGATAGATAGATGGATGGATATATGATAGACAGATAGATGGATGGATGGATAGATATATGATAGACAGACACATAAATACATGTAGGGACATAGGCATACACATACAGACACACATGCAGAGAAACATATACATATATGTTTCTTCGCATATACATGCACATTCAGACAGACATACACATGTATGGACACACTCATCTTGTGAATTCTTATCATTCTTTTCACATCTTCATTTAGCTTCTTTTCATCGTCCTTGTTGTGATCCAATTGTTTTGGTCGCATCTGACTCTTTGTCCCCCCCTTTAGGGTTTTCTTGGCAAAGATACCAGAGTGGTTTGCCATTTCCTTCTCTAGCTCATTTTGCCAGTGAGGAAACTGAGGCAAACAGGATTAAGTGACTTGCCCAGGGTCACACAGTTAGCATGTTTTTGAAGTGTCGGAGGCTGGTTTTGAAGTCATATCTTCCTGACTCCAGGCCTGTTGCTCTATCCACTGTACCACTAGTTGCCTTATTCTTCCTGGTCATTAAAATGATCACAAATTAGACTGAAAGGGACAGCAGAAGTCATTCAGTCCAACCCCCTTCATTTGATAGATGAAACTGAGACCCAGAAAATTGAAGCAACTTGCTAAGAAAAAAGTATGGGACAGAACAGAGATTCAAAACAAGGTCCTTGAACTGCCCACTGCCCCAAAGTATGGCCATGTCCCTAATACATCACATTTCCCTTCATACTTGGCTACCCAGGTTTCCTTTCCCCAGAAAGAGCTGTCCAGCTTTGTAAATACTTGGAATATTTCAGTCATGACCATAAACACCTGAATCGAAGCTCATTTTCCCCTAGGGTAGGTTAGGGAGGGAGGGCATGGAATAAAACACTACATTTTAGCAACGTAAGGGTTGGGGATAAGGACTGGACCTGTGATGAGAAAAGTCTCTGCCAATATATGCTCATATATTTTCTGTAGTTCCTAGTCAGAAAGAGCAGAGATGGAAGGCAATGTGACTTAAGAGACAGACATAAGTGCCAAGAAAGTTACAAATAATAATGTAAGCCCATGAGTCAGAACCTGGCCTCTATCAGATAGATCAGATTTGATTTTGGGGGCCTCTCTCTAACAATATTCTCTATGGCTCAATTGGTCCCATTCAAGGTTCCCTTTGGGATAATCAGAATCTGGCTTTACTTAAAGAGCCTTATCTCTGCTAAGCACTGGAGTTAACAAAATCTTAATCATAGGACAAGGTTATTAAAGAAGGTATAAACAGAGCTAAGACTGGTGTCTGAGCCCCATCAACGAAGCAATAGTTGACTCCACACCTGGCATTCTCTCTGCTGAACCATCAATTTTCAATTTCTTTCCTAATTCTCATTTGCAAGTGACTTTGGCAATGTTGGTACCTCAATTCAACATTCATTAAGTGCCCACTATGGACCAGGCTTCATTCTAGGTTTGACTCAGCATCTATGGAGACACGGAGCAAGTTATTGAACCTACTGGGGCCCAGATGTACACAGGTGTGAAAATGAAAAGCTTGAGCTCAATTTCCTGTTTTATTTTCTTTTTTGGCTAGGGTCCTCCTTCCAAAACAAAACCAAAAGTACCTTACAGTCTTTTTTGCTTGTACCTATCTCTGTACATGCCATTTCCCCTGATAGAAAGTAATAAAACTTAAATAAAAAAATTTAGATAAAAAAAAAGAAAGTAATCTCCAGGAAGGCAGAGATTTTCATGTTTATCTTTGTATCTCCCCTGAGCATCAGTTAAAGGAAATGGAAATGTTTAGCCTGGAGAAATGAAGATTTAGAATGAGAGACAACAGCTTTCTTCAAGTATTCCAAAAAGTTGTCACATAGAAGATGGATTGGGCATGTTCTATTAGACCCTGGGGGCAGAATGAGAAATTGTGAGTAGAAGCTGCAAGGTGACAGATTTAAACCACAGATAGAGAGAAACTTCCCAACAATTAGACTCATCCATAGGTGGCATGGACTGCCTTGGGATGTTTGGGGTTCTTCATTGGAGGACTTCATGAAGAAGCTGAAGGAGCACTTGCTAAGGAGAGAGGATTCTTGTCCAGGTAAGGGGCCACCCCTGGCATCCCTCGCACTCTGAAATTTTATGATTCTGTTCAATGTGCCACCTTGGAGAAGTCCCCTAATTTCTCTATGATTCAGTTTCTTGATTTGTACAATAAACATCAGGATTCCTGTCTCTCTTTAATTCATAAAATATGAGGGTAAGAAAGCTCATGTGAGATTTAATTATTGGAAAAATGTTCTGTGAATCCAATATATTTTAATCGTATTTGGGTTATGGCTCACTCTGATCTTAAGACATTAGAGCAATGTGGGCCCCTGAGCCAAGCACATTCTGATACTCTATCATTGGGATAAAAGTCCCCTAGCAGCACAGAGAGTATTTAGAATTGGGATATAAAACATCATAAAGCTCTGTGACATTCTCTAACAAGGAAATATGCAGCATCTTCTGTTACCAAGTCAATATATTAGCAGGCTCAACTAGGATGTCCTTCAATGTTCACCTACTCTTTAGCAACCCTGCCAGACCCAAATACTGATGCTTTGGCTTCTGCCTGGGTATTGGTTGTGTGATTCAGGGGAATGAGGAGAATCAAGAGGACCAGGGCTCACATCCTATTACTGCCCCGTGGGACCTTAAACAAAATGGATCTCAGTTTCCTCATCTCCAGATCAATAAACAAACATTTATTAAACATCCATTGTATGCTAAGTAGTGTCAACACAGACAAGAATGAAGCTGTCTCTGCCTTCAAGAAAAGATGTTTGAAACTCATTTGCTCTGAAACTCTTCTGGACCTCCAGAGCTGGGATCCTGTATTTCTGTTGCTATACTAAGTTCTACAACATGATCGTATTTTATTATTTTTATGATTTGTTATTAATTTTTAGGAGATAACTTTTCTATTATACAACCCCCCCACCCTCCAACCTTATCATCTCCAGTCAATCTTCACATTGGCATGGATGAGGGTCTCCTAGGGATGTTCTCCACCTTATCAACGTCCTTTCTAAATGTGACACCCAAGAGGAGCTAGGTGGTACAGTGGATAGAGTACCAGTCCTGGAGTCAGGAGGACCCCATTTGGGGTTTTCTTGGCAGAGATACCAGAGTATTCTGCCATTTCTTTCTCCAGCTGATTTTACAGATGAGGAAACCAAGGCAAATGGGGTTAAGGGACTTGCCCAAGGTCACACGGCTAGTTTTTGTGTTAAGTGCCTGAAGCCGAATTTGAAGTCAAGTCCTCCAGACTCTAGGGCCAGTGTTCTATTCACTGTGCCACTTAGCCACTCCAATTGACCATTTCTTTAATAAAATATTATAGAATTTTGCCAAGAGTCAAATTCAAGCTCATTGGCCTCTAATTAGCAGGTTCCATTCTCTTCCCTATTTTTGAAAATAGGATGGATTTAGGGTGCAGAATAAGACAAACCAACTGAACAACCAACGGACAGAGACAGAGAAATGGTAGATATAAAAGTAGGGGAACTAGGTGGCTTAATAGATAGAACGCTAGGGCCTGGAGTCAGAAAGACCTGAGTTCAAATTTGATTTCAGACATTTTACTAGCTGTGTGACTTTGGGCAAGTCATTTATCCCTGTTTACCTCAGTTTCCTCATCTGTAAAATGAACTGGAGAAGGAAATGGCAAACTACTCCAATGTCTTTGCCAAGAAAACCTCAAATTGAGCCACGAAGAGTCAGATATAACTGAATAACAATAAATATAGAGATATATTTATATGCAACCATAAAAGGAATCTGTTTACTTGACATAATTATTACAAGGAATTTGTTTTTCCTTTACTTCTTTCAATGAGGGGAGTGGAACAAAGGAAAATAGATTTCTGTCATTAAAAAGTAGTAATGGGTTGGGGGGGAAGTACAGATGTAGAATGGAATGGCTCTTATGCCTTTTTCTTAACTGTTTTGCTTTGTTAGAGACCTCTCCTGGAGTAGGGGTAATCTGTAAATGTTTATAATGTAAAAACAAGCCATATTGATAAAAAAAAAATTTAAAAGAGAAAAAGAAAATTGGAAGGCATTGTATCTCCCATCCCAGAGCCCATCTTCTGTTCTTCATAATCTTGCCAATGTTGCTGACAAAGGTGGTAGTCGTCAGAAAGTTGGGAGTAGACACATACTGTTTGGTGACCACATTTCTGTCTATTTGTTAACCTTGCTTTTAATTGTCATTTCTCAGATGAACCTTTTCAGTATTTTACTTTTTTTCCTGCCAGTAGCAACTCCCCTGATAAGCCTTGATGATTACAGAATTCAACTCACGGAGTATCCAACAAGGAAATAAAAACAAAGAAAAAGCAGCTTTGCTATCATGCACCCAAAATACTCACACACAATTTCCTCCTTTGGTGCCAGCTCTCTACTTCCTGGTGTCAACTTTAATTTTTTTTCAGCTAAAAGTGCAAAAGAGAAATGAATCCATTTTAATTAGCGCCATTCCCCAGGTTGTACTAGATTAGTGGAACAGCCCTGCACAGACCATAATTGTGGAACTCTATCCCCAGATTACACACTGTGTCAAACGTCAGATCACATTGTGTTAAGCATCAACTTATCCTAAAATTGTTCTGTAATAAAGGAAAAATGTGATTGGGTCCCTTGCTGTGTGGTCTCTTTTGGTGCCCGTCATCCCACTGGGAGCTGTTGGATGGTGCACTGCTGTCCTGGCACTGGTACTCTCCAGCTTATCAATCAAAACTGGAGGAACCCAAGTCTTGCCTAGGTGTCCTGTTCAAGCCAACAGGAAGGAAGAAAAACAGGCCTGTGTTACTTAGGTGCATTTTTTTCAAAACCCTGAAAGATGTGGGAAGCAAATAAGAGCCTTGAGCTAAAACAATCGAGGTGGGCTGAACACTAATTAATAACTTAGAAATGTCAAATCGGCCCCCTGGTATTTTTTTTTCCCAAACCAGCTAAAAGTCAGGTTTAATTTTTAGAAGCACATTTTTTTTTTCAAAGATGTGCGCGCTCAGTTCAGTTTTAATCAGCTGATCTGGAGTGGCAGGAGACAATAAAGGGTAGAAAAGAGACCCTTCCCGAAGTCCCCAGTGGTAATTACAGAGGACTGGAGGATTGGAGCTTCTGGCCCTGCTGCCCTTGTCTCAACCCCAGCCCCTTAGTCAATAGAGGGAGTGCTGCTCAGTGTCGAGTGAACCGTTTCTGATGTCAGAGGGCCGAGGTGCAGATACTGTCTCTGACATGGTACCTGTGGGACATTGAACAAAACAGCAACCTCTCTGAGCCTCAGTTTACTCATGAGGGGTTAGGTCTTGATGACCTTTGAGGCCCCTTTCAACTCTGAGCCTACAATCATAAAAAAAAGCTTTTGACAGTAAGAATGTCAAAATTGTTCTCTCGTATCCAGCTTTGCTTCTTTCCCTACAGACAGAAGAAGTACCTCTAGGTAGATTCAAATTGTTTGTAGTATATAGGAGGCCAGATAAACCTTACACCATTGCACACATCACAAAGCCATAGATTCAGACATGAAAGGAATCTTTAAAATCAGCTAGTTCAACCGTATCATTTTCTGTCTGAGGAAAATGAGAGCCAGAGATGTTTTAGTGACTTGTCCAAAGACACAGGAATAGCACTATGGGTTCAAAGATTTAGATTTGGAATAAATTAGATAGATAGATAGATAGATAGATAGATAGATAGATAGATAGATAGATAGAGATGGATGGAGAGAAAGAGAAGGAAAGAAGGAAGGAAAGAAGGAAAGAAGAAGGAAGAAGGAAGGGAGGAAGAGAGGGAAGGAGGGAGGGGGGAGGAAAAAAGAAGGAAAGAAATGAGGGAGGGAATGAGGAAGGAGCAGGGAAGGACAGATAGATGAGGCATTTGTTAAGGACTTACTATGTGCCAAGCATTTGCTAAGTTCTGAATCTATAAATACAAATACGTAAATAATAAGACAGTGCTGGCCTTCCAGGGGTTTGTATTTCAATGGATTACTCAAAATAAGAGGAGCTGGAAATGGGAGGTGAGTTAGAAGGTATGTGCCTACAGCATGACCAGGAAGTGACGTAGTGACTTGGACCTCAAGAAAAGGAGGCACAAGCTCATGGATAAGTGTCAAGCCCAGGAACCAGAGTCCAAGTTACCAGGTGGTGATGATGTTCTGAGTAGAGAATGGGTAGTATGGAACAGACTGAGAAGAGACTCTTCCATCTAGTTCAACTCTATCGTTTCATGGATGAGGGAGCTGAGAACTAGAGAGGGGAGGTGATTGCCCCAGGGTCAAATAGGTGATAAATGAAGAAACCAAAATTCAAACCTTGGTCTTAGGACTCCAAATCCAGGAGTTTTTCCGTTGCCCCACACTGATTCTCCACAACTGGAGCTGGGAAGGCTCTGTAGAAGAGACACCTGGGCTTTTCAAGGAAGGGCAATAGTCCACTATTCCAGTACGGTCATCTAGGTTGTATCAAAATGCCTTCTCTTGACATCCATCTCTTAAACTCTCTCCCTCCCAGCTGCCATTTCCCTTTCCTTCCTCCTTGCTTATCACCCAAAGTCCAAAGTTGTGGCCCAGTAGTGCAATTTCTTAAACTGTCCAATCCAACCCAAATCCATCACTCATTAAGTAACTACTATACAAGACCAGACAGCTAGGAAACAACAGTACGTCAAAACAGAGTTTAAATAAAGCCTTGTCAAATGGAATTGAATCTAATCATTAAACTTGAAATCACACACTTAAGGGGTAAGACCAACCAGACAATTGTTCATTCATTCATGCACCAAGCATTTATCAGGTGCCTACTATGGGCTAAGGATGGGGGATACAAAAAGAAAAATGAAGCTGTTTTTGCCCTCCAATAGCTAACATTTTACTGGAGAAATGAAGACCGAGGGAACAGTGATACACGTGCAAATAAATACAATAGAAGAACAAATACATAAAAAGTAACTACAAAGTAATTTCAGTAGCTGCGAGTTGTGCAGGAGAGGGGAAACATTAACAATTGGTGATGGGCTCATGTCAGGGGAGGTGGGGAGGGGTTCCGAGAGGCAGCGACAAGTCATGGCGGAGAACCTGAGCAAAGGCACGGAAGTAGAGATGGATCGTTAATCAATCAACCAATATTTCTTAACCACCTACTATCTGCCAGACACCATGCTAAACACTGGGGATACAAGAAGAAGCAAACAACAATCCCTGCCCTCAATAAGCTTACAATCTAATGCCAAGGGATGTTGCAAGTAGAGCTGGATTGTAAACAGAAAGTAATGTTTAGAAAGATGGGTCGAAACCAAATAATGAAGGTCTTCAAAGGCCTGACAAATTTTGTATTTTATCCTATAGACAAAAGAGAGTCATTGATACTTTGTGAACAGGGGCGTAGCATGATCAGATCTGTACCTTAGGGTAAGGAGAAATATTCCAATTCTTCTTCTTTTTACCATTTGCCACCAGATTGAAGGAAGAGGAGAGTGGCAGTAAAATTCTAAACTTAAAAGTCACAAAGAAATGGAAAATGGATAAACTTCCTACAAAGTCTCTCCCACTGGAAGTGATCTTCCTTTCCTGAGATCTAGCCTGCCACCTCCTTTATTCCTTCCTTAAGCCATCTCTTAAGAAAGCAATGTGGTCAGGAGGGAAAGATTGGGGTTTTGCTTTAGGAGACCTTGGTTCCAATTCCAGTTGGGTTAGTTATTAGATGTGACCATAAGATTTCAGTGTTCTGAGTCTCACTTGTTTAATTCATAAAAAGGGGACAATGATATTAGTTCTATATGCTTTAAAGGATTCTAGGAAAACTACATCATCACTTTAAAGTTCTAAATAAAATTTTGTTTTTGTTGTTCAGTTTTTTCAGTCCTGTCTGACTCTTTGTGACCCCTTTTAGGGTTTTCTTGACAAAGATGCTGGAGGAGTTTGCCATGTCCTTCTCCAGCTCATTTTATAGATGAGGAAACTGAAGCAAACAGGGTTTGCTTACCCAAGGACCACATAACTAATAAATGACTCTCCCAGGGTCACAAAACTGGTAAGAGTCTGAGGTTGAATTTGAATTCAGGTCTTCCTGACTCCAGGTCTGGTGTTCCATCCAGTGTGCCACCTAGCTAGCTGCTCAAATATAATTTACCATCCTCCTTTTGTTGGGGAGGTGCAGGACTATGGTTATGGAACACTGCATACACTACCAGACAAGTCACTTGGCAACTTGGGTTTGCTTCTTGGTTTTTTTGTTTTTTTGTTTTTTGTTGTTGTTCTTGTTCTTGTTTTTGTCAGTGTTAGAAAGAGAGGGTCATGATGTATGGTGGGAGTGGAGGACATAAAATAAAGATGGTACATATTGACATGATTATGACTTTTAAATAATTCTACATAATTATGAGGTTGTCTGTTTTGTTTTGACCCTGACAAAAATGCCTACAGACTACCCTTGGGGAAATGCCTTATCTTCTCAGTGCCCCTAGACAACTCTGAGAGTCTAAGTTGAAGGGAAGATATCAATATGCTTTGACAGAGAGTTACCTCCCTGTGTAACTCTCTAGTCTGATGATATCACAGGTCTAGGGGGAAAATGTTAGCTATTTACTTTTCTCTATTTCTATAACCTATAAAATATATGTATATAGATTATCTATAAGCTATATGCTTTTATCTATACCTATAGAGTGTATAGATACACTTTCTATATGGTAACTCCTTACTCCAGGGAAAGCTCTGTGAAGACAGGCACAGTGTTTTATTTATCTCAGTATCCACAGGTTCTCAATAAATATTCATTGAAATATTTTTCATAAATAAGCAAAAAAGTTAAAAAGCTGGTCTGGCCATGGAAGTCAAAGAAAGGCCTAGCAAGGTTGCAGAGCAGTAATGCTGGGGGTGTCTGACCTCTTGGTAGGCCCTCTATCCTTTGAAACAAATTCCAGAGCATTTAGCTGTATCTTCAGTCCTTGAATGATTAATGCCTTCATCTTCCCTTAGATCATGAACATATCCACCACTCTGTAGCTGAGAATGCATCAGAGTGACTGTGTCAAAGAATTCACCACCCTACCATTGTCATGTAATGAGACTCTGCACATTTAGCAACCAACATCCATCAGTGGATGGACCGAAACTGGATTTTTTCCCATTCAAGTTAGGGCTTCTCTACTGACTGGCAACTCCTTCCCTGGAATCACTGTTTTAGGAAGGATCCAGTCATGCTTCACATCATTCACAATGGGACCCTCTCTCAACTCCCCCTCACCTACATGCTGCTGCCTCCCCTCCTCTCTTTCCAGTTCCCTTTTATCTATTGTCTTCCTCCATTAGAATGTGAACTCCTCGAGGTCAAGGACAATCTTGCTTGTATCATTATTCCTAGGATTTATTACAGTTCCTGGGATGTAGAAGATGCTTAATAAATGCTTTATCTGTCAATCAATCCATGGCTACAGCCTTCAATAACCCAAAGTGACTTCCATACTAGGATGAGACTCCACAAGAAATCTTCAGTAAAAGCTCAAGCTGACTCAGGATTGCCTTTTATGTCCGGGGCAAACATCCATAGTTGGGTTTCCTTTAGCCATTGGCATATTTCCTTGTTCACTTCTGATCCACTTTTGTCTTTTGTTTCTCTTCCAAAATATCATCTTCCTGGTAGCCCAAGGAATGATGCATATAGGTATTTTTTAATTGAAAATATCATAAAACTTCTATGAGATGAAACCCAACAAACTGGACTCTTTAAGTGAAAGCTGGACGTAGAATACTCCACTTTGGGGCAAAGAACAACAGACCCAACTGACAATTATGGTCTATCTAGTTTCATTGCAGGATCTGATTTAATTCAGAGAGTTTCCTCTTTTCCCTACGCAACATCTACCATCCTTTACAGTGAGAACTGGTGTTGAAAATGCTGCTTGGAGCCCTGCAAGATTAAAATATAATGATTTGATTTTCCATCATATAGACTTGAAAGATAAGAACATTCATTCATTCAATAAAAATTTATTAAGCACCTGCTATATGCCCGAGAAAGACTATTTTGTTCTTTCTACTTAATACAGCAGGAAAAAAATGGACTAGTAGCTAATATTTGCTTAGCTCTTTAAGGCTTGAAAAACACTTTACATATATTATCTCCTTTGATCTTTATAACCACCATATAAAGTAGGTTCTATTCTTATCCCCATTTTGCAGATGAGGAAACAGAAGCTGAGGTAGATTGACTTGCTATACCATCCGTCTACCAGCATGACTTGAAATGATTTTCAGCAAGAAGGACTGAGGGGAATAAGTATTTTGGTTTTGTTTTAAGTAAATCATAGGTGGTGCAGTGGACAGAGTATCAGCCTGCAGTCAGGAAGACTCATTTTCCTGAGTTCAAATCTGGCCTCAGACACGAGCTGTGTGACACTGGGCAAGTCACGTAACCCTGTTTGTCTCACTGTATAAATACACACACACATTAGGTGTTTGAGAACTGCTTGGTGTTCTATGATTTGTAGTTCAGAGGGAAATGCATCCTCTTTCATCTTAAAAGTCATTAAGACTATCACAAGATTTCAGATGGAAGGCAAACTTTAGCCACGTCCAGGAATTTTGAAAAAGACATGAGTCTTCAAGAGAACAGACTGAGAGGAAGAAGCTAAGACTGCATGAGCAGTGGCAGTGGGAGAAGTGATATCTTTAGTTCCTTGAGGATTAAAGAGTTGAACTAGAGGGAAGTAGAGTCTCAAGGATGATAGGTAAAGACAGTGAGAAAATGGAGTCCTAAACTGCAGCAGTGGGAATAGAGATGAATGTGGGCTCTCAGATCTCTGCCAGAACCTTGGAACAAAGAACTCAGGGTGAGCCTTCCAACAATAATTACTTCTTCAATGACTAAGAGAAATTCCAAGAGGACTTCTTGAAATGCTCACCCATGTTCCCTCCTTGTATTCGTCCAGTAACAGGCACATACTCATCACTTATTTCATCTAATTGTTTTCTGTATCCTGATTTTGCTTCACATCTAAAGAAATACGAGATGAGTCATAAAGACGTGTATTATATACTTGCCCCATGCTCAGGGGAAAAAAGGAATGGAGAAAGCCAGAGGTTAACTAAAGTATATCTCTATCTAAATGTTAGGAATTTTCCTAACTGGTGGCTCTGTAGCTGTAGTAATAATTTTTCATCTGATACTAACTCCATAAAATGGCAGAAAAAGAAATCATATAGACCTAAAAACCATCATATTGCCCTAGCGTAAAAGTGAGCCAGTCGTTGTAACAGAGTGTAGATATTTGAATCTCCAGAGGAAGGAGAGAGGAAGGAGATGTCAGTGAGAAAAGAAAAGATCACACTTTAACCTATCCCCCAGCGTGGCTATGGTCAAGGCCTAGGAAAAATTCAGCTCTTCCCCTTTCCAAAAAAAGAAGAAAAAGGAAAGGATTGAATACTAGCTGACCAAATCTATACTCCATTGAAACATGTATTAGTATTATGTATAAGTCCTAGGCAGTATAAGGTGTCCCAAAAGTCTTCATGCAGGTTTTAAGCTTTAATAGCTTAAAAATGCATAAAGACTTTTAGAATACTATATACATGGATACATAGATGAATGTATTGTGCATACTTATGTGTATATATGCAGAAGCATGCACATATTGTATACATATATGTATGTAGAGAGAGGACAGAACCATATTAGATATATGTCATACATATGTAATAAGTAATATATATATACACATATAGGTCTGAACCTGTGATTTCATCCCCTTATAGAAATTCCCTACATGGATGCAGATCAGCAATTGACCTATAACCTTATAATCTTTGACAGTTGCCTGACAAGTGGACTGACTTCTCTGTGGTCACGTAGGCAGTGTGTGTCAAAGGCAACACTTGATCCTGGGTCTTCTTGACCCCAAGGCTGGAGTTCATTTCCCCTCACCCTCATTTTCCCTCTCCTTCTCTTGCCTTCTCCTTTTTTCTCTTCCTTTCACTTTCCTTCTCAGAACATACTCTTCTTTAAGAAAGTAATTGTTTTTTGTCGTTTTTCATATTCCCTGTGCTTGACACAATACCTAGCATATATTGAGTGTTTAATAAATGTTTCTTGACCAGCTCAACTCACTCTTCTCTTCACTTTATGCATGCACACACACACACACACACACACACACACACACACACTTTTTTTCAAATGGCATCAACTTTCTACTCACTTTTTTCTTTTAAATCCTCTCAAAATACTCACACAGGGACTTCCCACCCACTGTCCCCCATAACACCCAATTCACTGTCTCCTACCTACCCACATGTACATTAAAATTCTAAAAGCACAAAGTATTTATTTGAAACCATTTCTTTCTTTTTCATTCAATCACAGCTACACTAGGCTTCAGAGTCAGAATGGACCTTGGAAATGATCTTCTAGCCCAACCCTATCACTTGAAAGATGTAGAAACTACAATCCAAGGGATCCGTTCATGGTTACAAGTTCAATCAGTGGCAGAGAAAGGATAAAGCCCCAGTCCTCCTGACTCTAAGCTAGTTTCTAGGACATCTTCCAGATGTAAAATTACCTGCTTTGAGTTTGTAGACATAAAGTTCCTCTCCCTTCCACTTTATAAAACCAAGGCATTTGAGGATCACAGATAGCCCCAATTTCTAAATTAACAATGGAACCAATACCACTACCTTCCTACCACTAGCGTACCAGAATGTCTTGCCTCGGTATACAACTTCTAAAAGACTACCAATTCTTAATTATGAACACACTTAATTTTTCTGGAAACCAATGTGATGATTTTACTTACAGCTCAAGAATAGTGGAATGTAGGCTTTTTGAGGACAGATATATAATCTATATGGATATGTGTGTATATATAGGTATCTATACATGCACATGCACACACACACACACACACACACACATGCATGTGTGTGTATTTCCTTTGGCTAGAAGAAACATGAAACTGGACATATCTTCTGGCTAACTAATAAAGATAAACATATTGGTAGGAGCTCATGAGCTATAGTTTTGAGATGAGTACTTACAGAGTACCTTGAACCTAGAGTAACTTGTGGGGGATACTCCAAGGTACTATAATAAAAAAAAAAGTTAATAACAAAAAGCGTGTGTCCTAAATTCTAAATTTATGAAATTGTCTAGTGATCTAATGATACTTACAAATTGTGTGTGTATGAGTATGTGTGTGGGAGGGATCACTTTTATGAAGCTTTTGAGTTAATGGAGTGTGAGGGATAATTTGACAACAAACCATATTTATTCCATTAAAAAAGGAAAAGAGAAAAAAGAGGAAAGACAGAGAGACAGATTAGGGCAATACCTGTTCTCTACTTGGTTTAAAAGAAGTGACAGCCAGAATTCCTCTTGTAAATCTCTGAAGGGAAGGAATGTTGAGGCTTTAGCTGGGCCCACCTGGAAGCTCTATTAAGACCACACCAGAGCAAGCTTCATCTCCAGACCAGAGGGATAGGGAGCTCTCAAACAAAACATGAAACCAAGGGATGAGTCACAGCAGTGGGGGTGGGGGAAGCTAATGTCACAATTCTTAAATCCAGATCAGCTCAGGTAAAGCTTTCCTCAGGGATGGCAGCCTCTTAGAGAAAGAGACTTTGAAAAGGTCAGTGTTCCTTGCAGATATCAAGGAAAAGGGTTTGAGGTCAAGTGGTCTGGATTGAGGTGTGACTTGAAGTCCTCTATCTGTCCAGATGCGCAGTCAAAGACTGGTCCCCCCAGATGGAGGGGAGCCCCCAGAAACTGACTCTCAAACCCCGAAGAGAACTAGATTTGCTCTGGAAATTCCTAATCAAGCTTTATGCCCCAGGGCATAGATGAAGACAAAGGAATGAGATGCTATATTTTAATAATCTAGCTCCATCATTTTACACTCCAGACCAACTCATGAGGAATTCAGACAAAAAGGCAAAGTCTTAACAATGTCTATCTGGGCAGGAACTTGAGAGTGGGTAAGAAAAGAACAGATTTATAATAAGATGTAAAGGAACAGTAAGAGGACCTTCCAATTGCTGGACAAATCTCCATGACACAGTCTAACTGATAAGGGCTGCTGCTACTCCCCTCTGTCTCCCAGTGTACAAATCCTATTTCAGACACGTACTGGCTTGGTGGCCCTAAGCAAGTAATGTTAGCTTCAGTTTCCTCATCTCTAAAATGGGGGTTCAATTGTAGCACCCACCTCATGGGATGATTGGGAGGATCAACTGATATAATGTGTGTTAAATACTTTGCAAACTTTAAATTGCTATTTAAGTATAAATTATTTTATTGTTATTTTCTCCCTAGCTGAAAAATTAGAAGAAAGTATGGGGTGGCTCTCATCTGGGAGGAAAATGCCTGATTGGCATCCAAAACATCAGAGAAATGACCCCCTCAAGAGGCTGAAGTCAGAAGACCCAGATTCAAAACCTCACTTCCTTGTTAGTTGTGGGGACCCTGGGAAAGGGGCTCAGCCTTAGTTTCTTTGCCTGTAAAATGGAAACAATGATATTTATAGTACCTCATTCTTCAATGTTCTCAACTATAAAATGAGTATGACAGTCAGGGATAGCACCTATCTCCCAGGGTTATGGGTAGGATCAAAGGAGATAGACAACATTTGTGAAGCATTTCTTGGCAAAGTATCTGGTGAATAGTAGGTACTGAATAAACGCTTGTTTCCTCCTTCCTTCCTTCTTCCTGGGCCTTTGGATAGGGCACAGGATGGAAGTGGGGGGGGTAAGGGCATGCACGGAGGGGGGAGGGTAGAACGGTGTACTTCTCCCCATCCCCCATAAAATTAGCCTGGATTTGTAGTGAAAATACTTACGCAAATATATGTGGTCTCTCCCAACTGAACCTAACTTCCTTGAGGGCCATTTTTATTTCAAAAGTTTCATTTTTGTCTTTGCAGCAACAGTATCTGACACAGTGCAGAGCACACTGAAGGTGTTCAATAAAGAGGAAGTGAGGGAGTGACTAGGGAAGTGAGGAATTTTAAGAGGTGGAGGAGAGGAGAGAGTGCCTTCCACATAATGGATACAAGGTATTTTGTAAATGTTAATTATGTTTCTCATCCCATGAAGCCTCAGGACTAGCCAAATAAGGAGAAAGTAAGGGAGAAAAAAACCTTTGTGAGCTTCTGAGAGGTTCTCTAGGGGTGAGGATCCCCAATACAGAGCTGGGTCACCGAGTCCAGTCGCCCTTTCAGAAAGCTGCCATCCAAAGAATGTAAGTGACTTGTCCAGTGTCTTATAGAAGGAAATTGGCAAAGGAAACAAATCCAGAGAGATGAAGGGGCAGAGGTGAGATTTGAACCCAGTACCTTTGACTCTAAGCCCTATATTCTTCCTAAGTGTGGAAGGCTCAGGGGAGGAGATAATAGGGACTAACATTTTTATGGAGCTTTAATACAGTTTGCAAAGTGTTTATATACAACATGGTTTCATTGATCTTCACAGCAATCCTGAAAGGTAGGTGATAATAATAATATTATTATTAATATGAGAATAGTTAGCATTTACATATCACTTGCTACGTGCTGGGCACTGTGTGAAGCACTTTACAGTTTTTATCTCATTTCGTCCTCACAACAACCATAGTAGGTAGGTGCTAATAAATAATAATAATAAACATTTAAATAACACTTACTTTGAGCCAGACAGTGTTAGTGTTGTATGATTATTCTCTTGTTTGATCCTTACAACAACCTAGAAAGTGGGTGCTGCTACTATATCCATTTTACAGAAGAGGAAACTGAGACAAACAAAGGTTAAGTGACCTACCCAGGGTCACAGCTTGTAAGTGTCTGAGGTCAGCTCTGAATGCAGATCATCCTGACTCCAAAATCTAGCACTGTACTATCCAGTTGCCTCAGAAGATAAGAAATCACGGTTCTTATGATTAAAACCCAGAATCCTCTTGGAGATTGGGCTCTGGTGCTTAGCTTCCATTGCAGAAAGAATGGGGACCCAGATCCTGTCTGGTTGCTTGGCAATGTTTTCTTGTCTGTAGGAAACCAGGACACCAAATTACAAGATAACTTGGAAAAATAAATAAATAAAATAAGGATTTCTTCCCAGGTTCTCATTTTGTCCAGAAAATTTGGACTTAGCCCAGTAAAATTGGAAACCCCAACCTAAACACTCAAAGCAGCCCCAAATTCTGCATTTCACTGCTTCCTTCTCTGGCTCTCTGGCTCTCTGGCTCACCTGGGGGCCTGAGCCAGAAGGACATCAAACACAGGTATGCAGACACAAGGCTTGCTCTCTCTGCCCCGTTTATTGAAACTTTGGAAAGCAAACAGATGGCAAAGATACAGAAAAGTCAGGGTTTGCTCAAGTCAACAAACTGAGCCTCAGATGTTTTCTAAATGATCCCTGGGACAGATCAGTCTGCATCCTTGCCAAAATTTGATGAGGAAAAGCAGCATGTCTCACAGACTGGTACCTGTTGGCATTATCTTGTTATTACCCAGGCAGTGGGGAGGAGCGGGGGGGGGGGCGCTGACTGATAACCCCATCTCCCCAGAAACCTCCTCCTTCCTGATCTGTCATCTTACCAAACTCAGCCCACTTTTTCATGGTTATACAATATGGAATCATCAAGCTGCAGGAAAAGGAAGCAGAATCCCCACTCCATACCAGTAGAGTAGAAAGGGGACATCATTTGAAGCCATTGGACCCAAATTTGAATCCGTTTTTTTTTTTTTTTGGTCTCTCTGGTCTTAGTTTTCTTCTCTTCGAAATGAAAAGAAAGGCATAAAATTTGCTTTTAAAATACGATTTAATTCAACAAGCATTTTTATTAAATGCCTACTATGTGCCCAGAACTATGCTAGGTACTAGAGTTATAAAGAAATTTTTTTTCAATTATTAAGCTGGAAAGGAATACCCAGTCCATCCATGGCTCTTCTGGTTTCTGCTTTGACTTCCACTCCTCGGTTCTTTCCACAGCATCTACCCTGTCTCCACTAAATCTCTGCTTCAGTGTGTGTGTGTGTGTGTGTATATGTGTGTGTGTGTGTGTGTGTGTGTGCATGTGTGTGACCTTTGCAGGGTTCATAGGAGAATCAAATGAAATCATTTTTGTAAGTGCTTAGCACAGTTTCTGGCACATAGTAGGTGCTTTATAAAATGCTTTCTCCTGCCCCCTTCTCCTATCATCATCATTATCATCATCAGTTGTTATTATCAACTGTAGCATCCTAGAAAACTTAATTGGATCCAGACTGTGAGTCCCTTAAATGTCCAACAAAGGAGTTTTTGTCCATCACCACTTTCCAAAGAAGTTGACCTTAGTAGGCTCCCACTGTCCACTGCATTCAACTCGGCTGTTGTGGAGGTGGACACCAGTCCCATCCACATAAGTATACATTTCTATAAGACATTTCCAGAATCTCTACTTGCTTCCGCCCAACTGTATTGGAAAACAGGGGACCCATGAGCAGTTGGGTTGCCCAATGTCCTGCTTTGTGAGCTGTCAACTCCTCTCATTGAAGAGAGCACAGGAGAGAATGAGGCTGTCACTATGGACAGTGATTCTGAATGGCCAAGCAGTTCTTAGTGGCAGCTTGTGACCTTCTCTGTCCTGCTTAGGCCCCTCTCCAAGCCTGTGTGCAGTGTGGGATGCTTCAAACTGGAGAATTAAAAGACTCCCATCTACATCTCTTCAAGCACTTTTACCTGTTACACATCCTGAGTAAAGAGCTAATGGTCATCAGTTCAGCAGCTTTGGGAAAGCGGCCTTCAAGGTGATGTCATTGTGGGGTTTCTTTTCTCCAGCAAAAGTGAATCATGTCTTGCAGCCTATAAAAATTGGATTAAAATAACACGTACCCTCTAATAAATGAAGCTTCCTTTCTACACAAGCCCACTACTTCTTACAGAACCAGTATTTATTTCTGTTTCCATAAAAACACCATGTGGGCAACAGTGTTTGCAAAGGGACAGTCGGCAGTGTGGGCCTGACAGTCAAGTTCAGGGCTACTTTATTACTTGCAGGAGGAGGGTCTCATCTTTCCTGACAATGGAATAAAGAGGTCTGAGGGAGGGGAGCCATCAGACAGATAGGGAATGGCTCTTTTTTCCCTTTTTTTTTTTTATTAAATGACTGTTTCTTTCCCAGACCTTAACTCAACCTCATCCACTTTTGTCAGTGAGGGCAGACAGCTGAGAGCAGTATCAGAGAAGGTAATTGCACGGATCAGTCAACAGCTTTTGTCCCATAGCCACTGAGAATTACAGAAAAACGGGTACAGGAAAACACTGTACTGGATTAAAGGAGAAAGATCTTTCTCCAGTTTCTCCTATTTGCCAGATGTTAGATTCCATGGGGGAGACAGAAGCTGCCTCGGTATCTAAAGGAAATCTAGCCGACCAATCTGTGGTTTTCCCCTCCCCTCTTTGAAACTATTTAATCTTGCTTTTTAAGAGAAACATTCCCCAAAACAGAGTTCTGTCTTGTCATGGGACCCTAAGCTATTAAGCTTTGCTGTACATGAATTTTTTTCCCTCTAACATACACAAACACACACGCACATCCCCACCCAAGCCACCTACCAGCTCCGGGGTCTGATGATCAAACATCCACCCCAAAACCTTTGATCCTGTTTGGGAAAAGGTCCCAGTAGCTGCTTAAGTCAACAGTTTGTAAGACAGACGCATTTTATGAACATACTGTTGTAAATCTCTGATGGCCTACACCACACATGCCAAAGAAGTGAGTACCCTCAAGGGCCCCAACAGAGACCCACTACTACAATTAGCTAAAAGCATGTGGAAACAAAGTCAGAATCAGAGAAAGAGGAGATGCGATGTGGATAAAAGTTATGAATGTTAAACCGGAAGGCCTCTAGGTAAGGTATTCAAATTGGAAGTCCTGAAAACACTTTTAAGGAAATTCTGTGTTCTGCTGGGTGATCTCCTCCAGGTAAAGGCAAATAAAAGTCCTCTCTTGTTTCCAACAAGAATTAAGAAATGAGGGCATTTACCCCAAGAGAGGGCATATACCCCAAGAGAAGGCATATATCTTCAAAGAGGAAAAAGAAATGTTCTAATGATCACAAATACACAATCAATCAGTCATTCAAAGCAGGACATTTTTTCATGGAAAAATATCTAGAGACAAAATGGACACCCATAGATTGAAGAATGGCTTTGTACCAACCATAGTATACGAATATTATGGAATATTATAGTCCTCTACAAAAGAATAAACGTGAGAAACACATGAGAAGTTTGTATTAACTAATTCAGAGTGAAGTCAGCAGAACTAGGAAAATAATATTCCCAGTCACTCTAATACTGGTAACAGAAATAACAATGAAGATGAAGTGGAACGTTGGGTAATTAGAAGGACCAAAGTCACAGAGTCTGGGAGGGATGGTACCAGACCAGACAGCTGGATGCAGCCCAAAGCACCCAGAGTCGCCTTGTTTAGTTGCTGTTGTGGGAGCAGTGGGACCAATGGAGGTGAGAGAATACAATTCCAGAGGCAAGGGATCCGGTAGGGATCCAAGTCTCCAATAAATGGCTATTAAGTCTTCCATAAGTGCTGGTCATTTGTGTGATGTAACTTTAAGCCCTTTACCCCCATACAAGATGACCTCAAGGAAAGAGAGAAATATTCAATGTCACAGTCAAAAATAGTGGGATCTTCAGCTGCTTGAAGAGGGAAAGGGAATAAACATTTACGTATGTACCATCTACTATGTGCCAGGCATCACGCTAAGCACTTTTTCCTAAAACTTAAAATTTTAAAATATCCCATTTTGTTATTGAGGAAACTGACACAAACATAGATTAAGTGAGACTAGATCTGAACTCAGATCTTCCTGACTTGGACCCATTTTCTATTTATGCTTCATATGAGGTTCATGATGAAAAAGTGAAGAATATGTATCAAACTCTCACAAGCTTAAAGCTAAGTCATGTAAAAAAAACAAGTAATTACAGCAAAAGGTCCATATTACCTAGCAAAATATTTTTAAAGATAAAAGTTGTCAAAGTAAAAAACTATAGGATTCTTGTATAAATCAGTACATTTAATTAATTTACTTTGTCCCTAGAACACACATTGTTATAGATCATGAAGGGAGAGAATAAAGATTATACAGAAAAGCAAAAATACAGCATTCTCTATTGCAAAACCACAGAGACCAAAACAGTCCTGGTGTTACCACTCTGTCCTAGGCTGTAGTAACATACATTGGCATAGTGTTATAAAGACCCAGGAAATTGGCCTTCTGAGGAAACAAAGTGACCCATATTGGGGAGCAAAGGTAGTCCACATCTCACCATGGTTGAGCCCAGCCACCTGTGAAATATGTATCTTTGTGGGTGTGACTGAATAAAAGTGGAACCAAACACTATGCTAGGGTCTTCATACTGTTATTTCTATACAGAAACTAGCAGTGTCGCACTAGGACAGAGCCATAACTAGGGTAGCACAACTGGATATAATCTCAGGATGCCAAAATTTAATGGATATACCTTCAGCCACTGAGCTTAGCTACTTATTAACAAGACATGCATTAAAATAAGAAGCTGCCATATGGCACATTACTTTCTCTGACAATCCCACCATGACTGACAGCCTCCCTAGGAGCAGCTTCCCTGAAGGTTTCCATGTATACAGGCCAGTGTCCCAGGTACTCAATTTGTTATGTAACAAGACAATAATTCAGTAAGAATGAAATTGTTTTTAAAAATTGATTTGGAACTAGATATAGGCCAATATTTCACACTGAATAATACCAAGATAAGGTCAAAATGGGTACATGATTTAGACATAAAGGGTGATGTCGTAAACAAATTAGGGAACATGAAAAAAATGTATCTGTCAGATCTATGGATAAGGGAAGAATTTATGCCCAAACAAGAAATAGAGAGGATTACAGCATCTAATATGAATAATTTTGATTATATTAAATTAAGAAGATTTTACACAAACAAAACCAATGCAGTTAGGATTAGAAGGAAAGCAAGAAACTAGGAAAGAATTTTTACAGTACAATTCTCTAATAAAGGCTCATTTCTAAACAGTATAGAGAATGGAGTCAAATTTATAAGAATATGGGTCATTTATCAATTGATAAATGGTTAAAAGATATAAATAAGAAGTTTTCAGATGGAGAATCAAAACTATAGTTATATGAAAAATGCTCTAAATCACTATTGATTAGAGAAATTAAAGTTAAAACAACTCTAAGGTACCACCTCACATCAGATTGGTTAATATGACAGAAAAAGGAAATGATGGGTGTTGAAGATGTGGGAAAATTGGGACATTAATCGTTGGTGGAGTTGTGAACTGATCCAACCATTCTGGAGAGCAATTTGGAACTATGTCCCAAGGGCTATAAAAACTGTGTGTACTCTTTGACCCAGCAATACCACTGCCTCTAAAGAGATCAAAGAAAAAGGAAAAGGATCTACATGCATAAGAATATTTTTTAGCAACTTTTTTTGTGGTGATAAATAATTGGAAATTGAGGATATGCTCATCAGTTGGGGAATAATTGAACAAGTTGTGGTATATGATTGTGATGGAATGCTATTGTGCTACAAGAAATGACAAACAGGATCATTTCAGAAAAACCTGGGAAGACTTACATGAACAGATGCAAAGTGAAGTGAGCAAAACCAGGAGAACATTGTACACAGTAATAGCAGTGTTATACAATGATCAGCTATGAATGACTTACTATTCTCAGCAATACAATGATTCAAGATGGTTTTGAAGGACTTATGAAAAATGCTATTCTCCTTGAGAAAAACTGATAGCATCTGAACGTAGATTGAAGCTTAATTTTTTTTCACTTTTTTTGCAACATGGCTAACATGAAAATATATTTTACATAATTTCACATATATAACTGATTTCCCATTTCATGCCTTTGCAGTGGGTGGGGAGAGAGGTGGGAGGGAAGAAGATAATTTAGAACTCAACATTTCTTTTTTAAATGAACATTAAAAATAAATGATATTTTTAAATAAAAATTTAAAAGTTGATTTGGGATCAATCCCGGGCACCTTCCATAATCCTCATGTTTAAGGAAGGGGAAAGTAGGAAAGGGTTAAGATGATCCTGTAAGCAAAACCCCACCAGGACTGAAGGATTCTCCTCAGTGTTTAGCTATTCATTGAAATCCCTCCAATTTACTCTAGGTATCTTGTGTGTCCATAGCTGCTTGTACGTGGTCTTGTGGAATTGAACTTCTTAAAGGCAAGAATTGTTTTTGCCTCTCTTTGTAAACCCAGCACTTAGCAGAGTTTCTGGCATATAGTCAACACTTTAAAAATGTTTGTTGATGGACTGACAGATTGCTTCTTATTAATTAGGCCCTGAGGATACAAAATAAAAAATGAAAGAGTTCCTGTCCTCAGGGAGCTTGTGTTCTATTGGGAGACACAACATAGACATACATGAGTATGTACAAGATAAATCCTAGAAAGATTTGAGAAGAAGAGGGCATTAGCAGCTGGGGACACTAGGGAAGGTTTCATGGAGAATGTATAACCTGACCAGAATTTTGACAGAAACAAGGGATTTTAAACAGCCACAATGAGGACGGAGAGCATTCTAGACATGGGGTGATATGTCCAAGGTGACTCTTAAAGACTTTGAAGTCTGGAGTAGCTACCCAGTGGCATTAGTTGAAGGGATTTCCACACTTGAAATTCCCTGCACTGATAAAATCCCAGAGCTAGACCTCTCCTCTCCCTCCAAAAAAATTCCACTGGAAGCAACCAAAAATTGGGTGGTCATGGTATGAAATCTTTTCTGAAAGTCAAATATACAATAAAGATACTGTGTGGATATCCTTTGTCACTCATATTTCAAGGGATCAAGGAAATTATCACTGGGGGAAAAATTCTTTGATAATATGTGACACTGGTCTTCTTATTCCTACCAAATTAGAAACTGGTTGATGGCAGGGGCCATATTGCAGTATAGTGCCTTGTACACAAGGTACAGCTAAGTGGCACAGTGGATAGAGTGCTGGGCCTGGAGTCAGGAAGACTCATCTCCCTGAGTTCAAATCCAGCCTCAGACATTTACTAGCAAGTGTGACCCTGGACTAGTCACTTAACTCAGTTCGCCTTGGTTTCCTCATCTATAAAATGAGCTGGAGAAGGAAATGACAAACCACTCTGGTATCTCTACCAAGAAAACCCTAAATGGGATCACAAAGAGTTGGACACGACTGAAAAAAAAAAGTGAATGAGTGACCAATAGGCAGTCAAATCAATCAATCAATTAACAACCATTTATTAAGAGAGTGCTATGAGGCAGGCACTGCGCCAAGTGCTGGTGATACAGAGACAAAAAGAAAAACAAATGAGGAAAAAAATCATTCTAGGAGCTTTCATTCTTCAATAGATGGACTTCGAGGCATTTGTTGACTTGAACTAATGTTGGAACCTGTGCCCCTTGACTGAAACTCTGACCATTCTTCCAAATAACATGTGAGCTTCATCCCTACCCTCTGCTCTCATTCTGACTGAAATTTATATCAGACCCCAGTGACTGATGGTAGATCAACTTATTTGCCCCACATTGGCATCACCCTTGATGTCTAAAAAACAATTTTCCATAATTAAAATCCTGGACCTCAAAGCCCAATATCCAGTTTTCAAGAACAGAGTAACTTTTGCAAGCTATCAGGAGCTACTTCAGATGAGACAAGCCACGGCTGGCTCCCCACTAAATAGCCATAGAGAGGAGGGGGATGGGAGAAAATTATAACTTCATCTTATCAATCTCAAAACAAGTCAAAAGGTATCTCTGACTCCCAATCTAAGCTTTGTACTGTAAACCAACTCTACGGTTTCAGGAAAGTCTCAGTGCTTGTGGTTAAAGGAGCCTAGAAAGAGAGATTCTAAGTCTCATGAAAGGTTGATTTCAGACACAGGTCAGTAAAATAAAACCCTCTTGTACATGAATTTTTAAATGGGGCAATGTAAGCTAAATTTTTAAACATAGTCTACCCCTGATTAGGTGGCACAGTGGATAGAGTTCTGGACCTGGAATCAGGAAGACTGGAGCTCAAATACATCCTCAGACACTTATTAGCTATATGGCCTTGATCTAACCTGTTTGCCTCAATTTCCTTATCTGTAAGGATTCTTGTAAAGATCAAATGAGATAATAACTATAAAGCATTTAGCACAGTACCTGGAACATAGTAGGAAGTTTATAAATATTAGTTACTATTAATATGGAGGAACTCATGGGTTAATCTATGGATTTTTTGAGTGAAGTTGAAAGTTTGGCTGTAAGAAGACAACTTTGACATTAACACTGAGTTTACTAGATATTTTTAAAATGAAATAAGCTAAATGTCATGGAGATTCACATGAGTTTGGGGCAATGCAGTTGTCACACTTTTTCTACATTTTGTCTGGTTTTTCTGAGCTGATATTTTCCCCTTATTTTTTATTCTTTATTAAAAGGGACAGCTTTCTGGGAGGAGGAGGGTGGAGGGATACAGTTGAAAGTATAGGTGATATGAGAAGAAACCATAGCAATAAAAATGGACTTTTTGAAAAAGAAATAATATAGAACCATATACAGTGGTGGGGAGACAGTCAAAATAAATCCTGGGAAAGGCTAATCTTTTATCCAGGGCTCCCTTGGTTTTTTCACAGGCTGACAAATGTGATTTAGTTTTGTAGTTTTGAAAACACAGTAGCCTAACAGAGGTCATAATAGTCTTGCCTTTTAACATTATCATTGCTCATTTATTTATATTTTCAGCCCATTATGTTAAAATGACTTATTCTCGGCTTCAGTCATTGAATATGGGCTCTCGCTCTCTCTCTCTCTCTCTCCATATATATATATATGGGTATATGTACATATATGTGTGTACACGTATTTATGCATATATTTATATATACATACTCATATATACATACTCTGTGTGTATAAATATATATTTTCTATACTATATTATACATATACTATATATAGACCTATACTATATATACACATATACATACACATACACATACACACATATATACATATATACATGTATATATATATATATATATATATATATAGTACTATACACTACATAAGGCAGTTTAGTGGCACAGTGAATAGAGAAAAGAGCTAGACCTGGAGTCAGGAAGATCTGACCTCAGACCCTAGCTGTGTGACTGTAAGCAAATCACTTTACCTAGTTTGCCTCAGTTTCCTCATTTGTAAAATGAGCTGGAGGAGGAAATGGTTAATCATTTCAGTAGTTTTGCCAAGAAAACACCAAATGAGATCACAGAGAGTTGGACACAACACCTGATCTAAGCCTTAAAGGAAACTGGGGATTTCAAGAAGTGAAGAAAGGCACTTTGGGCATGAGGCGTGGTCTGGAGAAAGGCAGGAAATGAAATGTGTTCCTACAGAGACAAGCAATGGACCAGGTTTGACTGGGACATACATGAGGGAGAGTTCTGTGAAATAAACCCTTCCCTTCCTCCTAGGCTCAGCTTCAGTGCCCCCACATTTGGGAAACCATTTCTTAATCTCTCAATTGTTAATGCTCTCTTCTTACCAAAATTATCCCTTATTTGTTTAGCTCGATATGCATTGCATCATCCCTGTTGGATGTAAGCTCTTTAAGGGCAAGATCTGCTTTGCAGGCATTTTGGGGGTGGGGGGGGAGTGGGGGCAGGGTTTAACCCTAGTGTCTAGAATACAGCGGGCACTTAATAAATGCTCACTGAATTATTATTGACTCGTAAGGGCATAGTCGTTCCACTCATAACAGTGGCTCCAAAAGAGATGACTCCTGGTTCTCATCCTCAAAGCGAGGTGCTTGGACCAACATCATGGACAGCCCCAGGCTATCCCATTTGACCTGATGCATTTAATCATTCCCTGACCTGTTTTATGGTTATAGTTATTTATAGAGATGTCTCATTCCTATAAGCCTCTGGAGGGACAGCAGAATAGGTCTTTTTCATCTTTATGCCTAGCACATGGTCTTACCCAGAGTAAGTGCTTAATAAATATTTGCTTAATTGAATGATATTGATAGTTAAAGTGGACTGACCATCTCTGTCAGGAGCCCTGATGGTTCTCCTGTATTCTCTCTAGTCTCAATTGTCAGTTAAGTATGACTACTTGTTTGTAAACAAAATAGTCTAAAATCATATTATTCCTCTTTTCTTTGTACCTCAAGATTTCCCTCTTTTGGTCAATGAAACCTTGAGTCTCCTAGTCACCCAATGCTTATGAGCATGGGATCATCCAAGGACGTGTTGGTGAATGTTTAACAACTGGCTTTCTAGGGGGGAAATGTACATTTTTAAATTTCCACTTTTAAATTTAGTCTACATTATTAATACTTTCTCCATCACTTTCCTAAGTCTAGACAATCAAAAAACCAATAAATCAAGGCCTAATTTGTAGTTTTTTCTGGTTTCCATGGTGTAAATTCTTCCACTAAAAATTTAACAACCAGCTCTTAAGAGCCAGTTAGAGCTGGTTCTAACATACCACAGGATCAACCCTCTTTCCTTCATCAACTACATTCAACCAGTTGCTGAACACTGCCAATTCTTCCCTCACAATGCCTTCACATCAGTCCCTTCCTTACTACCCGTTCCTGCTGCCTCTACCCTTGTCTGGACCCTTACCAGTTAATGCCTAGATGACAGCAATAGCCATCTAAATTACTGGAACTCTGTGTTAGAAGGGATAGCCCAGACCTTCCAGTTCAACCCATCCCTGACCCAAGAATCCCCTCAAGAACTTATCTGACAAGTCATTCTCAATCTCCAATTGAAGATCTCCTGTGAGGTCAGTCCATTCAACTTTGGAACAGCTCTCAGTGCCTTGCATGCTTTGTTGGGTCATGTTCTTTCATACTTATAATTTCACTTCAGAAAGAAAACTCCTGTCAACATAGACTGACATTTTCCCTTCACTTTTCAGTCTTTGAGAGTTGACTGGGGCAACAAAGAAGTAAATTCGCTTGCTCAGGATTACACAGCCAGAATGGGTCAGAGGGAGGATCTGAACCCAGGTCTTCCTGATTCCTAGGTCAGCTTGTACTATCTATTTATCAACAAAAAGTGCTTAGATTGCAAAAGAAATGTGAGTTATTATTACCGTGTTCAGGGATCTGTGTTTCCTGCTATAGTGGACAGAGAAGCGGGACACATGATCTTCCACTTCTTAATGAAGCTAAAAGTATAAAGCCTTGCATATAGTAGGCATTTAAGTCAACAATCATCCTTTAAGGACTTGGTATGTGCCAGACACTATGCCTGGGGATAGAAAAAAAAACAAAGCACAAAAAACAAAAAACAAAATTGTCCCTACTTTCAAGAATTATACACTCAACTTTAGCCAACTTGCAAAGAATTTTATTTTATTAATGTGGATTCCATGACCATATATCTTATGACTCAGCATAGTCTATAGATCAAGTTATCCACACTTCCAGATTTAACTCACTTTGTATGTCTTTGGCACCCAAATAAAGAACGAGCTCACCTTCTATCAGTGACAAAAATATGTCATGATGGGGGCAGCTAGGTGGCGCAGTGAATAGAGCACCAGCCTGGGAATCAGGAGGACCTGAGTTCAAATTAGACCTCAGACGCTTAACACAAAAACTAGCCGTGTGACCTTGGGCAAGTCACTTAACCCCCATTGCCCTCCAAAAAGCAAAAAAAAAAAAATGTCACAATAAAAACAGGAAGAGACATTGACCCATTCTGTATTTGTCTATGGGGTGAAATAGTGCCTTTGGAGGACAGTGGGGTGCTTAACGATAATTGCTCTTCCAAACCAGAAGGAAGTGTTTTTATTTCTCTCTGCTGCCCACCATTTCCTGGAGCAGGCACGTTCCTCACAAATACCTGTAAGGACGCCAACTTCTTTTGTGTTTTTCACAATTAGCTTATCTCCAATTATATAAACAGGCAGATGATGACAGTCTTCGGTTGTGGAGGTATTATGGAAAAATAAGGGTTACTTTACTCTGAGTGTAGGTCTTAGTACAAAACAGATTAAAGCTTATGTGGATATACACAATAATAGATAGACTAATTCCATTGTCTGCTTCTCTTAAATTGTTTTATTAGAAGGAACATATTAATTATAATGAAGGCAAATGTGGACTCTGTAGGTTTCTAATGAAAATTCCTTTGTAGCCTCACGGCAGGATTTCCCACCATTTTTCTCTTTCTGATGAAATTAACTCCCTGTGGCTGGTCAGCAGGATAATCTAATTTTAGCCAATCAGCTTGGGAGCTGCCATTGACCTCACAAAGGGAGAGAACGTTACCTGCAGCCATGGCAACGCTGAGCTCAGCTCTGATCATCTCTGGATCCTTTGGAGTAATGAAAGACACCGGCTTGCTTTTGAGATGATTAATCTTTTCCCCTGTGAACCTACTTGAATACATTAGCAACACAAGTATGATAAATTTGTTTATCCCAAGACAATCATTAGAAAATTACCTGCAAAAGTAATTCTCACTAGGGCTGGGGCTATGAATAGTGGACCATATGGCAGTGAGACCTGAGATGAGCAGCCTAGCCCCTCCTTCGCCCCCTCTCGCTGCAACAGGTTGGGGAAGTTGATGAGTTTTCAGATGTCAGAGAAGCATGTGGGGAGGAAAGCCAGAGTCACACAGTCATTGAAAGGACAAGAAAATAACAGACAACACGTTGACACACTAGTGAAGCTGAGAACATTTGCTGGAGCTACTGAACAAATACTGGAATGCTAAGGAGGAGGAGTTTGATATGATGAACTTGAAGGCAAAAGATCTGGGTTCAAATCCTAACTATGTGATTTAAACTCTGAGAGTCAACTTTCCCAGTCACAAAATGGGAATAAAATACTCTCTATTCCCTGTGTGCAGTCAATCCAAGTGCAGGAGGCAGCATTCTAAATCAGCCATTGAGCTCTCTGGGACAACCATACTATTTTCATCAACAGTCCTTTATCAAATACCTACTCCTTTTCCATGATAAAGCCATAAGGATGCAAGTTTCCTCATCTTTAAAATACAACATTTGGACCTTCCTTAGAATTAGAAGGACCTAAGTTCAAATGCAGCCTCAGACACTTGACATTTACTAGCTTGTGTGATTCTGGGCAAGTCACTTAACCCTGATCACCTCACGACAGATAAATATTTTAAAAAATAAAATGCAAGAGTTGGACTAGGACTTCTAAGGTCCCCTCCTTTTCTAAATCTATAAACTTATGATAAGATATATAGGCAGTTGGCTAAGAGGAGTCCAATAATGAAGCCCTATAAAAGCATCTGCTGCCAAGGATGATCTTGGCACACTCTGATAATCTCTCAACCACTACAGGGAGACTGAGACTGTCAAAGCTCAACATTAATATGGTGAATCCCCAGGGGCAAGGAACCCCCAGGTTGCCTAAGGAGGGGCAATTTGATGGAGCAGGGCAAAGATCCCATGCCAATCAGAATAAGACCAGGACTGTGAGTCTCTATCTCTCTCTTTCTCTCTGTCTTTGTCTCTCTCTGTCTCTCTGTCTGTCTGTCTGTCTCTCTCTCTTTCTCTCTCTCCCTCTGTCCTTTTCTTGCAACCTAGGCTGAAATAGGAGACGATTTAAAGTAAAAAAGAAGAAAAATTTGCCTCTCCCCTTGTCTTCTGTTTCGTACATCTCCTGACTTATAATGCAATTTGCTGAACCGATTCAGTTTATCTCCTGGGTCACTAACAGAAGATGTGCTCCAAGGCCTGGCCAATCCCCAGTGTGGCCAATTAAAGGTCAGGTCTATTAAGGACCTTGATTCCTTCCCCTTCTCTTAGGTTTGGTCTGACTCCCTCCAAACTTCCTCTTCCAAAATTGCTTTGCTCTTTATGGGTCCTCTCAGCCTTGTAGGCACTCTGCAACTATAACTAATAATTAATAATAATAATAATAATGTATCAGGGAGAGTGTTACTGCAGATTATAACCTTCAGAATGAGCCCACAGGTCATATATAGGATGCTGTCTCCATCCTCACTGAGACTCCATCAATGTCTCTGGTTCTTTCCTTCCTTTATCCTCCAGCCATTACAGATGGTTATAGATAGCTAATAAGATCTAACATTTCTATAGCTCTTTAAGTTTTGAAAAATACTTTAGCTAACAACCTTCCTAGGTACATGTATATTGTAACTGCAAATATACACATGAGGAAACACATGAAGCCAGGAACGGTAAAATGACTTGTCCTGGGTTACACCACCAGTATTTATCAGGACTTGGACGTAGATTATCTTGACCCAAAGCCAACTCTACTGGACCATGTGTAAGCACAAACAAAGTGGAATTTTTGTAGTTTTCTTGTTTTTGGAGTTCAATTTCCCAGGCTCAGGCTAAATTATAAACATTTGAAGGATTAATCTCCTTTGAACCCTGATAATTCACAGCTGTGCTGAGTCAAGTAGGCTTCCTGCCTTCTGGCTCTGAGCCAATCAGGAGCCAAGTTTTTGTTATATCTCCTGGGAGGTTGGCATTTTGCTTTGGGGGTTCATTCATGAAAAAGATCTTTTGATTTCTTGGTTGAGACTCTGAGTAGCCATTATGTTCAGAGCCCCCCGACTGCTTAGATGTGTATGATCCTTCAATCCAGTGATGTATGCAAAATATATAGCTATATTGCTATGTTCAGACAGCTGGAGCCCTGTCAGTCTTCATGCTAATTTCTCTGCTTGTATTTTCTATGCTCACTTCTTTCTCTGTAATAAAGTAGGATTGTTAACCTTGTTAAAGCTGTCTTTCCTTTATAAAGCAGATGAAAAGAACCTGTGCTAGCAGGCTATCCTGGGTGTGCTAGGGTGCTTGCTAATACACTCTGCCATGTTGTTTCTTGGGCATATAGTAATTACTCAATAAATGCTTGCTGGTTGATTAATTGGGTTTGACAACTTGTAAAGTAGGTATTACTGCAGTCGACCCAGGAATTTTTGTATGTGGGGAAAGAGAAGAGTTTGCTCAGGGTACAGCTGGTAAAGGTAGAGGGAGGAAGAAAATACTCTGTGGGCTACTCAAAGATTCCAGACTTCTAGGTGTCACAGGAGCTGGAGCACTAGACTTGGAGCTGGAAAACTCTGAGTTCAAATTCTACTTCACATACTTACTAACTATATGACTGGGGTGGGTAACTTGACCTCTGTTTGCCTCAGCTTCCTCATCTGTAAAATGGGTGTAATAATAGCCCTTACCTCATAGGACTGTTGTAAGATTCAAATGACATACATACATATATATACAAATACAGACAAAGTGCTTCACGAACCTGAAGGCTCTCTATAAATGCTAACAGGTATTTTTAGAAATTATTAGTTCTACACTGCTGAAGGACCATTGCTGGTGAAATGCAATGGAGGAATGGGATGCAGTCTTTAGATCATGCTGCTGGAGACCCCTAAATTTTAAAGGCCCAATCAAAGCCCCAGTCACCCCACCCCAGTGACTGCTCTGAGCAGTCCCAAGTATTCCCATTTTGCAGATAAGTAAACTGAGGCCCAATGAAGTTAATTAAGTATCTTGTCCCAGGGCTGTATGGGCATACAGCCAGTATTTAGCAAAAGCAGAATTTCAGCCTAGGCCTTGCTGGCAGCATCTTTGCCCCTGTCCACACTCCTTCTATCAAGAAGTTCAACCACTCAATTTTGCTTTAACACAGTCTTCCTTGAGACTTCTCGTGAGCACAAGCCTACTGATAATACCTCCCCACTCATCAGAAATGAGCACGGGGAATTATCTCCTCAAAGAATCTTAAAATTCCCAACATCTCTGACCCAGATAGGATTTTCTCTGAATCTCTCCAGACTGAAGAGATTGGCTGGAATTATCTTTCTCTTGCTTACTATCTTTTCTTTAAAGCTGAAAGATCATACTCCACTTTTCACAGATCTCTCTCTGTCTCTGTCTCTGTCTCTCTGTCTCTGTCTCTGTCTGTCTGTCTGTCTGTCTGTCCCTCTTTCTCTCTCTATCAATAATTCTCCTGTTCTCTTTTCCCTCTGAAGCCCTCATGACTGGAATTGTGAAGTCCTTAGGGGTTACAATGGATGCTTGACCTCCAACAGAAAGGAATATGTCACCATAAAATAGGGGTGTGGAGGCCTTGAGGCCCCAAATGTCACCACTGAGCAAGACGAAATAACAAGAAACAATGCTTTCCCTAAATATTACCCTTCCCCCTTTCTGTCCTGCTAATTAATAGTCAGATTGCATTGATCTTGAGGGAAATTCTCTGTAAAAGGAAGAAGGCTAGCATGACAGTTGAGTGTCTGCCAGAGGATCCCCAGTATCCCAGCACATAAACCACTGGCCATATACAGCAGCTTAATTCATGGGATCTGAGACTTCAGGGCTAGAAAGGAGGTTGGAGGCCATTTAGTTCAACCCACTCATTTTATAAATAAAGAAACAGGAATCAAGAAGGAAAGTGGCCAGATAAGATAATGACAAGTATTTAAATATATTTTATTGGTGCCTTTTATCTGTACCCACCCCCAGACTGAGCCTTCACTTGTCAAGCACCATTGATGTTAAGAAGAGTCCTAAGAGCTTTACAAATATTAACTCATTTGATCCTAACAACAACCCTATAAGATAGGTGCTATTATTATCCTTATTATACAGATTAGGAAACCAAGGCAGATAGAAATTAAGTGACTTGCTTTCCTAGTTCCAGGCCCTGTGCCCACTCTGCTGCACTACCTGGCTACCTATCAGTTATAACAAAGAAAAACAACTAAGAAAAATAATGAGATACAGAAACATTATCTGACAAAGTATATAATATTATGTCCTGGTATTCTCTTGTCTCTCTAAGGTGAAAAAGACCTATCTTACTACCTCTTATCCAGGGTGACCTGAAACACTAGGCAAACTTTAGCGATAACAATGTTAGCTGGTCTGTTCTGTTCTCTGTCTCCCTCCACGTGGCTCCAGATTGAGATTCCAAAAGCACAGAGTGGACTATATGACCCACCTACTCAGAAAGCACCAGTGGTTCACTCTCTATTGCTCTACGACAAAATGTGAACTTTCAGGGCTCAGTACAGTGCTTGGTACATAATCAACCAGGAAATGCAAAATGTTGATGGATGGATTGATGGTTTGATTGACTGGTCTGACATTTGAAGCTCTTCTGGCTCTAGCCTATCTTTCCAAACTTGTTGCGCATCGGCCCCCATACACTCTTACTTTCCAGCCAAACTTATCTACTTTCTCCTCTTGGTATAAGAGATTTCATCTTCTGCCTCTATGCCTTTATATTGGCTATCTCCCATGCCTGGAATTCAATGCCTCCTCAACTCTTCCTCTTAGAATCCCTATCTTCCTTCAAGGCTCAGTCCACACATCACATCATACAGCAGACCTTTTCTGATACCTTTCAGCTATTAATGCTTCCCTTCCTCCATCAGAAATTTCTTATTCACTTACATATATTTGTATGTATTCATTATTATTCATACTGTTTTTTCTCAACTGAAAAAAGAGATTTTTTTTTCCCCTTTGAGTCCCAGAATAGAGCCGTTAGAACATAATAAGTGCTTAATTAATGCTTATCAAATGAAAAGATGGGTGGATAGGTGGATGGGTAGATGGCAGATGGGTAGACAGATAGATGGTTGATTGGGAGGATGGGTAGATGTGTGGATGGACAGAAAGATAGATAGATAGATAGATAGATAGATAGATAGATAGATAGATAGATAGATATAGAGAAATGACTGGCTGGCTGGCTGGCTGGCTGGATGGATGGATGGATGGGTGACTGAAGACAGAGACAGACAGACAGATGCATGGTCAAGTTCACATAGAGTCAAGCTTCAACTCCACATCTCTTTCCCCTCCGTTATTGTAACCTGACATCCTGACTGAGCAGATACTCCCTGTTCTAGGATATGATCCTAAGGAATCTTTTCAAGTTTAAAGAAACTTCAGGAATTCTGCTGCTAGACTTTGCCAATTCAGTTCAATCCAACAACCAGTAAGACTTTTCTAGGTGTGAGACAACTGTGGTAGGTGTGGGGAATAAATTGCCAAACCTAAAATAGTCTCCTGCCCTCAAAGATCCTACATTGAATTGGGAGAGAGGAGGATGAGAACTTTGGGTCTGGAGTCAGTCAATCAACACAGTCTTGTGTTCAAATCTAGCCTCTGGTACTTGCTACCTAGGTGACCATAGGTAAAGTGTTTATTTGCCTTGGGTTCAGCATCCTCTTCTGTAAATGGGAGTATTGACTTCGATGGCATGTGAGGTGTTTTCTAGCTCTTGATTTATGAGAAACACAAAATATGTATACCAAGTGATTGAGGGCAAGAAGAAACACTGAACTGGGGGTGGCAGGTAGGAGGTGGCCCCTGAGGTATGTGCAAAATAAGCTAAGAATTTCAGAACACGGAGGTGAGGAGGAAGAACACTTGAGGCATGGGGGAACAGCCTGTGCCAAGACACAGAAGCAGTTCTGCTTAGGAAACAATAAGGAGACCATTTTCACCGGACCAGATCATATATGAAAGGGAGCAATTTGTTACAGAGTGGACAGGCTAGAGCCAGTTTGTAAAGGGCTCTAAGTGTGTAACAGAGGGCTCTCTATTTTTTCCAACAGTCTATAAAGAGTCACCAAAGGAAGCTCTTGATCAGTGTTTCAAGAATATCAGAATTAATTCTGGGGTATCTGAAAGAAAGATTCTACAGGGGTGGGGAGGTAGACTGGGGGAGTGGACAGAGAGCTGGACTTAGTGACCAAGAGACCTGGCTTCACAATTCTGCTTCTAACACTAAAAAACCATGTGACCAGGAACAAGTTATTTCTCTTCTCTGAGATCCACTCTTCTCATCTGTAAAAAGGGTCAAATAATCTTCTATGGTCCCTCCCTCACGAGAATGTTGTGAGGTTCAGATGAGATGATATATGCATAGATTAACAAGCTGTGATGTGCCTTTGTAAATATCAATTGTTATCTTCCTACCCACAGCCTCACTGTGAAACAGGTAATCTTGAAGGTCCATTAAAACATGTATTAATTCATAAATTCTTTTTGATTAAAATGCTGACAGAATTCTAGTTTGAGAAAACCCCAATCCACTCATTAGCATTTATTAAAGCCTGTGTGCTGCACAGTAGAGCATGGAGTACTGGATAGAGAGCTGCCTTCAATGCCGGGGAGACCTGAGTTCAAATCCTATCTTTGAAACATAATGGCTGTGTTGACTCTAGGCAAATCTCCTAAACCCAGCATTCCAGGCAACTCCCTATGACTATAAGTTACAGAGAAGATGTCAGCCTGTTTTTAGAGGGACTTTCCTCAACACAGAGTCCCCTATGTCAGTGAAATCACATGTCCAGTTCCTATCCCTAATGTGTAAGGCATTGTGCTAGGTACTAGGGATCCTGAAAAATAAAGTAGTCACTGCCTTCAAGCAGCTTATATTCGATTGGTGGTGATATGTATAGATAAGAACTTAAACACATAATATTATATGGTAGTTAGGATTAGGAAAAGTCTCACATAGAACATAAAACTTTATGTGAATCTTGAAGAGAGGGATTCTTTGGGGTGGAGAGGAGGGGAGGGGAAGGTAGGGCATTCCAAGAGGGAGGCAGGGCCCATGCAAAGGTACAGGGATGGGAAATGAAACAGTATGGGTAAGACACAGAAGCCCAGTTTGGGATTCTGTGGATGGGCACTTGGGAACTCTCTGACTGGACCATAGAATTCAGGAAGAGAAGTGGTAGATGAGGATGGAAAGATAGGCTGGGATCAGGTTTTGTGAAGGGCTTTATAAGACAAACAAAGAAACTTATGTGTTTTTTTTTTTCCTGGAGGTAATAGAGAGACTGAGTGAAGGAGTCATATGGCCAGACCCACCCTTCGGGAAAATCATTTTGGAAACTGTGAGGGATGGATTGGTTGGGAACATATGAGGAGATAAACCCTGTTAGGAGACTACTACACATTTTAAATACACTGGGGAGCTGTCCCAAGAATCCTATTGTATACCTTGTCCTAAATAACTTTGTATCACTGTAACAATAATGCGATATTAAACAAGGTGTTAACTTGAAACAAGGTGCTAAGTACCTGCTTACTTGCCAATACAAAGAGGCATGGAAGATCTTCAGATTCCATTAACATTACAATCAAATATGTAATAAACAATAATATAATAACTCACAGAATGCCAGGAATCATTTAAATGGGGGCTAGAAGAGGATTTCAGATGTGCTCCCATTTCCCAAAAACCCAGTACCCAGATTATACAACAATAAGTTGTGATGCCAGTGCATCAGAAACTGTCTATAATTTAGCATCATAGAGACTTAGCACCATAGCCCTAAGAGACCTTACAGAATCTAGTCCAACTTCCTTATTTTCTGGAGGAAGAAACAGAGGCCAAGGGAAGTTAAGTGATTCGTCCAAAGTCACATAGGTATAACATAACAGAAATAGAATTGGAACCCAGGACCTATAACTCCCAAATTCATCAGTCTTTCTCCCCCTCCAAGCCAGTGTCAGACTTTGAAAAGTTAAGTGACTCGCCCAAGGTCATACCACTAATAAGTTTTAAAAGTAGGTCTTGAACTCAAGTCTTCAAAACTCCGGGTCTGATTCATTCTCTACTGTGCTACACTGGCCCCTCTAAAGAACACAATACTTGATGCTTTTAACCAGAAATAAATATATCTGTCTTCTAAATTGGGATTTTTGCAAATCATATTAGATTTATGTGAGAAGAGCTGAGTCTGAACTCTGCCTCTAGTGCATACTAATGGTGTAAAGTCAGCAAGTCACTTAATCCATCTGTACCTCCCAGCAATTTAGGGAAAGTTAAGTCATTTAAGTGCTTACTCTGTGTTAGGTATTATGCCAAGTGTTGAGGATGCAAAGAATGACAAAACCAAACAAATCACAATAGCAACAACAACGATCCTGTTCTCAAGTAGCTCGTTGTCTAACGGACACGCAAGTTTACGCCAACAGGGCACGTACAGGATAAAGTGGAAATAACAGAAGGAAGACACCATAAATTACAGAGCATTACCGACTGCATGGGTAGAGGAAGTTTCTGCCTGGAAGTTCCTTGTCCCAATGGCATTAGAAATCCAAACTGTCCCCCAAAGGGGAGGTGGCATCTTAAAGTGTAGAATAACTACATGTCCCTTCAGCCCCTGTTGAAACTATCCTAGAACCAAGGAGTTCAAATGGAAACATGTCTATTTCATCCTGGTCCCTTCTTATCACTTGTGACATCATCTGGAAAGCGGGCAATTGATGAAGATGCCACAGAGGATCCAGTCCGGAAGTTGAAGAGGAATATGAAGACCATCTCATTTTATAGATGGGGAAACTGATGTCCATGGAGCGGAGTGACTGTCCAGGGCTATTCAGGAATTAAGTAGCAGAGTCAGCTCTCTGCTGGAGAGGAGGGGTGGGGAAGACACATTGCATTTTCTGACAATTTTAAGCCTCTCAGATCCATGTTGTGGAGCAAATGGTAACTGTGTAATTAAAAGGAACACATTTTAAACCTGACAACAATTGGTGCATTTCAAGCATCTGAAATTATTCTATTTTTAATAATTCATGCTCAAAATCCAGTATGTGGGCAACAGAGCAGAAGAAAAATGAAAACAAAGTCTGATCCGGGAGCACCCTTACATCTGTCCTGAGCCTGATGAAAAAGAATCAGAGCAGGGTCCCCTATGGGGGTGTTTATGCCGAGAAACACACTTGTACATGCCGAGAGTGAATGCAAACACACACACACACACACACACACACCACACACACACACACACACACACACACACACACACACGTTGTTAAAGACTTACCTTCATATAGAAATCGATCTTGCCCTACAAGAAAGTAAGGCGGAAGGGGGAAGGGGAGGAATGGGGGGGGATATATGAGAGGGCAGACTGGGGGAAGGAGTAATCAGTATGCTTGCCATCTTGGGGTGAGGGGTAGGGAGAGATGAGATGAAAATTTGGAAGTCAAAATCTTGTGGAAATGAATGTTGAAAACTAAAAATAAATAAGTTCTGAAAAAAGGGGGGGGAAGACTTAGCTTCAGTTTAATAATGATTTTTCCCCATAACTCAAATCAATTCAATCCACCACAAATTCATTAACTGCCTAATCTGTGCCAGCCACTGTATACTTGGTGCTAAGGCTACAAAGACAAAAATGAAATGCTGCTTGCCTTCAAGGAGCATACATTCTCTTCAGTGTAACATGTATAAAAATAAATACATTATTTTAGGGAAGGAAGAAGAGTTTGGGCCACTAAGGAGGTCAGAAAAGGCTGCCTTCATGGAGGGGCATGTAACTTGAATTTTGAGAGACAAAAAAAAAACCCACTAGTGATTCTTAGAGGCAGAAATGAGGAGGGAGAGAATATTTCTGTCCTAACAACTTTGAGACTTCTCAGGATATCTATTTCAACATCCCTCCCTCCTCCAATTGAATGAGTTCCTTAAGGATAGTAATTATTTCATTTTTAGGTGCTTAATAAATGCTTGTTGTTTGGTTGGTTGATTAAAGATACTTTGCAAGTATGTTTATGTATCATTTCTATCTGTGGCCATAGCTAGATGTACATATACCTCTATGTCTCTGTCTATATTGTATAGAGTATAAAAGTTACAACCTCTCTGTACTTCTTTCCTCATCTGCAAAATAGGGCGAAGAGGGCTGGATTCATTGACCTCTAAGGTCACAGCAAGCTCTGTATTTGTGAGGCAGTGTTCTATATATGCATAGCTTTCTATACCATCCAGGGCAGTTAGGTGGTATAGTGGATAGATTGCTGGCCCTGGAGTCAGGAGGACCTGAGTTCAAATCCAGCCTCAGACACTTACTAGTTGTGTGATCCTGGGCAAGTTACTTAACCCTGTTTACCTCAATTTCCTCATCTGTAAAATGAGCTGGAGAAGGAAATGGCAAAACATTTCAGTATCTTTGCCAAAGAAAACCCCAAATGATATTATAGGGATTCAGACATGACTGAACTCAACACCACCATTCATATCTCTATATGTGCCTAAACCTATTGTATCTCTGTGTCTTTATCTATTTCTATGTTTATGTCTATATCTAAACGTCCCTGTCTTTGTGTATTTGTCTATATCGCTATCTTTATGCTTAACATTTATTTTAATGTCTATCTAAATCAATGACTATATTTGTGCTTCAATTGATCTGTGACCTCATCAACAAGGGTATTTCCTGGGCCAGGTCAGATTGCAGTCCATTGATACCTCACCTTGTATGACTTTATCCAGGTACTCCCATGTATCCCTTACATATCCTTCATTCATATTTGGATTTATTTCCATATATACATGTTGTTTCTCTCTAATTGAGTGTAAGCTCCATGAAGGCAGAGCCATTCTGTTTGTGTCTCTGTATCCTCAATGCCTGGCAAATAGTTCGTAATTAATAAATATTTGTTGGAGTGAATTAAAGATTGATTTCATCTCTCCCAAGTCCTTGAATTTCTGGGCCTAATCCTCTAGAATTCCTTTAATTATTCTTTATTTAGAATAATTTCCAGGTCTTCCTAGTCCTGATCACCTTCCTCCAAATATGGTCAATACACCTCTTAACTAGTGGTATATGAATGTAATGAAATACTATTATGCTATAAGAAATGAGGAACAGAGACTTCATAATAACCTAGAGAGACTTATATAAACTGATGTTGAATGAGTAGAGCAGAACCAGGAGAAATTTGTACACAATTACAGACACAGCATATGTGTGACCACTAACTTTGATAGACTAGGCTCCTCTCAGCAATGCAAGGTTGTAAGACAACTCCAAAAGACTCATGATGGAAAAAAGATGTCCACATCTAGAGAAAGAACTACAGAGTTTGAATGTCGATTGAAGCAAACAACTGGCTTTCTTTAATTTTCTTGTTTTGTTTTGTTTCCTCTTCCCCATTTTCATTCCATTAGTCATAATCCTTCTTTACAACTTGACCAATGTTTAATGTGAAGGTATTTGTAGATCCTATATTTGATCGCATGCTGCCATGATGGGGGAGTGAGGAGGGAGAAGAGGGAGGGAGAGAAAATTTGAAACTCAAGGGATTGTGGAACTGGATGTTGTAAGCTAAAAGTAAATTCATTAATTAATTTTTTTTAAATAGACCTCTTAACAAGTAGTGAACAAAAGAGATCACTATACAGTCTGAACAGCACGTGGTTTGATGAATTCTCACTTCCTAGATTAACTTTTCTAGCTGGAGGTTTACACAATTGACTCTTTGTATCCCCAGCATATAACACAGTGCTTGGCACATGACAAATAATTTAATAAATACCCGTTGACAATTGACTGACTTTTGTGGTCTCCAGAAATCCCAGATGTTTTTCACATAAATTGCTTGTCAGGCGAAGTCTCCCCATTTCAATAATCATGCAGTTAATTACTGCCCTTGGAGATGAAGTGATTTTCCCAATGTTACACTAGGAATTACTCTAGTAAGGATCAATGATAGAATTTGAATTCAGGTCTTTGGCTCTAGAACTGCTCTGTCCATTGTACTAAGCTGTCTCTCTTTGGTGCTAGAATTGAGATCTCGTTAAAAATATATCTTTTAAATTTTCCAGATTGCCAGTTTACTGCTTTTGTTCTCAGTGAGAGCCATAATTTAATATTTTAAAAGTAAAAGTAGTGTCCTTATTCCCAGTTACAGAGACAGGTAGGTGGTGTAGTAGATAGAGTGCTGGCCCTGGAGTAAGAAAGACCTGAGTTCAAATATGACCTCAGATACTTACTGTATGAACCTGGGCAACTCACTTAGTTGCTGGTTGCCTCAGTTTCCTCATCTGTAAAATGAAGGTAATAATAAGACCCACCTTGCAGGGAGGTTATGTGTCTCAAATAAGACAATATTTATAAGCAGAACTTAACTGGTACATAACACAACATAAATTCTTATTTTCCTTTCTTCCCTTCCTAGATCAATTAATGTTAGATAAATTTTAACTCATTGTATTACTATAAAGATACCATGAACCATTCACATAACACAGGGACATGACCTTAACAACCACCATGTTCAGGAGATGATGGAGAAGGAAACACAGACACATTTTCAATTCAGAAGAATGCTTCCAACTATTTTATGGAAATTCTGGGCTTGGCAAAGAAACATTTGCCAATGTATTTTTGCCTTCATTTTTAAGCCCAGGAGTATCTGAAGGAAAATTTAATCCATATGTCTCTGATTAATTTCTCCCGAGCTCATCAAAATGTAATTTTGAAGGACAACTTGATTTCCCCAGAAGTTGATTTTTTTAAAAACTGAGTCATTTTCCGAGAATTACAATAAGTAGAAATCAACCTCTGAACTTGTCTGAATTCATTTCAGAACTTGAAATTCACATTAGAATCTGTGCAAAAAGCCCTCTCCTGGCCCCAGAATAACCCTTAAACTTCTACTAAGGCTATGAATTTAAGCAATCGGTGTCCATGGGAAACACCACCAAAGGTTCTGCACACAATAAAAGATATGGGTGTCAACTTCCTAAGGAAGCAACAATCCTGCTACCAATATGCTTCCTCCCTTCCTTTCATCTGACAGCCTGAATTGAGCTATGAGTACCCCATCCAAGATATGAAAAAGGGATGAAGGAAGTATATTAAGAGGATTGCTGCTTCTCGCTGGGTTGGGTGTTGTGATGTGGGCATGGTGTCTCCACTATTCATTGTCCCATGTCTCCAGGGTTCTTATCAGCTTTGGCATTCACTCCTCACCTCCTTACCTCAGATTCATAAGGATTGTTGTCCAGGTAGGCAGGACTTACCTTCCACATACACCAGTTACCATAATGCTTCATGTTGGTGTGCAGACAACCCTGAATTCTCAAATGATAAGATGGCAATCCAATATTTGTTGGAGTGAATCTAAAAGGGGGTTTGTATGGGTCCTACTCACCTGAAAAGATTTTGAGTACAAACCAAGCCATGTAGACTTTGCCCATTTCTTAAGGAAGCACCTGACTAAGTATAAAGAGAGACTCATCACCCCAACTAAGCTCCTGTGCAAGAGATAACCAGATAAATTGGGTGCTTTATGATGTAAACATTTGGCACTCCATGATCCACCATTGTGGGTGTTTATTCAAAGCAATGATTGAGTGTAAGCCATAAGCTCAATTTTCCTCAGTTAATTCTTGGGTAAGTCACTCAGTATTTTAGGATTTAGTAAATTCTCCAAGACTAAATTACAAGCTAATTGCTTTTCTCAGTGAAGGGAGTTTCCACACCGAGAGTTCCCTATCTATAGGTCCACCTAAAGCATATTTGGAGGATGCCTTGTCCTCCCCCTCACCTGTGGCCTACATTTTTCATATAGTCAATGCTCTCTGCCACTGTGTTATCATTGCTCTTTAACATTGGCATCTGCCTTTATGCATGAATATCTTTCATGTGAGGAGGGCCTCCTTTCTTCATTTTTACAGTGGTTGGTTTTCATCTTGTCCCCATTATCCTACTTGGTACTCATTCAGGTTCAATTATTCCTGAGGTGGCCTACCAGTAGAGCTTCCCGCAAAGATGCAATCCTAGCTCAACTGATAAATCCAATTGGCCATTGAAAACATGTATTTCTCAATCTGTCATTTAATAAACTTTTGCCATTTGGCTACCGCTGACTTTTCTAGATTTATTTCATGTAGCTTCCCTTCACACATGCCATGTTTCAGTAAAACTGACTTACTTGCTCTTCTCCATATTCAACATTTTACCTACAACCTCTGTGCCCCATACTCAGAAGGCCCTCCCTCTTCACCTCCAATTCTTGGAATCCCAAGCTTCCATCAAGGCTCAGTTCAGATGCTCAGGTAGCCTTTCCTGATCCCCACTCTGTCCTCCTGGCTCTCTTGGTAATGTTTTCTCCCTACTGAAATTAGATTGCATTTATTTTTCTGTGTACCTGTTTTGTCCCCTTATAGAATATAAACCCTTGGGAGGCAGGGAAATGTTTTTCATTATCATCTTCATATCCCAAGAATTTAGCACAGTGTGTGGACCTTGGAGGTGCCTAATAAGTGCTGACTGGATTTAATTACTGCATTGTGGACCTCTGTCCTACCCTAATGTTATTATTGATTATTATTAGGTCCAAACCTGTTATTTCACTGGTGTAGGGAACTCCGGGGGGTGAAACTCCCTTACTGAGACCCAAAAAAGCAATGAGTTCATAACTCAGTCTTAGAGAATTCACTGGTACTCTAAGATGTTGACTGGCTTACACAAGGTCATGTATCAGAGAATTTCAACTCCAGTTTTCTTGATTTCAAAGGCTGCTCTTTATCTACTATGCAGCCCTTACTTTTCTCAAGGTAATCATCAATCATTATCATCATCAATATAGGAGGGGATTGAAAAGTGACATTGCAAAAAAGTGACATCTGATAATGGCTGAGAGTCTTAATGCCTATAAAGAACACCAAAAACCTAGGAACAAGGGAGAGAAGAGAGAAGAAAACCTGTCCCCCAGTGCTCACTAAACCAGAGATTCCCTGTGTTATAATGATAACAACAAAATTAATTAATGATCAGGCCATTTTGATACCTTCTGAGAAAGTAACTTTGGTTGTTTATAATCATCTAAATTTTGCTTTAAGAGAGACATGGCAGGCAGTGAAAGGCAGAATGCCAGCCTGTGTTTGCTCTGAAGACAGAGCAGTGAGGGATGTCCATGCACCAAAGGTAGCAAGTTCCCCTTTTACAAGCCCTCATAAACTTGACAGAACATTGTGGTGAACCAGGACATCCCCCACTGCCATGCCAGATCAGTGATTCTATGACTGACAGATGTGAACTGAAGGTCAAGTTCATCTGCTTTCCCAAGCGTTTCTTTTTTAATATTATATTTTAATTAATTTTTCCATTAATATGAATTGATTTTTTTCTTCCCTTCCATCCTCTCCAACTAAAAAGAAAGGAGAAAACCCTTGTAATAAATATGCACAGTCAAAAAAAACCCCACTCAATTCCTACATTGACTATGTTCAAAAATTATCTACCATATTCTACACCTTGAATCTCTTCTCTCCCAGGAGTGTCATTATCAATCCTATGGAATTGTCTTTCTTCTTCTGAACTGTCAATTCTTCATCTTTCAAAGCTGTTTGCTAGTGGTATAATTGTAAAAATTCTTCTCCTGGTTCTACTTAGTTTCTTCTGCATCAGTTCAGACAAATCTTCCAAGTTTCTCTGAAACTAATCCTTTTATCATTTCTCATGGCAAAATAGTAAGCATACCATTACATCGAAATACCACAATTTGTTCAGCTATTCCCCAATTAATGGGCACTTCTTTTGTTTCTAGATCTTTGCTACTTTTCCCAAGAATTTCCAAGATTGTCTATACAAGGCAATGGAATCCACTTCATAGTGGAACCTACAATGCTCATGAAGGAGGGGAGTGAGGGGTTGTTGACTGGTCATTTTAGTCATGTTCGATTCTGTACCCCATTTGGGGTTTTCTTAACAGTCATTCGCCGTTTCTTTCTCCAATGTGTTCCCATTTTACAGATAAGAAACTGAAGCAAATAGGGGTTAAGTGACTTGCCCAGGGTCACACAGTTAGTAACTTCTGAAATCAGATTTGAACTCAGGTCTTCCTGACTCCAGACCCAGCACTCCACTGTACTTAGTAAATAATTTTTATCATCTATCCATCCATCCATACAATAAGTAGCAGAACTATGGTTCAAACCCAGATCTTCTTCTTCTAAATCCAATGTTCTTTCCACTACTCTTTGCTGCATCCATTCCTTAGAACTAGATTAGACTCGCAGGTCTCATTTATCTCTGAATCCTATGTGCTACTCTCTGAACACACAGTAGACATTTAACCTTTCTGGTATTCTGTTTCCTCAACTATGGAATGAAGATGATATTTTTACTCCTTACATTATTATGTAATTATGATGAATTATTTCAGACAGCGTGGTTGGGTAGATAAAACACTGGCCTCAAGGTCAGGAAGTTCAGTTGTTTTTTAGTCTTATCCAACTCTTCATGAACCCATTTTGAGTTTTCTTGGCAAAGATACTAGAGTGGTTGGCCATTTCTTTCTCCAGGCCATTTTACAGATGAAGAAACTGAGGCAAATAGGATGAAGTGACTTGCCCAGGGTCACACAGTTAGTAAGTGTCTGAAGCTAGATCTGAACTCAGGAAGGTGAGTCTTTCTGACTCCAGGACTGGCACTCTATGCACTACGGCACCATCTAGCTGCCAGGGTCAGGAAGACCTGTGTTCAAATCTTGCCTTTGATTGATTTTGATTAATTTTAAATTGATTAATTTTATGACCCTGATCAATTCATTTCACTTCTCTGCATAACAATTTCCCCTTCTGTAAAATAGGAATAATAATGAGAGTAGTATCTTCCCTCGTCGTGCTGTTGTGAGGTTCAAATGAGGTCATATATGTGAAGGGTTTTGTAAATGTTAAAACATTTCATCATTGTACCCTGTTGTAGGGAGTAGTATCAGATACGTGTTAATTGTTTGGGGGTGGTCATGGAGGTAATACTGGCATAATCAATCAACCAATAAACATTAATTAGAAGCCTACTATTCACCACTGTCCAAAGAGAGCCACGGATACAAAAAAAGAAACACCAGTCCCTGCCCTCAAGGAGTTTGCCATCTGGGAAATGTGGGTTCAAATTCTTCCTCTGACACTTGCTGACCTTGGGCAAGTCACCACCCCAACACAACCCTAACACCAACCTAACTCTGAGCTTTAAGTAACTCTCTAAGGCTCTAACTCACAGATGGATTCTTGAGCATTATTAGGAGGAAGTCTAGAAAGTTAGAGATGCCAATGAGAATGTAAGGCATGGCTCCATATTGGTTTTCACTATACACCCAGAATGAAAGGGATTCTGGAAATTAACAGAAGGATTTGAGACCATCTTTGAATTATTTATCCCAAAGGCAAAGAACCAGAAAACTTGCAAATGACCAGAACTTTGTTTTCCACAATAGGGTATAATTATAATTAATGCTGATATGGTGACCCTGGAGTACTGAGAGCCTCAGAAAAATAAAAATCCATTTACATTCAGAATAGTTTAATATTAAATTGATTGTATTCTTTGAGGGTCAGTCATCCATGTATGCTGCAAAAAGTGTCAGTAATCAGAAGATTGTTGTGGGGTTTACATGAGATTCACAATGACATAGAACATAACAATGAACAAAAGTACATTTCTTCCAACTCTGCTGTCATGTAGGTAGGGAAAGAATTGTTATCCCCACTTTACAGGTGAGGAAACCGAGGCAGATCCAAGTTAAGTCACTTGCTCAGGGTTACACAGATAGAAAGTATCAGAACCCAAGGTTTCAGTTTCTGAGTCTGAGCATCTTTCCACAAAACAGAAAAACTACCCTTTAGCTAGAGGCCAACATTTTATGGCTATATGGCTAGACCTTGACAGGTTCTGTTCAGGGAATAAATTAGGTGCCAGCACTGTGCATTGTATATTGTATATTTTTCTGTCTAAGGTAAGTCTCTAAATGTGTCAGTTCAGAAAGTTTCCATATACACAAGATTCCTTGGCAGGAGCTCCCTATAGTGGTGAACTTACAGGGAAGGAAGGAAGGAAGGAAGGAACGAAGGAACAAAGGAAGGAATGAAGGAACGAAGGAACAAAGGAAGGAAGGAAGGAAGGAGAGAGAAAGAATAAAGGAAAGAAGGAAGGAAAGAAGTAAATGAAAGAAGGGAGGGAAGAAGAAGGAAGGAAGGAAAGAAATGAAAAAAAAGAAGGTGGGGAAGGAAGGATAAAGGGAGAAGGAAGAAAGGAGGGAGGGAGAAGGGAGAGGAAAAGAAGAGAGGGAGAAAATAATCATTTATGTAATACCTACTATGTGTTATACACTGAGCTAAACACTTTTTACAAGAGTTATCTCACAACAACCACCCAAGGTAAGTGCTATTATTATTCCTATTTTACAGTTGAGGAAACTGAGGCAGACAGTATTTTGCCCGGTGTCATATGACTACTAAGAGTCTGAAGTCAGACCTGAGGTCAGGTCTCCCTGATTTCAGGCTCAGTGCTCTATCAATTGTGCCGAAAGTGGAAAGAGAAAGGGGAAAGATAGACAGACAGATAGACAGACAGACAGTCACAGAAAGAGATAGAGACACAGAGAGACAAAGTGCAAGCTGGTCTCAAATTCAGGAAGACCTGAGTTCAAGTCTCATCTATGACAAATCCTGCCTATGAGACCTTAAGTAGGTGCTTGAGTCACTTAACCTCTCAGTTCTCTGGGCAGTTCTTTAAGGTTCTACATTACAGAGAAAGTGGGTGTCTCTATATGAATGGCCTCACAATTCTCATTTTTTTTTTTACAAAAAAAAAATGTACAAGACACCATGCTAAAATACTGAAGAAGGTAGGAGGATGAGACACAGATCTTGCCCTCAGGGAGTTTATAATCTAGTGACATTCTTTGCCTCTAAAGCAAAGGTTCAAATTCAATTATACATTACAAACTTCTTGAGCAGGACTTAAATGGAACCTTCCATGGTGACTACAAGAAATTCAATCCCTTCTTTTTCTCATTTTTGTAAACAGACTTACTCATTAGACATCAAGAGGTGGGCTATATACATGCAGGACTGATTCAAGAACTGCCCCAATTATCTGAACAATTCAAACAAGAAAACTCCCCTGAGGCCCCCTCCCATTAGGGAATCCCCCACTGCAGCTGAAGATGTCAGCAGAAAAGAAGGCGGGGCAGGGCCAGGGATGAGGACAACCAATGAACAACCCCGCTGGAGAGGTCGGGTTCACAGAAAGACCTTCAGCACGTTGGAAAGCACCTCGTGGAGAATTTTGAGGTCAGGGACATTTTTTGTTTCCTTTATTTTTATCCCTAGTCCTTAGCACAGCGCTGTCAATACATGCTTATGGACTCTCTCACTGACAGACCCAGGCCAGACCTTCACAGGATGAAGCAGCACAGAGGATATACAATCCACACACTCAGATCAATGAGGTCGGCTGCTGGGCTCCATCACTCTCTAAAGCAGCGGTTCTCAACCTGTGGGTCGCAACCCCTTTCCAGGGGTCACCTAAGACCATCGGAAAACACATATTTCTGATGGTCTTAGGAACCGAGGCACCACTCCTCTATCTGTCTCCAGGCAGGTCCACCCACATGCAAAAAGCCCACATATGAGTATTAAAGGGTCCCGGCATTAGGAAGGTTGAGAACCACTGTTCTAAAGGATTTTTATATTGAATTCTCCAGCAGACTGTAAACTCCTTGAGGGCAGGAACTTCTTCATTTCTGTCTCTGTATTCGGAACATTTAACACCTGGTACAGAGTTGGGGCTTAATGGATGTTTATCTAATTCGATTCCAGGTCAAATGTTCAGGAACTTTCTATTTCTGCTTCTATCTCTCAACCTCCAGAGTGCATTCATGTGATATATCATTAAATGTTGAATGGAGATTACTTCGAGCTCTGGGTTCTCCCCTCTTTTGATATCCTGGACCCCTTTGGCAATCTGGTGAAGATTCTGGATCCCTTGTCTGAATTGCATATTTAAATATTTGAAGCAAATGCTAAATTTCAATTAGAATTAGAGGTTAGTGAAAATAAAGATGTAATTTTCCTTAAGTTTGTGGACCCCTAGAAATTTATCTACAAACTCTTTGGGGGGTTTCATAAGCCCCAGGTTAAGAATTCTTGATTTAAGGAGAAAACAGAAATAAAAATCAACAATATACCCAAACTCCAGTTTAAGAAAAAAACATGGATAGACTCAAATCTTTTTTTCCTTCTATAGTAATGAGATATGGTTTTCCCCAGGGAATCAGTGGAATCTCCTCCAAAGGCCTCATGGCTGAAACTATCTGAGAGAATGGCTTCTCCCAAGGGCAGGAAACTGTCTATTGACATATGGGACACAAAGCAGCAGTGTTGTATACTGAGATGAGGATCTAGGAGGACAAAGGCTGTAATTCTTCCCAAGTGCCCTATGCCATAGTCCAGTATAGTTATCCATCCTTTTGCCTGTGTCCATGGGGTACAGAGTGGGCTGGGCATGGGGCAACCATCAGGCTAATTGGATCACTGCAGACACCACCACTGGGTCACTCAGGTCAAAACATCCTGCCCCAATGCACCTAATTTGGGATATTAATCAAATTCAACAGCCGTTTCCAAATCCCCTCTTCACTTTCTGGGGGAAGCCAGTCCCAGTAACAAATGTGACATCTGAATTTATGGTTATTAACAAAATGAGACTTTAAACTGTCTGGGCATCTGCACCTTTTAGTTGGTCTTTCAATATATTCTCTCACTAAAGCTTCATCACCCCAGAGCCATAAAGGGCTTTAGTGATCATCTAGCCCACCCTCTAATTTTAGATAAGGAAACTGAGGCCCAAGAAGATTGTATAATTCTAGATCTAGTACTCTTTCTGTTGCATAACTAGGAGGCTATAGAATTGGTCCATGAAAGAGATGATGAAAGGCTGAACTGCGGAGATGGAAGTATGGATAGAGAGAAGGGAATGGATATAATAGGTGTAGGTAGAATTGACGAGATGGCAACTGATTGCATGTGGCAGGGAATGGGCAATAAGAGAGAAAGAAGAGCTGGAGATTTTTCTTTAGGTGCTGACCAAGTTTGTGGACTGGGAGACTACAAAAATGAAGGTGGTGAATGGAAACTGTAAATGATAGAGACCTACAATGTCACAGACATTTCTCTTTTTCTGTTCTATTCTGCATATGCAAATATCCACTTTATTTGGTGTTTGTTAGGTTTGGAAGAAAAGTTCAAACTAATTTTTAATGGTGGTAACCTCTACAGAAATAGGGAAATATGGAATAGCAGGAGGATAGGGACAAAAATAATGAGTTCCATTTTGACGGATTGGATTTGAGATGCCCACAGGATATCTAGTTGGATGTGAGCAAGAGACAGTGATAGGCTACCCAGTATGATCTGCACAATAATGCTACAAGGTAGGTGCTAATATTATGTCCATTTTACAGAAAAAGAACCTGGCACTCTGGGAATTAAATGACCAACCCATGGCCATAGTGCACACACGAATCTGAGGCAGGATTGAAACTCAGATCTTCTTATCTCCAACTCCAGCATTCCAATGTACTATTCCCCCAAGTTGTCATCCAGTAAATTGTGGCTTTCAGGAGTGCCATGGTCCAAAGGGTTTCTCCTGGAGCACCTCTGTTGTAAGACAAGGTTCCCATCAAACATCTCACATTCTGGCCAGCACCTGAGTGTAGGCTGTTAAAATGTGGATCTTGGCTGCCATTGATCTGATAATTTTGCTCTCTGTGTGACTCCAATTCCTCACACCCAGTCTTTATTTTGGTTTATGGAATGTAATTTTACTCTGAGCAGGACTCCTGTAGCTTTCAGACTAAGAATCATACAGTTCCAGATGCTTCTGAGGACTTATCTCTGCAAAGCTGCTGGGGACAACACTGAGCTCAAATTGTCCATATTTGCTGGGAAATGAGGAAATATTTTTAAAACATTGTATTGATTTCAGATGGCAAAATCCTTCCTCCCCCTGGATGGAAAGAACAAAATGCAACAGAGAACTGTGAAAATCATCTGTCTCCATTGTTCATTCAGAAAAATCTTTCAGGCCAAAACCTGAGCCAAGGCTAGAAAAGTTTCTTGGTGCTCTGAACAAGGGGAACTCCAATGTTCCACCATGGCTATTCTCTTAACCCAGACCAAGTCAGTGGCTAAATGAGACCCATGGAGTTGCATGACAACACACTATACCATGAGCTTCTGAAAAGCTTCCAAAATGAAGTCATATAAGCCATGACTCCCAATGGTGGATTGGATATTCCCTTATGTTGGGATGGAGACTAAGTTTTTAAAGACCTAAGATTGCAATAATTTCTCCCTACTCCCAATGAATCAGAGATTCAATTCAATTAATCTCAAGAAACACTTTTTCAACTCTAACTGCTCCAAATGCCCCAATGGATCCATGATCTTATTGATGTGGTCACTACCTCCAATGATGCAAAACAAAACCCAGACATTCCTGCCCATCTTATGTAACTCTCATCCATGTCCTCACCTAAATTTATCCCAGTAACTCAAGGGATCTGTCCAATGTGCTGGGAGGCTTCCTCACTTTTCTCTTGTCATCACAAAAATCACAGTGGAGTATATGGGTTATCTAATGGTTGCTCCTCCTCTCAACATGTGACCAGCTCATCAATCAGCTAATCAACAAGAATTTATTAAGTTGAATATTCCAGGAACTGTGCTTGGTACTGAGAATACAATTACAAAAAATAAAACAATTCCTATTCTCAAGGAACTTGTGTTCTAAAGGAATAAACACATGTATGTACCTATAGAAAGATAGCATTAACATAAAGCAAATAAATGCAAAGTTGTTGAATACAAGGTCATTTGGGAGGGAGGAAACTGGCAGTTGGAAGGATTCTAAGTTTTAAGCAGAAACATCACAGCTAAACTACATCTTTAAGAAAGAGAGGAATTCCAGGCATAGGAGGTGGCCATTTTATTTTTATAATATATTTCTTTGATGACACCTTGTATTTTATTTCTTCATAATCTCTCATTTATAATATATTACATTTTACTCAACATATCCAGGGGTGGGGAACCTGTGACCTGGAGGCTACACGTGGCCTTCTAGGTCCTTGGGTGCAGCCTTTCGACTGAGTCCAAGTTTTAGAGAACAAATCCTTTTATTGAGGGGATTTGTTCTGTGAAGTTTGAATTCAGTCAAAGGGCCACATTTAAGGACTGAGAGGGTCACATGTGACCTCCAGACCACAGTCACCCACCCCTGAATCCTACACCTTTCCACTGCCTTTTGGCATGGAAGCAAACAATAGAACAGACCACAGTCCCTGCTCTCAAGGAGTTTACACCATTCCAGTAACAGCAATTCATATTAAGTGCTAGTAACCAGTTGCATTGTCTACACAGGGTCAATCACTCAACCAATTAACATTTATTAAACACCTACTAAGTGTCAGGCACTATGCTAAGCACTAGGATTAAGGATTAAGAACGGGCTTATGACACTAACATTCTTGTATACTTTGCTAATAGCATATCAGGTTGATTTTTTTCTGTTAACCTGGAAAGAAATCCAAGTACTAGGCTTGATTTAAAAACACCAAGGACACTAGAGCAATAATGGAATTATTATGAGGGTTGGGGGTTGAGAGAATTATTATCAGAGCATTCCCATGAGGCTGGGAAAGCATACTTTGGCTCCATGAGGAAGGATATAATGTGCTCTGGCCCCTTACTAAATAAAGGGCAAGAATGACCAGCGAAGATCCTGGTTGATCCCTGGAGGGAAAAGGTGGTAGATGCCAAAGAAGATTAGTGACTTGAGTCATGAAGTCAACCACACTGTTGTCTATAAGCAGCAAAAATAGATTGTTAGATTTTCAGGGTGAATATTTATGCCTTAGAAATTGGCAAAGCTTACAAATCAGTCTTTGCTTTATTATGTTGACTATCTACTTAAGAAAGTGAGGGAGAAATGATTCAGATTAAATTTTAAAATGTGGTATGTATGTGAGCTGGTTGCTAAACATTTACCAGCGCACCGCTGGTTATAAGGAATGAGGTGCGACAATCTCTGATCTTTTTCAAGACAGCCTCTTTTTGAGAAATCAGTCAAGACCAGCTCCCCTTTAGGCTTCAAAATAGAGGAGAGAACAGTTACTACAGCTACACATGCGTGTCAGAGAGAACACGTGTCTGTCCAGATGAGGCTAAACTTGGATCTGAAGTTGTTGGGTAGACATGTATGGTGAGCTTCAAGTTCCTGGAGGACTGCAAGGTGAAAGAGATTTGTTTTTCTTGATACTAGAAAGAATAGTCAAGAGTAATGGGGAAAGGAGGGAGGGGTAGGGAGAGAGATGCAAAGTTAGACTTTATGAAAAATAAAATTTTCCTAATAATTAGAGCTATCCAAAAGTGGAATTGACTATTTTAAGAAGTGGTGGGTTCTCCCTCACCTGAGCCCTGCAAGCAAACTGTAGATGACCATCTGACTTGCATGCTATATAGAGGTTGCATGATGAGCATTGAATTGAGATTCAAGACCTAGATTCAGACCCTGCCTCAAACATTACTGGGCATATGCACCTAGGCAAGTCACTTAACCACTGTTCTCCTCACAAAGCAGCTGCTGGAGCAGTGGATAAAGGACTAGACCTGAAATCAGGAAGACCTGAGTTCAAATCTAGCCCCAGACTCAAGTCACTTAAATGTTGTTTGCCTCAATTTCCTCGACTGTAAAATGTCAATCATAACACCTACCTCTTAGGGTTGTTGTGAAGATCAAATGAAAGAATACTTGTAAAATGCTTAATAAAAGAAAATAGAGATACTGGTATGAGGCTACTTCTGGGGAGCACATAGGAGGGAAATGTGAGCAGGATCAGCCAAGAAATGAATCATCCCAGTCTGCCAGAGGACTACAAGCAGTATGAGTACCCATTAAAATCAGTACTCTAAGGCAAAGTTTCAGTTGCCCTACCCTAGTTAAGACTGCTTACTAGCCACTTGGGACATCTGTGGATATTTATCTCCAGGATAAAGTTTCCTTACCCATACTGTTCCTTCCTTCCCCACCCTCACCCCTTCCAAAACTTTTAAGGTCCAGCTCATGTTTCCATCTCTCTGGTGAAGCTTTCCCAGACCACCCTCAGTACATGATAACTCATTCCTTTCTAGAATTCTTTCAGTACTTTATACCTGTTCCACTCAATTGATAATCATTCTTTCATTCATTTATTCAAGAGCATTTATTGTGTCTACCATTCATAGGGCACTGTGCTAAGTGCTGAGAGAAATACAAAACACTTCAGTTTGTCACTGTGTTGTTTTTTTTTTGAATCAGGTCCACCTTCTAGCAGATGGTCTTAAAGGCAAAATGAGTCTTTTTTTTTGGACATTATCAATGTGAGAATTTGTTTTGTGTGACTAAACATTTTTGGTATGAGCATTTTCTTTTTCTTAAGTAGGAAAGAAAATGATGCTTGTAAAAAAAATTAACAAAAATAAGGTGGTGGACTCAATTCTAACCATTGGTTGGGACTTGAAAGTAATGGGGAAGCTTGGAAGAAAATTATTCCAGAGGTGGTGAACCAGTGGCCTCATTGCACATTGGCCCTCTAGGTCCTCAATTGTGTCCTTTGACTGAATCCAAACTTCCCAGAACAAATCTATGTAGCCTCAAAGCTGCAGGTTCCCCACCCCAGAAGCCATTTTTAGAGTTCATAACCCTAAGGAAATGCTGAATAGAGACATACCCAGAACTTTCCATTCAAGTCATCATTTGTTGAACTCCAGCACTATGTATAGTGCTGTTCCAGGTGCTGGAGATACAATGATAAAAATAAAATAGCCCCTACTCTCAAGAAGCTTACATTCTACTGGAAAATAGAACATGTATATAGAGAAGTAAATACAAAATTGCTTGAGAACAGAGAGTACCAATTATTGGGGGAAGGGGTAGGAATAATTGTAAGAAAACAGATTTTAAACTGCTCCCCCCCAGAAAAAATAAGTGTGGTGCTATGGTCAGAGTCTGTCAATGGCTATGTTTCAGGGGATTAGGAGGCTCCAAAGTCAAAATGCTTTGATCATCAATGGTCACAATGAGAAAGAATTCAATAAGCATGCCTCGGAAAAGAAAGGGGAAATCCACTAAAGAAATCTGTGTGACTGCATAGAAAGTGGATATTTAAAAGGACATGTGCCAAAGGTGAAAAAGAAACACCTAACCAAAGACCAACAGTATAAAATGACTCAAGTTTATATTTAGAGCATCAAGAAGACTAATGGCATGGTTGAGCTGAGGATTATTGTGGAAATATGCATTCGTGTTGTCATCATTATACATATTGTTCTCCTAGTTCTGCTCACTTCACTCAATATCAGTTCATACAAGTCTTCTTATGTTTTTCTAAATCCTCATATTCGACATATTTGTTATATGATAGTAATAGCTAGTGTTTATATAATACTTTAAAGTTTGCCAACACTTTTACAAATATTACATCATTTTATCTTTATAACAACCCTGGGAGGTGTGTACTATAATTATCTCCATTTTACTCATACAGAAATAGAAGCACAAGGAAGTTAAATGATTTGCCCAAGACCACACAGTTAGTATCTGGATTTGAACTCATGATTTCCTGACTATAATTGTTGCTGTTTTTTTGGTCATTTCAGTTGTTTCCAGCTCTTTGTGACCCCATCCGAGGTTTTCTTTGCAAAGATATTAGAGTGGTTTGCCATTTCTTTCTTGATTATAATGGACTTCAATTATAATACACTTATCCATTGTACCACCACAGTTTGTATAACCCTTTCCCAAACAAAGGATATCTACTTTGTTTGCTATTCTTTGCCACTATTTAAAAAGTACTACTATGAATATTTCTGTGTTTGGGCCCCTCAGGATATATGTTAAACAGTAGCATGGCTTAGTCAGAGGGCATGAACAGTTCAGTGACTTTTTTCACATAATTTCAAATGGCTTTCCAAAATTCGCAGCTCCACCAACGACAAACCCCCCAATATTAGCTATATTCATCTTTTATCGTATTTCCAATTTGCTAAGTATGAAGTAAAACATCAGAGTTGTTTCCATTTTCATTGTTCTTATTATCAGGGACACAGGACATTTTTTTCCATATGGTTGTTGATAGTTTTCAATTCTCTCAATGCAGCCAACTGTTTCCTCAAAACCACATGTTTGAGCTTGCTACATTTTATCACACTTGATAAAGAAAAGAGAGCCAAGATTGGATAGAGGGATGCAGGTTACAAACATCTGGGTCCAAAAGATAGAATACGGTTGCCTCTCAAAGACTTGGCCTCAAAGGGAGACAATTATAGCATGAATGACCATGGAGAACAGGAGCACTGCTGTTCTCCTTGAATCTGCCAATGATTCTGAATGAGCTCAGTAGACTGTGTGAAAACAAAAATGATAGGGTAGGTCAATATGACTGGAGAGACTAGCAGCTGAACACTGGGAGTATCCTTAGGAAAGCAGTTGCTTAGAAACATATATAAACCTTTTTTTAAAAACTGTTGTTAAATATCTTTGCTTTTCAAAATTGATACCTTAGAGCAGACATTAAGCAACTAATGAATAAAAAGTGGAAAAATGAATAGATGATAAATGGTAGATAGGTAGATAAATAAATGAATGGATAGCTAAAGGAAGAGAAAGAAGAAAAGGAAGAAGGAAGGAAGGAAGGGAGGGAGGGAGGAAGGAAGGAAGGAAAAATAAAGCTTGGAAGAAGAAAAAAGAGAGAAAGGGAGGAAGAAAAAAGAGAAAGAAGTAAAGAAAGTAATGGAAAACTTGGTGAGTGGATGAATGAGTAAATCAATAAATGGATAGATAGATGAGCAAATGGATAAATAAATTAATGAATAAATAAATAATAAAATCACTCATCTACTCAGCATCTCTGTGTTCCACTGACAATACTGACCAAGGAAGAGAAGACTTATGAATGAGTAAAAAGAAACAGGAAATGTAAAGGGAGTCATAATGGATACAGGCTTACTATGTCTACTCCACATAAAGTAATGGGTTTATCAACCATATTAGTAACGGCAATAACTTGTGTTTATGTAGTACTTCCAGTTTTGTGAAGTACTTTACATACAGTACATGGTTTGGTCCTCCCAACAATCCTGTGAGGGATTTGAGGCTACTTATCTCCATTTTACTGATAAGAAAACTGAAGTTAAGCATGATTAAGTGATATCCAAGGTCACATGGCTAATAAAGTCCAGAGAGTTTGATTTGCCCAAGGTGACACAGGCTTGAAAAAAAGTCAATTCTCTACGGGAAAAGAAATGGAAGTCCAATTGCCTGCCCCAGCACGGTATCCCTTCCATCCACATGTTTCAGAATGTTCATGTGCAGGAGTTATTATCTCTCAGGATATAAAGATTACTTTTATCCGTAATGCATCAGTTTCTGTTTTGTAGCAACCTCATATAATTAGGTTAGCTTCAAAAGTGTGATCATATCCCTTTCTAAGAAAGAGTCAGGGTCAGAATAGTGCTCTCTCTCTCTCTCTCTCTCTCTCTCTCTCTCTCTCTCATTTCCCCTTGTCTCCCTCTTTCTGTCTCTGTCTGTCTGGAAAGTAAAGTGCCCACTCAGAGGCAGTAGATGAACTTCTACAAGCCATATATCATTTACTAACCATTCCCAGACAACCTTAGAAACATTCACCCTACCATGGGAAGAGCACTTGCCTAGGACTCAAGAGAGTTGGATTTGAATCCAAGGTCTACCACCTAATAGCTATGTGATCTCAGCAAGTCACTTTGCCTCAGTTTTTTTCATCTGTTTGATGGGCATAATAATACCTGGACTGCCTACCTTATGTGGGGTATTGGAGGAAAGCACTCTGGTTTTCTCTCCTGTGGGGTTGCATTGAGTGACATAGTGACCATTGTCTTCCTCTAGCTCTGTCTATCATGTAGCAATGCTCTTTTGCTTTGGGCTGTGGAGGAGGAGATATGTGGCATTTTTGCATAAATCTTGTAAAAATCCACATAGTGTTTTATCTTTCATCTTTTAGTGAATTCCCAGAGGATAGGAGAGGACATGACAACCCAAAGTAGATACCAAATATTTTAGAGTGAAGGAGTAGTGTTCCATTTTCTGGGAGAGCCGTAACTAAGAATTTTTATGCTCAGTGAAAACAGCACTAAAAGTGACACCTTCTTCCATTGGAGGAGGTCATAAATACTGTCCTATACGAGGGGCACAAAGATTCTGAGATACTGGTGTGAGGCTACTTCTGAGGAGCACAAAGGAGGGAAATATGAGCAAGATAGGACAAGAAATGAATCACCCTGATCTACTAGAGGACTACAATCACTGTCAGTACCCATTATAATCAATACCCTAAGGCAAAGTTTCAGTTGCCCTACCCTAGTTAAGACTGCTTACTAGCCACTTGGGACATTTGTGGATATTTATCTCCAGGATAAAGTATCTTTACCAATATTGCTCCTCCTTCCCCCACCATCACTCCTTCCAGAGCCTTCAAGGTCCAGTTCATGATCCATCTCTCTGGTGAAACTTTCTCAGACCACCCCCAGTACATTATAACTCATTCCTTTCTAGAATTTCTTCAATGCTTTATACCTATTCCACTCAAATCATAATTATTCTCTCATTCATTTATTCAAGGGCATTTATTGTGTCTACCATTCATAGCTCACTGTGCTAAGTGCTGAGAGAAGTACAAAACACTTCAGTTTTCGTGGTTTTGATTTTGTTTTTTAATCAGGTCCACATCCTAGCAGATGGGCTTAAAGGCACAATGAGACTTTTTTTGGACATGGTCAATGTGGGAATTTGTTTGGTGTGACTAAACATTTTTGGTATGAGAATTTACTTTTTCTTAAGTAGGATAGAAAGAAAATAATGCTTATAAAAAATTAATAAAAATAAGGTGATGGATTTGAAAGAAAATATCCTTACCTCAGAGGACTCTGGTAGACATGTGTAGTGAAATGGATTTGACATCAGAAAATCTGGGTTTCATTTCTGGCTCTGATACTTCTTATCTATGTGTCTGTGGGTAAGTCATGTCAGCTCACTGGACTTCAGGTTACTCCTAGGTGAAATGGGATCATAATGTTTACCCTTATTATCTCAAGGATGGTGGGGTGAGGGAAACATTTCTAAGTCTTAAAGCTCAATAGAATTTGCAATTGTTTTCATTGACATTTGATGGAAATAAGTTTGCCTTCCCAGCCATATTTTAATTCCTTAAGGACAATTATGGCATTTTATGCTTTTTTGTGCCTATGTAAACCTTTAAACTAAACTACCAATAAGCAGGCTTCATTAAGGTTGCATAGTACCTAGGACCAGGCAAGTGAAAAGTCCACTATATGTTGACTAGGTCTGACCCCTCCAGGAGTATTGTGTTCAGCTCTTGACATCAACATTTGAGAAGCACATTGGTAAGTAGGGAAGCAACCAGGATGGTGAAGGGCCTTTAGTTCATTCCATGGGAGGACTGATTGAAAGAACAAGTGCTGTTTAGCCTAAATAAGAGAAAACTCAGAGGGGATATAAAAACTGTCTTCAAGTATTTGGAGGGTTCTTCTGCTTATCCCTAAGGAACAAAATTGCAAAGAAGTAGATTTAGAATTGAATTCAGGAAATTCTAGTTATTTCCAATAACTAGAGCTCTGCAGTGCTGGAATGTCCTGGAAAGTGACCAATTCCTCCTCACTGGAGATCTTCAGATGGAAGCTGGATGACCACTCCTTTATCATCCATATGCTGTGTGGATGGAAGGTCTCTGGTGTCCCTTCTGATGCTGGCCTTCTGGGATTTTTTGGGTGCTTAAGAAAACACTTGTTTAATGTTTGTCAAGACCAAAAAGAAGCAAAGTCATTCCCAGTAAACTCCTAATGGTTTGGAGTAGCACTTTTTAAATTGTCTTGCTCTGTATCTGCTTTCACTGTCCACCATTTCTTTGAAGAGATATCCTCCTCAGGGGAACGGGATTGAAGTTCTTTGGCCTTGGTCTGTGGCATGCTATAGAACATCAGCTTGACTCTCCTTTCTTTAGTCTTACTTGTCCTTTCTAGGGTCTCTCTTTGGGTATCATACCCCATCCAGCAGTTCATGTCTATCGGTGTACAGCTACCCACTAGAATCACAAGTTTCTTCACATCCTTCTTGGTGGCTCCATACAAATCATATGGAGAAAAAAAAAAAGCTTCTGCATTGTTCTATAGAGATTTCTAGTATCTCATTACATCAGAAGAGCTTTTGTTTCCTCAAGGTAAAAAAAAAAAGCAACACGCAAACAGAAACCCACATATTACTGCCCTCTCTATTCTTCTGTCACAATACCAGCAGTGGGCGAGTCACTGTGCTGAGGAAACAATGGTAGCATGGATCGCTTCCCATGAAAATGTGGTACCTAATTATTGTTTTGAGGGCCAGTAATGAGTGGTGCCCGTAGGTGATTGAACACACTCTGGGACAGAGGGCCAAAGGAGAAAGAACGAGCGAGTCTGTTTAGTAACATTGTTTGTGGGAGCTTTAAGGAGACAACCTCCCTAGAAATCCCACCCCACCCACAACTCATTCTCATGGAACTGAACAATGATCTGAGGATGACTCTGCCAAGGTGGTGGGGGCTCAGCCATTCACAAAGTCTAGACGGAGTTTGCTATGGATCAACTCTCATTCAACTCAGCAGTGAACCAGAACAGAAAAACCTTCATGGTATTTATGTGCCCTCTTCAGAAGAAAAATCAGCAAATAAAACATTTAAGCAAAGGGAACTCTTCCTGTGAAGTGGGATCAATACGAATTCCAAGTCTCCCAGGAAAACCATACACAACTACATTGTGTTGCTCACTAACTTTGACATTCCTCTTGGGATTTAGATTCAAAAGATCATCGGAAGGGGTCTTAGGAGACATCTGGTCCAGCTTCCTTATTTATCAAGAAGGAAACTGAGACCCAGAGTGGCTAAGTGATTTGCCCCAAATCAGGAAGTAGTAAGTGTCAGAGGCAGGATTTGAACTCAAATCCACTGACTCCAAAATCAGTTCACATTCTACTGTACCATAATACCTCCCAGACTGAAGGACAAAAGTGGAGGCCACAGTGGAATGGCCAAATAAATCTACATTTAGAGTGAAAAAGTCTCTGTAAACCTTTGGTCAAGATGCTTCTCTCTTCTGGGACTCAACTTCCTCATCAGTCAAATCCATGGGATTAGACTAAATCATCATTAGGGTCCCTTCCAGCAATAAATCCAGAGATCTTAGCTACCAAAGTGATATTACTAAAGTATAAATCTAACCATGTCATTTCCCCATTCAAAAATCTTCAATGGCTCCTTATTTTCTCCAGAATAAGATGCAAATTCTTCAGATTGGCACTCATCCAGCACCCATCTGGTAAAATTTGATACCTATATTTATCTTTTCCATCTAATTTCATGTTAATTGGTTTGAGTGTATTATCCATTCCAAGCCAACTGACCCACTAGCTCTCCCTTTATATGACGTCATTCCATTTCTTTCCTCCATGCCTTTGCATTGGTAGTCTACCATATATATGGTGCTCCCTCCACATGGCACGATCTCCAACTTCCTTCAAAGCATAACTTGGGTACCATTTTTTACATGACACCTTTTCCAATTGCCAAAGTTGTTGGCTCTCTCTACCTCTTGAAATTATTCTGTATTTATTTATCTGTGTACATGTTGTATCCTCTCAATAGCACATCAACTCCTAGAGGGTAAGGACTCTTCAACACAGTGCCTTGTGCAAATGTGTCATTTAATAAATGGTTAGTGGATTGAATTGGGATGAAATGATCTATCTTAGTTACCCTCCCAAATTTCCCTACTCCCAGACACTTAGATCATGCAAAGTCATTTCAGCGGCATAAAAATGTCCCTTTAATACTTTAGAGCCACCATACCTCACCCTAAATATAGGCACCAGTCTAAAAGTTTATTTTTTAAACTAGACTAATGATCAAAATGGACTGTGAAAAGGGAATATTTCAGAAAAGGAACATGAGTTCACACTCATATTAGATCCCATTGTTCCATGGGGCTTCTGGGTTGTCTCTAGGATAATTTTTAAAATCTGGATATGTCATTTCATGAGCATCAGGAACTCAGTATGGAAACTTCCTTTACCAATTCAAATCAGCAACTTTCCTGCAATTTATAGTCTTAGAGAGTTATCTGAAGGTATTAAGTGGTTAAGTGACTTTTCCAGAGTCCCACAACCAGCATGCGCCAGAATTTGGATGTAAATTAGGCCTTTGTGACTTCAAAACTAGATTTCTATCAAATCTGTAGCAATCTCACTTCAGGATGACCAAAATAAAATGAAAGAAAAGAAAGAAAGAGAATCAATCAAAAGAATTAACCAGATAATTCATCTTCACCAGATAAGAGGTATGGCCATTTCCCCCCCCCTTTGAATTGATATTGAATCTAGGTTTTCAATGACTATGTCAACAGATTTCAACTTCTGGCAAGTCCTTTAAAGATAGAAATGTTTCAATGATATATCTGTCTCTCATCTACCTCTTCTGGAGACCAGTCTCATGAGAGGAGGCTCATTGTAAGAGTAAGTTATGAATTTTTTTTGACCACAGAAATTCATGAAATTATCTCATAGTATAGGGAAGGGTTGCAAGCTTCATCCATGGAGAGGTGTCCCACACTGAGGAAACCATGCCTCTTTAGAAGTACTGAAGATTTGACAACATGTGGATTAGTTTGATGGTATAAAAATGAAGCCATATGATGGATATCCTCATTGAATAAAAACTTCCATATTAATGAAGGTAACAAAATAGCTACCAAATTAGAATTTATGATATGAGATGGATAGAACCATAACTAGAAATTTTGTGCCCAGGGCAAGTGATATGAGATGCCTCAGTTCATTTGGAGAAAGGGAGTAGCAGAGAATGTAGGACAATACTGCTGAGGGCGAGGGAGAAGCAGGAAGAGATAGCCTGGGGTACAACCATTAACCCCCTATTAGGTACAACACCTACTATAAGCCCCCTATTTTAAGGAGTTAATCCTGCTAAATAGAGGCTAAACTTAGGGTTTTTTTCTATGCTCTTAAAATACTGAAACTGCTGTCAGTACCCCCAATAAATTTTGCTGCCCTAGGTCAAAGTTTGGTTCCTTTCACCTTAGTTATAACTCCAGGAACAGTTTCAAATGCTGCTTAAAGGCTAAACAATTTCTTACACTTGAAACAGGAATCATATCATATTGTAGTCAAATATATACCTTTCTTGGACATATCTCTAACCCATTTAGATGGGGGCACAAGTAAGCAGTAGGAACTTGAATATGTTATCAGAGGAGCTCAAAATTCTTATTGTTGAAGGGCCCTGCAAAGGAGTTGGAGGTATACTTCCTGAAACTTATTGGACTGAAGTTTGGAGTTTTCTATGACCTTTGGTTTCATTTGCATGCTGTCAAATAAATTCATTTGTTGTCAAATGTTCACTTTTCAAGTGAAATGGCAGTGGTATGATCACATTGATCAAGCAAGACCTTGTCATCTCATCATTGGGCCTTTGTAGAATTTATGTGCAGTCTGAATTGATAGACTAATGCACTACTCATAAGATGACACCAATTTCTCCTTTATTAGGAAAATGTAATTAATATAAACTCTTAAGAGAAAGGATTTACAAACTGATATTAAAAGATTAATCACGTTTACCACTTCTATCATATCACTTCCTATTCAGAATTCTTCAATGACTTCCTACTGCCTACAGCTGGAAGCCTAAATGAACTATGCTGCCCTTCACGACTCTCTTACCATCTGGCCTCTTCTTCCCTTTCCAAGTTTACCTTCCATTAGTCCCTCATATTTGTTTTAAAAAAATTAATGCTCTGTCTCATAAATCAGCAAACTCCCATTACTGGAAGTCTTCAACAGAAACAGGATGATTTTTTGGGGCAGGGATTTTGTAGCTGAAATTCTTGCTTCAGATATGGGTTGAATTGAGGCCCTTCCCACTCTAGGTCTGATGAGTTTATGAAACTCCTATTCCCATCATGCTAGACTGTTTACTGCCCCTTCCCAAGTATATTTTATGCTTTCCTACCTCCATACTTTTATTCATGCTACTCTGAATGGCCTTCTTCCTACTCTTCACTTTTCCCAATCATGTCTATTCATCAAGACCCAGTTAAGTCTCAACTTTTCCAGGAAGCCTCCTTGGATATTCCCAGGCCAAAGGAATCTCTTTTCTTCTCAGAAATCCTCTTGAACTTGATTTCTTTGCCATTCTTTTAGCATCTATCATCTGTTGCTATGCATAGTATATTATTGGGTCATACATTTATATCATTGCCCCACCTAAACTGTAAGCTTCTTGGGAATGGAGGCTATATGTCTTAGTCACCTTTGTATACTTTGTAATAAATGATCTTTGCAGAATCAAAGAATTTCAGAGTTAGAATGGATATCAACCCATACCTGAAAAACATTATCTTCAATCTTCTCATCTCTAAAAAGAAGCATGCTGGCCTTAAGGTCCCTTCTAAGCTTTGATCTACAAACACTGACAAGTGATCATTCCTCCTTTGCTTAAAGACTCTGGGGAGGGAGAACCCTATTTTTGGATAGCTCTGATAATTAGGAAGGGCTCCTTAACTCAAAACCTAAATCTGTCTGCACCTGCTACCCAGTGTTCATGGTTCTGTCCTCTGTGACCAAGCAGAGCAAGATTAATCCTCCTTCCATGTAACAGTATTTTAAAATTATGAAATCAGCTCTCATGACACCCCCCCTCCCCCCCCCCTGCTATGCCTTCTCTTATTCAGGCTAACCATTTCCATTTGTTTCAACTGATCTTCACGTGGCACAGTTTCCAGTCTCATCACCATTCTGATTACCGTCCTTTGGATGATCTCCAGCTGATCAATGTCTTTCCTAAGGTGTGGTGGCCAAGAACCATGAGCCAATCTGGGCATAATTCAGAGAGACTATTACCTTTCTAATCACAAAGGGACTATTATCTTTCTAATCAATCAACAAGTATTTATTAAACATCTGCTAAGTGCCAAACACTGTGCTTCTTTGCCAGGGATACAAGTACAAAGAATGAAACATTCCCTACTTTCAATTAGCTTACATGCTAATGGAGAAACAACAAATATATATAAAATGTATATTGTACAAAAATAAATGGAATGAATCTAAATACACACAGATGGAACTTAAATACACAGTAGTTTGGGAAGGAAGGCCCTGGTAGTTGGGGAGTTCAGGAAAGGTTTCATGAAGACAGTGTCTGAGCTTCTTCTGAAAGAAGAGGGGGCAAGTCTATTCTATGATGTAAGATGAGACATGCATTCCAGACGTGGGGGACAGCCAGTGCAAAAGTATAGAGATGGAAGATGGAGTGTCATATCTTTATAGAGAAGGTCATTCAGGCTGAAGTGCAAGGATGGGAGTCATGTCTAACGGACCTAGAAAGACAGGTTGCGGTTTACAATCATCTTTGTGTAACATACACAGGTATCCATTTTTTTTCACCATATCACCTGGTTGCCTCATGTTTAACTTCCCTTCATTTTATACCCTCAAATCGTTTCTATAGGAAATCCAAGTCTTCCCTATCCTTTATTTGTGAAATTGAGTTTTTGAACCCAAGTGGAAGACTTCACATTTATAAAATTCCATCTTAATCACTCAATATAGATTTGTTGATTGGTCAAAAGAAAGAGCTCTCTAGAAAGAGGTTAGCATACTTTGTTAATAGTCTAAAAAACAACTATTTACATTTTTTCTTAAACCAGAACTGAGTTTTTTAAAATAATGTGGTCCAAGTCACATCAACTAAAGATGATAAATGAGTCTAGATTAGAGTAATTGATTACCTTAGGTCTGCTGGCAGTTCCTTGTTTGTCTTTAAAAAAAAAATGCTGCTACCTTCTTTGAGTTGCAATACCAGAGTCGTTATATTGACATGGCCACTCTATTCTGCCCTATCTGAGAATAAATTCCTTTGCTAATGTGTTTTTGAAATGAGAAGCCTCCCCCCACTTAGGAGCCACAATAAGGCTGATCTCACCTGCTGTAGCCCAGTGAGCAAAATATGATTTGGGTGGGATGTTGGGCTCAAGCTATGCAAAATTAAAATCCATGCAGCAATTCAAAACATGACAGCAAGCCTTTAAAAAGAGATTTCCCCTTTATCCTCCAAAAGGAAAGCCTTTGAGGAGAGAGGTTTCCTAATTGTTCTGGGAAGGCATTTGGTACATCCAGGTGAAGGCCTCAGATAGGTTCCTAATGCTTTCCTCTTCATTGTTTCATTGGAGGACTGAAGCTTCCCCCTTCTTTGGGCTCTGCCTTCAGCAGCTTAAAGGGGCTGGCCCCTGAAGCACTGTTTTTGTAGCCTGCATGCTACATCATGTCAGACCGGGGAGATCCTTGGAGATATCCTCCCTCTCAGACAGTCAGGATGCTAAAGCAAACAGCACAGGGGAACATGACAGCCCACACACCTGTAGGACACCTACCTTTCAAGAATCAACACATGTCAAAAAGGGTTTAAGATTGGTTCAAACAAATAGACTTCTGTGATTAGAGTGGCTTCTCTCTCTGTCTCTCTGACTGTCTCTCTGTCTCTCCCTCTTACACACACACATACACATACAACACCATCACTACACATATCACACACACACACTTGCACCTATGCATACACACACTTCTATATTTTTATTACAAGTAACCAGAGAGAACCACTAGCCTAGATGTACAAGGTCAACAGTTGGAAAATGGGACAATTTCCTCACTAGTAATGCTGCAGCGAGAAGATAAAAGGTTCAAATACACCCTTGGGCTGACACTTTTGAAGAGCTAACAGAACATCACAACAACTGGCATTTCTCCAGCTTTTCAAGTTTTGCAAAGCACATTTACAGATTATCTCATTTGAACCTCAAACCTAGATTTTATAGATGAGGAAGAAACTGAGACTTATGGAGGTTAAGTGATCTGCCCATGGTCAAGAAGTTTAAGAGTTGGGATTTGTACCCCAGTCTCTGACTCCAGTCCCAATGGTATTTTACTGTTTTGAGACTGTATCCTACCCATACTAGAGGTGCATCAACCACTCATGGAGAAATCCCAATACTGATTGGCATGAAAGTTTTAACCTGTTCCATTATTTGGACCTTGATCAGTTTGCCCTTTTTAGAGAAGGAAGGAAGGAGGAAAGGAAGATAGGAAGGAAGGAAGGTAGGAAGGAAGGAAAGTAGGAAGGAAGGAAAGAAGGAAGAAGGAAGGGAAGGAGGGAGGAAGGGAGGGAGGGAAAGAGGGAAGAAAACAGGTATTTCTTAAGCACCTACTATGTGCCAAATAATGTGCTAATCACTTTACAATTATGATCTCATTTGATTCTCACAATAACCATTGGAGGTGGGTGCTTTTATTATCCCCATTTTACAGTTAAGGAAATTTGGGTAAACAGAGGTTAAGTGATTTTCCCAGAATCACACAGCTAGTAAGTGTCTGAGACTACATTTAGACTCAGATCTTCCTTTTCTTACTCTTGGTCCATCTAGCTACCCACCCTTAAGCAGTATACTGTCTCTCTGATCCAGAGGGCTCATCCTATTGGTGCAGAACTCAGTGTCCATACCCAATCAGCTTTAGAGCAGAATGCCATGTTGAACAACAATAATAAACACTATTAACATTATTATTATTATTATTATCATTCATTACCTAACATTACTCATTATATAATCTCACATTAGCCATAACTTCACATTACTCTTTCTATAATTCATTGAGGTTTGCAAGGTATTTGACATATATTATCTTGTTAGGCCTCAGAAATATGTTGCAGATATTTTATATCTTATAAGATAGTCAAAAGGGCAATTTAGCTGTTGTTGTTATTTTTTGGGTTTCACTTTTTGTTTTGTTTTGGTTTTTTTGCAAAGGAAGTGAACCCTTTTAGGAAGTATTCTATCAGGATGAGGGTCCTGAGCAAGTTAAGTTTTAAAAATCAAAACCCAACAAAATATGACTTTCTATTCTACTCTGCTTTCTATTCTCTATTCATGCTGCCCCAGAGATGAACCAGGATTAAGTTGAGTCTTTATTGGTCAAAAAAAGAGACAATTAACTTAACTGTCCCAAACTTGTCCCAATGATGAAAATTCTCCTGCTCATTCCTGAAGTGTATTTAAATTCAATGAATTTAATTAGATTTCCAATGAGGACTTGTTGGCTCAATACTATACTGTCTGAAATCATCAAGCACCTAGACAAAAACTCATTTAGCTTTCCCTATCTTTGAGATCTTTTAGAAAAGGTTGATATTGGAGTCACCTTGGCATCCTCCACCTTTAAACTGACAGGATAAAGAAGACTGCTTCTGTTACTCTGTGTAAGGAGAAAACATTCTAAAAATAACTAATTATTGAAATAACTCTGAGGTTTTTAATTGCATTCTGCAAACTAGTAAACATTACAAAAAAGGGGAAATGTCAAGGTGGGAGAGATTGTGGGAGGCAGACATCCCAATTCATCATTGGTGGAGCTGTGCATTGGTCCAGCCATTCAAAATCTTGATTTATTTGCTAAAATAATCTAAATTCTATCTGCTTTTTGACCTAGTGATCCCATTCCTGGGCATATAACCCAAGGAGAATAAAGACAGAAGCAAAGGTCCAACATATGCCAAAAAATTCATGGCATTTCCTTGTATATTAGCAAAGAATAGCAAATTAAGTGGGTGTCCATCAACTGGGCAATGGCTGAATAAATTGAGTATTATGGGATATTATTATGATCTCTGGATCATAAGTTTAGAGCTGGAAGAGTCCTCAGAGGCCGTTTAGTCTTACTGTTTTTTAGATGGGCAAACTAAAGCCCAGGAAAGCCCAGTGACTTTCCAAATGTTACTACATAGGTAGTAAACATCAGAAGTAAGATTTGAACACAGGACTTCAGACTTCAAAGTCCCCATTCTTTCCACTACAAACTGTAGAGAAGGAATTGATGAATACAAGAAATTCAGAGAAACATGGGAAGAGTTATATAAACTGATGCAAGTGAAATGGGCAGAATGTAAAAAGCAATATACACAATGACCGCAACAATGTAAATGAAAAAATCACCAAAAGGAAGTCAAAGCTGAATACTTTTCAACTGAAAAATCAAGTAATAGTCCTGGAGAATAATAGATAATTAAATAACCTCTTTTCTTTGTCAGAAGGGAGGGGGGCTACTAGTATAGAATATTGTGTACATTGACAGATGTGGTCATTATATTAGGTGATTTTTTTATTAATTGTTTTCATTATTACAAGAGAGAGTTGAATGGGAGATGGAGGGATGTGTAGGGAATATGTAATTTTCAGAAATGGCTGTGATATATAAACAAAATGCATTGATAGAACTTTGTTAAGAAGTGGGAGATAGGGAGGAGAGAGACAGAGAGAGACAGACAGAGACAGAGTCAGAGAGAGACACAGACAGACAGACAGAGAGACAGAGGTATGGGAGAGTCCCTAAGGGTTAATTGATTGGGGCAGGCCAGGGGGTGGGGGTCTGGCCCTTTGCCTAAAAGCCTTTTGGGGAACCTCATACCTAGAAAAGCACTGTTATTAAACAATGTGAAAACCCAGAAATGGAACCCAGAGTGCTTGGAATTCAAGACAGCATGACATTTGTTGCTCCCTGCAGAATGACGGCATTTGAAGTTCAGTTGGGTTGTTGTGGGAGCCACAATTTAAGGATATTGATAAGATAAGGTTCAGAAAAATAAAACAAGATAGTGCAAGTTGCCTTGAGCCAGAAGAACTGGGGGCATTTAACCTGGAAAAGAGAAAACTCTGAGAGGATGAGATTGTTGTCATCATCATTGTCATCATCAGCATCATCACCACCACCATTATCATCATCTCATTTATATAGTACTTTGGATAGAGCTGTGCTGGAGCCAACTCACACAGGCCCCCAAAAAGCAGTTCTAAAATTTTCAGTGTGAATATTTACATTTCAGAAATCATCAAATCAAGACTTGACTTATTCTTTTGTTGATGGTCTAGAACAGAGATGTCCAAAAGTCCACAAGATTCCCAAGAGCACTAGAAGCAGAGTCATATGAAATTCCTCCTCAAATTTATTGTGTTGATGTATTAATTTCTTGATAAGAAGTAGTTAAACAAGTATGGTTTTCTAAGTCAATATGTGACCTGTGGTGACCCTTATGTATGGGGTAGTGGTCCACCCCCACCCCCTAATTTCTATTTGAGTTTGACACCACTAGTCTCAACTTAAGAAAACCATGAAGAAAATATTAAGAATGCACGTTAAACTTAAAAGTATGTCATGTATTTCACAGAGATTATTGTTAAATGTTTCCCAGCATACCCCTGCCTTTACATGTTATCTCAAAGTGCTTTACATATATTATCTCATTTGGTCTTCGCAATAACCCTGAGAGGTAAGTGCTGCTGATATCTTTATTTTACCTGAGGAAGCTATGGCAGACAGAGGTTAAATTGACTTTTCTAAGGTCACACAGCTAGTAATTGTCTGAGACAGTATTTGAACTCAGGTCTGACTCCAAGTTCAATATTCTATTTGTTGTGCCACCTGGCTGCATCAGGGAGCATGTCACAGGAAAAACTGCCCAATCAGAGCTGCCCAGAAATAGAGGGGACTCCTCAAAAGGTGATAGATTTCCCTTCCTTGAACAACTCCAAGAAAAAGTTAGATGACTGCTCTTCAGGCACATAGTAGGAAATTAATACAATGATGGGGTTGTATGTGTGTGCATAAACTTCCTTTTGTGTATGGATTGGACTGCACAATTGCTGAGATCCCTTTCTACTCTGAGATTTGGGGATTCAAGATGGAAAATGTCATTTTGGAATGGGTTTTGTCATTGGTCACTTTTGTTATAAAAAATAACTAGGCATGTGTGTCAATCAGTGGTAACAATTTCTTTGCTTTCCTTGGATATTACATTTGCACCATCAAGGAATTTCTTTCCACCTTATTTTCCTGACTTTTGGCTGGATAGATTATAAAATAAAGTTTTGGGTGTTTTTTTTTTGGTCACAACACAATGATTGGGTTCTTGTCAATGGAGAAAATATGTTAGAAGTCTGTTTACTTAGCTGTACTTGGCCATATCATAACTATCATTTTAAATTGTTTCCTTTTAGCTATCTGGAATAGTAACTTGCCTTTCTCACACTCTGGTCAGAACAATGGGCTTCTGGAAAGGGGAAGCTATGAGTCATGGGATTGGATTGAGGAGGCAACATTCTACCGTGAATAGGACAGGACCTTCTCAGTTCAAAATTCACTTTTCCCTCAAGAAAGGGCAACCCTTCCACTGGATCTAGCTTAGAGCTTGGAATTCAGAAAATATGATAGTCTTCAACTTTTATGGAGTGTTGGAGAGCAGACTATAGAGATTCCAGCAAAAAATAAATAAATATAATTATATAAGATCTGATTAGATTCCAAATATTAAAAAAGACTGAAGGTTAGATCTTCTGCTCAGTCCTTGCATTCTCTCTGCCTTGGACACTTTCTCTTTCTTATGGGAAGAGTAACAAATGAAATAAATGCTTCTCTGTTAGAAACAGAGAACCAGATGCAGGCTCCCTCCCTCCCTCCTTCCCTCTCTCTCTCCCTCTCTCTCCCTCTCTCTGTCTCTCTCTCTGTCTCTCTCTCTCTCTCTCCCTCTCTCTCTCTCTCTCATACACACACACACACACACACACACACACACACACACACACACACACACACACACACACACACACACCCCTCTCATTAAGGTAAAGTCAACTAGATATAAGCAAAATTAATCTAATCCTATTTGCTGGAATTTATATTCATCTCTGTCCTTAGTATTAATTATCTTAGTACTAATTGCAAGAATTATATTATCATAGGAAGGAACTTTAGAAATAATCTAATTTAATCTCATTGTACAGATGAGAAAATAGAGGTTCAAGGAGTTGAAGTGATTTGCCTAGGGTCACACAGCTAAAAAGTACTAATAATAGCTCACATTTATATAACCCTTTAAGGTTTTCAAAGCTCTGTTCACACATTTATCTCATTTGACCAACTTGTTAAGGTTGTTTTGGATGAATTTGCATGTTTTGACTGAGCTAGAATAACTCTCAAAGTCCAAAAGCTTTCAAGTTCTCATCAAACACCTTTCTTCGTGCTTTCTAGCAAAGCTGTCTGTTTATCTAGGAGGATTCAGTCAGCCATGCATCCTGTTGACCTCTGCTTGAAAATCTTGAGAATTACTGACCAAGAGGAAGGGTTCAATCACTTAGGTCCCCAAATCCTTTCTTAAACCAGTGTTATTCACCAGGGGGATGTAGGTACAGTTTTAATGAAAGTCACTCTTCTGAAACTACTACTATTTTAATAATAACTAATTACTGGCATCTACATCAAGGTTTTAAGTTTAAAAAGCACTTTGTGAATATTCTTGCATCTGTTCTTCATCACAGATGTGTAACACAATTATCATTATCCTTATTTCACAGAGCTGAGGAAACAGACTTGGAGAGGTTAAGTGACTTGCTGTTGGCCACATAGCTAATAAATGCAGGTTTTGAATCCTAGGATCAATTGATCAATAATGATCCTGCGTTTATAAGTGCTTACTCCTTACCAGACACTGTCCTAGGTGCTAGAAATGCAAAGACAAAAATTAAACAATCCCTGACCTCAGAGAGCTTGCAGTCTACCCAGGGAAACAACATAAACAGATGTGTGTGTGTGTGTGTGTGTGTGTGTGTGTGTGTGTGTGTATACACACACACACACACACATATATACATATGTATACACACACATATATATATATACAGAAAATAAATACATACATGTAAGATGATTTAGGTAGAAGACATTAGCAGGTGGGAAAATCAAAAAGGCTTCATACAGGCTTAAGCTGAGCTTTGAAAATCACAGATCTAGACCTGGAAGAGGCTTCAGTGGTTATCGAATCTATCATTCACAAAAAAAAAAAGTTTTAATATATCTCTTAGATATCCCCTGGAATCAGGAGAACCTGGGTTCAAATGTGACCTCAGACACTTACTAGCTATGTGACCTGGGCAAGTCACTTTACCCCAATTGTCTCCCAAAAAAAGTTTTCAAATCTAACATTCATTTTATTGATGAGGAAACTGAGGCTCAGAGAGATTATATATGAACTCAGATCTCTCCTGATTCAAAGACCAGCTCATTATACCACCCTTCATGCAGTGATATTTGCTGTGGAAGCACTTTTGCTTCAATTTCTATTCATCCATTCTTGGCAGGAAGAGACAAAAATGCAAATAAATCCGTAAACATGATTTAACTATCTTCCCTTCCAACAGTTGCTCCAGTCAGCTTAAGACCCCACATTCCTTTCTTGCTCTCTCCAAAGCCTGGAATGAATATAGACTATAACCTCCTTGACAGCCAGGATTATTTTATTATTGTCTTTACTTGCCCAATGCCTAGCACAAAACCTAGTACGTAGCAAGCATTTAATCATTTAATTAATTAATTCCAGTCAGTTGTTGGAGTGGTTGGTTGATTAAATTGAACCCAAAGTCTAACAAGATACACCCAAGTCTCCTCGGTGTTTCCATCAGTATGCCAGCCTTATTTGGCAATCAGTTGAATAATGAATATACATGGTATCATTACTCTATCTCACCCCTACTTTTTTTGTCTGATTTCCTCTGTTTTTTGGGGGGGGTTACTTTTTGGAAGGGGGAGGAAGCAGGCCAATTGGAGTTAAGTGACTTGCCCAAGGTCACACGGCTAGTAAGTGTTAAGTGTCTGAGGCCAGATTTGAACTCAGTTCCTCCTGACTCCACGGCCGGTGTTTATTCCCTGAGCCACCTAGCCGCCCCTGAGTTCTTCTGTTTTAATGGGAACTGTTTTATAACGTTAGACCCCAGCCCCTGCTCTATGAGGTGAGGCCAGTTTTAGAACTTGTCCCTCACCTGAAAACAAACATTTCCCCTGCTGTTTGTCTCAAGCTTAGGAGACTTACTTTCTAGAAAAAATAATATTCAAATAAAAAGTTCATATCTGTGTATTTTCTTAACACCCGGCCCCCCGGAAAACACAGGGCCCAGACTTGGAACTCTCTGAGGTCTCCCTACACCCAGCTGCCCTAAGGGAGAGATAGCAGCTTCGGGACTTGGCAACATATAAAGTAAATAACCGCTAATTGTAGTACACTCTTTTAAATTAGAGATTGATCCTCTTTGGGCACTGGAGCCGGTGGCTTCCCTTTGAAGCCGGAGTGAATTTGTCCCAAGTTACTTGGCCCCAGGCAAAAGGCTGCTTCCTCATTTGCTCTGCACAGATCCCCAAAGCTGTATATCTTAGCCCTGGTGTTAGCTTACCTGTCTTCCAGAGAAACCATCCTGGGCATGGCAGGGAGCCAGGGTTCCTATGCACCAATTCAATTAAATGTTCTGTTGTTTTTCTTTTTAAAAATGGATAGCATACCTTATATACGTATAATACTGAGGTTAAGTTCAGAGAATGATAAGACTGCTAAGTGGCAGTGCAGTGAGATATAGTGAACAGAGCATTGGGCTTGGACCCAGAAACACCTGAGTTTGAATCCTGCCTCTGCTACTTATTTAATAGCATGACCCTAGGCAAGCCTGGTGTTCTTGTCACTAAAATGGGTGTAATTGAACCTGTAGTACTCATATTAGGTTCAAATCAATCAACAAGCATTTATTAAGCACCTGTCTATATTCCAGGCATTGTGCTAAGCTATGAGGATACAAAGAAAAAAGTATAAATGGTACCTGCCCTCAAGGAGCTTATGTTCTAATAGGAGGAAAGACAGGTACACAAGTAAGTATTAACAAAATTATTAAAAACTAGTTAATAATACTTTAGATGTATCATTAGTTGGCTTTGCTTAACTGTTTTTCATTGTTACAAAGGAGGGAACAATGGAGGGGGGAAGTGGGATACATCAGGAAATGACTGATGTAAAAACAAAAGGTATCAATAAAACATATTCTTATTTTAAAACTGTTTGTAATTTTATTTTCTTGTCTTCTTTTTTTTTTTGGTAATTCATTTGCATTCATCATTCCAACAGCACAAATCGAATGGTGATTAAGACCGTATTGTAACCTACAACAATTGTCAGCTTAAAGGTGATCCCAGAATTTCAGTTCAGTTTTAGGAGAGACGTAGTAATCCAGTATTTTGGGCACCAAAATATCGTAGCAGACACAAGGTGATATAATCACCATTGTGGAAAGAAAAGTGGATTTGGAATCAGAAATCTTGGTTTCAATTCAGGCTCTGTTTTTTTCTTTAATTAGCTTTGTAACCTTGAGAATATCACTTCATCTCTTATAGTTCCCTCATCTGTTAAATGAAGTGGTTGATACAAATTAAAATTTTGAGATTTAAATTAAATTAGTACTGTGAGATTCTACCTTATACTCAATCAGTAGAGGGACTGTGGAAAGCTAGGGAGACTAATACATTGTTGGTGGACCTGTAAATTGGCCAGGTCATTCTAGAAAACACTCTGGAGTTATAGGAGAAAACTGACTAAGCTTTTTATACTCTTTAACCCACTGATCCCACTAGTGGGCATATACCTCAAGGAGGCCAAAGACAGAAAGAAAAATCTCATCTATGCAAAATATTCATAGCTAGCGGCACATCTTGTAGACAACAACCACCACAACCTGGAAATAAAATGGTGGCTGTAAACTGGGGAATATTTGAAATATCACTTCATGGTTTAAAGTGGGGGAGGGATGAGGTAAAGAGAATAAAGTGCCAGACTAGGAGTCAGGAAGCTCTGTTTAAATCCTACTCCTGTCACATTCTAATGATGTGAAGAGGAGGCTGCAATCTCTGATGATGGAGAAAGTTTCTGTATTGAAGAAATTACAAGTCATCACCAAGGTGGTAAGAAAGGATGATTATGAGGAATTTAGATAAACAAGGGAAGACTGAAATGAACTGATGTAGATTGAAATAAACAGAACAAGGAAAATAGTCTACCCAATGACTTCAGTGAGGTAAGTGAAAACAACACTAAAAAGCATCTGAATTGAAATTAAAAGTAATGCTTGCTCAGTTTAACTCCAGGAGACAAATGACCAACTGTACTGCCCTTCTCTTTCTAGAGAAGTGAGGGACTACAGATGAAAAATGTCACATTTGTTATCAGATTTGGCTGCTGCAATAGTTTCTGTGTGTTTGTTTTGTTACAAGATGGGATTCTACGGTGGGGCAATATATTAGGAATTGACTATAGTGTAAAAAACAAAACTGTCAATAAAACTTTGGATAGATATATCAACAGATGGATGGATAGATAGAGAGATAGATAGATAGACAGACAGACAGATAGATAGACAGACAGACAGACAGACGGACAGATAGATGGATAAATGGATAGATAGATGGGTAGATGGATAGATAGAGGAATGGATGGAAGGATAGATGAATAGATGAATAGATGATAGATAGATAGATAGATAGATAGATAGATAGATAGATAGATAGATAGAGTGGGTTGGACTAGATGACCCTTGAGATCCCTTCCAGCTCTCTAAGCTAGAGTGTGTCACCAACAAGTAGAATGATTGCATACAGCAACATGTAAATGTGCAATAGTAGCCTCATTTCTTTAGAGCTTTACAAAACACTTTTGCAACCATTTTTTCAGTTGAGTCTCACAACTCTCCTGTGAGGAAGGAACTGTTATCTCCATTTTACAACTGAAGAAACTAAGGACCAAAGAAATCCTGGAAAGCAGCAAAACTAGGGCCCAGTTCCAGCTCCTTCCTGGGTGCTCCCCTCTTCCATCATCCAGTCGTTCATATCTCTTCTGAGGCATTTGATACCTCCCCCTTCAGCCATAAGATACCACTTTGCACTTAACTCAATTACAGGAAGTGACTTTACACCCCTGTGATTTGTCAGATCCACTGACCTTATCTCACCTGACCTCCTCTGCTTTCTCAAAGCATCTCAACCTGCTTTTTTCAGTAAACAAAGATCCCCAATCTTGTAGTAAAGGATTCTCTAGCTAATTGGTATGAAAGATTCTTTTCAGTCAGCTCTTCTTTGATGGGAAGCGAATTCTCAGTTTTGCAGTTGTGAAGAAGCTTTCCTGTCCAGGGTTTTCAGGGGACAGTGGCAGCCCCCGGATAAAGCCATGGTCTTCACGGGCCAAGGCAATGTAGTTTAGGTGACATCCTCATCATTCCTTGGCCATGGTGGCAGCCTAGTAAACAAGAGGTTATGACCTTATCACTGTATTGACTTAAAGAAGCCAAGTTAGGAGAGGAAGCAGGGAATCACTGGAGGCCACAGTCCTCTGCATCATTGTCCCCATCTTCCGGAGAGTAGACAAGCCTTCTTTGATGGCTGACATGGAGAGACCACAATGAGGACAGCTGATTCCCCTCCAAACACAGCCTTATCTGAATCTCACAACAGCCCTCCAAGTTAGTCACCACAGATATTATTAGCCCTATTTTATAGCTGAGGAGTCTTAGATTGAGAGGTTAAGTAACTTATTCCTGGCGACAGAGCAAATAAACATCAGACCTGACATTAAATCCTAGGTCTTCCTGATTGCAGGGATGGCATTCTATCCCCTCAACTATGGAGCCTCAAGGATAACAAGGTGTTAGGTGTACATGAAGAAGTTCTTCCAGTGATCAGTCCTCTGACTCCCTTTAGCATTTTCTACCTACACCTTCATTTAGTGATTAACCATAAATTACCAGGATTTAAAGTCAGAAGACAAGGGTTTGACTCCAGGTTCCACTACTAACCATCTCAGTTACAAGTTCCTTCCTGAGATCGGTTCCCTCTTTTGTAACAATAATAATTATAATATGAAATTATATTATGATACAATATTGTAGTAGAATATATAATATATAATAACTAACAACAATGATTTGTTGATAATTGTAACAATAATTATTAATAGCTAACTGTTCACTATATCAATGACTTTTATTCATAATAATTGCATTTTAAGGTCTAGAAGCACTTTAAAAATATTATCTCATTTGATCCTCCCAAGAGCCATGGGAGATAGGTGCTATTATTACCTCCATTTTTGCAGATGAGATAATATTTGTAAATCCCTTCATAAATCAAAGAGTACACAGGAGTTGTTCTCAGAAGTGAAAAAATATCCACCATCTATGAAGTGGGAAGGCAGCTACTTATTCTAGCAGACAATGTTCTGGAATGAAAGAGGAACGTTAACATAAACACACATACACACACACACACATACACACACACACACACACACACACACACACACACACACACACACACACACACACCCCTCTTCTTAGCCCCTTCAGGATTCCTGCTACTTTCCTGTTAATATTCCCTTTTGCTGGAAAGCACATCCCCTTTCTGCTGCCTCACTTCTAGGTCCTAAGAGGGGAGGTCAGGCATCCAGAAATCTCTCTCTCCCAGATTTGCCCTTTAGGCTCAAGAGATCATCCATCTGGAGCTAAAAGAGAGTTTGACTTTACCAGAAAGTCAGAGGGATGATGGGGGAGGATATAGGAGAGAGCAGATTGGGGGAAAGGGTATACAGTGGGATCGCTGTTTTGGGGGGGTGGGTAGGGGAAAGATGGGGAGAAAATTTGTATCTCAAAATCTTGTGGAAATCAATGATGTAAACTAAAAAATAAACAAAAGTTAATTAAAAAAATAAAAGAGATCTTGAAGGTGGGCTATTTCAACCTGTCCATTTTACAGTTGGGGAGACTCAGAGAGGTTACATGACTTTCCCCAGAGCACACATGTCATAAGCATCAGAAATGAGATTTGAACTTCAGAGTCTGGCCCCACTGTTCTCTTTCCACTGCACCATAATACACCCTCCCTTACCTATCACTGGGGATCTCAAACTAGCTAGAGTTCTCTTGCCCTCATCAAACAATTGCCTCAACAAATCCAATCCATACCTTCTGGGTAGGATGCTTTCTCCCCACCTTGATCCCTAAATGATTAGAAGTTCAATCATGGAATGGGTCAAGTGGAGAGGATCCAAGACAGGGAATCATTGAAGAGCTATTCCCAACCCAAGATGAAATAATAGTGCCTGACTCAATTTTTTTTAAAGCCTCCTTCCTCATTTCTTCATAGCAGGAGAATCAAGCTATGGAAGCAGTGATTAAGGGTGCAGGGGGAAGACAAGACACTAGGAGATGTGAGAGCCCTAGATAACTAGATTTTGAAATGATTAGAGATACCAATTGCAAGGTCTCTGATGGCTGGCAGTGAGGCTACTTTGAAACCTAAGTGTCTCTTCCTGAAAGCCACATGCACATGCACCCATGCACCCCCACACACAGGTGTAAGAAGCCCAATCACTCTGGGATTAGCTGTTCTTCAGAGAGCTCAGTAATGATCTGAAATCTGAAGCTCTACTTGAACTTCCCTACTAATTCAGTAATTACGGCTGTGCCTGAAATTGGCCCCTTTCCTGCAATTACTCAACGGGCTCTTTCTGTCACCTGACTTTAGATTCTAATTAGCACCTAAGGTAGATTTTTTTTTGTTGTTTAAAGCTTATTAAAACAGGGACTTTTCCCAGCATAAAATTTCACCAGGGTTATATAGGTAAACACATGGTCCCCAGATCAGACTATTTCTGGGCATTTTGAAAGGGGGTTGAGGTTACAGGTCAAACTAAGATCAACAGGTAAGGGACTTCGCCTAAATAGAAATCAAATTCAGACACCATTAGAAAATGCCCTTGTCATTGTTTACAGAACAATAGTATTCCATCACAGACATATACCATAACTTGTTCAGGCATTCCCCAGTAGATGGACATCCCCTCAGTTTCCAATTCTTTGCCGCTACAAAAAGAGCTGCCATAAATATTTTTGTACAAGTAGGTCCTTTTCCTTTTTAAAAAAATGTCTTTGGCAGATAGACCTGGGTCGAAGGGTATGCACGGTCTTATAGCCCTTTGGGCATAGTTCCAAATTACTCTCCAGAAGGTCTGGACTAATTTACAACTCCACCAAAAATGCATTAGTGTTCCTATTTTTGACATTGCCCCCAACATCTGTCATTTTCCTTTTCTGTCCTCTTACCCAATCTGATGGGTCTGAGGTGATATGTCAGGCTTTTTTTCATTTGTATTTCCCTGGTTATCAGCAATTTAGAGAATTTTTTCATATAGCTATTAGTTGTCTGGTTTGGTTTTCTTCCTCCAAAACTGCCCGTTCCTATACTTTGTCCATTTATTAATTAGGGAATGGCTCTTATTCTTATAAATTTGAGTTGGTTCTTTATTATATATTTTAAAAATAAACCTGTATCAGAGAAACAGGCTGTAAAGATTTTTTTTACCATTTACCTGATTTTCATAATATTAGCTACATTGGTTACACTTCGTGATCCTCTCTATCTCTTGTTTGGCCATGAATGTCCACAGCTTTTAATGCAGAGATCCCTTCCATTGCTAAGTATAAACATTAAGGAGGGCAAAGACAGAGAGATCCCACATATTCCAAAATATTTACAGTAGCCTTTTTTGTGGTAGCATGGAACAAGACATAAAGTAATTGATGATTAAAGCATGACTATGCAAATTGTGGTATATTAATATAATGAAATATTATCACACCAAAAGAAATGACTAATATGAAGAATTCAGAGAAGCATAGAAAGGCTTATGTGAACTAAGACAGAGTGAAATAAGTAGAACCAGGAAATCAATCTACAAAATGACAACACTATAAATGGAAGGAACAATAAAACAAAATGAAATGCTACGTAATTACGATGATCAAATTTAGTCCTGGAGATTAGAGATCTTAGCCCTCAGAATGAAAGCTCCTTGAGGTCACGGACTCACTTTCTTTTTGCATATGCATGCCCAGAACTTAGGAGAGCTTTTGCATACGTCTATACCTCTCTCCATTCACATGCCTATATACCTTTCTCCTTTCCTTGAAGAGGTAGGTGAATGTGATTGATGTGTGTGTTGGTTTTCGCTTAACTGTTTTCCGCCATAGTTACAAGGAAGGCTCTGAGAATGGGGCCAGAATAGAGAAAGGAAATATGAGATAATCAGACATTATTAATGAGTCAGGTTGGATGGGTACTGAAGTCCTTTCCAACTCTCAAATTCTGTGCTTTTTGTGATGTAAAAACAAAACAATAACAACAAACCTTTTGAGATAAACGGCGGCATAGGAAGTGACTCTCTAAAAAGCAGTCAGAACAATGCTTAGCACACTGATTACAGAGCCATAAATAATAAGAATGAAAGCCAAAAAAAATCCAGAAAATACACAGACAATAAGGTGTTCAGGAGGGGGCTGGATGTTTTTGTTTCATTTTGTTGAAATTATTATATTTTTAATCAAACTCAAATAACAGAAATTTACCATTTCATGTACAATCTTTTCAAATTCTCTTTTATGCGTTTGAAAGTCTGTTATTCTCATTGGTTACTAATTTTATGATTTTTTTTAAAGGAACCAAGTGTGGGTGTTAAAAAAGAAAAGAAACTCACTTGGTGAAGACGCTGTTCTGTATACCTCCTGATTTCGAGGTTTGTTTCTCTTCCTTCCGCTTCAGCTTTTGGAAAGTAATCGCTTCAACTAAGACAACATATCTCACTTTTTCTATTTTATGTATGTGTATTTAGAATCCTTAGGATCCACCTCCTAATGGCCTTAATATTAATTTCAAGGTATTTAACCTTAAGATTAGTAAATTAATCTCTCCTCCACAGGACAGACTTTCACATGCTTACCCATGACCAGGAGCCAAGTTACTCCTTTGCCACATATGTTCCCTGCTTGTGCAACTCATTATGTTTGTGCTTTAAGTTTGAACCCACATTCCCTAAGGACCTGTTACGTATAAGGGAAGACTACATCCCTAGCATGGGTTGGGGAGGATTATTTTCATAAGAATTATCCTTATTTAGTAAATACCTTTTCTAAAAGTTAGTTACATCTGGATGGTAATATTGGCTCATCATTTCTCAAGGGGGCTTTACCATTTCTCCCTTTATAGAGTTTTCATGAAGATTCTCTTACATATAGTTCTCTTCTGGGCTCCAAGTTTCAATGCTTTTCTAGAACCTATAATCTAGATTCTCTATAATATAGGGAGATTACACTATTGAGTATTTGAAGTGTCTAGGCTTTCCTTAATGCAGAGGTACTGCTACCAACATTGATGAGAACAAGGCCATTGTCACATACTAACCTGGTTTCTCCATTGTCATCTACTCATCTAGTACATTTCCATATGATCAGTGGGAAGGGGACTAGGAAAAGAAAGAGATGGAGTGACTCTCTTATTTTCCCAAATTTCAGAAGGTCTGGAATTCCCACTTTCCAACTTTGGTATCCTCTTCCATGCAAGTGATTACCTCCAAATTAGTTTGCTATTTTTACATGTAATTCAAAAGAATTGAATTAGTCTTCTTCAACCAACCACAAGATATTTCCTGTGTGGTGTCATCTGTCTTTATCCAATGATCACAAGGCCCCATGATCTTTTCATATTGATTAAAGCCTTATTCATATCCAGTTTACTTTTAATTGATTGATTCAATCAATATGGTCTAGAACTGATTAATTGAGGTAGGAATAGACCCAAATCCTTATACTTTTTCTCCATTTAAAAAACTGTAGTTATGAATATATCATCAACTATCTGAAATCATCATTAGCAATTATCCATCTGGATGATATTCTCTATCCAAAAAGTCAGGAGTTAGAATGATGGTCTGAATTTGGTGAGATGAAATGCAATAGAGATAAATATCAAGTATTTATACTTAGTCTAAAATAATTAATTTTATCCATGTTGGATGGTGGATTCCTGTATTTAAAAAAAAGATTTAGGGTTTTTAGTGGATATCATCCTCAATAGTAATCAACTGAGCAATCTCAGCTGGTATCCCAAAGAAGTCTGATGTCTTCTAGGGGTCCTTTAAGAGGATATAGTATCTGAATCATCCCACTATTCTTGCCCTTTATCAAACCACCTTTGGAACTTGAGGTTAAGTCTTGGGGGCCACGTTTTTTGGGAAAACATCAATGAGCTGGAAACAGGTAGGTGACAAGGATGATGGAGGGCTTCAAGGCCCTACCATAGGAGAATGAGTTAAGAATTAAAGATGTTTACCCTCGAGAAGAGAAAACTCAGGAAGAACATAGTAGCTATCTTAAAAAGCGTTTGCAAGAAAAAGGTATTAGATTTGTTCTACTTGTCCTCATAGGACAGAGTCAGAAGCAAAGGGTAAAAATTACAATAAGGACAATTGGGGGGGGGGGAGGGGAGGATGGAATTTCCCTTGCAATTAGAGCCATTCCAAAGTAAAGTGGACTAGCTTAGGGGAAGTGAGTTCACCCTTATTAGAGGTCCTCAAGCAGAGACTGGATTAATACTTTTCTGGGATATGTGTGGCAGAAAGGACTCTTTTTCAGATACGGGTTAGACTAGATGGCCTTTAAAGTTCCTTCAAACTCTGAAATTTTGTGATTCTGTGAGATACAAGAACAAAAATAAGAAGAATAAATATAGAAGTCAACATGAAACAGTGACAGTTCATCTCTTTCTGTCTAGATTCTAGTCACAAGTCCTTGGGCTTCTCAACATTTCTAGCAAGAATCCCATAAAACATAGGAATCATCTTCAAATGCCATCATACTTGCTTGCAATGAATTTATTTTACTCCAGGATATAAAGAGGAAGTGGGCCAGTTTTTTCACTCCTAGATTTTGCAAGATTAAAAAAAATAACGGGAATTTAGTATTTTAGTCAAGTTTCAAGTTCCACAAGGGCATCTGTAAGATTTGTTTGACTTTGGGGATTGAAACTTTTTTTTCAATTCTTCCTCTAAGACCCAGGCCCAGTGAAAAGTTTACAAACCCACAGAGAAGGTTTTTTTTTCTTCTTAGCCTAGTCCAAGTGTTGGGTTTACGGAAAAGTACAAATAAGACTAGGAACATCTGGCTTTGTCCCCAGTTTGGAAAAGTCCCCATAACTCCTACTCTGAGAAACAGGCCTTTTCTCTGAAGATGCCACCAAGTGTTGGCTGGTTGAGGCTGTACCTCTGAAGTTCATGGAAACCACGACTCATGAATGTTGAAAATGGTTTCTTAGCAATGGTGAAATAATTATGTGATTATTCAAGTCTCTTCATGTGTCATTAGTCATTGAAAGCTGGAAAATATCCCTGGTTTTTAGGGGAAATGGCTTGCTTCAGATTGTGCTTTTTTATGTGTGGGTACAGCCTTACAATTTGGAACAAATTTTCCATGAAAACTTTTGAGAAGTTATTCCTGTTAGAAGCAGGAAATCTTAGTTAGAAAAGACTTCAGAAGTCATCTCATCCAATCTATACCTGAATAAGAATCCCCTCTGCAGCTGCCCTGACAAATGGTCATCTGACCACCACTTTAATCAGACAACAGAGAACCCACCACCTCTTGAGCTAGTCCATTCCCCTTCAAAGTGGTCCCAGCTGAACAAAAAAGTTCCCTTGAATTAAACCAAAACCTGACCTCTCACTAATTTCTGCCCATTCCTCCCAGTTCTATCTTTGGAGGCTAAACAGAAGAAATATAATCCCTCTTCCAGGTAATACACCTTTGAGGACTTGAATACATCCATTATGGCCCTCTTAAGCCTTCTCTTCTCCAGGTGCTACATCCTCAATTCTGTCAAGTGATTCTCATTAGGCATGGTCTTTCGTCTCCTCTTATCCTAGTTCTCAAACATTTCTCAGCTCATCAATGCCCTTCCTAAAATGTGATGTCTCTAGTTGAACTCATCATTTCAGATGTGCTCTAACTAGAGCAGAGTATAGTGAGACAATCACACTCTTTGTCTGGGTACTCTCTCTATCAGTTCAGCCAAAGACCTCATTTGCTTTCTTGGCTGTCATATCATATTACTGTCTCATTTTGAGCTCAGAGGGCACTAACCCCTTTGGATCTGCCCACAAAATGCTGTCTAGCCATGCCTCTACCACCTTGTACTTGTGAAGTTGATATTTTGAACCCAGGAACAGAACTTCACATTTCTCATTCTTAAATTTCCTCTTATTAGATTCAGATCATCATTCTAGTCTGCCTGGATTTTTTTTTTTACTTCATATTTTGTCATCCAACATGTTGGCTGTCCCTCCCAACTTTGTGTCATCTACACATTCAATCAGTGTGCCATCCTTGCTTGTATACGAGTCATTGATAATCATGCTGAATAGCACAGGACCAAGGACAGAGATCTCTGGGGCACTCTGGAAGTTATCTCCCACCAGGTTCACGTAGGGTCATTAATGACTAGCACATGTGAATAATCTTTGATGACTAAAGGAGCTGTCTTGGCTGGAAACAGGAATTAAAGATGCAAATAGTTCTACATAATTTACTTCCACCCAAATGTTCCAACAAAATTGGATACTCCTATTCTCATGTCCACAGAAAACATGGCTAGACTATATATCTCTGTATCCTGGCCCTGGCTCTGCCCCAAAAACCTAGAGTTCCAGGATACAGGACTATTGCCTTTACCCAAAAGTCTTGGCTTCTCTATAAGTGAAGCACAGAAATGGAATGGCTTAGCACATAAGACTTGGAACCAGGAATACCTGGGATCAAATTCCACTTTATTCACTTAAGGATGATGACAAAGGAACAAGGGGGGAGGGAAGGAGTTTCTTCACTTGCAAGGAACCCCCCCCCCCCAACATTAATGGGGAAAAGCAAAATAGGAGTGGACAGAGTATAGTCATGCAAGAATAGGAGTAAAATATCAAACCCTCCAAAAGTCACATAAAAAAGATCAAAATGAATAAGGATGAGGATAGTTTTACAAAATTATAAGGAACCCTATTAGTATCACATAGAAGCAGCTAAGGATCAATAGAAAGAAGCCTGGGCTTGAAGTCAGGGGAGATATATGGTTGGCTTCAATTATGGTGGCTAGGTGGCAGAAAGGATAGAATGCTAGACTTAGAGTCAAGAAGACCTAAGTTCAAATCTAACCTCAGAAACTCATTAGCTGCATGACCCTAGGCAAGTTATTTAACCTCTTCAAGCTTCAGTTTCCTTAACTATATAACCAGAATAATAATACCTATAGCACCTGTCTTACAGGGTTGATGTGAGGCTCCAATGAGATGAGGTATGGCAAGCACTTTGTGCCCTTTAAAGAGCTATAAAATATCAGTTACAATTAGTAATACCACTGTGATCTTAAGTAAATCTCTTCCACTTTCTAGGCCTCAGTTTCCTTATCTATCAAATGAGAATGTTGAATTAAATGATCTCTAAGCTATCTTTCAGCTCAATCTGCATTCATTTTCAGGTTCTGTAATCATGAGTTGCATTGAAAGGAAGTTGATGAATGTAAAATTTGGCTCTATTAGACTGTGAGATCCTCGAGGGCAGGGATTGTCTTTTGCCTCTCTTTGTATCTCAGGTGGCTATCTCATGCCTATCTCATAGTAGAAGCCTAATAAATGCTTATTGATTATTTATGACTAACTTCATTTGCCAAGGAAGCACCATTTTGATATGTCAGTGCAAAAAGGAGATGACCTAACCCAGCCTCGCTTCCAGTTATATCCTTCTCTAGAACAATTTTGCATGGCATTAGTTGACGTATCTAGAACATGACCTCATATCTCCAGCAGCCAAGGACGAACCATTTTGAGAGGAGTGAGTGGGTGTTCAAGTTAAATGGTAGACAATCTAGCCTAGTCTCCTCTTTGGTTGGGTTCTTATCCAGAACTGTGCCAGGTGATATTAAAGCCTCAAAAATGTGACCTCATCACACCAGCAACTGAGGGTACATCATTGTGAATATAACAGAAGTTTTAGTCAAAGAGGGGCAGCCTAACCCAGTTTCTTCCTCCAGTTGGGCCTTCGTCTACAGCAACTCTACAGAACAGCATTCAATGCTTGTAGAACATGGCCTCTTTGAAGATGTATCATTTGGACCAAAGTGGGTGGTCTAGTAAAACAGAGGGGGCATCATGGTTTCCCTATCAGATTCTTGTCTACAACAATTCTCCAGGGTTGTATTCCATCATTCCTATGGTGACATTGGTTGTTTTAAGTTCTGAACAGCCAATGTTCAAGTTCATGCTTGTTTCCACCCTAAACACTTTCTTCAGGTGTGGCCTCTGCAAAGGCAAAACCAGTAACAACTGCACACCTTCCTTGACCTTTTCCCCATCTTCTTGTAAACACAAACCATATCCCCCAAGAAGATCAAGTCCCATTGTAGCTTAATCCCCACTCCAGCTCTGGTTGGGCTGCTGGGGAGGAGGGGGACTGTTGTGTCTCCAGGGAGGTTTCTTCCTGTGATTTTCAAGGAGTCCAAAGGCAGGGTGGGGCCATCACAGACAAGACTAAAGGCTGCATCTTCTTTTCCTAAGCCCATGATGAGTGCTACACCAACAAACATCTGCTTCTCACATTGTTCCTTGCCGAAAGAGCAGGAAGTTTGGGTTGGAGAGACAATGGGAAATGCTGGAGCTAAACCAATAATGACTTGACTCAGGACAAGTCACACATCAGTTGGGTGGGTTGGAGATGCTCCATGTGCAACTGTGCCAGGGCTGAGCCAGGGCTTGATCTGTTATGTTTGCTCCCTTCCAAAGAGAACAAACAACAAAAGTATCAGACCGGAAGTAGTAGAGTACACAAATGATGTGGGTCTCTATTTAATGAGTTAATATTAAACCTTTGAGCTTCACAGAATTCTGTTTCCAAAAGAACTGCTGATTTGCATCCTCCATCAGACATTGCCATTATTATGTTGATGGCTCACCACACTGCCTATGCTCATGAGATTTTCAGTTCGGTGTCAACAACACTGTGGAAGGAAACACTTTCCTAACATTAAGAGTAGTCCAGAAGTAGAAAACAGTATCTCGGCATGGAATGAGTTCCTCATCACTGGAGGCACTCACCAAAGAGCTTGGGTGACTATTTGTAGGGTACAACATGGAGAGGATTCCTGGTGAGGTTTCAGTTGGCTTTGACAGCCTCTGTGTTAGTCGGTCAGTCGGTCAAAAAACTTTTATTAAGTACCTACTGTGTACCAGGCACTAAGCTGTGATTTCTTTAAGGCATCTGTGGAGTCTTCAGGAAAGGTAATGATCCTAACAAGGTTTCAGACCTGACTCTGCCACCAAAGAGCTGTGTGACCTTGGGGAAGTCACTTTTCATTCATTCAACAAGCCTTTGTTAAAGATATGGAAGAAACATACAATTCAATTTATGACCTGCAAGAACCAATTTGATTCAATAAACATTTAGTGAGTGCCTACTATATGCAAAGCACTGTGCCAGGTGCTGGAGATATGAAGACACAATTTTAAACAGCTCTTGCCCTCAAGGAGCTTATGATCTACTAAGTGATATCTCATTCCATTTCTTCTGTCTGGATCTCAGACCTATGATTTTATTGATGTAGGGAAGTCCTGGGTGAGGAAATTCCCTCTATCAATGCACATCAGCACCTCATTGAAACTTTTTTTTTTTTGCTTTTTGGAGGGGGAAAGGTAGGGCAATTGGAGTTAAGTGGCTTGCCCAAGGTCACACAGCTAGTAAATGTTAAGTGTCTGAGGTCATATTTGAACTCAGGTCCTCCTGACTCCAGGACTGGTGCTCTATTTACTGCTCCACTTAGTCGCCCCTCTCATTGAAACTTAAAGTATTAGAGTTTAGGGTGCTTAGATCCTTGGTGTATTGGGTCATGTGTTGTGGCAGTTCTTCCTGACCCCCAAAAAGACCTCTATAGCTTGCTACATACTCTATCACAAAAAAGGAGAGTAGGTAGGAAGGAAGGATAACTCCCGGTTGATCTAATACTATCTCTTTTTTGTGATGGGGAAACTGAAATCAAGAAAGGAAGCGACTTAGCTAAGGGGCAAAACCAGAATTAGGACCTGGGTTCTCTGACCTCCAAATCAGCTCTTTCCCCCCATTGTTCCATGTGATCACCTAGTTCAACCCATACTTAAGCAAGGATCCCCACATCTCTAAAAAGTGGTCATTGGTTATTCAGCCTTTGCTTCAAGACTTCCCATGAGAATACTCTTGCCTTCCCAATGTTTTCACTGAACCTCCAATGAACTAGAGTGAAATTTGAAACTAGCAAGAGGAGGTTTGGTTGATATGTTCATGGGCATCAAGTTCCAATGTATTCAGGCACCGAGGTCAGGATTCTCAGAGATTTATAGAGATTCCCCACACACACATTTGACAGCTTTTTCACAATCATACCCCAGGATTTTTTCAAGATGGATACCACTAGTTTCTTTTTGTTGTTGTCATTTTGTTTTAAGTAATTATTGTTCCCTTTGGTTTTATATCATAATCATTTCACCTTCAACTCTCCCTAACCACTTCGAATCCTTCCTTGTAGGAAAGAAAAACATTGAAACAAAGCCAATGGTGACCAAGACTATAACCAACAAGGAATATGCCCCCTCACACATCTCCCTCCTCCCTTCTCCTCTTTCTCTGAAGAGGATCTCAAAATAAAACTGAAAGGAACTTTCGAGATCATCTATTTTGCAGATGAAACTGAAGTTAAGTGACCTGCCCAAGGTCACATAGTGGCAGAGCCAGAATTTGAAGTCAAGGGTTCTGACTCCAGATTTAGAACAAGAGGGCAGGTTTCCCTATCAGTCCTCCAGGGCAGAGATCATCCATTACAATGCTTTTTAAAGTTCGTTACAACTTATCTGAGTTCAACCGATGCTACCAGTTTCTACTACTGTACATGAGGAACCCCATGACCACCACCCTATCACAATGTGTTCAAATAAATAACGTAAGTCATTTGGAAATTGGGGCTGGTGCCAGTCCAGGCCCTATCCAGTCCTTCCACCTCCCTAGGACTTTGCCTGATCTGGCGTTCTTTATCCTCTTTGATGTGAGGACCTCACACACCTGTGCTGGGGCATCCTGGGCACTGCCCACCTTCCCAGGAACACTGCACAATAAAGCTGAAGGCTTTGTCTTCGCTTCTTCCTATGGGACCATTTGCCTCAGGGTTCAAGCAATATCATGTTTGCTCAGGCTGAGTCACCGCTTCTACCACCCACTGCATTCAAAATCTTTCTGGTCCAGTTTTGTTTTAAGTCTTGCCATGAAAATTAAAATTGGTTGGGTGGGTAGTTGAGGGGAAGGGACACACAAAACTTCTGTCCCTTTTTCTATTTCCACTTACGGCATATCTTTCTGACTTCTGAGCATTTAGAGCCTGTTTCCAGAAGTCACTGGGGCTGTTTTGTATCACATGAAATTCTAGACATCAAATTTCAACTATGACAAAATTAAGGAGAGAGAACATTGTTGGGGGAGGTCTGGGAAACACACATACCGCCCCCCCCACCAAGACTCAAGTGACTTGGAAACAAAGGCCTACCAGGAAGCATCTCCAAAAGCTGTCAGGATACACAGAGGGAGAAATGAGTTCCTGGCATGCAAGCGCCTCCCAATGTTGATTTTTCTGGACAAACAATGTCAGGCTTGCACCTAGCAGTTTGAGTACTTTTGGAGAAAGAGGGGTTCTATATTTCCAACCTTGTTTTTGGGAGGAAAAAGGGTTCAAAAGACTGATTTATACCTTATGAGGAGGGAGAGAGGAGTGAAGAAAAAGGGAGCAAAGGTTCTTTTTCTTTAAAGAAGAAGGAAAGGAAACTAATGGAGAGAGATAAAAAGAAGAGAGACAAAAAAGAAGGGGAGAGAAAGAATGGAGAGACGTAGAGAAATAGAAAAATAGAAAGAGCAAGACAAAGAAAGAGGAGTAGGAAGAAAAGTGAGAAGGGAAGAGGCAGGGAGGTGAGGAAGGTGGAGACAGAAAGAAAGAAAAAGAGGGGAGAAAGAGGAAGGAGGAAAGAAAAGAAGAAGAAGAAGAAGAAGAAGAAGAGGAAGAGGAAGAGGAAGAGAAGGAGGAGGAGGAGGAGGACGAGGAGGAGAAGGAGGAGGAAAAGCAAGAGAGAGAGAGGGAGGGAGGGAGTGAAGGAGGAAGGGAGGGAGGGGAGGGGAGGACAGGAGAGGAGAGGCAGGAGGAGATTTAAAAAAATAAAAACAACTCTGAACATTCTCTACTAAGGCTGGATTATCTCACCTCTTTTGAGTGTCTGAAATAAATTCATTTTTTTTTCCTTCCCAAGCAAATTAGTTACTAGAAAAAACATCCTGCCTCCCAGCCCATAGCCCTGCCTGACAGTACCTGTCAAAAAGATAAGATCTTTCAATGAATTAAAGAAGGGGAAAGGCCAATCCCTCCCAGTCATCTTGCGGTGATTTACATCAGTGTAATTATATCTTCTATGGCTGGGGGACACGGACTCTACCTACAGGGAGATGCTGCTGGCACGGAAGAAGTTTCCTTTTTAATTACTATGAAACATAGATCTGCTACTGTCTTTCTGGACCAATTTCAGATGCATGTAGCATGGGGGATATTGTCGGTGAACACATATGTCTGAATAGGGAGCCACAAACTCAGGAGAGAAATGTAGGCTCCTACTCACTCCCCATCCCCACCCCCCACTGCCACCACCATGTCCATAGGATGGAACAGAAAGAAAGAGGCTTCTGAGGTCATCTAGTCCAACCTCCTCTTTTTACAAATGAGGAAACAGTGTCAGAGAGAGGTTTAATAGTTTGATTAAGGTCACATAGGTAGCAGTAACTGACAGAGCCAGGATTCACACCCAGGTCCTTTGCCTCAGACACAGCCATCAGTCCACTGTAGCATGCAGCCTCTGGGTTGTGTTGCATGGTGTTGTTTATTTGTTTTGAGGTACATTATTTATTACTCCATGATGACTTCCAAAAAACAAGATTATCGGAATTATAGTCTACAAGCATAATAACTGATCCAGGTGCCAGAGAAAAGATGCAGAAAAATACCTTCCTCTTTTCAGAGAGATGAGGTACCACAAGAACATAATTCTTGTGTACATTGTTAGACATGGTCCCTCTATTTGATTATTCTTGCTAAATTGTTCTTCTTTGCAATGGCAAGAAGAAGAGTTCCATTCTGGGGTGGGAGGAGGAGGCAGCATGCCCAGAAATGTTTGTGATATCAAAATAAAGGGAAAAATAAGTCATTTTTAATATAAAAATAAATTGCACTCAGCACAAACTGTTCAAGATTCAATATTCAGTCCCATGCCATTTCCATGTGGGTTCAAGGAACATGACCATCATTGTTCATTTTCCCAATTAAAGGGCAAGATGTAGACGTAGTTGTAGACAGAAATAAATGGAGGCAGAAACAAAGACATAGACATAAGCATAGACATAGATGCTGACCTAGATGTAGACACACATAGACATGTATTATAAACATCAACAAGGATAGCGACAAAAATATAGACACGGGCAAATAGAAATATAGACATCCCACATTACTTCGGGCCTTTGAACCTTATCATGGCCACAGGAAGCTCATCACCAGGAATTTCTTCATCCTTCAAGATCAAATCAGCCTTGGTATTCATGCCCCATCAATACCCTCTGCCCTCTGGTTAGGAATCCACTTAAGGAAGGTGCCCAGGTCAGGTATCTCTTCATTCCCACCTGGGACTTCTCCACCACACCGCCATTCAAGGCTCCCCCATCCCTGCTTTTCATCCTGCTTTGGTGAGTTGTCTCCCCCACATACACATATCAGATTGTAAATTTTTTTGCAGACAAGAATTCTCTCTTTTTTTGTTATTTGCATCCCCAGCACTAAACACAGTATGTAGTAGGCATGTGATAAATGATAATTAACTGAATGACATAGATATTGATGTGAATAGACATAGACATAAACAGATAATATATTCATATATTGATATACATATACAATACAATGGTCCCCAAAGAATTAAATATGAATATTGAAGAAGACAATGGAGAGATTCATGGTGAATGTGAGAACTTTGAAGAACAGGAAGAAATGATATTATCAAAGAAATGTATGAGAAGATGGAATGGCCATGTGGTCTGAGCTAGTGACCATAGGTAGACAATCCAAATGTTCACCTAGTACTCTCTTGATGCCAGGAGAAAGTGAGAAAGGCCTCTAGTATGTCACATAGAAATCGATGAGAGACCAAGACAAGAGTTTCACAGGAAAAGAAGGTAGGAATAGGTTTTCATCTGTGTCCTTGAATGAATGAGATCACAGACCCATCAGAATCGTTGAGGATAGAGCCAGGGAGCAGCTTGGCATGATGGATAAAGAGCTTGTGTTAGAGTCAGAAAGACAGGCTGAAGCCCCACCCCGCAACATACACTGGCTACCTGGCCCTGGGGACAAATTCTCTCTCTCTCTCTCTTTCTCTCTCTCTCTCTCTCCTCCCCTTGACAACTTTCTAGGACTTTAAATAGCAGAACAGTTATCATTGCTAAAGGGTGTTCCTTTATCCAGAATTTCTTGCAGCAAGGAAGCATCTGAAAGCAAAGTAAAATGAGAGAGAGAGAGAGAAACCATCATTATAGATGTAGATGAAGAAGCAAGTGGACTACACCTGGCCCCAAATGCTAGATTCAGAGCTGGAAGGCATTCTCCAGATACGAAAGCCACCCTTTCTTAGCCTTTCTTCATCCTTGGTCACCTTGCCTCACTTGGAACATTACTCTCACTTGATGAATTAATTTTCAAACCTGGCCCCCTGCTGTTTACTGACTTAGACATAAATTGAATATTGAAGAAGTAAACTGAGATCTTGAGTTAACAGACAGCATCCCTGCCTCTGCGGCACCATTACCCTGCTCCCTCCCTCCCTTAGCCAACAGATGGTCCCATTTTGCCAGAAAGGAGTGACCCTCAGAATCTAATTTCCTGGCCTATCTAAAGCAATTAGTGGGGGGGTGGGGGGGGGGGAATTTGTGAGTAACTGAGCAGACTAAAAGTGTCCAATTCATCACTGTGGCATTCTCTTATCCAGAGTCAATGAGGAATCACTTGGTTGCATGTAACTTTCATAGCAGAAATAAAGGAATGTTATAATCCCCAAAACTTTGGGGGAGGGGTGAAGGTCTAGACCTGTGATTTCATCCATGTGGAGGAACTCTCAGGGTGGAAACTCTCCATTGAGGCTGTACACAACTCTTCATAACTTTCAGTCTTAGGGAGTTGCCTGGGCATTGAAGCCCAGTTATATGACCTGCCCATTGCCACAGAACTAATATGTAAATTCACATACTATAGAGAAGTTACTATTTAAAGTGATCTCCTATATGAATTCAGTATTTGGGGCACATCATTTAGAGCTAGAAAAAACAGCTTAGCGAGCACTTAGCCTGGGGGTTCTGAATCTCCAGTCCACTGATTTCTCAATTTTAGGGGGTCCATGAACCTGGATGGGAAAAAACTACATATTTCTTTTTACTAACCTCTAATTGAAACCTGCCATCACCTTCGATTATGAATGTGGACAATACAATACATCCTGAGAAGAGGTTCATAGATTTCCCCAGATTGTCAAAGGGGTCTATGAAGTTAAAGGTTAAGAACCCCTGACTCAATCTAACCCCTTCATTCTGCAAATCAAGAAAATGAAGCCTGGAGAGGTAACACAATCTTCCCAGAGAGATAATGTGACTTAGGCCAAATTGCAGTTAGTGAGATCAGACTGAAACTGATATATCTTGATGCCCAGCTCTGGGTTCTTTCTGAATTCATTGTCATCTTTTCCCAAGTACCGTAAACTCCTATGGTGAGTAGGGGCAAACAAAGCAATATGAGGAAGGGCAAAAGGAAGGGAACTCAGCTACCCCTAGACTCCCAGGGATCATGAACTCTGACAGAGTCTTAAGTTCCAAAGCTGGAGACTATAAACCTTAGAAATCATCTGATTTTGACCAAAAATCTACATTTTTCCCCCAATGACCTTCAATGTCTGGAAGTCCAGCACTGGAGATAGAAAGACAGGTTCAAATCCTGCCTCACATACCTAGGGGGGGACCCTGGGCAAGGCACAGTCTTATCTGAACTTGTTGTATCTCAGCTATAAAATGGAGGTAGTAAAAACATCTACCTCACATGTTACCATGATCAAATGAAATAGTAATATCCAGAAAGTGCTTAGCAAACCTTCTAGTGAGGATTCTTAACTTTTGGGGGGTCATGGACTCCTTGACAGTCTGGATTTCTCATTAGAAATAGAAACTCCTATAACACAGGTGATCACCTTGTCCACCCATCATCTGTCCTATTTTTCCCTGTTAGAGAATCATAGTTTTAAGGGACTTTAAGCACCACCTAATCTAACATCCCCATATAGTGCAAACATCCTTTCTATACTACCCTGATAAAAGAAGGAAGTCTTATCTCTGCTCTCTGACTCTCAAGACAATCTATTCCTTCTATGGGTTGCTCTACCTGTTTCAAAGTTCCTCTTTTCCTCAGTTCTGCCTTCTTCTCTAAGACCACCTTCCCCTCTCCCGCCCCACTCCATGTCAGCCATTCATCCAGAACTTGCAGTCAGAGAGAATCCCCTGGAGCAACTGGGAAGTGCAGTGACTTCCCATGCTCACACAGCTAGTACAGGAAAGGTAGGACTCGAGGCCAGAGCTTCCTCACTCCATGGCTAGCCCATTGTCTACTAAATTCACTGTTTCTACAGGTAAACTGAGGTGCACAGAAGTTACATTACTCACCCCAATTCTCCTGGCCAGGAAAGGTTAGGGCCAAGATTCAAACCCAGGTCTTCTGATGTCACGACCAGACTTCAGTACCCATTTTACAATGTAGAAATGATCTACCTGACATCTGACAATTAGGGTAACAGGTAAGACATTACCATCCATTGTCCCTGATACAGATGCTATGGAAGACACCTTCCTGTTTTTGTTGTCCAGACATTTCAGTCATGTCTGACGCTTTGTGACTCCATTTGGGGTTTTCTCCGCAAAGATGGTGGAGTGGTTTGCCATTTCCTTCTCCAGCCCCTTTTACAGATGAGGAAAATGAGGCAAGCAGGGTTCAATGATTTACCCAGGGTCACACAGCTAGTACATCTCTGAGGCTGGATTTGAACTCAGATCCTCCTGCCTCCAGGGCTGGTGTTTTATCCACTGAACCACCTAGCTGCCCCATGCCACCTTCTAATAGTCCCCAGTATGAAGTAGCATGAAAGCTACTATTCTGTAAAGACGCTTTCTTTTTTTTCCAGGTTTAATCACCCCAAACCAGTTCTGACACTGACGATAAACCCAATGCTGACAGTTATCTGATGCTTACAGGTTTGCGGAGTGGTGGCTACACATTCTTACATTTAAGTCTCAAAGCAGCCCTGGGGGGTGCTAGCTAGGTATTTTTGTTTTGTTTGTTTTTGGCAAGGCAGTTGGGGTTAAGTGACCTGCCCAAAGCCACACGGCTAGTAAGCGTGTCAAGTGTCTGACGCTGGATTGAAGCTCAGGTCCCCCTGACTCCAGGGCTGGAGCTCTAGTCACTATGCCACCTAACTGCCCCTAGACGGGTACTATTGTGTCTATTTCATCGGGGAGAAAATCAAGGACCAGTAAATTTAAGGTTTATGGTAGCTCCTTTGTGCAGGCACTTGATGAATTACAGAATTGTGGGATTTAGATGATATCTGAGAAATCTCTACTAGCTATGTGACCTTGGGCAAGTCATTGTGATCTCTGTGGTCAATCAATCAATGGACATTGATTAAATGTCTGCATTGGGTCAGGCATTGGGGTAGGTATGGAAGATACAAAGTCAAAAGTGAAAGTGTCTGTCCTGAAGGAAGCTTCCATTCTAATACAGAGACAACATGTAGTGGCTGCCATCTTCCCTGTACCAAAGTCCTAGAGAGATACCTAGGAGAAAGTCAGTGATTTGCTGGACGTACAATATTCCAGAGGCAGGATTCCAACCCAGGTCATGTTAACCTTCAACTTTCTCAGGATTCCTCTCTTCACCTTAAGAGCAGTTGTAAGATTTAGAGCAGGAGATGTTCCTTAGAGATCACCTCTTCCAAGCTCCTCCTTTTACAAGTGATGAATTTGAAGCGCAGAGAGGTCAAGGATTCACCTTAAGTCACAAAGCAGTTAAACAGCAGAGTAAATATTCAGACTCAGATCGGTAGATTCCCCATCCAATGAGAGCTACTGGGTCAGACAAGCCAGGGCTTTTTCCCCCCAAGGAGTAGACATTTAGCAGGTGCTGACAATATTCAATCCTCTGGCAGCATAGCAACAGCTGAGTTTAGCACCTAGTTAGCAAGAATAATTGGTCCCGATAGGAAGCTCCTCTGATGGCTCCCAGAGGTCACATCTGGATAAATGCTCCCTTACATGTGCTACCAGCCATTCCATCCCTTGGCATCTACAATGGCTCTGGAAGAACCATTTCGTGTTATTTGCCTCAAACTCAGAAATCACCAGTTCAAATTCTGTCTTTGGGGCTTTCCCTGTTACCACACTGCACTGTCTCAGGTCTCTAGGTAAGGCACATCTGTTCTCCTTCCACTCTTCCAGGTGGAGGATAAAATGACCTAACATCATGAAGATCCTTCCAGACTGTTCCACCAAGAAAATACAAGCATGATCCCCAGTCCCATATCTCTCATATAGGAAACAGCCATTAGTTGACATCATGGCCTTCCTTCTTCAACCAAAACAAAGAGGAACTGACCCAAATTAACTTCCAGGAAGAATGGTTCATGCCCAAGTGGTAGTGGTGCTCCTGGCTTCCTTGAACTGCATCCTGAGCCCCTAGGAAGGGACCACACATGGTATGTAACTTCACACAGTACTGGAGCCTTCCCCACCACTAGTCAGCTCACAACAGGTGAGCGAGCACTTGCTGGCAGCAGGCTTGGCTGCTCAATAACTTTGCTTTTTCTGATTTAACTTCACCCCATAATGTTCCTTAATGCAGTTTTCTGTATTTAATTAATTTAACATTCCAGATTTTTAATTTGCATTTAATTTAACATTTCAGGTTTTTAATTTACCAGATATTGTTTATCAAATATTCATTTCGGAGACTTTCCTAGTATATACAGTGCCTACTCCTCTTTAATTAGTGTGCAGTAAATTAATTCTTCTATCCTTGTTCCTCCATCAGATATTGGATTAAGAAAGTTCCACTGTATCAACACTCCGAGGAAACCCACTTATTAAACCAAGGTAGTGTAGATGTACTTGGTACACACACACACACACACACACACACACACACACACACACACACACACACACGCCTTTGCTATCACTCTGCTTTAGGCCTGAACTCGATAAGAGATATATTGTGACTGAAAACGGAAAAATTTTTCCTCGTAGGAAATTGGTTACTGAATTTAAATGGTAATGTTAAAGTGAGATTTCACATTTTTCCAGTTCTATTTGGCAATTCTGTCATCCACCCAAATTTTCCTTCTGTTCCCTATGGCCCCTGTGGCACTCACTCTCCTGATGCAGCCTTTGTTTCCCTCCAATGTCTAATTTCAACCATCGCTCCTAAGCCTGAAGTTAGCCCTGTTTCTAAGGCTTCCTCCCTGTCCCTTCCCTGGGTGGAGATACACAGTATAAATAACTCTTAGCACAATATCTGTCACATAGTAGGTGCTTACTAAAATGCTTGTTGACTTGACTGACAGATGAACTGAATGCAAGATAAACTGAGGAAAGAGAAGGCCGTGGTAGCCCAAAGCATCAAAGAAGCCTTCACAGAAGAGGTCATACCTAAATGGAGCTCTGAAGGAAGATAAGAAGTCAGAGAGATAACAGTGAGGAAGAAGTGCATTGCAGACATCGATGAGAGCTTGAGCAAAGTCTGAGGGGGAGATGGAACTCTGAGTTGGGGGAATAGTTAGTAGTTCGTTTTGCTGGTCATCATCACTCAGTGTTGCTGTTTCTGTGTACAATGTTCTCCTGGTTCTGCTCACTTCATTCAGACTCAGTTCATGTAAGTCTTTCCAGGTTTTTCTGAAGTCGGCCTTTTCATCATTTCTTATGGAACAATAGTATTCCCTTACATTCATATACCACAACTTATTCAGGTATTCCCCAATTGATGAGCATCCTCTCAGTTTCCAAGAATATAAGCTTGAGGACAGTAACTGTTTTCTATTTTGTCTTTCTATTCCTTGTTGCATTGAGTTGAATTTTTGTGTGACCTTGAACCAGGCACCTGATTTACTGGTAATAATTACTCATTTATAAAATGAGAACTGAAATAGATTGGGGGTGTCTACCTTTTCCTTTAACTCTTTGGATACTAGGGCCATATCTTTGTATCCTCAGCACCTAGGACAGAAGGCTGTACTCCATAGGCATTGGTTAATAAATGTTTACTGGGCAAATCCCTTACCTATTGAGCTGAGGCTCAATAGTTTCTTTTTTATTCAAAAATAAAAGGATTGTGCTAAATAGCTCTGAGGCCCCTTCCAGCCCTAACTCCAGTGTGACCCACTGAGTCCACATCAGAATATAGCTGCTGATGAGTTGGGTCCCCACAGCACTCTGTAGTACAATGAAAAGTAGACGGGGGTCAGTGGCTTAATATATTTCTGCCTCAATTTCCTCATCTGTAAAATGATAAGCTTGGCCAAACACTCTTCCAGCTCTGCATGCTAATAGCCTACCATTCTGTCCTGACTGCTTTGGTCAAACACAGTAACACCCTCCTGTTCTCTGGAGCCTCTCAGTTCTAGCTCTCACCAGCCTCTAGAGCAGTGGTTCTCAACCTTCCTAACGCCGTGACCCTTTAGTAGTCATATGTGGGCATGTCTGCATGTGGGCGGACCCGCCTGGAGACGGATAGAGGAGGTTTCTAAGACCTTCGGAAATATGTGTTTTCCGATGGTCTTAGGTGACCCCTGTGACCCCTAAAGGGGTCGTGACCCACAGGTTGAGAACCACTGCTCTAGAGACACTCTGAAGGAGGTAGAGTACAGAGTCTGAGTGGAGATGGAGAATAGGCAGGGCCTGGAATCAAAAAAGATAAAGTAGTGATTGATTCGTAAGGCCTTCAGCAAGAGCATGGAACTCAGGCATAGTTTCTAACCTAGCAGGAGGAGAGGGGAATGGGGCCAGAGGAGGGGGCCTACGAAGACTGCCTATTTATCTCCCTGGGAGGTTCCAAATCTTGGTGTTTCCCTGCCATATACAACACTTTGCCTTAGCAAAAACTAAACATCATCAACTCCACCCCTTTGACTCCTATCCCCTCCCCCTGAATGTATTGCCTATCTCTACTGGTTTACAAGGGAGAGAACTAACACCTTGGTGCCTTTCAAAGGTGTCAGTCAAGAAAGTGACAAGGACTGTTAGGCACGTGCTGACCATTTGTATGGGTATCTCTGTACTTTCGAGCTAGGGTAGGATGTGGGAGATTCATTGACCAAGAGTGTGGATCTGACATCCAATTGGAGACTAAGGAGAGAAAGTAAGTGTGAACTGAATGGTGAAAGGCTAGTTTACAATGAAACTGACCTTAAGGCTCCTAGAGATAACAGATGCAGCTTTAACCTGTTACTGGCTACAGACACCTTTCTCTTCTCATTAAAGATTTAAGGCAATCATTCTGAGACACCCTTCCCCCCAGGACATCCTGGAACGAGCCACTTTTAGGGGAGTCCTCAAAATCAAAATTATTTTATAATAATGCTAAGGTTGTTACATTTCTAATGCTATAAATATTGACAGATATAGCCCACATAGACAAACGTTCTTCAGTGTCTTCGATAATTTTGAAGAGCATAACGGCGTCCTAAGACAAAAGTTGAAGAACTGCTGACTTAAGGGAAAGTTTCTCCCTTAACAGCTTGCAAGGTCTTGATTTTTCAAATCGATCAATGAGCATTTTATTAAAAATAAACCATGTACCATGAATTTGTGCTAAGCACTAGGGCTATAAAGACGAAATGTCAGGGAATATTAGCTAATAATATTAACACTTCCATAGAGAAAGAACTTTTACATATGTTATATTATTGGGTCCTACCTGATCCTTAAGTCCTAGGACCTTAGATTAAAGGTGAAAAGGACTTTGGATGTGATCTATTCCAACCTGTCCTTCATCCTAATAAATCAACCAATCAGCAAGTAAGTATATATTAAATACCTACCATGTACCAGACATTCCCTATTTCTGTAGGAGACACTTCCGTAAATCAATCATCATTTATTAAGAACCTTTCTATGAGCAAGGCTCTATCCTAGAGGCTAGGAATAAAGACAAAAGTCAGTTCCTGACTTTAAAAAACTTACATTTTATTAGAAGAGACAACACACATGTATAAACACGACCAAATGAGAATATATGTATACATATATAATATATGATTAACTATATAATAATATGTGATATATGTATGTATATATGTGTGTGTAAATATATAAGTACACATACACACAGAGAAAGACACAGAGAAATTGGGGGCCAGAGGAGAGAGAGAAGAAAGAGAACAAGTTTGTGAAGATACCACACCCACTTCTCTCCAAAAGTTTCCCTTAAACTTCTAAGGAAGAAGATGATCTAAAACCCCAAGGAAGGAGAAACAGGGGCTAAGAAGGCAATCCTTTAGTATAAGAGCTTCCATCACTCCCCTCCCTTCTCTTCCTTAGTCCTTAAATTTTCAGAGAAGATGGAATCCCATCCCCCTAACCAAGGGAGTCAGGGTGAGGGGTCATCAGGTAGTTCTCATTTATAATGGAGGGGAGCCATTTTAATTTCTTAATTTTAGGTTTAAATACTAAAATTAAAATATATAATAGAGAAAATAAAAAATATTATAAACTTAAATGTTAAAACTTGAATACAAAATAAAAAAAGGGGAAAAAAGCATGTCATGTGCACAGAGAAACATAAGAGAGGATCAAAATGTAGAGCAATAAATTTCCATCTCAGAAAAGCCTATGTAATAAATGCTACACCTTGTGTTAAGAGCTGTCCATCTTTTCTTTGCTTCTTTGTAAGTTTTTTTTTTGTTCTCTGCTATGCCTGGGAAGTAAATTTTAAAATGTCTCTCCGGTCTTCTAGTCACAGTGACCATTTGAGGAAAGTGCTATTTTTATCCCCAAAGCTCAAAAAGGTTGATTGACTGGCCCAGAATCATACAGCTTAGTGTCCAAGACCCAGATTCTCCTACCACCAAGACTAGGGCTCTTTCTTCTCTACTATCCTGCCTGGTGTGCCTGGTGGTCAAATCCAGGTTTAGACAGGACAACTGTCCTGCCCCTTCATTGATGCCTCCATTCATCCTCCAAAGAGGAGAGGGGATGCAAATTCAAGTCCTTTCAGTCCAATCAGCATTAAGTGTCTACTATGTGCCAGATACAGGGGATACAAAGACACTTAGGAAATAGCCCCTGCCCTCAAGGAGTTATTGGGGTGAAACAAGTACTGTACATAAAAACTTAAGTACAAAATCTATATAAAGGGTGCTTCTAGTGAATGGGAGAAGCTTCCTGACATGCATCAGAACTGAGCTTCACTACCCCTCGTTCCTGATTGTGTCATCTGGAGACCAAGCAGAAAAAGCCTAACCCCTTTTTCAGAGTGTACTCCTTCAAATACTTGAAGACAACTGACATTGCCCTCCTAAGTCTTCCCTTGTCCAAGCTAAATAGCCCTAGTTCCTTGACTGCTCTTTTAAGGACATGAACTGAGGCTTTCTGCATGCTGGTAGCCTCCTCTGGACCAGCTCCACCTTTTCCAACGTCTTTCTTACATCATGGCACTCAAAGCTGAAGACTATGCTGCAGAGCTTGTCTGATCCAGGCAGAAGAGAGCAGCCTGCCACCTCTCTTTCTCTGGACTCTGACCTAAGATTGCAGTGGTTACCTTGGTTGCCACATGGTCTTGATAGCTCATGGTGAGCTTGGCTGAATTCAAAGACCAAAACCTACATTCTGTGGAGTCTCACCTCAGTGAAGTCCCCCTTACAAGCTCCAGAAGAGTGTTATCATCCATCAAGAGAAGCATTCTTACTGAGTACGCTCAGCCCTGGTGTGCAGAAAGTACACAGAGAAAATGCACAAATCCTCCTATTCTCAGAGACCCTGTATCTCATTGAAATGTGGGTCAATTAAGGAATGTCTGAACTTGAACTCTCTGTGCTCGAAACATAACCCTTGAGAAATATATCTAATATATATTAGGCACTGTGCTTGGCACTGGGAATGCAGACAGAAATGGAAACATCACCACCTTCAAGAAAGCTTATATTTTATCTTGGGAAACCTGGGAAGGGAAGAAGGAAAGAAGGAAGGAAATAAGGAAGGAAGGAAGGAAGGAAGGAAGGAAGGAAGAAAGGAAGGAAAGAAGGAAGGAAGGAAGGAAGAAAGGAAGGAAGGAAGGAAGGAGAGAGGAAGGGAGGAAAGGAAACAAGTATTTATTAAACACTTATCATATGCCAGGCACCGTGCTAAGCATTTTACAAATTTTGTAACTTCACAACAACCTGGGGAGTAGATGCTGCTATTGTTCTTATTTTACAGTTCTGAGGCAATGGTTAAGTGGCTTGCCCAGAGTCACACAGCTAGGAAGTGTCTGGAGTTTAATTTGAACCCAGGTGTTCTATAACTCTAAACCCGCATCCTATTCAAGTGTGTCACCTGTGTGCCTCTAAATAGGGGAGTAAACTCAAACTATATACAAAGCAAGATAATATTTTTTTTTTTTGCTTTTTGGAAAGGGGGAGGGGAAGGCAGGGCAATTGGGATTAAGTGACTTGCCCAAGGTCACATGGCTAGTAAGTGTGCCAAGTGTCTGAGGTCAGATTTGAACTCAGGAACTCAGGTCCTTCTGACTCCAGGGCAGGTGCTCTATCACTGTGCCACCTAGCTGCCCCAAGATAATAATTATTATTATTGGGGGTACGGGAGGGTGGAACGCAAGAAAATTAGGGGAAAAAAACCATCTTACAGGATGTGGCACTCAAGCTGAATTTTGAAAGACTCTCAGGTTACATGAAAGTGGAATCAAAGAGAGAGTTTGTGGCAGTCATAGCATGCAAAGGCACAGAGGTGGGAGATGCCATACAATAAAAAATAAATTTGCATGGGGAAAAAGAATGTGTAAGGAAAAGGAATAGAAAATTAGACTGGGAATAAAGGTTGGTGGCAGGTGGGAAAAGACTTTAAATACCAAGAGGCAGTTTGAATTTTTTTTATCAAGGTAAAAGAAAGATAATTGAAGCTTCTTGAGCAAGACTAGTGTTTGTTTTCTGTGATTTCATTGGTATAGGAAATTCCCAGAGAGGGAATTTCATCTGCTGCTGCAGACTTGACATTCTCTCTGTCCTTTATCGTCTTAGAGAGGTACCTGGGGCACTTAGGGGGTGCCACAGTGCACAGAGCACTGGTCCTGAAGTCAGGATTGGTTCAAATTCAGCCTCAGACACTAGTTGTGTGACCCTGGGCAAGTCACTTAATCCCAATTGCCTCCAAAAAGAAAAAAAGTTAAGTGACTTACGCAGGGTCACATATCTAGTATTTATCAGAAGATCATAGCTACTATTACAATTAGCTGGGATGTTGACCCTTAGGATAGTAGATTTAGAAATGAATAGGACTTTAGAGGCTACCTAATGCAACCTCCTTATTTTATGAATGAGGAAACAAACACAGAGAGTTTAAATGACTTTCCCAAGGTCACACAGCTAGTAAGTGTCTGAGGCTGGATTTGAACTCAGGTCCTCTGACTCCAAGTCTAGCCCTCTTTTTACATTCCCATGCTGAAGGTCTGGATCCCAGATCTTCTAACTCTGAGGCCCCCTTTCTATACCACAATACCACCCATTTTGCAGTTGAAATCTTTGTAACTTGGTAGGATGGGTTGAAGGCCACAGCCCCCTGAGCATGGCCTTTGAGACCCTGCAGTCGTCGCCATAGCACAAAGCTCTGGGGATTCATTTAACACGGGAAGCTGGGTCCCAGAATCCTTCCCATACCTGGGATCCACCAGCTCTGAAGCCCCCCAGGGGGTGGAGGCTTTGGGGGGGGGGATGAGAACCCCTCCCCTCTTTTGGGGGCTCACCACAAAAAAAGAGTTTCTTACCCTCTTCTCCCTCTTTCCCAGTGTCCTGGAGTAAGACCACTCAGTTCTGAAATCCCACAAACCATTTCAAACCATGGCGGGTGGACCAAAGCCAAGGCAAGACAGAAGGTTTTCTCATTATCACCTTGAGAAACTCCCAGGGTCAGGCCTGGCCCCTTGGTTCTGTCACCCTTAATGAGGTGATAATGAGGAGAAAATGTCCTGCTCCATGAAATGCTTTCTTCCCTTGGAGCCCAGGCCCAGCTTTTAAATGGTGGAATTTTACCCACAGGCAAAGGAGAAAGAAAACAGAGTTATCTATAAATATAACACCTTTTATTTGACCCTCTCTTTACACAAATGATTTCTTCTTCTCCAAACCGCAGATGCATGGAAGGGACAGAACCCTGTTTGTAAATTAAAGGATAAAAAGCTGTGTCTGCTGGGGGCACAGGTTCTGCGAGTCTGACTTAGGCAAAGGCCTGGATGGCGGATGGATTTCACATGCCCGGGGTAGCCCATATGTAAGGCAGATGAGAAAACACAGTCTAGACCAGAGTAAGCCTGCCACACTCCAAGGCAGGTTGATGCCCTGTTATCGGAGGAGGTCTGGGTTTGAATCCCAGACCTTCTCCTGCCTTAACGCTGAGACTCAGTTTCCTCATTTGCACATAATATCTCTGGCTCACTCTCCCTGTGCCAGGCAGGCTACACAAAAGAAATTTTCAGGTACCTTTCCTCAACAGCTATCAGCTCAAACCTTCCATGCTCCCATGTTCTTCCTCACTGTTCAGCACCAGGGAGCAGCACCTGAGTTCTAATTTCACCATTTAGCATTGATCACCTCATACTGAGGGATATTTACTTTAAATAAATAACAAGAACAAAATTATGAACATTTACCCCCACCACCTCGGGGACTTGCTCTTAACTCGGTCCCCGCTTAGCATCACTCGAATCTAGCTCAAGTGTAGATGAGGCCTGACTACCTGAATGAGTCCCTTTCCCAGCTACTGCTGACCTGGATTGGGAAGGTCTCTCCCAAAGGTCACTCCCTGCTCCCTAAGGCACTGAAGCTACTCTGCTGTCAACCCAGACGTCTGTAAAAGAGGGATTATACTGTAATCCCTATGGATATAATATATAATATATTAACAATAAATATAACATAGTAATAATGTCAAAGGGCAATTTGGCAAGTTCCTACAATGTGCCAAGCACTGTGCTAAGGAGATTTAAATGCAAAAATAAGGCAATCAGACCACACAATGGTCTTTCTTGCTCTTCTGCGTCTATCAAAATGTTTAGGTTGTTAATAATTGTTAAGATCACAAGAAAAAAGAAAATGCTTTTTAAAAAAGAGAAAAAGGGGTGTGATTGATCCCTGCCCATGAGAAGCTAGAGCAGCTAGGTGGTGCCATGGATACAGTGTCAGACCTGGAGTCAGGAAGGCTCATCTTCATGAGTTCAAATATCATGACACTTACTACCTGGGCAAGACACTGAATCTTATTTGCCTCAGTTTCTAAATCTGGAAAATAAGCTGGAGAAGGAAATGACAAACCACACCAGTATCTTTGCCAAAAACAAAAAATTAAAAAAAAAACCAAACGGGGTCACAAAGAGTCAGAGACAATTTTAAAAAGATTCAACATGAGAAGCTGACGTTTTTATCAAGGGGGAAAACATATCAGCATATAAGGAAATACAGAAATGTATGAGAAATAAACATGAGATATCACATAAATAGTTACATATTTATGTAACAGATAGTAGAAAGAATGCATTATTATAATATATGCCTGCAGTGAATCAGAGGAGACTGTGTATATAAAGAACTTTGTAAACTTAAACCATACGCACGTCAGTCATTATTATTGCATGAGACTACAGACAAAATTCTGGCTATTTTTCATTTCAGGTAGGTAGGAGTTTCCTATAGAGAAATATATATTGTAATATGGGTATGTGTTTTATTTTCCATTTTATACACGTATGAAAAGATCTGTTCAAAACTCCATAATACCCCTCTGGTCTGTAAATAAGTAATGCTTTTCCTACTCAGTAAAGATTTTTCCTTTGTACTTGGGGGTTTATATCCAAAGCATGTTATTATTGTGTTATACTTCAGCATCATTTCCCTGGGAAGTTCTCTGTGCATTATATAATCAAAGACCTCATAATTCAACCCAAACTGGTATTTCCATTTCAAATCACATAAACATCCAAGAATGTCCTGATTTGTATCCTTCAGACTCCTCCTTCTGTTTTCCAACAGCTCGGTGGCGTGGTGGATACAGTGCTGGGCTTAGAGTTCCAAAGACCTGAGTTCAAATCCCAGCTCAGATATTTACTAGCTCTGTGATGGTGGCAAGTCATGGAGGGTCTTTGGATTTCAGCTTCCTCCCCAGAAAAGAGGTGATAGGGTTGTTGTGAGCACAAACGACATGATTTATGTCAAGCTCTTTGCAAACCCTGAAGTGCATTATAAATGTCACCTGTCACTATTGTCATTCTATCGCTCCCTCTGTTGCCTCTTGTCCCTCTGTCTCAAGATGGATTTCCCCTTTCCTTTTTTTTAAGACGGGATCTGCCTGTCTCACCCAGACTAGAAGCCAGGGGCTGCTCACAGGTCAAGTGCCACCACTGACTAACACAAAAGCTTTGGGCTTTCCCAGTTCACTTCTCCTTGGGCAGCTCTGGGAGGGGTGATGGAGAGCTCACCATATTAATACGGAATTTAGTGCAAACAACAGCAAGGCATAGGCTGCTGTAACTCAGAGTGCCTGAGATCAAGGGATTCTCCAGGCTTCCCTAAAGAGTACCAGTCTAGAAAAAGTTTGATGGCTTGTACAGACTTGAAAGTCAATTCTTCCTGGTTTCTCTATCCCCAGATGTAATGTCTCAAACCTTAAGGTGCTACAGAAAAGTCAGTTATTGGAAAGGCCTCAGCGTTTAGCACGGTGCACATATTAGGTGCTTCATAAATGTTTGTTGGGTGATTAATACACATCAGAATAGTTATAGGAGTACTTTTTGTAATAGCAAAGAACTAGAAATAAAGTCGATGCCTATGAACTGGGAGATGCCTGAATAAGTTGTGGTGAATAAACAATAGAAATATGTATTGTATATAGACATACATATAAAAATATAAACATGAATATGGTAAGAAACAAGGAAAAGCTAGACATGGAGAAGGGTGGAAAGAGCACCAGCTCTGGAATCAAGGGACCCAGGTTCAAATCCTGACTTTGCCACTTTCTACATGTGGGACTCAGTTTCCTTATCTGTAAAGTAAGAGGACTAGGCTAGATAATCTCGGATGTAACTAGCCCTGTGATCCTATGATCCTGTGAACTGATGCAAAGGGAAGTAAGAAGTAGCAAGAAAACAATATGGACAAGTAGAACACTGGAAATGGAGAGAACCAAGGGATTAAAGTATTGAAACTGAATGCTTCAAAAGCATGAGATCCCAGCTTAGCCCCAAAGGAGAGCTACGAGAAGACTTCTCCTCTCCCTACCTCCAGCTTCTTTACAGAAATGGGGGTGGGACATAGGGATGGAACACTGCATATGACATCAGACCTTCCTATATCTTGGTCAGTTTTGCTTAACTTTTTTTCCTCATTTTTTTATTCCTTATTCTATAGGATGCGTCTCTGGGAGAATGCAGAAAGAACACGGTGTAAATAAGTGACTTAAAGACAAAAGATAGTAATAATTTTTTAAATTGTTTCAGTCTAACAATTGTGGGGCTCCAAAATCATTTCTTCTGCCCCACAGAGTCCTAGGTCGCCAGCACAAACCACCGTTGTACCACCAAATGTCCAACATGTTCTTTTAAATGCCAAGAAAGAACACATGTTTTATTCGATCTGCTTGAATAAGTTTCTCAATTGGAAAAAAAAGTTAGTTATGTTATTATTATATTATATTATAATTAAATAATAATAACTTTCATTTACATGGAGATTGATGGTGACCAAGTGCTTTCAAATATATTATCTTATTTGACCTCCTTTTTATTTTCTCTACCACTACCCTAGATCAAACTCTTATTGCCTCTCACTAAGATTCTTGCAATGGCTCCCTAATGATCTCCCTTGTCTCCAAACCTTTCCATCTTCCAAACCAACAGATGTGTTTTAATTCTCAAACCATAGCTATGATCTTTTAATTCCTTTACCTAACAGACTTTAATGGCTCCCCATTGCCTACCAAATAAGTCTAAATTCCTGGGTTGTTTTCCTTGCCCTCTTCCCCATCCAGCCAGGCCATCTTGCTATCTTCTCTGCCATAGAGTGTATCTTCTCCCTTCCCACCTACCTATCCACTTACTTTTCCTGTTTCCTGCCTCTTGCTGTAAAAACCATAGTCAAATGAAAACTACCACTGGTTTGGGATTTTCAGTTTGACAATTGAAAACATACCTTATGAATCAACTCAGCCTCCCTGTGACTCTCCAGATCAAAACTCTCTTCCCTAGCTACTATTACCCTATGTGTGTTTCCTTTTATTAAAACATAAGCTCCTTACTATGCCCAAAGGGCTACAAATAATTGCATACTCTTTGACCCATTAATACCACTTCTGGAGTTGTATCCCAAAGAGATCATAGAAGTGGGAGGAAGATCCATATGTACAAAAATATTTATTGCAGCTCTCTTTGTGGGGGCAAAAAACTGGAAATTAAGGGGATGCCCATCAATTGGGGAATGGCTAAACAAGTTGTGGTATATGAATGTAATGGAATACTATTGTGCTATAAGAAATGGGGAAGAGAGTCTTCATATTCACCTGAAGAGGCTTATACGAACTGATGTTAAGTGAGAAGAGCAGAACCAGGAAAAATTTGTACACAATCACAGACACATTGTATGTGTGATGACTAACTTTGAAAAACTGGACTCTTCTCAGCAATACACAGTTATAAGACAACTCTACAAGTCTCAGGATAGAAGGA
>CM053580.1:35810842-35839806 GCA_028627135.1 Pseudochirops cupreus | reverse complement strand
TTGAAACTCAAGGGACTGTAGAACTGAATCTTGTAAATTAAAAGTAAATAAATAAATCAATTTTAAAAAAAGAATATAAGCTCCTTGAAGACAGGGACTGTCTCTTTTTTTTATTTGCATCCCAAAAATTTAACACAGTTCATAGCACAGAGTAAACACTTAATTAATGGTTTTTCCATTCATTTATTTATTGAAAAATATGATTTTAGAACTGTGAGATACTTAAAAGGCATCAACTCCATGCTGCAACCCCTCTCTGGTTCTAATCCTGATGCTTTACAATTGTTCCTTCTGGCTCAGGGTGTCATCAAATTGCAAGTTCTTTTCCCCTCTGCTACAACATATCCACTCATTTGATCCTTACACTAACTCTATGAGGTAAGTACTGTTATTATCTCTATTTTGCAGATGAGGAACCTGAGGCTGAGAAATTTTAAATGATTGGCTTAGGGTTATATAGCTGATATGTGTCTGAGTTGGGATTTGAACTCAGGTCTTCCTGATGCCAAGTCTAGCACTTGGCTACAACTACAACATTACAACAAATTGACTCAATAAGAGCAGCCAAAAGCAGTAACTGAGGTAATTTGTTGGCTTATTTTCTCTAACTGTGAGACTATTTGCTGGTATCTCTGCTGAGCTACTTTTTGCTGGGTCTTCATGGCTCATATTGCTGGTTTTATGCTAAATTAAAGCTGCTATGCAACCTTTCCCCAGCAGAAGGATGATTTTCAGCTCTTTTAGGTCATAGCCCCAGTGGCTATCTCATCTATTTGAGATTCAGACTCATATTCAGCCAAACATCCAGAGAAGCCCTTAAGCATTATATGTATTTTTCACCCCTTTTATTTTGTTTCACATGCTGCTCTTTGACTTCATAGTACTCTTTGAGCTAGAGTAAAAAAGTCCTTTAATCACCAACCATGACCATAGTCTACACAAATCACCCTGGAGCTTTACTTATCAAGATAGGAAGATAGAAAATCAATGCTAAGAAGACCAATCTCTGACCTCCTTTCTGACCAGATGGAGGAAAGCCTCCAGGACATTGGGATGATATTCTAGGAAGATTTGTGGGAGTACATAGACAACAATCATACAACATGAGGAAGTTGGATGGACTGTGATCCGCACTGGCAGATGATAGATCCATGCCAATGAGAACAAGGATCCATTGAGCATTTTCCATGGTGAAAACATGGGTGTTTTTTTTTCTTTTTTCCCTTCAAACATAATCATATTTGTATCTGCAAACAGGAACATTCAAAAGACCTCACCCATATAGGGGATACGTCTTCCATTTATACTTGGTGTGGACCCTCCCCCATGATGATGTCAGATGTTCTCAAAGAGCATTCATCTTGTGGTTTTATGCCTCACTTGATATTAATCATTGGAATTGGTGAACAAAGTTCTCTCTGTTGTTGACTCTTTCAAGGAATCTTATACAATTTTGACATGTCCCTTGGAGACACTTTATTGGAGGAGGCTAAAATGGTATTTTTCTCTACTAAATCAAATGCTTTCTTACAATCAAAAAACAATAAAAGCAGAAGAACCTGGTACTTCCTATGCTCTTTCAATTAATATAGATTATAATAACAATAATATAATAAGGGTTTGGATCACTGTACATATTGTTTTACACATAAGGAAACTGAGAGAGATTATGTGACTTATCCAAGGTCACACAGTAAGTGTCTAAGACAGTGGTACTATTATTATTCCCATTTTATAGATGAAAACACTAAGGCAAACAGCTAGTGACTGGGGCAGGATATGAACACGGGTCTTCCTGACTCTAGGTCCAGAGTTTTATCCACTGCACCACCCAACTACTACTATTATCTTCATGACATAGATGAGGGAGGTTCAGAGAGATTAAGGGATTTGCCTGGTGTCACAGAGCTAGTGATTGCCCCATAATTTTAACTCAGGCTGGATTTGAATTCAGGTCTTCCTGATTCCAAGTCCGCTGAACCACCTAGCCTTCACAAACAGCACCTTCCACAGGGTCAGGAGATTGCATTCAGTTTGGCCCCCAGGCTCCACTGTTCCTCATTCCATTCCTAGCTTTAGAACAGATTGTTTCTTCCAATACTTCCATCATTTAAGTTCTGGTTACTCTTTCTAGGATACACACCCAGGGGTATGCTGATAAATGTTTAAAAATTGTTTTTTTATACTACCCACTTTTAAGTTTAATATGTATTGTTGGCATTTTCTCCTTTACTTTCTACTGGAACGATGGGGGGGGGGGGGGAGAGATAGTAGCCTAGGGTGCAATGGGGGGTGGAGCATTGAATAAAATTAAGGAGCAGTGGAAGCACAAGAAGAGAAGAAAATTTTGAACAACCTTACATGTTTCATCTGATGCATAACAGAGTTAAAGTTGTAGTGATTATATTATTTTCCAAATAAACACACAAAATGCAAGTTATAACCAATGAGTGGACAGGTATGCTGACAAGTCTTAACAAGTAAGTGTTGGCAGACATTTTCAGGAAGTCCAGCATGCATTGGCAAGAATATGTGTGTGTAATGACTTATTTACAATACAATAATATATGGTTACATGATATAACAGCACACCATCAAAATTTCAGTGCAAGAATAAAAACACAAATTTACAATAAATTATTAAATTTAAGATGTGTCATTTAAAAAAAAGCATTATTTTGAAATGATACAAATTTAAAAAAAAACTTTAAAAGGTTAAAGAAAGCAGATTTCCAGGGGGGCTCTGAGAAATTTTTTTTAAAGAGGACAGTAGGTCAAATAAGTTTGGGAACCTCCAGTCTAGACAATCAATAAAATAAGAAATCAAACCCTGATTTGTGGTATTAATATATTTCTTAGCCATAAATGCTTACACTGAACATTTTAAAAGGTGGTGGAGGTGGGTTAAGGGGCTGTTAAAAACTGATTGATTACAGCACACCTCTGCTCCTGCCATATTGGCTCTCTAGCAGTAGTTATCCAGTCATGGTCCCATTGATTTAGAACTACAGGGGACCTCGTACGCCTTCCAGTTGAAGCTATAGCATCATTGGCAGAGCACCAGCCCTTGAATTTGAGGGCCTGTTTTCAAAACCTAGCCTTCATGTTTTGTATCTGTGTCATCATGGGCTAATCAGCCTCCCTGGATCTTCATTTCTTCATCTGTAAAAATGAGGGGGTTGGGTTAGATGATTGTTAATCTGATTTCCAGCTCTTGATTTATTACCAGAGATTATTAGATTTACAGCATAAAAGAAGCCTCATTGGCTATCTAGTCCAACTCCCTTCTTTTTACAGTTAAAAAAACTGAGGCCCAGAGAGTTCAAGTAACTTGCCTGAGGGTACACAAGTAGTGAATGACAGATGGGATTTGTGACTCAGTTCCTCTGATTGCTCTTTTCACCAAGCATACCATGTCCTTCCCACTAACCTGGAGATAAGCTGCCCATATTATCTCCTCCCAAACTTTTGTCCCCAGGCCAAATAGCCCAGCTCCTTCTTACGGTCACTTCACTAGGGTTTAGTCTTCTCCAGTCCATTCCACTACAGCTACTAGAGACCCTGCTTTCTTCTCAGTAAACTACCCTTCAAAGCTCAAACATGCCAAGCAAGAAACATTTCTTTCACCTCCTTGCTTCTAACCAAAATCTGGATTTCCCTTAAAGCTTTCTTCATTTTAGGCTGCTGCTGCTTCCGCTCCCTCTGACTCCAGGAGCTACAAAGAGTGGTTTTCATATTCCTTGCTTCCTCCAGCTACTTCCAAGCTCTTCTTCTATCTCCAATCTTCTTTTAAAATCACAGGATCATGGATCTAGAACTGAAAAGAAGCCACCTAATCCAACTTGCTCATTTTATAGATAAAGAAACTGAGGAAGAGTCTTGCATGCAATTCCATAGTAGTAAACGTCAGAGACAGGATATGAACCCAGGAGCTCTGATTCCAGAGTTCACATTCTTTCCCCATTGCGTCTATAACACATTTCCCCTATTCTTCTTGCTAGCATCTACCAATGTCCTGGTCCTTCTCCCAACACAGTCTTCTTCTCTCTGGGCTTCCCCTCACCCTAGAGGGCAGCCAAGAGTGGGGTTGGGAGAAGTTGGAAAGTTACCAGACTGTATTGGACCTGGCGGGGATGCACATACTGAATGCCTTCATCAAAGACGGATGCATAGGGGTGGGGAGTGGGGGGTGGAAGGGAAATGAAGTCAGTCAAGCTTTGAAGGACTGGAGGGAGGTGAGCTGGCAGATGGCGGTGCTGAGAGAAAACAACTTGCCTGAGGTCTCCCAGCAGTGAGAAAGTAAGCAGGAAGTCAGATTCAAAGGATCTTCATGGCCCCTCCTGCATGTGTCTGTAGTCAGAAAAATCACATAACCCAGAAGAAAGACCTGGACATTTGTTTGCTTAGGGGGACAGTCTTGTTTTTTTTCAAATGCAGGAAAGTTTTAGAAGGCCTCCCTGACACCAATCATGAGCAAACAAATTAAGATTTATCCTACGGGAATCCTCACTGTCCACTTCATTATGTGGCTTAGATGGCTCAAACCTTCTATAGATGCCACATTCCATATCTGGGGAGCACCATGAACATCATCTCTGGATCAGAGCAGCTGCCTAGCGGCAACTGAATGAGATCCAAGAAGATCTGCCATCATCAAAACCCTTCCGCCCCCAATTTAGCTTCAAAGAGGGGGCCTGAAAACATGCCACTGAATAGAGGGGTCACAAAATTGAACCAAAGAATCAATCCAAGGCCCAGCAGAGGAGGAGCCTAAAGAAATATCTGGACCCTCCAATTCCTGAGAAGTTGTCAAAGAACCCTAAGATCATGGATCTAGAGACAGAAAGAATGTTTGAAGTCACCCAGTCAAAGGATTACAGGTTTTAAGCTGGAAAGGATGCAAGAAACCACTGAGTCCAACTACTTCATTTTATAGTTGGAGAAACTGAGTCCCAGAGGTTAAATGAACTCTAGATTCATAGGAACACATATAATGTCCTCTGTTTGGAATTTAAAATGCTGCAATATCGTTCCCTTCTTACCTTTTTAATTTTCTTATGTTTTAGTCCCTTCAACATACACTACAGGTCAGCTTGCACTGGTCTCCTAGCTGTCACTTACACAAGACCTTCTATCTCCTGATGGCAACTTTATTGGCTTTATCCAATCTTTGGAATTTTTTCCCTCCTTGTCTCCTTCTTCTGGCTTCCTCCAGGTCCTAGCTAAAATCTTACCTTCTACAAGAAGTCTTTTCTGGTCCCATTCTTCCCCCCAACCCCGCCCCCCCCCCCCAAGCTAATGCCTTCCTCCTGAGATTATCTCTGATTTTCCTGTATACATCTTGTTTGCACCTAGTTGCTTCCATACTTTCTCTATCAGTCTTCAAGCTCTCTGAGGGCAGGAACTGTTCTTACCGTTCTTGATCTTCCCTTATGACACATAGTAGGTGCACAGACCATGGGCATGATTGGAGTTGAAAAACAAAACAAAGCATTGTTATCCCAGCTCAATGCACATACTTAAGTCAGGGGTAGCATGTGAGGCAAAAGAAAAGTAAAAAATACACATGATGACAATACCCTTTTGGGCTGGTAGACCTGAACTTTAAAAAGATGAGATCTGTGTTTAAAAAATGCTTGTTGAGTCATTAATACAGATTGGACTAGATGCCTATGAGGTCTATTCTAATGCTGAGTGGATCCTGTTAAAATGCCCTTTAACTTCATATGATCATGAAAATTATTTTCATCTGCTCGAGCCATTTGGGAATGTATGTTTGAGGATGGATTTCTCCCAGTTATAGCCCCAAAATAAAGTAAGTTAGTAGAGCTAGAATTTAGAAGGACAACTGGTAGGTCACAGTCTTTTTCCTCTCTTTTAGGAGTAGAGAACCAGCAGGGACAAGAAAGTCAGGTGAGAATGGTAGAGCAGGAATGAGGAGTAGAATTCAAGGAGCAAGCAAGACCCAGATGACGAGCCCAGAGATCCCCTATGTCTGTCGTGTGCTGTCACTGACTGCCTCAAATACACATCCTGGGCTTGGGGTCAGGTCATCTGTCTCTAACCACCAGTTAGTCAGTCAAGAAGCATTTATTAAGTACTTTCTATGTGCTGGGAGATGACTTGAGGAAATAATAACAGAAAGAACTAAACATCTGCCCAACAACCAGCTAGATGGGTTTTTCCTCTCTTGACTGTTTCTGGTTTTTTTTTTTTTACTAACTGACCTGGTTGTCATTGTTTTGAATAAGTTTTAGCTTATTTTAAATAATTCTAAAGATGTTCCTTGTTTTTTACATCAAAATCATTTTGGAGGGAAGGCTCCCTACTTCCCCCCTTCCCCCCCAAAATCCAGAATGAACAGTCCTGTGTAACAAAAAGACCTGGTTAAGCAAGAACCTCATCTGACAATGTATATAACATTTTTCCCTAGTGGAATTACTTGAGAGTAACTTTTAAAAAATCAAATTAAATTTTTAATTTTACTTAACAAGAATTTATTTTTCTTTCCCTCCCACCTCTCTTACCCCCATTCAAACACAAAAAACAAAGTCCTTGTAATAGATATTCGTGGCCAAGCAAAACAAATTCCCCAACTGACTATGTTCAAAAGTGTATATCTTATTCTGCACAATTAGACTATCACCTCTCTGCTGGGAGGTGGGAAACATTCTTCATCACTGGAATCATAATTGGTCATTGCTTTGATCAGAGTTCTTAAGTCTTTCAAAGTTGTTTTTCTTTACAAAATTATTGTTATAATATAAATGGTTCTCTTGGTTCTGCTAACTTCAGTCTGTATCAGCTCATAAAAATCTCCATTTTTTTCTGAAACTATTTTCATCGTTTCTTATAGGATAATGGTATTCTAGTACATTCCTATAATTTGTTCATCCATTCCTCAATTGATGATTACCCACCCCATTTCCCTTTAGTTACCAGTTTTTTACCAACACAAAAAGAGCAACTATAAATATTGTGTTATGTATATATGTATATGTATGTGTGCACATATACATATACACATGTGCATGTGTGTATATGTACACATACACACATATGTATGTGTGTGGATATATACATGTGTGTATATATGTATATGTGTGTGTATATATACATATATATATACATATATATACATATATATATATGTATATATGTTCTTCATCTTTTTGGAAAAAAATTCCTTTGGAGTACAGGTATAAATGTGGTATTGGTGAGTCAAAAGGCATGCCCGATTTAAAAACTTTTAGGGCACAGTTCCAAACTGCTTTCCAGAATAATGACACCAAATCCACATTTCCATCAACAATACCTGTTTTCCCTCAGCCTGTCAAATATTTGTCATTTTCTTTTCTTTGTCAGCTTTGCCAATTTGATGAGTGGGAGGTGAGACCTAATTTGCGTTTCTCTAACTATTAGTGATTTGGAACATTTTATTTTTCATATGGTAGTTGATAGCTTGGTTTTCTTCCCTTGAGATCTACCCAGAGTAACTTTTTTTTATAGAACCAATATATGTTTTTACACCAAGGAAAACTAAGTTTCTGCCTCAAATGTTCAAATTTCATAAAACTAAGACCCAGAATTCATAATAAGAGCTTAGAATAAGCTAATGCCATAATCAAGTTCTAGATTTTTAGAGTTGGAAGGAATCTTAGAAGCCGTCAAGTCCATCCCCTTTATTTTATAGATGGGGAAACTGAGATGGAAAGAGGTAAATTGACTTGCCCAGGGTCACACAGCTAGTAAATATCTGAGAAGGAATTTGGACTTCCTGAATTCAAAGCCAGCCCCCTATCCACTATGCCACACTGCTTCTTAATTAAGGGAGAAGGGAATCTAATCTGTGCAAAACAATTAGATTCTACAAACATGTATTGCTTACTATATGCTAGGCATTAGTACTAGGAGCTTGAATTATAAAAAAATTAAAAAAAATCAGTCCCCACCCTCAAGAAATTTAAATTCTACTGAGGTGGGAGGAGGGGAGAGGTAATACATTCAAATATAAGGAAATATAAAATATATACATAACAGTTTTTTTAGGGAGGATGAGAAAAGGCCTTATTTAGAAGGTGGCCACCCCTATTCTGTGCTCTGAAGACAACTCGGGGCTCCAAATAGCCCTAGTGAAGATGGAAAGCATCCTGGGCACAGGGGGCAGGCACCCTCTCACAGAGGAGGAAGCAGCTGAGATTCATCACACAGATCACGCTAAGATGTTAAACATATCAATGAATGTGCATTCCATATTATCACCCATAATCGGTTCCTTTTCATGTCTTAGGGGAATGCCATATGCCCAGCGTTCCTGACAGCAGGAAACCTAAATATTAACAGAATAAATTACTTCAAATTAAATATGGGCTGCTGAGCGGCTCTAAGGTATTTGGAATATTAATATGCTTTATCTTCTGGCCTGAGATCAGTAGCAGCATTGTCCCCTAAAATCCAGGTTTTATCTTTCATGTTTAGAGCTGGAAAGGAATTTAATGGTCACCTGGTTCAATCTCCCTCCAACTTTCTTACTCTATCCCCACCCCACCCCACCCCAAAAAGAGCATTTGCATCAGGCAATTCAATAGAATTCAACAATTATTAATATTAAGTTTCTCCTATACACCAAGGACTATGCTAAGCATAGGTGGCAAGACAAAACAGAAGACCATCCCGTACACTAAAGGACCTTATATTCTATTTCGAAAATACAATGCATAAATAAAGTAAAAAATATATGTACAAAATGAGACAAAGTGGTTTAAAGAACCCAGAGTAACATGTGACAACTTATATAAAGGGAGAAGAAACAGAGAAAATGCCTGGAGCAAAGAGATAGCCTATCATTCATGGAACAACTAAATCAGTGTCACAGAAGACGTGTAGGGGAGTCAGGAGTAAGAGGACTGGAGAGGTAGATGGGGAATAGATTATGAAGGACTTTGAATGCTGAACAGACCATTTTGCCTTTGCTCCTGGAGACAATATTGGAGTTTATTGAATAGGAGGGGTGGCATGATACGATCTGTTCTTTAGGAAAATCACTTTAGTGTTTGAATAGAGACTGGAATGGAGTGGGGAGAGACTTGAGGATGGCAGACCCAACTGAAGGCATACAGATCTGAGGTGATAAGGCCCTGGATGTACCATGTCAAAGGAGAGAAAGGTACATATTTGAGGGATACTACAATCGTGAAATCAATAGTCAACAGTCTGGATATGGCAGGTGAGAGGGAGTGAGGAAGCCAGGATGATCCCTAGGTTGTGAGTCTGAGGGACTGGGAGGATGGTGGTGTCCTCTACAGTAATAGAGAAGATAGGAAGAGGGAAGGGTTCAGGGGGAAAGATAATGAGTTCAGTATTGAACGTATTGAGTTCAAGATGTCTACTGGACAAGAATGTCCATGACATTCAGTTCAAGATATCTAAAAGCTAATTGGAGAGCAGCAGAGAGCTTGGTAGATTTCAGAATCATCAGCATAGATATAGTAATTAAGTCCATGGGAACTGATGAGATCACCAAGTAAGAGGAATGAATATAGAAGAAGCACCCAGAACAGAGTCCTGAGGGACACTTACAGTCAGGGCATGATCTGGAGTGGAATTCAGGAAAGCAGAGAAGGAGCAATCAGATAGGAAGTAGTGTCCCCCAAAATGGGAGATCTTATCAAGGAGAAGAGACTGATTAATAGTACCAGAGGCTGCAGAGAGATCAAGGAGAATGAGAAGCAAGAAAAAGGTCATTGGATTTGGCAACTAAGAGACCACTAGCAACTTCAGATGGAGCAGTTTCCATGGAATGATATAGTCAGAAGATGGATTTTTAGGGGTTAAGAAGAAAGTGAGAGGAGAGAAAATGGAAATAACTACTGTATATGAATGATCTTTTCTAGGAACTTAGCTACAAAGGGTGAAAAAAGAATAGGATGATAATTATGAGGGAGGGAAGGAACAAATGAAAGGGGTTTCTGTTGTTTTGTAAGGATGGGGGAGACATAGGCATATTTCTAATAGGGAATGGAGCAGTAGACAGGGAGAGGTTGAAAATCTGTGAAAGAGTGGGGATGGAATAGGGGCCAGTCTGTTGGAAGAGATGGGGATGGAATGAGATCACTTGAACAAATAGAGGGGTTAGCCTTGGCAAGGAGTGAGGTCACTTCAAGTGAGACAGGGGTGAAGGAGAACAGGGTGGAAGGCAGAAGTGACAGGAGATGAAGAAGAAGGGGAAAGAGGAACCTCAAGGGTAATGGCCTCAACTTTTTTCTGTAAAATATGAGGCAAGATTCTCAGATGAGAGGGTGGGGGAAGGGGAAGTCAAGGAAAGTTTGAGGAAGGACATAAAGATTGGAAGAACCTTTACAGAGAGTGGGATAAAGGAGATGGTTTAAGAGAAATCTGGGAAGACTTCTATGAACTGAGGTGGTGTGAAGTGAACAAAACCAGGAGAGCAATTTATACAATAACAACATTGTAGAAACAAACAACTTTGAAAGATTTTAAAACTCTGATCAACACAGTGACCAACCATTGTTTCAAAAGACCCACAGTGAAAATTTAAGTCTACCTCCTGACAGAGAGTAAGTAGACCCATAGTGTCAATTGAGACTTTATATGTGTTTGTGTGTATATATATATGTACATATACATATACATACACACACATATATGATCAATGGTGGGATTTGTTCTGCATGACTATGCATGTTTCTAATAAGGGTTTTGGTTTGGGGTTTTTTTTATTTGTTTGCTTTACTTTCTCACTGGAGGAGAGAAGATGGAGGGGGGGAAAAGAGAAAGCAGATCAAATAAAATAAAATTCAATTTAAAAAAAAATAAAAGCACTGGGGACAAAAGACCACATCACTTTCTTTTTATCTTTCCCTTTACGTGCTTCTGAACTCTTCTTAGAAGTGGAAACTACTTGAGAATATAGATTCAAGTGGTCTAATTAGGAGCAGAGAATCATGGGAAGACCAAAACAAGGACGGAGGACCAAGAGGGCAATTTCATTAAGTTTCATTGTGAGGGAGTTAAAAATGGATAAACCACCACCACTACCACCATCACCCTCAATGGGTTTTTTTAAAGGCAGGCTTTGTTTTTAATTTTATTTTTTGTTTGTGTTTTCTGGTTATAATTTTACAAAAGATAGATGGGGGTTTTTTTGCCTTTGCTGCAATAATACCTAAAGCAAACTTCCTTTGATTGGGAAGGAGTGGGAATCCCCTCCCTGGAGACCTTCACATAGAAAATGGATAGTCCATTGTGTGGGTACGGAACAGAGGGGATGCTTGTTCAATGATTGGTAGACCTCGCAGCTCAGACTCTGAGTGTCAAGACATTTTGCCATCCTTGAGAAACGTCATACAACCCTTATTGATCCAAAGTTTTACTGTTCCGTCCTTACACAGAGACGGTGTGTCCTGAGCAGCTCAATTCTAACTACTACTAAACACAAATCAGGGGTTTGGACAACAAAGAGGAAAAGTACAGTCCCTGGCCTGAAAGAATTTCCACTTTACTAGGGGTCAGAGCATCTAACCCATTCCACAGGATAACAGGGTCACATACTGAGAGCTGGAAGGGACTTTAGAATCCGTGAGTCTAATCCTCTAATTTTACAGATGAGGAAACTGAGTCTCAGGTCAAGTAATTTGCCCAAGACAAAAGTCTAAGAGTGAGCACTTGAACCCAAGTCCTCTGCATTTTTAACCATACCACATTCTCTCAGCGTATCTAAGTGTCTATTTTGTGCTGATCACTGTGCTAGGTACTGGGGGTACAAAGACAAAAAAATCCCTACACAAAAGGGGTTTATCTTCTATTAGATCTGGAGTCGGGAAGATCTGAGTTCAAGTTTAACCTCAAACCCTGGGTAAGTCACTTCACTGCTTCCCGCCTTATCCATAAAATGGGAATGATAGCACCTCCTTCCCTCCCAGGGTTGTTGTGGGGCCCAAAGGAGGCATTTCTAAAGCATTTATGGAAGCTTCTGGATGTTTGAAAAATGATGATAATGAAGATGTTCTAGACAGAACAACCAGAAATCTAACTGTCTAATTTCAACTGGATCCCTTGGTATGGTGTATGTAGATAGCCTCTGTTAAAATAGAAAAAGGAAAGGACTTTATTCCTTGAATGTAAATAAACCTCCCTGACCCTAATCTTGAATACCGATAACCACATTTAAATAACAGTTAATTTCTCAGGCAAATCAAATGTCTTTATCCAAGACTGAAACCAGTGTTTTCTGAAACGCAGGAAAGCAAACAGTTTGTAACTAACCAACGTAGCTTAGTTTGACTACTAGGCCCTCACATATTTCCCCGTATTTCCAGCAAATTCAAATCCCATCGATCAAGGATGGAATAAGTGAAGAAATGTGGAAGGTTTTGGAGTCCCTGTGGGCTTAAGAGGAGCCCAGCTGTCCTCCACACCTCAGCAGCAAACATTTTTTTCATTTGCTTCTGAAATTGGAAAGTTCCAGCCAGGCTTTAACTAACCTTCAACAGATTCAGAAAATAGATTAGGGGGCTCAAGCCTCCTTCTTCATGCCAGGAAAGAGTCTATCTTTTGAATGAGAGGATCGAAAAACCCAGTCAGGCAGAATCCTGCTCTCTCCCAAGTACATTATGGGAACTAATGAAAGACCTTGATTTCCTGCCTTAAACAATCAAGCAATCAGGTGCCTTGGGTTTCCCCTAACAACTTACACAGAGGAACAGATTACTGAGCAAACAGTCTTCAGCCTTTCAGAATCCACAGCCAGCTGGAATGCTGAAATACCCCCGCTTCCCAGGGGAGGGACAACGTTCTCGGGTTGTTGTTTTTTTTTTTTTTTTAGAAGAAGGAAGTGGGATTATTAAAAAACCTAGGTCTTGGCAGGCATTTGCCGAGGTGCGCTCGTTAATGTAATTTGTCCTCACAAAAAGGGCCCAGGAGAGCTAGAGACTCACCCTTCCCCCCCCCTCAGCCCCTCCTGCCAAAGAGACCGATCCTCTAATGCCTCCAACAGATGCCAGACTCCTTTGCTGGGATGCTGACATTCAGGGCAAATGGTGCAGGAATGTGTCCAACAGACTCACCTACTCAATTCCAAGGACACACAACTGCCTGCCCATGGGGGAAAGAGGGAACCCCAACCATACGCACCCTATGTGCCTACAAACTCTGTATGTCTGTGCCCAGGTATTTGCACATGCTGATCAGATAATGGGGTTCCAGATGCCTCATTTCTACCGTTTTCTGATTTTTATATGTACCATGGCTAGTTTTCACATGGAGCTACACACACAGACAACTGGCTTTAAAAATGGGTCCCAAATTTCATGAAAATTTTGGTCTGAACATTTGAACTTAAGTAAAGATGTCTCCCTAAATGGGACGTTGTTTGACCTTAGATAAGTAGCTTAATTTCCCTCAGCTTCCTCACCTATAAAATGGAGTTTACAATAGAACCTGCTTGACTCTGACAAGAGAACATAAAAAAACAAGCAGGGTCCTGTTCCAGGGAATCATCCTGCTTCCATACACTAAGGGCTCAGAAAGCCTCAAAGTACTAAATGTTAGCTATTTTTATCTTGGACCACATCTGTAATTTTATTTTATTTTTTTTTGCGGGGGAAAGGCAAAGCAATTGGGATTAAATGACTTAGCCAAGGTCACACAGCTAGCTTTGTGTTAAGTGTCTGAGGTGGCATTTGAACTCTGGTCCTCCTGACTTCAGGGTCAGTGCTCTATTCACTGCGCCACCTAGCTGCCCCTCTGTGATTTTATTTTTGAAGGGAACTCCCTCTGAAGAAACTCTTTCCATCCAGCACCTTCTGTGCAAACAGAAAGGTTAAATCCTACAGCCAGCAGGTGTCACCAGAGGCAGCATTTGAACTCAGGTCTCGGCTAAGAAGCCAGCTATCAACATCATTAGATTATTGTTGTTATTACAAGGATGACTATTATACTTTATAATTTGTAAAGCACTTTACACTTGTACCTCACAACACCCTTGATGACAATATTGCAGTTACTGTGATCCACAATTTACAGATGAGGAGACTGAGGCTGAAAGGTTTTACCACATGCCAGCGTCACTCTGCTAATAACGATTTAAGAGAGAATTTAAACGAAGATCTTTGGGATGCTAAGACTTTTTTTCTTTTTACTCTTGCTTTAAATTCTGAAGAGTCCCCTGGGATCCTAGGGAACAGAGGTTCATTCATCCCCTTCCTGAAACTGTCCAAGGCTAGAGCATCCCCAGCATCCTTGGGAAGCTTGCAGCACCTTTGTTTGCCCCAGATCATCCACTTGTCCAGGCGCCCAACTGCACTCTCAACAGCTTTCATTAAAGCAGGTTCCTTTGTGTAAATCCTTAACATGTAGAGATCAGGGGTTCCCTCACTTGCACTCTGCTGGTGTTTTTTACCTGGTAGACACAGAGGGGTCAGTGCAATAAGCTTTACATAAGTTACCTGAGGTCAGGGGCTGCTTTTGCTTTCACTTTACATTCCCAACACTTTGTATGGTGTACACATTGCCAGGGCTTAATAGATGCTTGTTAATTGACTGACTGCTGGGTGGGACAGTGGATTGAGAGCCTGACTCGGAGTCAAGAAGACCTGAGTTCAAATTCAGTTTCACACTAGATGTGAAACTCTGGGCAAGTCATTTAAACTCATTTGCCTTGATTTCCTCCATTGTGAAATGGGGATAATTGTAGCACCAACCTCCCAGGGCTGTGTATAGGATCAAATGAGATAATTTCTCATACACAGTAGGTGTTTAATAAATATTTATTCCCTTCCCCTTCTCCTTTATGCATAAGGGTAGAACAGTGCCATGGAAGAGCCCAGGAGGTTTGGAGTCCACAAATGAGAGGCAGTAGAGTAGGCTTGGAAAGAGTCCTGGCCTTTGGGTTAGAAAGAAACCCTTCCAATTCTGCCTGCAATTCGTAGTATGATGGGACTCAACATTCCAGGGTCTCTGAGGTCCTTCTAGCACGAAATTTATGGTCTTCTATGAGGGTCAATAGCAACAGCTAAGATTTACAAAGTACTATGTGCCAGGAACTTTACAAACATTATTTCACTTGATCTTCACAACAATCCTGGAAGGTAGGTACTACTGCTGTTCAGTCGTTTCATTTCGGTCTGACTCTTCATAACCCCATTTGGGTTTTCTTGGCAGAGATACTGGATTGGTTTGCCATTGCCTTCTCCAGTGGATCCATTTTGTCAGGCAGAGGGTAAGTGACTTGCCCAGGGTCACACAGCTAAAACATATCTGAGGCTGGATTTGAACTCAGGTCTTCTGACTCCTGGCCCAGAGCTCTATCCGCTGAGCTGCCAGCTGCCTCTTCATAAATGATAGAGCTAGGATTTAAATACAGTGAGGGCTGGGACTCCAAATTTGGGACCCTTTCCATCACACTATAGTGTGAATGGAAGCCATGCAAAGAAGTTAAGAAATTATTAATATTAATAATAATTAATATTAAGAAATAGTTAACATTATAGGCTCCAAGTAACCTTGGACAAGTCTCTCACTTTCGGCACTATATAACCTTTGAGGCTACTTTGTTCTTAAAAAATTAAGTTTTTGTTAATTAACAAAAATCTATTTTCTACAATTATTTAATTTCTCTCTATTTTACTTTTAAAAAATCTTACTTCCCTCTCACTTCCTCCCTTATTAAGATAAAAGAAAAACAAAGCCCTTGTAAAACAAGCCTAAATCCATGACCCTCTCTAGGTGCTATTGGTCTGTAAATTAGTCAGTTCAGCAAACTCACTTCAAAAGTATGTATCCATAGGGTCATAAACCTAGAGCTAGAAGCATCCTCAGCAACCATCTTGTCCAAGGAGGAAACTGAGGCCTAAAGTTGAGGTGATTGCCCAACTGTCACACAGTTTGGAAGTGGGAGAGACAGGTTTGAACTGAGTTTCTGAGACTTCAAGATCAGTGTGTTTATTGCTGTACCACCCCAAAGACTTACTCATTTTTGTTTCTAATATTAGGTACACAGTGGTGCCCAATTAATGCTTGTTGGATTGTATTTAACTAAATTTACCAATCCATCAATAATCATTGATTTAGCACTTATGATGGGGATACAACAGCAAAAATGAAACAAATGCCTGCCATCAAGAAGCTTACATTCTAGTGGAGGAAATGGAATGGAACCACAGGCTTATACAAAGTACACACAAGTACCTACTTCTCGGAAGGCACTCACTATATTTCAGGGAGGAGTATCTGAAAATAATATGCTCTAAGAGAGACTAATTCAGGACATAATCACATCTTTAAACAGGAGATTCTACTTCCTGACATGCATTCATTCTATCAAATCATTGTCATCCTGCCCCTGCCCCCAGGGAAGAGGAAACAGCATTTAATACCCTCTCTGCCTTCTCTCTGAGATTACCTCCCATTTACATGGCATCTATCTCATATGTAGGTATTTGCATATTGCCTCCTGCATTAGAATATGAGCTTCAGGAGGGCAGGGATGAACTTTTGTCATACTTTGTATGCTCAATATGCAGGGATTGATATACAGTAAGTGCTTAATAAATGCTTTTTTATTTGGTTAACTCACCACAGCCCTATCAAGTAGGCAAGGCGGGAATTAGCCCTATTCTTACAGATAAGGACAGGAAGGCTTAGAAAGAGAAGTGTAGACCCTAGGTCACTCAGCCAGCTTGTGGGAGAATCTAGGAACCCAAATTCTCTGACTCCTCTAAGGTGGAGCCAGAATTCATGGCTGGAGATCAGCTCTCATTTCTTCATTCACTCTATCTTTGACTTTCCTGAGCTTATTCATTTATTCATTCCCTCACTCATTAAATCATTCCCTCCCTCATCCATTCATGTAAACCCATACTGAATTTCTCCTCTGGGCTCCACAGGTGTTTGACTACTTTTGAAATGATAAACACGACTCAGCTTAACAAAGTCCCCAATAATTCAGTGAGAAAGATTCCAGAGGCCGGGGTATTCACTTTTTCCAGAATGGAATTAAAACATGCATATTGGCCAGAGAGGACCTTTAAGAATCTCGGTCAGATCGGTGGGGAGGAGGGGAGGAGAGATAGCATTGAATGTGTCATCTTGGGGGCTGGGGGGGGGGAGACTCACACACCTTGGGCCTTGGGGAATGAGATATTGGCCATTAAGCCAGTTTCCCTGGGAAGAGAAGGGGAAGGGCTGGAAGAGAAATAACTAGTCCCAAGTCTTCCCAGGCTCGTAGACTCTAATACTCATGAATCTTTACATTTCCCTCATAGCCTAGTGCAATGCTCTGCACATAGTAGGCACTTTTAACAAATGTTGGTCTGATTGAATTGGGAGCTGAGTGGGAGATGGGTGAATTGGGTGGGAGCAAAGGACCACAGAGTCAAGAAGGGTCAATCAAAAAACGCAATGATGAAGTAAAATGAAGAGGCTAATAGAGAGTGAAACTTGGAGCTAAGAAGATCTGAGTTCAAATTCTGCTAGCTTTGTGACTTTAGGAAAGTCACTTAACCTCTCTGAGACTATTTCCTCATCTGTAAAATTAGGGGGTTGAGCCCATTGGAATTTTCTAGCTCTAAAAGAAAGGAAGGTGAATTACAAAGAAAGGGAGTTATAAGATGAGGAGGAGGAGGAGGAAGAGGAGGAGAAGATTAGGGAAGATGCAGGGGAGCATGGAGACAAACCTCTGTGCCCTCCACTCTGACAAATTGACCGTTGGGAAATTCTGAAATTCATCACTCACAGCAAACCAGCCCCTCTGGCGATGGTAAGAGGAACTGAAGCTCTCTAAAACATTGAGTGGACCCATTGTTGGGGTACTTGTGGAAGGTGACAGCTGCCCAGGATGTGCCATCATGGAAGGCTGGATTACAATCTGAAACTGAATTTTGGGAGGGAATAGCCACAATAATAAACGATAGACCCATTGTAGTGTTTGAGTAATAATAAGCTCAGGTTGATCTCTCACTCAGGGCTCTCCTCAGTTCAATCCATGCTCCACTTAGCTGGCAAATTGATCTTGCTAAAGCACAGGTCTGACCATGTCACTCCTCTGTTCAGTTAACTCTAGTGGTTCCTTCATATCTCCAGGATCAAGTATAAAGTCCTGGGTTTGGCTTTTAAAGCCAAAGGGGCCATAACCTACCTTCCTAGATTTCTTAATGCCTTATTTCTCTCTCTCTCTCTCTCTCTCTCTCTCTCTCTCTCTCTCTCTCTCTCTCTCTCTCTCTCTGTCCCCCCCCCTCATTTTTTTTTTTTTGAGGCAATCAGGGTTAAGCGACTCGTCCAGGATCACATGGTCAGTAAGTGTCTGAGGCCAGATTACAGCTCTGGTTCTCTTGACTCCAGGCTCTACCCACTGAGCCACCTCTCTGCTCCCTTACATGTCATTTCTCCCCACATACCCTTCGAGCTAGTGACACTGACCCTCTTGCTCTTGCTAAAACATCTCCTCAACCCTGGGCATTTTCACTGACTGTCTCCCATACCTGGAATTCTCTGCCTCCTTCTTGCCACTTCCGGGCTTCTCTGACTTTCTCCAAGTCCCAGATAAAATGTTGGAATCTTTCTGCATCCCCTTAATGCTGATACCTTCCCTTATTGATTGTCTCTCATTTATCCTGTCTATATCTGGTTCATAAATAGTTGTTTTTATGCTGCCTTGTGTTTAGCACAGTGTTTGGCCTACAGTAGGTACTTAATCAATTCCCTGGATTTATCCAATCCAGTCTAGCTACATGATCCTGGGTCTTTAACTCTCAACTTTAGTTTCCTTTAAAATAGGAACAAAAGGAGTGGATAGGTGGCCCTGTGAATAGAGAGCACTGGCCCTGGAGTCAGGAGGACCTGAATTCAAATATGGCCTCAGACACTTGACACTTCCTAGCTGTGTGACCTTGGGCAAGTCACTTAACCCCAACTGCCCTGCCTTCCCCCTCCAAAATGCTGAATGAATGAATGAATGAATGAAATAGGAATAAATACTTAATATCTGTCACACTAAGGGATATAGTGAGAATCAAAATACTTAAAACACTTTGTAAACTTTGAAGAGGGCAACTAGGTGGGGCAGTAGATAGAGTACCAGGCCTGAAGGCAAGTAGACTCATCTCCCTGAGTTCACATCTGGTCTCAGACATTTACTAGCTGTGTGATGTTGGGCAAGTCACTTAACCCTGTTTGCCTCAGTTCCTCATCCAGTAAAATGAGCTGGAGAAGGAAATGGTGAATCACTCCAGCATCTTTTCCAAGAAAACCCCAAATGGGGTCACGGAGAGTTTGGCATGACTGAACAACAAAAATAAGAAAACTTCAAATTGTTAGTAAAAAATTTTGTAAAATTTTAAGTGCTTAACTCAGTAACTAATACTCAGTGGGTGCTTAATAAGTGTTTATTAACTGACTTATGTAAATGTTAGCACCATAATTGTTATAATTGTTTGTAATAGCAATAACAAGCAATGCTTAAATAGCACAGTCTTTCACATGTATCATATAATTTCAGCCTCCCAACATCCAGCTCTCAGTCCCACCCAACTGTCCATAAATATGAGTTGATGATAATCAGTTGGTCGTTATCACCTGCTTTCCCCAAATCTGCATGACCATTGATAGGAGCTTCAGGCAATCTCTAAGTACCAAGAGAACTATTGACAAAAGATCAGTCCCAGGGTAGCCATTCACATTAAATACACATTACCCACTTACTTCTCAACCCCCAGTCTACTGGCTTCCTTTTCCACTACTCCACTAACACTACTCTCTCCAAGGCCACCAAACACCCTCTTTTTTGTGATCTGTTGTTCTCCTTAAGCTCTCTAAAACTATCCACAAAGTAGGATACCCCCTTTTTGACAATCTTCTTTCTTCCCTTGTTTCCTTATAGTCCCATCTCTTTTTAACTTCTCTACAATAAATAATCAATTCCATGTCCGATGTCAAGGTAAAGGAACAGGTTGGTTACAATATAGTCTGAAATGGGAGTGATAGAAAGTAAGCCTTGGGAAGTGAGGTAGGAACTAGCCTGTGAAGGGTTTAGAAAGACAGGTTGAGACCTTAGTATTTTGTCCTACTGGCAATAAGAGGTCACCAAAGACCTTTGAACTAGAAAATAACATACTCATATTCTAGGAAGCCTATTTTGGCTGCTATGTGAAAGGTAAATTGGAGAGAGGAAGAGGCTGATAACTAATAGACAAATCTGGAGTCTATCCACTAATTAGCTCTGTCAAGAGGTGAAGAGAACCTGAATTAGGACAGTGGCAAATGTAGATATGAGATAAACTTAAGAGAGATATCTTGGGAATAGAATCAATAAGACTTGGCCACTGATTAGATGTGGAGAGTGGGGGACTGGGTGTAGGACACTGCAGAACTAGGTGACTAGAAAGAAGGGTACCTTCACCAGAAATTTAGGGATTAGAGAGAGGAACACTGAATGTTATATATGAGTAATAGACAACCTTGGTCCGAAAGAGGAAATAAGAAACTATACCTCTTTCATTTTTCTCTGGACATCAGGGAGTAGAAGGGTGTGGAATGTTGGTCTTCCTGAATGTGTTAGTTTTGCTGAACAGCTCCTCCCTCCCCCAACTCTTTGTATCCATTGACTTTCACAATGGTCTTCTGAACTGGTCAGTCTCCTACCATTTATTAAGTGTCTACTATGTGCTGGATGTTGGTAAGCATTAAGTATAAGTATATTTATAAGTACAAAGTATAAGTATATACTTATAAGTATAAAATATTAATATATACTTATAAATATAAATGTATATTTAATAACACCTATGCTGTGGGTATTATTATCCCCATTTTACAGATGAAGAAAATGAGCCTCAGAAAGAGGAAGTGACTTTATAATCACATAACTAGGACTCTATCCACTGTACTACATACCTCTTTATAATATGTGTGTGTATCTGTATCTATCTATAGAGAGCTCATTCATTTTTCCATATGCCTCTCTATAATATATACAATTTGTTTTTGTTCTGTCATTTTCCAGCCTTGTCCAACTCTTTGTGACACCATTTGGGGTTTTCTAGGTAAAGATATCTGAGTGATTTCCCCTTTCTTTCTCCAGCTCATTTTGCAGATGAAGAAATTGAGGCAAACAGGATTAAATGACTTGCCCAGGGTCACACAGCTAGGAAGTGTCTGAGGCTGGATTTGAACTCACAAAAATGAGTCTTCCACTCTATCCAAAGTACCATTATGTATATAAAAAGCTTCATAAATCTTACTTTGCTAAATAAATGAGTCTTTATTATTGTGATTAATTGGGTTGTTATTACACAATACTAATCTCTAAAAATCAAACCAAGTCAACAAACATTTATTAAGCAAGTAACATTAAACATGTAAGGAGGACACTGAACTTGGTGGTAAACATACAAAAACAAAATCATAAGTCTCTGTAATAAAGAAATTAATTTAAAAATTAATCCAAGTGATGGCATCTCCAGACAAGAAAATCTTCAAATGGACAATCAGATAAATGGTCATTCTTTGACCATCATTTTGAGCCATCATTTCAACTAGGGCCGATGAACTCCACAAAAGCCCGCCTAGAATATAGTAATCATGTTGTTTCATATCCCTGTAGGACTTCGGTGCTTACAAAGCCTCTACCTAGGGACAAGGCAGGTAGTGAAAGTACATATTTTTTTTCCATTTTACATATGCAGAAACTAAGCAAAAGTTAAGCAAATTTCCTAGGTAATAATGATTAGTATTGACCAGAATCTGGATTTGGACTCAAACCTTCTACCTCTGGATACATAAGAACATAAATTTAGAATTGGAAGGAACCATAGACTTCATCAAGTTCATCCCTCTTATTTTCAGAGGAGGAAACAGAGATTGAGTAAGGATAAATGACCTGTCTGGAGTCACATGGGTAGTAACTAACTATCTGAAGTAGAATTCAAACCCAAAGCTTCCTACTGGGAATCCAGCCCTCTCATCACTACTGCATGCCACCTCTGAGAATTCAATTCAGTTCAGTCCAACAGGCATTTACTAAGTGCTTCCTGGTGTGTCCAGCATTGTTCTGGCATCTAGGAATATAGAGACGCAAATACAATAGCCCTTGCCCTCAAGGAGCTTATATTCTAGTGGTAATATTCAACATGTACAAAGATATTTGAGTATTAAAGGGATCAGAAAATGTTTTTTGTAGAAGGTTGGCATCTAAACTGAGGCTTGGGGAAAATCAGGGAATCTAAGAGGTAGAAGTGACAAGAGGGAGCAATCTAGGCATGGGGAGGGATGCTTGAGGTGAAAGATGGAATGGTCAAGTCTGGGAACAACCAGTAATCTTGTTTGTCTGGAAGGCAGAGTGTATATAGGAGAAGGAAGGGGAACGAGTAGTGCTGCCTCCCTAGCACAGGGCCAGTTACCAGAACCTGGAGAGGTCACCCGTGTGAATGCTTTAAATGCCAAGAGCTGAAAATTGCTCTTTCTACAACCCTATGCTTCCTTGTCCACTCACATTCCACCATCAGGAAACATGCGTGGTCACCTAATGGGGGGCCCCAAGGAAAGAACAGCCCAGAAGAAAGACATTCATAACTGTTACAGGGGTGCAGAATTCCCTCACATCCTTGAGGTGAGGGGCACACCTGGGTGAGAGGGAAGGAATCAGGAGAAGATTTTCCTGGGACTCCTTCAGCTGCTTCACTAAAAAAGGTCAAGTATCCCCTGGAGGTCAACATCCCCATCCTCTACCTGGAATTCCAGAGGCCTCTGGTTGTTGGTTTAAGAGCCATTTGGAAATTCCCCAAAGCCTGTTTAGCTATGATTTACACCGCAGCAAGGACCTGTCTTTGGGTCAGCAACTTGAACTGGTTTGTTCTCACACCCAAGGAGAGCTCTTGTGGTTAACTATGGCATTGCTAGAGACTCTCAAAGGCAAATTTGGGGAGGAGAAATCACAGTGAATTATTCCATGAGAGCTAGGGGTAGAATTCAAACACTCAAGGAAGATTGGAAGCAGTGCCAGAGTGGGACTTATTTGTATTATTGCCTATTATGATTTCTATAATTCTAATATTCTCAATTTTATTTTTATCTCCTGTTCATTCTGATGGTGTCTTTGTAAATTCTAAAACACCACATGTATAACCTATATCAAATTGTTTACCATGGAGGAGAGAAGGGAGGAGGAAGGGGGAAAAGGGAAGAAGGGAGTGAGAGGGGAGGGAGGGAGGGAGGAAAATTTGGATTTGAGCCCAGGTGTCTCCTAACTGAATTTGAATCCCACCTCTTCTTCAATTCAATTCAATAAGTACTTATCAAGCACTTACTCTATTTCCCAAACTGTATTAAGAGGCAGGGACATCAAGGAAAAGGAAAACTAGTTTCTGCTCTCAAGGAGCTTATATTTTGATAGGGGAGACAACCTATACAGAAGTTGAAAAGAGGCAAATTTCAGTTGAAAACTTTCCAGAAAATATGTTTCGCATGACTTCACATATATAATGGGGACCATATTGCTTGCCTTCACAATGGGTAGGGGAGGGACTGGAGGGAGAGAGAAAATTTGGAAATCGTCATAAAAAATGTTAACATTATTTTGTTGGTGGTGGTGATGATGATGATGATGACAAAAACCTTTTTAAACTCAGGAAAAAAAACAAAACTGTCCAAAAGTGAAATGAGCTACTTTAGAAGGTGACGGGTTCCCCATCTCATTAGAGATCTTTAGGCAAAGACTGGATGACTGTTAGGTATGTCACTCAAGGAATTCAACGTACCACACGCCATTTCCCACCTCCAGGACTTTGAACCATTTGTCTCACATCCTTGGAATTGACTCTTTTCTTCTCATTGACTCTAGACTTCTTTCAAGGGTCAGATGAAATGTTACCTCCTTATGAGGTTTCCCTATTTGTTAATGTCCTGCTCCCCATCCCTATTACTTTGCATTTTTTGTATTTGCAGTATTTTATATTGACTTATATGTCATGATGTATTATATATTCCCTCCTTATCCAGTAAAACAAAAGCTGCAGTCAGGGATTGTGTTTTTATCTTTATATGACCAGAGCCAAGGGTAATGCTTAGCACATGGTAGGTGCTTAATATAATTCTTTTTTAATTGAATTGAATTGAACTATTAGAGCTGAGATTTAAATTCAGTCAGGATTCACATTCTGTCTCTGACACTTATGGTTGTGTGACCTCTAGCATCTCACTCTACATCTCTCTGAGAACTGGCTGCAGGGTGTAGCTGGTCATACAGTGGGCAGCACCCTAGACTTGGAGGCAGAAAGACCTGGGTTAAAATTCTACCTCAGACCCTGTTACCTTGGGAATGTCATGTACCTTCTCTGTGCTGCTTCAGTTTCTTCATCTGTGAAAAAGGAATTGTTCTCAATGGCCTATGTGATCCATTCCACCTTAAGATTCAGTCAGGGGACCTGAGTTAAAATACCACATCTCTAACTTACTTTGGGCAGATCACTTAAATCCCCTAGGTCTCTGTTTTCTCTTATGTACAATGAGAGGTTGAACGGGATGGCCTATCCTGCTCTAAATCTATGATGTATGATCTTGTGATATGTGGCCCTCACTGTCCTCATCTGTAAAAACCAAACAATTCTGTATCACTAAAGTAAGCTGTCATCCATACTTACTCAATTAGGTTGACTCAACAAGACCAATCTTATACTCTGTTGGACAAAATGTTTCCCAGTTACCCAAAACTCCCCAACTCCAGGCTTATTTTTTTTAATAGAAATCTTCCACAGTGATCAGCATAAACCCCATGAGTGCTTTGCCAAAAAATCAGAAAGCAGGGGACACCCGAGTATGCTCCAGGGCGCACCTGGACAAAATGCTTCGGCATCCTTAATGTCCACACAAGACATCAGAGCTAAGAGTGATTGATGCATGATGGATAATTAATTTCCATCTGACAAGCATAAAGGGGAAAATTTTCCCTGAGCCACTGTAACCTGAGTTAATGAAATGGTGTTTGACTAAGGGCGTGTATTTGGTCTGGGTCTTACCTACCTTAGTGACTTAGCCATTAGTCGGAATTCGATGTTTACTCTGGGGATTCTTATCAGTCCTTGGGCTGTGTTTGCCCTGGACCGCTGGCCCCATTGCTCAACAGGCCCGGGGTACTCTGGTTTTGAAATAGGTGAAAACATGGCAAGATCACACAAAAGCCAATCTCAATTATCTCATTGGGTTTTAACTTTATGATTGCCTCCCCTTCCCCATAACCCCCATTTGGGGCTGTCTGATGGCTTCCTCTGAGAAGCTGCCTGTCTGTGGGCAAACCAAACCAGGAGAGCAACCGCTGGGCTGTGAGTAATCCCCTAAAGCCTTCAGTTACCCACAGCCTTTCATCACCTCTCAGGCTTTCTAAGGTGCTATCCAGAGAGTAAAAACCCAGCCACAAAGTGGGCTGCTGGGACATGTGATGGAATATCCCTTTACGGTAAGAAAGGACAAATACAAAGAGGTCAGAAACATGGGAAGATTTGTGAGAAGTGATGCAAAGTCAAGGAAACAGAACCAGAGCAACATACACAAAGACTACAATAGTCTATATGAAAATAACACTAAGATGAGGTCAAATGTGTGATTATAATCACCTATCTTAGTTCTAGAGAAGAAATGAAGAACACCTCCTTCCTTTTCTTGGAAAGGTGGGGGGCTATGGGTACAGAATGTTGTATATACTCTTAGTCAAGATACTTGTGTCAGTTTGTTTGGCTGAACTATGTCTCATTGTTGCAAACCAGGGCTCAGTAGTGGAGGGGCAGGGAGAGTAGGGTTGGGGAAGATACTTGGAAATTCCTTCCATGGAAAAGCTAAAGATGTCAACAGATGCTTCCTGGAAATCCAATTCGATTCAGTCATGTTGGAATAATGCATTTGTGCCACAAGAAATGATAAAAGGGACGGTTTCAGAGAAACTAAACAAAACTAGTAGAAACTGAAAGAGGGTGAAATGAACAGAACCAGAACAACAATCATGTAAACACACACAATTCTGAAAGACTGAAGAACGCTAATCAGTGTGATGACTAATGAGGATTCCAGAGGATTGATGATGAAAACATGTTCCTTGATAAAGTGATTTACTCAAGGTACAGAAGGAGACACTCATCTGTCAATGTGAGCAATGGTGTGAGGGTTTTCTTTTCTTTTTTTTAAATGGAGAGGAAGAGATGAAATGCAGAAAAAATAACTATTAATTAAAAGAAACAAAATTTCTTTAAATCTAACAATCATTTTAATAAATACTTACTATGGACTAAACACTATGCTAGTATGAGAAGTGTTCAGAGTTGAATCTAAAGTCAGGAAGACCTGAGTTCAAAACCAGTCTCAGACCCTCAGTAGCTCTGTGACCCTGGGCAAGTCATTTAACCTGTTTGCCTCAGTTGCCTCATCTGTAAAATGGGGATAATGATAACACTTTCCTCCCAGGGCTGTTGTGAGGATCAAATAAGGTAATAGTTGTAAAGCATTTAGCACAATGCCTGGCACAAAGTAAGCACTACATGAATGTTACCAATTTATTATTATTATTACAAAGATAAGAATGTAAATGGTTTCTGTCCTCAAGGAATTTACATTCTACTTCAGAGACAAGTAGACAGAGAAACAAATAAAAAAGCTAGGTAAAAAAGGAATGCTATGACATTTGGGGGTAGGAGGGGAGAAGCGCTAGCCTACGTTGGGGGAGAGAGAGGCCAGGTTTAGCCAGGCTGCTCCAAGAGTAAAAGGCAAGATTTACTTTCATCTACTTATCAGTGTCCTGTCCCAAAGCCCTTTGGGGCTGAGTTTTCCAAAAGGGAGCTCAGCATAAGACCCTCTTGGAGTCCCCGAATTATTCAGGGGTGGCTATAGCTGCTTGAAGAAACAGGAAACAAGTTTCTCATTCCCATGTTGTCGTTAACTGGCTGTAGGACCCTGGACAGGTCACTGCATCTCTTAGGAGCCTACTCTTTGAGCTAGAGGGGATGATGGTCTGGTCCGACTTCCTCATGTGAGAGAGAGACCCAGAAAGACCATAGGATCATAATATCATCATGAAATGTACTTCACATTCATTTTCCATGTATGTGTTGCTTATCCCTTTGAGAATATAAATCCAGTCTCTACAAGAGAACCTGACCCAGGGTGAAGTGCTTAATAAAAGTTGAACTGAACTGAATTGGATTGGATGCCAGAGTAGAAAGAGACTTGTGAGCACTAATCAGTGTCCCAAGTTTGCTGACTTTAATCCAGATCAGATGTTATGAATCTTCTCCAAGTTTCTCTAAAATCTTCATATTCACCATTTCTTTTCAATCACTCAGTCAGCAGCAACACAGTGTCTGACTCATTGTAGATAATTGATTGTCGATTATTAAGGAAGGAGGAAAGAATAACTGATTGCACAGCACCTACTACGGACTGGGTTCTGTACTAAATGTCTTACAAACATTATGTCATTTGATCCTCACAATAACCTTATGAGATATGTACTGCAATTATCCCCATTTCACAATTGGGGAAACTAGGTCAAATAAAGGTTAAGTGACTTGCCCAGGGGTCACATGGCTGGTAAATCTCTTAGACCAAATTTGAACTCAGGTCTTTCTGACTCCAGACCCAGAGCTCTATCTGTTCTTGGGAGAACTAGCTTACCTAGTAAGCAACTACTATGTGCCACACACACTGTAAAGCAGCAGTTCTCAACCTGTGGGTTATGTTCAGTTTGTAACAGTGAAAATACATCCTGCATATCAAATATTTACATTTCGATTCATAACAGTAGCAAAATTACAGTTATGAAGTAGCAACGAAAATAATTTTATGGTTGAGAGTCACCACAACATGAGAAACTGTATTAAAGGGTCGCAGCATTAGGAAGGTTGAGAACCACTGCATAAAGCTAAGTGCTTTACAAATATTGTTCAATTTGATTCCCCCAACAACTCTGGGAGTTAGGTACTAATATTATCCCAATTTTACAGATGAAGAAACTGAGGCAGACAGAGATTAAGTAACTTGCCCAGGACCACAAAACTACTAAGTGTCTGAAACTGGATTTGAACTCAGATCTTCCTGACACTAGGTTCTAACCTTGCTAAATTCCAGTGCCTTCTCTATTAATTACGTCCTATTTGTCCTGTATATAGCTTGTTTTGTGTGTGTGTGTGTGTATGTGTGTGTGTGTGTGTGTGTGTGTGTGTGTGTGTGTGGTAATAAATACACACATACATGTTATTCTGCTGCCCCACTCCCATTGTAAGCTCCTTGAGGGCAGGGATGGTTTGATTTCATCTTTGTATCTCCAGCACCCGGCACATACTCAGCTCAGTGAGCCATCAGCACTTAATAAATGTCTATTGACTGATTAATAGATTAATGTTTAAAATGGGAAAGCTGGACTTGACCACTAAGGCTTCTTCCAAGTCTCAACTAATGACTGTGTTATAATCTCTAGAGGTTCAGAATCCATGGGGTGAGGTGGGACTTCAGAAATCATCAGGTCCAAACCATCCCTGCACGAGGATTCCCTTAAAATATTGCTGACAAGTTATGACAACAATAGCAGCAGTTGGCCTTTGTATGGTGCTTTAAGGTTTGTGAAGAGCTCTGCGTGTTATCTCTGTTGATCCTCACAACAACCAGATGAGACAGGTTCGCTTATTGTCCCATTTTATAGATGAGAAAACTGAGGCAAACAGGACTAAGTGACTTGCTCAGGGTCACACAACTAGTAAGTGTCCGAGACAAGATTTGAATTCGAGTTTTCCTGACTGCAGCCCAACGCTCTACTCACCGTACCACCTAGCTGCCACAATATTATTTTATATTTAAGATAACAAATGGTATCACTTATATATTTGTTTTACATTGACCACGTTGCTATTATTTAACATTTGTTGTAGAAAAATGTTAGTATTAATAAATATTTGTTTAATGTTTATCATAAAATA
>CM053580.1:35792046-35810342 GCA_028627135.1 Pseudochirops cupreus | reverse complement strand
CTATAATATGTCATATATTATATCATATCATATCACATCATACAATAACCTATAATATATTTATATATTCTGATACTTCCATTATATAGCACTTCAAGGTTTGCAAAGCACTTTTATGTATTTTAACTCTTTACATCCTCACAACCCTGAAAGGTAAGTACTATTATCTCCATTTTCACAAGGCAAACAAAGGTTAAATAACTTAACCAGGGTCACCCAGCTAGTAGGTGTCCGAGTACAGCTGTGACCTCAGGTCTTCCTGTTCCCGAGTATGTTCCATCCTCTTCGCCATCCAACTGGTTCAAGAGTCTCAGAGTCTCAGAGCAGGGCAGAGCCCCCAGGAGTCATCTCATCCATTCTATAGTCTAAAAGTAATCTTCTTTACATCATACAAGACTGCAGGAATCCAGTTTTTGCTTGAAGATACCTAAGGAGGGATCACCTGTCCACCCCAAACCAAGGTAGACCGTTCTGCCTTTAGACAACTCTGATTATTTAGCAAGTTTTTCCTTTCCATATGCAAAACCTAACTCCTCTTTTTAGCCTTTTTCCATTGCAATGGTGGTTCTACCATCTGGGGCTGAACAGAAGTCTAATCCCTCACCCAGGTGACAACTCTTTAAGTCCTAGAAGAAAATGGTTGATCACATAACCTTTAAACTTTCTCTTCTCCAGGCTACATATAGAATGAACTCAAGGCTCTCCACCATTTTGATTGCCTTCTTCAAGATATAGTCCAGTGTATCCCCATTCTTCCTTGATGGTAGCCCCAGTACTGAACTCAATATTCCAGATGTGTTTTGACCAGGGCACAAGACGAAATTCCTTGTTATAGTGAAAAAAAATTTTTTTTTGCAAGTTCAACATGCATAAGCTTAGTGTAAAATGTCTCTGTGTAAGGACCCCAATCCCCTACAGTCATGTATATGCTATTCTTCACTTTTTTTTATGGCTCCACTACAGAACTACCCTGTAGAGAGGATGGGTGTTTCTCCTAGAAATAGGAAAATATAAGAAATTGTTTATATTCTCTTTCTAGATCCCTTCACAAGTTATAGTTCCACAAGTCACATGATATGTCTCTATGTTCAGATAAATATATGATTGACTCAACAAGGCTTTGGGAAGAGAAATTTTCAATAAGGAGAATGATGATAGGAATAGCACAAATAGTTTAACCAGGTAACCTGGCTCAGTGCCTAGAAGGAAGAGACAATGCAGTGCATTGGAAAGAATCAGGAAGACTTGTATTCAATTCCTGCCTCATATACTTACTACAGAAACCTCAGACAACTCACTTTAACCCAACAGAGCCTCAGATTGTGCATCTGTAAAAGGAGATAATAGCAAATATCTTCCAGTCTTGTTGGAAGAATCAAACAAATGGAAAGATCCAATCTTCTTCCACCTTACTCCCCAACATATACTCTGATCCAGTTGCACTGGCCTCCTGGCTGTTCCAAAAAGAAAACACTCCATTTTGGGGGTCAGAGCATCCTTTCTGGCTGTTCTCCATGCCTGGAACTCTATCTTCCACTCCTCTGACCTCCCTGGCTTCCTTTAAGGCTCAACTAAAATCCCGTCTTTTACTCGAAGCCTTTCCCCTACCCTTCTTAATTCTAGTACTTTCCCTCTGTCATTTTCCAATTATCCTGAATGCATGTGTATACACACAAACATATTTATGTGTATATGTATATACGTTTCTATGTTGTCTCCCCCATTAGATTATAAGCTCCTTGAGGGCAGGTACTGTCTTTTGCCTCTTTTTGTATCTCTAGTGCTTAGCGCGTTGCCTGGCACATAGTAAGAGTATAATAAGTGTTGATTGATTGATTGATAGGTAGATAATGAAATGAGTAAGTAAGCAAAGAGTATTATTTATTTGCTGCTACTATTGTGCCAACACTTAGTGCTGTGGGCCTCTCAGCATAACCTTAGGATCCCATAATCACAGAATTTAAGAGTTGGAAGGAACCTGCATTTGGCAGCTTCTGCTATTGGGTGAGGGTCCAGGTTGGGCAAGAAGCCCATTTAGAAGTAGACTGGATCCAGCTTTACTCAACATTACTATCAATTATTTTATAATGACAGAAATCAATTAGGAACAACATATACTGATGTCTTCTGCCTTATATAGGAAGGGCAGCAAATGCAGAGCAAATTAGCCATCATGGAGACATTATCTAGCCTTCTGTTTTCAGAAAATGCAATCCAGCATCACAGCCCAGGATCACTAGCCCACCCCCATCAGGTGGTTAGTCATGAAACAGTTAAAGGTTGGAGAAGATTCCATTGTAGAAACTCATAAGATATTTTGATTATAGACCATCAGTGAGTCTTGGGTCAACACCAATGGCACGTTCAGGCTGGCTCCCTACTGGAGCTGAGCTCCCTCTTCCCAATTACTCATGCTGTTTCTTTCTCCCTCTTTCACTTCTTGACATTATTCATATTTTGTTCCCTCTTTACATACCCCAAACACTCCAAATATCAAACATGGGGCCATGAAGGATGAATATTGTGGTAATGATATCTTTATTTGGGTGAGTTATGCATTTGGATGTCAGGCTAGTTCCATCTAATAGAAGTCAGAATAATATATGCTTTAGAGCATAGGATACTTACCCTGTTGTGTGTCATGGCCCCATCTGGCAACCAGTGAAGCCTATGGACTCCTGCTCAGGATCATGTTTTTAAATGTTTAAATATAGTAATATTAATGTCTTCTCTTTTGATTATTTCCAATTTACCCTGTATAAAGGTATGTATGTACATGTGTGTATATAAACATATTATCAGCGGTTCTCAACCTGTGGGTCATGACTCCTTTGGGGGTCGAACGACCCTTTCACAGGGGTCCCCTAAGACCATCGGAAAACACATATTTCTGATGGTCTTAAGAACTGAGACACTGCTCCTGTATCTGTCTCTAGGTGGGTCCACCCACATGCAGATATGCCTACATACGAGTATTAAAGGGTTGCAGCATTAGGAAGGATGAGAACCACTGACATACATAGATGCATATATGTGTATGTATACATATACACACATACATATATATTTATATAGCATATATATTTTATGTAGATATACGTGTGTGAATGTGTGTGTGTGTGTGTGTGTGTGTGTGTGTGTGTGTGTGTGCTGTGTATGTACACTTGTGGCTCGATAGATAGAGTGTAGGCCCTGGAGTCAGGAAGACTCATCTTCTTGAGTTCAAATCTGGCCTCAGAGACTTACTAGCTGTGTGACCCTGGGCAAGTCACTTACCCCTGTTTGCCTCAGTTTCCTCATCTGTAAAATGAGCTGGAGAAGGAAATGCCAAATCACTCTAGTATCTTTGCCCCGAAAAAACCAAAAGAGGTTGTGAAAAATCAGACAACTGAAAAATGAATTAAAAATGACCAAAAATGCATATATGCATGTATGTATATATGTATATGTACATATATACAAACACACATATATAATACATACACACACATACACACATATACATGTCCTTTTGGTAGCATTTTCTCTCCCTCATTAGACCAGGAGCCCCTTGGAAACAAAGACAATCTTTTTTGCCCTTCATGCTTAGTACAGCACTTGGCATGTAGTGGGAACTCAATAAATGCTTGTTGATGAATTGAAATATATTCATATAAAAGAAGCCAATGATGTAGAAATACTTATTTAAATAACTTCTATACAATTATCAATAAAACTGAAATATAGTTATCCAAATGGCTGTTTAACTAAGTGCAGGGCCCCTGGTTAAGACCCCCAGGACTAGGTGGCATCCTACTTCGAATCAAATTGAATCGATTCTCTAACCTTATTTATAATCCCTGCCCCTCTTTTAGTTATAACCAAACAGAACTTTCTCCCGGTATCTCAGAAGAACAACAGGTTAGACTCCCAAGCCTGGGGCTCAATCCTGTAGGGACCCTGGCACCAGAAGAGGCCCCTGAGTAGAAAGGAAGGAGCCTAGGAGCTGAAATATTGGGTTCAAATCCCATTGCTGCTTCTTAGAATAAGAATAATAGACATTTTCGTGGCCCTTTAAGGCTTGCAAAGCACTGGACATACGTTGTGTCATTTGGTATTTACAACCACCTGTGTGACCAACTGCAGTCTTTTAATCTGGGTGGAGGGTTTGGGAGTGTGTGTAACTTTTAAGTTTCAATCTACATTCCCGAGTGAGTGAGGCACTTGTACTGGGGAGGGGAAGAGCGTGCTCCAGCATGAGAAGTTCTTATTCTTCCTTCCTCAGGATAATTTCTCAGTCAATGTCCCTTTGGAAGTCAAGTTAATAAGCATTTATTAAGCTCCTATGATGTGCCAGTTACAGTGTTAAGCCATGGAGATGCAAAGACAGGCAAAAATAGTCCCTGCTCTTGAGCACTGCACAGTCTATGTAAATGACTTAAAAAAAAAGTTGGGGACAAGCATTAGGAGGTTTCTAAGGGCCCTTCCAACTCTAGGCCTGTAAGTCAACAATTGTGTGGGTCTATGATTCCACCTTTATGGGTACCACTTCCAACTGGGAGGATGCTAAGGCATTCCTACCTGCTCATCCTCTGATTCCTGTTCATGACTTCCCCTCAGTTCTCCAGAAAGGTCTTGTGATAACCTTTCTCTGGGTCCCAGTGCAGTGTGCCCACCATCTATCTGTTATTTCTTACTCTTGTGACTCAATCCATTTCCCATTCCTTATTTCCTGGGTAATATTCTTTACCACCATTCAGGACTTACAAGTCCTAATGTGTGTTTTTGTTAAGTGACTTGTGTAAATTTACCTTGAGCAGCAAGATGAATAATTTGACTCCTTAAGTGTTCTGTTTTGCTGGTGGGCCTTGGGAGCCCAGGAGGACACACTGAGCTATGGGATTTGGTTTCTCCTGGTAGGACAATTATCACAGCCCTATACATTGACACTGTTTTTTTTTTCCTTTTTTAAAAACCAATTTTATTTATTCTGAACTTAAGAACCAATTAATTAATTAATCAAATAATAATAATGTTTCCATATGTACGGTAGAACCCAAAAAAGAATCTTTTTTTTAATTTTTTTTAAATTGATTTGTTTATTTACTTTTAGTTTACAAGATTCAGTTCCACAATCCCTTGAGTTTCAATTTTTCTCCCCTCTCTCTCCCCCCCCCTCCATGGCGGCATGCAGTCAAGTATAGGATCTGCAAATACTTTCACATTAGTCTAATTGTATAGAAGGGTTGTAACCAGTGGAGTGAACAAGGGGACAAAAGAAAGAAAACCAAACATGGAAAAGAACGATAGCATGTTGATTGCTTCAGTCTCCATTTAAACTCTGTTCTTTCTAGATCTTTCTCTGCGTGTAGCTATCTCCTTCCATCCTGAGACTTGTAGAGTTGTCTGTGCGTTGCTGAGAAGAGTCCAGTTTATCAAAGTTGGTCATCACACATATGACATGTCTGTGATTGTGTACAAATTTTTCCTGGTTCTGCTCCAAAAAGAAAATCTTGAGTATCCATTTCATACCAATGACTTTTCTTTCAAGTATACATAATCAATTCCACGTTACTTTCAAAAGTGTCCTACTTTCCTGTACTTCATTGTGTACTTACCTCTACTTGTTTTAAAAAAATATATTTAAATGACTCTCTTTTTTAACATCACTATTGCTAACCTACTCCTTCTTTCCTTGACTCTCTCAATTAAAAACAGAAAAAATGCTTGTTTTTGTAACAAAAACAACAAAAACCAACCTTGTTAACACGTAAGTACAATTGACAAAACAAATCCACAATAGTGACCATGTTTGAAAAGAAATGCCTCTTTCTGTACTGGTCAGGAGGTGGCTGACATGTTTCATTCATCCTCAGCCCTCTGGAGATATGGCTTGGTCATTGTCAATTTATTAACATCTTTGAAAGTTGTTTTCCTTTACAATGTTATTCTCCTTGCATAAACTGTTCTCCTGCTTCTGCTCACTTCCATCTGTCAGGTGTCCTTATTTCCTAGGATCCTCTGAAAATATCTCTCATCATTTCTTACGGGTGCCATAATATTCATAGTACATTCATATACCACAGTTTGTTCAACAAGTCCTTAATTGGTAAGAATCGTTTTAAATTGCAGGATTATTGTTGTTTTTTTAAACTTTCTTTTTTCCCCTCTTAATCTCCCCCTGCCCAAGGAATTCAGTTACTTACAATAATTCTCTCCCTTTTAGCCTCATATTCTGCTAATAATAACAGCTAATAATAATAACCTCTGCCTGCCTCAGTTTCCTCAACTGTAAGATGGGGATAATAATAGCTCCTATATCACAGGGTTGTTGTAAGGACCAAATGAAGTAGATCTTCGAGGTCTGCAAAGCAGTGTCGGAGGTTGGTGCTGTTCTGTTATCCCCATTTTATGGATGGGGAAATCAGATTGAGTAACTTGCCCAGAGTAAGATAGCTAGTACATGACAGAGCAGATTTGAATTTGGGTTTTCTTGACTCGAGGTCCAGTGCTCAATCCATAGTACTACCTAAAAGCCTCTCCTCAACCTTCTTTCCCTGTTCAATTTTAAATATACCTACACCAAACTATTTGTGCGTGTGTGTGTGTGTGTGTGTGTATGTGTGCATCTCTCCTTTGTTCAGTTCAAATAAGAGTCTAATCTTCATGTCACACTTCCCCTCTTCCTCCATGTTTGTATTCTCTTCTTCTTACATAGCCCAATTAGGAGAAATAGCAAGTTCCACTCTCCCCTTCTTTTCCTCATTTTTACACTAACATATTCTTTGACTTTCCCTTCTCTTTCTCACTTTAAAACCCTCAGAACAGAAACAATACATTCCCAGGCCTTCTATTTTTCATCTTTAACTACCTCAATACTTTTTGAAAATACTAGGGTCCTGAAGTCACATTTGTTTCTTCTCCACCTTTAGAATGTTAGTATTGAATTATCATATGGTCCTTTCAAAATTGTTCAAATAAATTAACCTTTCTAGGCTTCTTGGTTTCTCTTGACCTTTGTGTATGCATTTCAAAGTTCCTACTGAGCTCTGATATTTTCCTCAGAAATGTTTGAAAGTCTTTTGTTCATTTAATTCTCTCTCTCTTTCTCTTTCTACACACATACACACACACACACACACTTTACATATATAATCCTTTTTGGGATTTAACTGACACCTGTGTGACATTGGACAAGTCATTTAATCTCCAAAGGCTTCAGCTTTCTCATCTGTAAAATGGAGAGTGGGGGAAAAGGCTTGACTTTTAGGTTTTAATCTACTCTCCCCAGTGAGAGAAGCACATGTAATGGGGAGGAGATAGAGAAAGAGGAGGAGAGACGGAGAAACAGAGACAGACAGAGACAGAAACAGACAGAGATTTACTCTGTGAGACAATACTCAACTTTGCATTTTTTATTTTAAGTTATTCTTGGTTATAAACCTATATCATTTGACTTTTGGAATACTGTATTCCAAGATCTCCTCTCATTTATATCAGAAGCTGCCAAGTTTTGTACAATCTTGACTATGGTTCCTTAAACTTCTCTCTGGCTATTTGTAAGATGTGGAAGTTCTGGTTTCTGTCTATGACTTTCCTAGAACTTTTACTTTTGGAGGCTTCTCTCAGGACCTGATCAGTGGAGTCTAATCCTCACTTTGCCTTCTGGTTCTAATATATCTGGGTAAATCACACTTATTATTTCTTGAAATGTTGTGTCCAGACTTTAAAAAATCATGGTTTTCAGGGAATCCAAATTATTTGTCTATAATCTATGCATGCTCTGACCTAACTCTCATAGAGACAGTATATATTTGCCCCATCAGGATTCTAGTAAAGTATTGATTTTTTTGGTTGTATGTGTGTGTGTGTACACATATACACACTATGTATATATTAATAGTCAGTCAATAACCCTTTACTAAGCATTTACTATGTGTCAGGCAATGTACTAGTGCTGGGGACACAGAATAGACAAAAGAGAAAGCCTAACCTCAAGAAACTTACAATACAGAACCTACTATGTGTAAGGCAATGTGTTTGTAACCTAATCTTAGGTTACAAAGATGAAATAAGACTCACACTCTGTTCTCCAGGATGTTATAATCTAATAAGGAGGTTAAAACCCACACAAATGACTATGCTGTAAGGAGAAATAATTTATATAATGATTTAAGCCAAGTCTTATACATATATCATCTTAACCAAATTAAATGTGAAATGTGATGGGTAAGCAGAATCCTGAAAATGATTGAGACAATAACAACATTGTAAAGAAAAACAATTTTGAAAGACAAGAATTCTGAACAGAGTAATGACTAACAGTCACACCAGAGAACTAATGACGGACCCTGCTACCTTCCTCCTGGCAGAGAAGAGAAAGACTCAAGATGCAGAATGAGGCCTGTGTTTTTGGACGTGGCCAATGTCAGGATTTGTTTTGCTTGATTAAGCAATCCTTGTTACAATGATTTATTTTTTCTTGTTTTATTCAATTTGGGGGGAGAAGAAATTCAGGAGAGGAAGGATTAGTGATAGAACTGAACAAAAAAAGGGGGGAAAAGGAAACAGGATCATTGGAGCATAATTTTTTTTAATACACAGAAGAGAAAAGAAAGAAAACCAGAAGGAAACACAGACAAGCTGGACAGCTTTAAAAGTTATAAAATAAAGCAAGTTATACATAATAAAGATTATCAGTTTGATGGGCAGTCCTCTTTTCTGCTCTATATCTAGAACATCCATTTTGCTCAGTGTTTGTTAAATTCAAAATGAAAATAAATCTTATTGTTTTTTAAAATTTTTTTATTAATTGATTTGTTTATTTACTTTTAGTTTACAAGATTCAGCTCCACAATCCCTTGAGTTTCAATTTTTCTCCCCTCTCTCTCTTCCTCCCTCCCCCATGGCAGTATACAATCAAGTATAGGATCTGCATATACTTTCACATTGGACATTAGTCTGGTTGTATAGAAGGGTTGTAACCAATGGATTGAACAATGGGAAAAAAGAAAGAGAACCAAACATGGAAAAGAACGATAGCATGTAGATTGCTTCAGTCTCCATTTAAACTCTGGTCTTTCTAGATCTTTCTCTGAATGCAGGTATCTCCTTCCATCCTGAGACTGGTAGAGTTGCCTTATAACTGTGTGTTGCTGATACGAGTCCAGTTTTTCAAAGTTGGTCATCACACATACAATGTGACTGTGATTGTGTACAAATTTTTCCTGGTTCTACTCTTCTCACTTAGCATCAGTTTGTATAAGCCTCTCCAGGTGAATATGAAGACCGTCTCCTTCCCATTTCTTATGGCACATATTGATTAATGGTCAAAGGATATGAACAGGCAATTTTCAGAAGTAGAAATTAAAGATATCTATAAGCATATGAAAAAATGCTCTAAATCACTCTTGATTTGAGAAATGCAAATCAAAACAACTTTGAGGTACCACATCTCTCCAGCTAGATTGGCTAAGATGACAAAACAGGAAAATGACAAATGCTGGAGAGGATGTGGAAAAATTGGAATACTAATACATTGTTGGTGGAGCTGTGAATTGAGACAATCATTCTGGAGAGCAATCTGAAACTATGCTCAAAGGGCTAAAAATAATTGCATACCCTTTGACCCAGTAATGCCACTTCTGGGATGGTACCCCAAAGAGATCATAGAAGTAGGAGGAAGACCCATATGTACAAAAATATTTATTGCAGATCTCTTTGTGGTGGCAAAAAATTGGAAACTAAGGGGATCCCCATCAATTGGGGAATGCCTAAACAAGTGGTAAATCTTTTTTTTAATGTGATTTTTAAAAAAATAGAATGTGATGGGTACCAAGGAGAGCCCTAAACAAAGTGTTATTAAAAAAATGGAAGGCAGAGATATCACTTCTTGGGGTGAGTGTCAGAGGTCGAAATCTAGGCTTCTTGGAAGAAGTGCCACCTAAATCACATGTTGAAAGAAGGAATGAACTTCAGCAGTTGGAAAGGAGTTTGTTGTCAGCAAAAATGCAAAGAAGGCCAGGGGTAAAGGAAGGAACAGAAGAGGAAAAGGAGGAGTCCCACTAGGCTGGCATAGGAAGGAAGGGGAGCCCTGGAAAGTAAGGAGACAACAGCCAGATTGTGACATTGAATGTGAGTTTAGGGCATTCTGCTACTTTTTTGGCCCTTAAAATTATAAAATGTATTTTATCCTCATAGTAATTTTGTAAAATATAAGTAGAAATCATCATCCTCATTGAACAGATATGGAAACTGAGGCACAGAGAGATCCAGTGACTGTTTTGCCCAGGGTAAGACTCTTTGAATCTTTCCTTGGTTTTCACTGCAATCTGTTTGGATGACATAATGCATGTGAAGAGCTTGGCTTAAAATGCTTTACAAATTATTCTATCACCACCATCATGACTGTTGCTGCTGCTGTTATTTAGATGTAGCATTCAAACAAAGCCTCCCCTCTCCACTTCAGATTTAGCGCTACTTTTGCTGACCCCACAAGCTCTCAGCCAGGAAGTCCCTGGTGGCTTGGGAAGACCTATCAGAAGACATGGAAAGTCACTGTTATCTGTCTGAAGGAGTAGCTGAAACGGGTGTTCTCTACAATGTTCCTCCGAGGTAGTCAGGTGGTATGGCAGAGAGAGGACAGGACCTGGGCAAGTCGCATAACCTCTGCCTGCCTCAGTTTCCTCAGTTGTAAAATGGGGAGAATAATAACACCTTTCTCACAATGTTGTTGTAAGGATCAAATGAAATAATATTTGAAAAATGCTCCGTACGAAGCCTTCGCTTCCCTCTCCTGAGGTCCCTTCCAGCTGCTTTTGATTCTTGGAGAAGAGAAGTTATAAGGAAGGAGGTGGTTAGAAGACTATTGCAATCATCGTGGACAGAAGTAATGAGGTCCTGAACTAGGAGTGGGAACAGAGAAGGAATAGTATTGTAGCAACAGCAACAGGTATTGAGCACCTACTGTGTGTCGGGCACTAAATGGCGACTGGATGTGCTGCGTAAGGGAGGGAGAAGAAGCAAAGACAGATTCGGAATTTTTCTTGATATTTTGGACTTTAAATTTGTTCTGTATTTACTTATAGAAGAATGGGACAGAAACCACCCAATGCCATTTACTTTTGATACCTTTGCCAGGTATGAGGCTATCCTTAGACACCAGAAGGAGAGATGGAGCATTGCTCAGATAGCTGAGACCCATCTGTGAGAAGGATCCTCAGAGCGGGTCATTTTTCCCAACAAACAAGTTCCTTGAGGGCAGTGCCTGGTTTGCTTTTGGTTTTGTATCCTTGGTGCCTAAAACAACACCTGGCACCTAGCATGTGCTCTTTTTTTTTGTCTTTTTTGGAGGGGAGAAGGCAGAGCAATTGGGGTTAAGTGACTTGCCCAAGGTCACATGGCTAGTAAATGCTAAGTGTCTGAGCCTGGATTTGAACTCAGGTCCTCCTGACTCCAGGGCCAGTGCTCTATTCACTGCGCCACACCTAGCTACCCCACTAAAGGCTTCTTGATAAAAAGGAGGGGCATAGAAAAGTTAAATCACTCAATAAATAGGAAAAAAAAGAAGGTATTTGTCATAGATAAGCTTGTGGTTTCTCCCCAGTGTGTACACCTTCTTGTTTCAGACAGTAAATCTAAATCCAGGTTGTCTTTTGCTCCTCAAGCAGAAACTGTCACCATTTTTGCTGTTATTCACTCATGTCCTACTCTTCATGAACCCATTCAGGATTTTCTTGGCAGAGATATTGGAGTGGTTTGTCACTTCCTTCTGTACCTCATTGTACAAATGAGGAAACTGAGACAAAGAAGGTTAAGGACTTGCCCAGGGTCACAGAACTGATGAGTGTCTGGGGTTGGATTTGAACTCGGGTCTTTCTGACTTCAGGTCCAGCACTCTATTCACTTCATCACCTAGCTGCCCATTTCACAAGTGAGGAAAGTAAGATTAAGTAACGTGTCCAAAATCAAATAGCAAATGTCAAGGTGAGGTTTATCCACACACACACACACACACACACATACACACACACACACACACACACACACACACACACACACACACACACACACTCTACCTCTCTAGGTCTTTTTTTTTTTTCTTTTTGGCATCCTATCAGTGCTCTTAGCAATACCGGCTTTGGGATCCAAGGACAAATTGAAGGTAATAATGAATAGCAAATTCAAATCTCTACAAAGAGCGCAACAGAGAAGTTCAGCCATCCTCATACCATACCTACATCTTAAGGGTTTGAATAAATGGACCTCACATTGCTCTCTAAGCTTGAGCTTTTCCCTGGGCTCTGTATATACTGATGGGAGAGTGTCACAGACCTTTGGTGGTCTTACTGTTCTTACAGTCATAAGTATGGTAAATGCCCTTTTCTAAAAACCTAAGTCTGGCTGACTAATTTATATCAACTGATAAACATGGTGAAGTACACTGGTGGGAGCTTCCGAGTTTATTAGAAAGACACTCCAGCCCCTCAGAATTACCCCATAGATCTCTGAAAGGTTATGGTAACCACTCTCATTGGTGAGAATGGGACTATGGATAATAGTTCCAATGTATGTGCAACATTTCTTTTCCATCAAAGGCCAGGAGCACACTTATATCAATGAAACTCCTGGGTAAACATAGGCGGGTACATTTAAACGATTTGACATCTCCTTGGCCCAGCGTAGCAGCCTTCAGAATCCACATTGAAAACAAACATTCCTAATGCACAGATGAAGCAAAACCAGCTTCCCCCAAATCCTTCTCCCCTCTGATGCTACAGAGGCCATAGTCAGATTGACAATAGCTCCATATAAATGATGTGCATGTGTGAGTACCCTTCCCCTTACAGAAAATGAGGGTTGCTGCCACAACACAGCTTAGAGGAAAAAGAGAGACCATCTCAGAGCCAGTGGCTTGGCTTCCTGTTTTTAAAAATGCTATAAGCTCTGAAGAAATATTGTCAATGTGAGAAACCTAGAAAATGACAGTCACCTTGAATCTTTCAGTTTCAGACGTTAAATTGTCTCCTGGAGATTGTCACAGGTCAAGGCAATTCAAGGGTGGTGGAAGGCTTGAGCACAAGACAGTCTAACCCATCCCTGGTGTTACCCCGTGATTCTGAGTGCCCTCCCAACTTCACGCTGAAGTACTTTTACAAGGGCCGTCATGTTTCCAAGAAATACCTGGGATAGTGGGAGGAAAGGGGACTTTTCTCTCCTCCCTCATTTCCACTCTTAACTTTTCCAGGGCTCTAATTGAGTCATCTTAGGCACTGGAGAATGTGCCAGAGCAAACACTTTCTGGGGTCATGGATGGGCCTAACTTGGCGAAATATCTAAGAATATATGTTTGGAAAAAGGACACCAGGACTGAGAAGCATTTACAAGTAACTCCCCAGCAGCTCGGAAAGCTAAAAGATTACTCACTTCAGAATGATATAATTACTTTGAGTTTGCTCAAAGGCCAGGGAGGAAAGTTGACACAGCGGGTTGGGGGGGTTGGGGGGGTGGGGAAGAAACCACCCGAGTTACATTAGATGGTCTAAATTCAGGCTGTTCCAAGGACTGGGCCCAAGGCTTATTTGAGGAGAGATTATCTTGACAAATTGGATAAACATTTTATGCATGACAGGAGCTGATGGAGAGTCCACTCTGCAAGCACACCTGGGAGCCGTTTGCTTAGTGTGGGACGAAGGTGTGCAGCTCTCCGGGAGTTCTCCTGGCAGTTTTTGTTGACTGTTGGACAGGTAGGGGCAGATCCAGAGTCTAGGCCTTAGTAACAGTTGTGGGGCTTTGCATAGGTTTTCAGTCTTCTATTTCTCCTCCTGCTCCCTTTTCTCCTCTTCCCCCCCACCCCCCCATTTAGGATAAACGATCAATACTCGGCCAGACGAGTCCTCAAGAGATGACTAGCTGTAGTTGGACAAACAGTTCCTACTTAAGTGACCTGCAGGCTCAGGTGCCCAGGACAATAAAAATTGACAGGCACAAATAAATGCACCCAGAACCACCCTTGCTTTGGCTCCCTTCCACACAGGCCCTGTTCAGTAGAGAGAGCCAGTCTGACAAGACCAGGGGTTCCTACCCTTCTATGTGTCTTGGACAAACCTTTCTGCAGTCTGGCGAGCCCCTTCTTAGAATGCAAAAAATAAAATACACAAGACTATCAAAGAAATCAATTAGATTAAAATACAGATGGATTTTTTTTTTCCATCTGAATTCACAAACCCCTGACATCTATCCTCAGACCCACTTGGGGATCCATGGGCCCTCGTTTGAGAACCTCTGAACAACAAGCATTCCCCAGGACTTACTTTTCTCACACCCAAATTGACTCGATTGCTGAAAGGAAATAAAACACAGGGCATTCAGATCTTTATATAGAAAAATTTATTCACTCATTCGTTTATTAATTCATTCAGCAACTACTGTGTGCCACTATTGTGCTAAATTGGAGATTAAAAAAGAAACAAAAAACCAGGCCCTGCCTCAAGAAGCTTACTCTTCTGGGGGTAGGAGGGAGCAGCATATATACAGAAAAGTTAAAACACAGAGAGTAAATACATAGGGACTAGCAGGGGTAGGGGGAGAAGACCCTAATAGGAAGAGAGATCAGAAAAGAACTCAGGGGCTCAGGGATAGGGTGCTGGGCCTGCAATCAGGAAGCTTTTGTTATTAGGCATTTACTAGCTGTAGGACTCTGGGCAAGTCACTTAACCTGTTTGCCTCAGGGGGATAATAAGGGCACCTACTTCCCAGAGTTGTTGCAAGGATCAAATGGGATCGTATCTGTAGAGTTCTTTGTTGGGCACACACACAGTAGGCACATTATATAAATGCTTATTCCCTTCTCTCCACCCACCCCCTCACTGGGGGTAGCACCTGAACTGAAGAAAGGCAGGGAGTCCAGGAGGGGGGTGCTTTGGAGCTCCCCTCCCTGGGCCCAGCTGTCAGTGAGCCGCTCTCCCAGGGCTTAGCAGCTCCCTTCTGATGCTGTGTTCTCAGGTTACCCTCCTGCTCCACCGGTGGGCCTCCTGCCCTGGTGTGTCTGGCCCAGCTTGGCCTGCGTCCTTAGTAAGAGAATCACTTCCTGGAGACCTCAATTTGTGCGCCGGCTTCCCAGGGGCTCCAAGCCCTGCTTTTATCATGCAGGGAAGGACTAATTTAGGGAACGGCCTCCCCAGAGACTTGAAAACCTGCATGGGGCCCCCCACTGTGCTCAGAGGTGCTCACCCCACGCTTTGTCCAGATCTGCATTTTGCTGGCCCTGAGTCAGCTCTGCTTACATGACTCAAAGTTCCCTCATTCTCTAGTCTTTGTCTCTCTCTCTCTTTTTTCCTTTCTTTTTCTTTCTCTCTCTTTCTTACCTTTTCTTTTTTCCTTTCTCTTTTTTCCTTTCTCTTTTTTCCTTCCCTTTCTTCCTTTTAATCTGTCTTTTTTCCCTTTTCTTTCTCTTTCTTCATTCATTCTTTCTCTCTTTTTTCTTCCCTTTCTTTCTTCTTCTTTCTTTCTTGTTTCCTTCCTCTTCCTTTCTTTATCTCTCTTCCTGTTTTTCCTCCTTTCCTCCTTCCTACCTTCCTTCCTTTTTTCTTTCTTTCTTTTATCCTTCTTTCCTTTCCTGCTTTCTTTCTTTCCTCCCTCCTTCCCTTTCTTCTTTGTTCTTTCTTTCTTTCTCCCACAGTCCTAGCAAAGGGGCCTCATGTTACCCAAAAGGGGAGTGAGGTAGAAGGTGGAACCTGAGGAGAGGTGTACTTTTCACCTCCACCTTTTATCTTTGGAATAAAGTGATAGTGCTCAGAAGGCAATGTGATAGAGTGGAAAATAGATTTGGACTCAGAGGATATGGGGTTGAATTCTGGCTAGAGAAAGGAAACAGAGGGGCAGCTAGGTGGTACAGTGAATAGAGCACCGGCCTTGGAGTCAGGAGGACCTGAGTTCAAATCTGAACTCAGACACTTAACACTTACTAGCTGTGTGTCCTTGGGCAGGCAAGTCACTTAACCCCAATCGCCCTCCCTCTCCCCTCCAAAAAAAAGAAAAAAAGCTAATGACAAAGGAAACAGACTTTTATTTTTGTCTTTATACCCCCTCCCTACCCTGCCTCTGTCTGAGCACATAATAAGCACTAAATAAATTCTTGATGTTGCAACTCAAATAGATGTCTTAAATTTTCAGTGGGAATATTTATACCTCAGAAATTGGTAAGCACTTCAAATCAGGGCTTGATTTATTGTTATATTAATTGTCTAGGCTTCAGAAAATAATAGAGAAAATTTTAACAATGCAGATTATTTAAAGTATGACTCTTATGTGTATGTTTGTGTGTATGTGTGTGTGAGAGAGAGAGGGAAAGAGAGAGAGAGAGAAAGAGGGAGAGAGAGAGAGAGAGAAAAAGAGAGAGAGAGGGAGAAAGAGAGAGAAAGAGAGAAAAGAGAGAGAGAGAGAATGAGAGAGAGAGAGAGAGAGAGAGAAAGGGGGAGAGAGAGAGAGAGAGACTGGTTGTTAAACATCAACCTGCTCATCCCTTGCTGGAAGGAACCTCAGAGGCCATCGAGGCCAAACCTTTCAGAGAGGTCATAGGATCATAGATTCATAGATTTAGGACTAGAAAGCACCTTAAAGACTGCCTAATCTGGTTAAAGTCTTAAACTTTGTCAATGTCTAGATCCCTTTGGTGTTTTATATGTATATATATAGATAGATAGATAGATAGATAGATAGATAGATAGATAGATAGATAGATATAAATGATTTGTGTGTGTGAATTTCCCATTCAAGTTCACAGACTCCCTAAAATCGATCTACAGACCCCTCTGGATGCCACGGACATAAGGCTAAGTCAAGTCAACAAGCATTTATGATGTACCTACTGTGTACCAGGTACTGGTGAAGAACTCTCACACCCATATCTTACCAGAAGAAATTGACCTACCCAAGGTGCCACAGGCAGTAAACAGCAAAGAATGTGCTGAATCTTCTGAATCCAGAGCCAATGTTCTTCCCATTGTACCAGACTGCCTGCCATATGACCTCTTAGCCCTTACGCAAGTTACAGCACCTGCCTGGGCCTCAGTTTCCCCATCTATAAAATGAGGGATTTGAACTAGATCGCCTCCAAGGCCCCTTCTAGCTCCAAACCTAAGCTTATAAGAGAGTCAACTGCTCTGTTTTGTGTGGAAATAAAGAAGGCTTGTGGGCCAGACCTCTCTACCTTGACAAATTGGAAGGAAAGAGACCCCTACCCTCTCCTGGCAGAAAGACAGAGGGAGAGAGCAGAGGGAAGAGCCGCTTAAGTGCTAAGGAAAAGCCAGGAGAAAGGACAGCCTTGATGCTGTGTCTAGCAGGCACTGACCTGATTCAAAGCTGCCAGAGGAGGCTTAGCACTATTTTGGGAAGGAGCAGAAAGAGCAGGTTTCAGGGAGCCCGAGTCCATTGAAGACGACTTGCTCCCCTTGACCTTCACAGAGAAAATTCTTAGATCCAGCAGGTGGATGGTTGTTGGGGATTTTTTCTTTTATTCTTAATATGAGAGATTTGAGAGAGAGTGATAGAATTCTCAGTAAAGGACATGGCTGTATAAATGAACAGTTTGAGATCCTGCAGCCTGAGGTCACAGAGCTGATCAGTCAGGAAGGCTCAGGACAGGAGCTTGTCCCTGAGACTTCAGAACCAGAAGAAATCCTCATGGTCTGCTGATCCAAACCATTTCCTTTTTCCCATAAAGAAAATGGAGACCCAGAGAGGGCACTGAGCTGCCCAAAATCACACAGCTAACTAAGGAGAGGCAGGCTGGACTAGTGAACCCAATCCTGGACCTGAAAAGAGGAAGAGCTGGATACAGAGCCTGCCTCAGATACTTAATAGCTCTGTTTGACCCTGGGAAAATCACTTAGCTTTTCTGTGCCTCAGTTTCCTCACTGGTAAAATGTGTAGGAGGAGAGGTAGATTCTATGACCTCCAAACCTCCCTTCCAATTTTAAATCTATGAGTCTCTGAGTTCAATTATTCATTCAACAAACATGTGTTAACTACTTTGCTGAGTCTATAAAGACTAAGGGGTGGGGGGAACCAGTGCCTGCCCTCAAAGGAGGTAGATGGGGGTAGAGAGAAACATGTACATGGTTGAGTCAATACAAAGCAATTTGAGACGTAGCAACTGGAAAGGGGAGAAGGGGTCAGAATAGGCCATGAGTAGGTGGAGACACTTGAGGTAAGCCTTAAAATCAACCAGAGGGTCTGAAAAATAGAGATGAGGAAGAAGGCATCCCAGGCATAAGGTACAGCCTATGCAAAGACTTGGGGGGGGGGGGGGGAATGGA
>CM053580.1:35742770-35791546 GCA_028627135.1 Pseudochirops cupreus | reverse complement strand
TAGATTGGGGGAGGGGGGATACATTGGGATGGCTGTTTTGGGGTGGTGGGTAGGGGAAATATGGGGAGAAAATATGTAACTCAAAATCTTGTGGAAATGAATGATGCAAACTAAAATAAAATTTAAAAAAATAAAATAAAATAAAATAAAAAAGACTTGGGGACAGGAGATAGGTTGTTTATAAAGGAACCAAGATGGGCTAGGAACCAAATCTAGTCGCTCTTAGGCTAGACTTAGTTACCTTTCCACTTATCTAGTCCAATCTAGCAAGTATTTTTTGATTATTTTTATTTTAGGTCAGTTGATTTGTCGGTTTTCTAGGTTAAAAAAAAACCTAAAATGTATATGTATGTATGTGTGTACATATATGTGTATACATACATATACATGCATAAAAGTATGGCCAAACCAGTGACTTCATCTGTGTCAGGAACACCTAGTGGAGAAACTTCTTTTATTGAGACAGCTAGCACCGTTCTCTGTAAATTAGAGGTTAAGTAGTTGCTAAAGGTAAAACAACCAATATATGTTAGAGATTCGCCTAGAAACCAACTCATTCACTTGCAGTATATGCACTATTCCACACTCATAGACCCCTTTCCTTCCAATATCACCTCTCCAAAGAAGAGAGGAAGATACACAATTTCAATTCTTCCAACAATATAATCACACAATATTCAGTTTCTGGTTGTTTTAATCTGTTTACATTGTTACAGTTGTTGTATACATTGTGTTACCAGTTACTTCTGTTTACTTCACTCTCCATCAGCTCATATGAGACTTCTTATGTTTCTCCAAATTCTTGATAGGTATTGTTTCTTAAAGTGTAGTAATATTCTATCACATAGGTGCAACCATATGCAATTTATTTAGCTATTCCCCATTGATGGACATTGACTCTGTTACCACAATTCCTCTTTTTGTTGTACATGGAGCTTTTCTTTCTTTTCAGTCTCCTTATCCCCTTCATTCATTCCATGTTCTGGTCAGATTGAATTCTTACTGTTGTTTACATATAAGAATCCATCTCACATCTCTGAGTCTTTGCAGAGGGCATGTCCTAAGCCTGGAATGCACTCCCTCCTCCACTCTTGTAATTCCTGATTTCCTTCCAAGCTCAGTCAAGTGCCCCCTTCTACTACATGATGCCTGTTCCAGCTGTAGTGCTTTCTATCACCCCAACCCCCAATTATTTTGTAAATACTAATCTATGTATCAATGTTGTTTCTTCCTGATAGTATGTAAGCTCCTTGAGGGCAGGGCCTGTTTCAGTTTTGGGCTTTGTGTGCAGTATGGTACCAAGCATATAACAGGCATTTTTAAAATGCTTGTTGATTAATCAATTGATTTGACCTCTTTGGAATATATGCCTAGTCTTTGGATATCTGGGGTAAAGGAGATAGAGACATTTTGAGTCATGTTTCTTGCATAATTCCAAATTACTTTCTAATAAGCATTCTACTAAGTGCTTATTATTTGTGAGACTCTGTGCTTGGCTCTGGGGAGAGAATGAAAAACACAAAATGATAAACATGTGCTGGACCATGCCTCATGCTTGTGTGCATGTATATTTACATGTCTGAGAGAAGAGAAAAGAGAAAGAGAAAGGAAGAGAAAGGTATGGGCAGAAAGAGACAGAGAAAAGAAAGAAAAAAGAAGCAGAAAACAGAGGGAAAGGAGGAAGAGAAAGGGGAGAGAGATAGGGAATGTAAAGGGAAAGAAAGAAAGGGAAGGGAAAGAAGGGGGAGAGAGAGGAGGAGGAGGAGGAGAGTGAGTGTGATAGGGAGAAAGGTGAGAGAGGGAAAAAGGAGGGAAGAGAGAACAAGGAGACAGAGACAGAGATGAAGGGCTAGAGGATTTTTCTGAATTAATAGACCAAGGACCTGCCACCTCATCAAAGCAAAGTTTGACTTGTATGAACTGATGCAGGGTGAAGTGAACAGAACCAGGAAAACAATTTATACTATTACAACAGCATCATGAAGACAAACTTTGAAAAACCTGAGAACTCTGAACAATGCAATGACTAGTTGCAGAGAAACAATAATAAAGGCTGCTACCCACCTCTTGACAGAGAGGGAATGTACTCAAGGTGCAGAATGAGACACATTTTTGGACATGGCCATTGTAGGAAAGTGTTTTGCTTGACTACCTACAGTGTATTTATTACAAGAGTTTGTTTTTACACACACACACACACACACACACACACACACACACACACACACACACCCCACAGTAAGGAAACACTTTTCTGAGATAAAGTCTTGTTACTTGGCACAGGTAACACATTGGCTGGGATTCTTTTATCTAAATAAGCCCATTAGCACCCATTGGTCCTAAGGAAATGGAGGACATTGCAACCTGCAGAAAGAGGGGCTGTGCATGAAATGAAACACCAGTCAGGAAATATTTATTGAGGGGGGGGCTGAGGGAGGAGCCCAAGGAGGGAAATCCTTGGTAACATTTTAGGCCCCCCACTTCCCTTCAAAGATCAACCCAAATGCCCTCTCTCAGCTGTGGCTTTTCTGTATGTCCCTACCTGGGCTGCCTCTCTTTAAAAATTACTCTGGATTTATTTTGAATATACATATATGTGTAAAGGATGTTTTCCCCAGTAAAATGCAAATACCACAAGGGCAGGAGCTGTTTCATTTGTGTCTTTGTGGCCCCAGATCCTAGCACAGGCAGATGCTTAATACTGTCGATGCCTGAATGAATAAATGAAAGCATGCGTGCATGAGTGAATGAACAAAAAAGCAATGGGAGAAAATGGATAGTTTTGCACTTAGGTTCCAAGAATCAATTTCATCATTACAGAATGAGGGAGATTGAGGTAAACAGACACTAGGTAAGAGCCATAACCAGCAAAATTTTCACCTGGGGCAAAAGTGAGTGGAAACTGGGATACGGTGAGATACTGCAGAAAGTACCATACCCAGAGTAAAGAAGCTTGTTTCTAACAAGGGAGAAGGGAGGAGCCTGGGTAAGTGAAGAAGGAGGTTGTTAGGCTGTAGGACCACTGATACTAGGAGAGAAGAAGAGAACTGGAGTGAGTAAAGGAAAAAGCAACACCCCCTCCCCAAGGGGCACAGCTGGGCATGAGAGGAAAGCCAGCAATGATAAAGCTCCAAAGACATAGGGCTGTTGGTCAGGAAGGAGAGGCTGCACCTGCGCATCTAGTGTTGGGGATGGTCAGGAGTGAGGGTATCCCAGGAAAGGAAGGTGGGGCAAGGAGTACAAAAGTGAATGAGCTGTCATCCACCCAGGTCCTAGACCCAGGCAAAGCAGAAAGTTCAGAGAAGTTCCCGCTAGCACCTTCTAAATTACCCATCCTGGGACAAAGGCCTGACTGCCACAGCCTAGTTAATACCTACAAAAAAGATCTAAAGATTTGGCTCAATGTGAATCAAAAGTATGATGCTACTTTTTTTAAAAAAAGTATTTATTCTTACTTTAATATTTTGAAATATTCTTTATTTATGCAGCTGTTCACCAGGCCAGGGTTCTGCCTTCTGTGTCTTAGTGCAGTAGTTTGAAACTTTATTTGATGGCATACGCGTATTAAGAAGACATTTTTGAGTATGCGCCCCCAATATGCACGTATTTATAAATTTTATGTTACGTATGGTACTGTTGTAATAAACACGTACATTACAAAATAGCAATGAGGTCACAAAAACAGAAATTAAGGAAGAGTGAGATGATCATGATACAATATTTTATCCTGAAAGTAATAGGGAACCACTGTAGTTTTGCTGAGTATGTGTGTGTATGGGGGTGAGGAGGGAGCATAGTCAGATCTGTACTTTGGGGGCAGTTAGGCGGTGCAGTGAATAGAGCACTGGCCCTGGAATCAGGAGGATCTGAGTTCAAATTTGACCTCAGACACTTGACACCCACTAGCTGTGTGACCTTGGGCATGTCACTTAACCCCAACTTCCCCCCCCTCCAAAAAAAAAAAAAGATCTGTACTTGAAGAAATTCACTTTAGCAGCTGAGTGGAGTGAGGAGAAACCCAAAGCAGGGAGAATAACCAGGAGGCTGTGGCAACTGTCTAAGAGTGAGGTGATGAAGGTCTGAACTAGGTGGTGGATGTGCGAGTGGAGAGGAGGGGACACATATGAAAGATGCTATGAGAAATGACAGTTCATGGAAACTGATCAACTGGCAGGGTGGGGGTGAGTGGGGGGGAGTGAGAATCCAAGATGAGTCCAAGGTTGTGATCCTGGGTGAGTGGAAGGATGATGGTGCCCTCCCTCCACAGTTATAGGAAAGTCCCCTTTGGTCTGGGGGATCTGATGTGGGGGGGTTATGCAGATCAACTCAATGAAGTTCACAGCTCAACCTTGCCTGCCCCTCCTATGGGAATCACTCTGTTCCCCCTAAAGTGAAATGGGGAGGAGGGGCTTTTATTGACTGGTCAATGACTCAGCGTTACAAAGCCCATCTTCCAAGGGGTACCTGCCACAATCAAGGGATTATGGGGGGACAGGGCCAAGGATGGATATGTTTGTGGGGATAGGGGACTTTTCCGGGAGCAACCACATAGCTGCTGCTGTGGGTGTCCTGAAAGAGGATTGGTTATGACTGCCCTGAGGGGTCCATGGAGGGCACTTGAGTTGACAGGTTTAGAGTTACTGAGGACCACAATGTTGGTGAAAGGGGGAGGTGTCATGGGTTGGAAACAAGTTCCACAATAGGCCATTGCAGAGAGGGTATAATGGACCCATTTTCCCAATCTCTGATTGGTTAATCACTTATCCTTTGGAGCTGGGCACCCCAGCCCTGACTTCAGTGAACACTACCTTAATGGAGAGTCTCTGTGAGCAGCTGCAACCAACTAAATTTTGCCCCCACATTTCATCACCCCTCTTCACTCCCACCCACTTTCTGGTGATGAGCTTCTCCAAACAGGGTAGCCTATTGGTAGCAAAGACAGAGGCTGTCACCAGACCTGGGTTCAGCTAACTTTTTACCAGCTTACGTTTAGGGTAGTCATCTAAGTGGATGCTGGGGCCCTTCGGGGGCCATGACCTGATCTCAAAGGATATGTAATATGTGACCAACCAAGATGAACCAAAGAGCAGGGGAATGAGGAAGGACCTGGCATAGAAGGTAGCTCTTAAATTGAGCCTTGAAGGGAGGTTAGGGATCCCAAGAGGCATGGGCAGAGAAAGAGCATTTCAAGCCTGGAGCACAGCCTATAATGCAAGTTCTAAGCTTGAAGATGTAGGGAAGAGTAAATAGGCCAGTCTGTCTGAAACACAGTAACAACAACAACAGCAATAATTACAATTTATAGAGCACTTTCAATGTGACTGGGAGCAAATTATTGTTTTTGTCACCCTCGATTTCCTTATCTCTAAAACTAAAAATGCTAACCGCTCCTATCTCACAGGGTTGTTTTGAGGCTCAAACAAGGTATCATACAAAGTGCTCTGCAAACTTTAAAGTGACTATTTGAGGTTTGTAAAGTATTTTACATGTTATCTCACTTTGACCCTCTCGATATGGAATGTGTAAAGGGAGTCTGATCCTTCTTTCAGACAACAGCTCACGGAAAAGATCTCTCAAGATTCCTGATCCTCTGAGGCTGGTCAAAAAGTTCACCAATTAATGACTTACATGGCTATACTATTAGATTAGATTTGAGAATAGTAGGTATTGACACCCTGCCAATCCAGGAGAAGACCAAAGACTGCCTGAGACAGCCAGGCATGAAGCCACCAGGAGGAAGTGACATTGGTGGGAGGGCCCCCCAATGGTCTTTCCCAACATCTGATTCTAATGGAGCTGGGAGCAGCTCCCACACAGAGACCTCCTTCGACATTCTCAGCTGAAAGAGGAACAAGGAAATACCACATGTAAGAGGTGACAAAATTCCAGTTTGGGAAAGTCAGCTTGTGGAGACTGAGCCAAGCTTCACATCCTCCCCTGCTTCAGGCCTTCCTTCCCACTTTGGAATTATCCATTTCTCTATCCCCCTGTCTCTGGCTTTCTCCCTGTCCTGGTCTCTATCTCTGTGTCTCCCTTTTTCTGTCTCTCTCTTTGTGTCTCTCAAATACAAACACACACATACACACACACACACACACACAGTAGTTGTAGGACACATTTACAGCTGGAAGACATTTTATAAGGGAGGAAGGGGTGCTTCCCCTAAATGAGAGCTGACTGCCCTCCTGTGCACCCCCCCCACACACATCACTCCTTCAGTCTTTCTCCCCCCCCCCCCAACATGGACAGCAGGGCCCTTTCTCTCTGGTGTTTATAGACTGAGTCACTGCCTCACTGGAGGATTATGTGCAAATGTCACTCCGTTGTTTCCTTCTGGAGGTTGTGCAAGTGTGTGCCCTGAAGACTGGCCAAAGAGAAGTTTTCCCATTGCCCCAGAGCAGCCAACTGTGTCAGAGCCAGGTTTTCCTTTGGACTGGGTGTCCCCTTTGCCAAGGGAGAGAAGAGGCAGTAAAGGGTCCCTGTTTTCTGTTTCTTGACAGTTCCGAGTTGTAAACTCCAAGACAAGATGCCAATCCTGGCCACACAGAAGCAGACACAGAACCAGAGGCTGAAAAGTCCAGTTGGCAAGTCATTGCTCTGACAGACAGGCAGGTAATAATAATACAGGGCAATTTCTCTGTCACTTTAAGGTTTGCAATGAGTCATGATCTCCTTTAGGGAGGCAGCCCCACCCGGTGGAAAGAGTGTCAGATGTGGAGTCAAGTGACCTGGATTCTAATTCTGGCATGTGTGTGTGTGTGTGTGTATGTGTGTGTGTGTGTGTGTGTGTGTGTGTGTGTGTGTGTGAGAGAGAGAGAGAGAGAGAGAGAGAGAGAGAGAGAGAGAGAGAGAGAGATCTTGAGCAGGTCATTTAGTCTCTAAACCTCAGTAACATCTTTCATATTAGAACTTGGTCCAGATGACCTCCAAGATTCTTTCCAGATCAAGTTTCATGGACTTCAAAACAAACAATGATTGTTATCCCTATTTAATAGATAAGGAAACTGAGGCTCAGCGTTCCGCAGTCAGGCAGACAAAAAGCATTTATTAAGCATTTAGTGCTGGGGTAAGACATATACAAACTAAACTAGAGATACTCTCCAAGGGAAGACATTAACAATTAGGGTGGGACCTGGAAAGGATTCTTACAAATGGTGGGATATGAACTGAGGCTTGAAGGAAGTCAGGAAAGCCAGGAGGCAAAGGTGGGAAGAGTGTTTCAGGCAAGGAGAAGGCATAAGTAGTGAAAAAAACAAGAACCATGGATTGAGGAGATGGGGTGATGTCTTCAAGGAACACAAAGAAAGCCAGTGTTGCTGGGTTGTGAGTAAGGAAAAGGGAACAAAGTTTTTAGAAGTCTAGAGTCAGGAAGAGACCATCCTCCCATGTTCCTTGACTTTTCACTCCCTTACCCTGCCACATCCCAAGAGTCACCAAGCCATGTGGTTTCCTAACATCTCTAGTACCTTCCCCCATCTCTTTTCTGAAGCTGTCACCCCCTGGTGCAGGTCCTCATCACCTCACACCTGGACTATTGCAACTGTCTGCTGGTTGGCAAGCCTGCCTTGCATCTCTTCCCACTCATTCAGCTGCCAAAGTGATTTTCCTAAAGAACTCTGATCAGTTCCTATACCCCTCACCCCCCTTCAGTCAACTGCAGTGGCTCCCTTTTGCCTCTAGGATCAAATATAAGATGCTCTGTTTGGCTTTGAAAGCCCTCTATCACTTAACCCCTTCCTACCTTTCCAGGTTTCTTACACCTAACACACTCCCATCCCACCCACCCTTTAACTTATTCTTCAATCCAGTGACACAACAGTCTCTGCCCTGTTCCTTGAACATCCATTTCTCACATTGGGGAATCTTCATAGGCTGTCCCCCATTCCTGGAACTTTCTCCAACATATCTGCCTTCTAGATTCCTGACTTTCCTTCAAGTCCTAGTTAAAATCTTATCTTCTGTAAGAAACCTTTCTGGATCCCTCTTAATGCTGACATGCCCCACCTGTCGATCAGCTCCAATTTATCCCATACATACCTTATTTGTGCAAAGTTCTTCATATGTTTTCATTAGACTTATGAGCTAGGTCCCTGAGGGCAGAACTGGCTTTTGGCTTTCTCTGTATCACCAGTGTTTAACATGATTCCTGGCATCTGGTGGGCTTTTGATGAACATTGGTAGAACTAACTTGAACTGGTCTATTATGATTCCTAGCATATAGTTCAGGGCTCACAGAGTCTTAGGAGCAGAAGGGACATCAGAAGCATCTAAACTATCTGATACCTGAACAAAGATCCCCTCTTTAACCCATCTGACAAGTAGCCTTGCTGGTCTCAAATGGAAGACCCTCAGTGAGGTAGAACCCATTGCCTTTACTTTGGAACTACTCATTCTTAAATGTATCCTCATATAAGCTGGAATTAACTTTGCTACAGCCCACTGCTCCTACTTCCCCCTTCTGGCGCCAAGGAAAGAGGCTCATCTGTCTTTCAAAAATGAGTCAATCAGTTGATGGGGTCAGTCAACTAGGATTTTTTAAACACAATTTTCCAGGCAATGTACTAAGTAAGGCCAGAGAATACAAAGGAAAGGAGTAAAAACAGTCCCAGACCTCAAGGAGTAGACATTCTAATGGTGGAGATGATAGCGAATATTTAGGTATATAAGAGATACACCCAGAGTAGATGGCAGGTCACCTGGGAGGGGAAGGTGCCGGCTGCCAGGTGGTAGACAAGGAAAGGCTTCCTACAAAAGGCGACATTTCAAATGAATCTGAAATAAAGTAATGCACTTTTTTTTGTTATTGTTTAGTCATTTCACTTATCTCTGACTCTCCACATCCCCATTTGGGGTTTTCTTGGCAAAGATCCTGGAGTGGTTTGCCATTTCCTTCTCCAGCTCATTTTACAGATAAGGAAACTGAGGCAAACAGGGTGAAGTGACTTTGCCTAAGATCACACAACTGGTAAGTATCTGAGGCCAAATTTGAACTAGAAATTGCTATATAAATGCTATGATGATGATGATGATGATTTTCTTGGGGTGGAAGGATAGAAATGTGTTCAGTTCTTCCAGCTGTTGCTTAATCAAGGACAGTCAATAACTATTAAGCAAAAAATTAAAATTAGAAAATAACTATCAAGCAATTAATCAACAAGCATTTATTAAGTGCCAACTACATACTGGTCTGAACTCTAAGGATACAAAGGCAAAACTGATAAAATTTTGGCATCTTTTCCTCCAAAAAATAATTTATCCAAAATTCCGCCTCACCTTTTAAATTTTTCTTCTCCTTCTCCCTTAGGCCCTTTCAGCACCTTGGGCAGACCCTAATCTTCACCGCGGTAAAAGTGGGAAATGGGCAAAATTTGCCTTCCTCCTGCGGCCGTTGGCCTCCACCAGCTCTTCATTCCCAACTCGCCCCAGATATCCCCAGCTTGATCTCCTACGACCTCACATCACAAGTAACCCCACCCTGTCCCAGGCTGGCCACCCCTCCTCGCTCTAGGAGAAGCGGAGGTTCAACAGTCCATTTACACTTTTTATCTGATAAGGCGTTAAGCTCTCCTTCGATATTTAAGTGATATCTTTAGGTCCCTTATGGCCTCCTGGACTATGAATCCTTTCTATCTGCTTTTGGTACTAGAAACATTTATTAAGTACCAGCTGTGTACAGGAGAGGGAGATACCAAGCTTAGATAACAAGTTAGCATTTATATAGAATTTTAAGGTTTGGAAATCCTTCACTCACTATCTCAAGTTATTCTCACAACAACCCTTTTTAAAGTTAGGTGCTATTATTATCACCATTGTACAAATAAAGAAACCGATGCCAAATAGCCCAGGGTCACAGACAAGACAGAAGATGAGGTAAGACTTGAGTGAAGAGACTTAGATTTGAATATGAAGCTCTGACACCAATTAGCAGGGTGACAGAATTGATGACTTCATCTCTCTGGCCCTCAGTTTACTCAATTGTAAGATGGAGACCAGAATAAGGATGGTCTCACTGCCTATTTCACTGTTGTGATGAAGCACTCTTATAGATTTCCCAGCACTATCTCAGGGAACTAACCATCTAGAAAGGAGATGGAATAAATGACTCATTTTTGTAGAATTCCTAAAGGCAGCTAGTGGGGTAGCAGTTAAGTGCTAGGACTGGGATCAGGAAGGCCTGATTTCAAATTTGACTTCAGATATTTACCAGCTGTATGACCCTGGTCAAGTCACTTAATCTGTTTGCCTCAGTTTCCCCAACAGTAAAATAATAAAAGCAATTAAATAATAATAATAAGCATCTACCTCCCAGGGTAGTTATGAGGATCTGATGAGATAATTTATGTAAAAATATTTAGTACAATGCCTCTACTAACATTATAGACACAGTAGGCATATATATATATATACATATATATATATATATATATGTATATATATACATATATATATATATATATATATATATATATATATATATTCTTATTCTTATTCCCTTCCTGTCTCCCCATATACAAATTTGGACTTTACCACTTACTACCTGTGTGAACTTGGACAAGTCATTTAAGTTTCTAGGCCTTAAATTTCCTCAGGTTGAACTGGTGGACCTCTGAAATCTAACTTTTAAATCTATAAATCCCGAATGCATTGAAGATATGGGAAGTCGAGGGAGGAAAGATCATTGCCTAGGGGGTGAAAGGCTTCCTGGAGGTGGTGATTTTGATTTGAGATTAAGAGGACTGAACATTTTGGGAATGGATCTCAGCCCCTCCAATGGCCCATCACTAGGTGTAGGTTCTGCAACAGGAAATCACCTGATTCTCCTAGAGAGAAGATTGAAATTCTAGACTGCCACAAATGGGATTCAAAGCTGATAATGGCTTGTGGAAGGGCCAATTCCTTGGGGTATTTGCTTGGGGTAAGGCACTCTCAAGTAAGGAAAAAATGGTAGGATTATGGAAATGACCTATGAGGTCATCCTGTCCAGCACCTGAATTTTACTAGGGAACTGAAGCCGGTGGAGGCTAAGTAGTAACTTGTCAAGGGGAGATCTGAACTTGGATCTTCCTGACATCAGCTCTAATACATTATCTACTTTAAGACTCCCTGCATTCAACAAATAGTTATTGTTCCCTATGTTCTAAACATAGGGGTATATACAAACATAGTGGGGTATATACAAAGATAAAAACAAAAGAGGCCCTGCCTTTGAGAAGCTTATATTCTACCTGAGTTCAAATCCAGCCTCAGACACTTACAGCTGTGTGACCCTGGGCAAGTCATTTAATCCCAACTGCCTCCAAACACAAAGAGAGAGAGAGAGACTGAGAGAGAGACAGAGACAGAGACAGAGACAGAGAGAGACAGAGAAAGAGAGACAGAGAAAGGGAGGGAGGGAGAGAGAGAGAGAAAGAGAGAGAACCAAGAAGAAGCTACTGGGGTAGAGGGAGAGGACAACATGTGCAGACACCGAGAAGTCCATTCTAAAGGAATAGAGTTGAGTTTGAAATGACCATCAGAGAGCTGACTGTTTTGTTCAGCTTCCCTTCTCTTAGGCTTACACATCTTTCTGGCAGTAAAGGTGGGCCCTGCCCTTAGTGCCTCTCACACAGTCATAGAATTAAAGGTCATCTCATCTAACGCCCTCACTTGACAAAAGAGGAAATAGTTTCAAGAGAGTTCAGGTGATTTCCCCCAAGGTCAATCAGAGGGTTTACAAGGAGCAAAGTCTGGATTCAAACCCAGGCCCTCGGGCCCAAATCCAGCCTCTCCTCCCTCCCCTCCCCATGCCACACTACTTCTGCACTCCTCAATATTGTCATTTTTTCCAAACAGGGAAAAGGGATGGAAGTGAAAGGGAAGCCATCCTCTTCTGATCACTGAGGCAGGAGTTAATTTTCTCCTGTCTTTTAAGTAAGAAATTTGACAGGAACTAGTCGCTTTGGGATGAAGTTGTGAAAGCCTGAGGCAGTACATCAGCTCAACAGTCTTTTAAGACGTCTGTTTCTGTGACTCTGAAATGGAAATATTATGTACACAACATAGAAGTGGTCAGATTAGATTCCTAAACACACCTTCTGAAACCTGAGCCGCTGACAGACTCAGTAGTGCCCCCTTCAGGGGTATTTCCCTAGGGCTCAAGGACAAACTTCCAGGCAACACCAATGGTAGAAGGGAAAGAAGGAAGGAAGGAAGGAAGGGAAGGAAGGAAGGAAGGAAGGCCTGAGTCCAAATCCAGAATTTAAATCAAACACTTAACTAGCTGTGTGACCCTGGACAAGTCACTTAATCTCTGTCTACCTCAGTTACCCTGGCTACAAAATGGGGATCATAATAGAACCTATTTCATAGTTTTTGTGAGCATCAAATGAGATGACATCTATGGAGCCTTAGCACAGTGTCTGTACATAGTAGGTGCTTAATAAAGGCTCATTCCCTTTTCCTTCCTCCCCCTTATGCTAGCTCCCTCTTGAAATTCCTTTGCACATGCTTCGTGCAGGTTCTACCTCAATAGAATGTAAGCTCCTTGAGGGCAGGGACTCTATCAACAATGTGGCCCAGCACAGTTCCTGGCAGAGAGTAGCTTCTAAATGATAAATACTCGTCAGGTTGTGGGTGACTTGATCTTGTGATCTTATGAACTCCCTTCCTTTTCTCCAGTGGTACAGGTCAAAATCCTAACTCATATGTAGAGCTGAGAAGCCACATCTGCAAAACACAATATAGTCTAGAGGAATATAAGACCACTAGAGAAGTTCTCTAAAGGAAGTTGGGTGGCACAATGGGCAGAACACAGGACTTGGAGTCAGAAAGACCTGAGTTCAAATCTGGTCTCAGACACTAGCTGTGTGGCCCTGGGCAAGTCACTTAACCCTGCTTGCCTCAGTTTCTTCATCTGTAAAATAAACTGGAGAAGGAAATGGCAAACCACTCTGGTATCTTTTCCAAGAAAACCCCAAATGGGGTCATGAAAAGTCAGACATGACTGAAATGACTGAACAACAATAACAAAGTGGAGATTGAAGTAGACTTGTAATAAGGAGAACCAGCGGTTCTAATCTTTCTTCTAACAGTTATTGACTCTGTGACATAGGCCAAGTCCTTTCATCTCACTGAGTTTCAGTTTCCTTAGCTGGAAAATGGTCATTTTTAACGTGATATTGTTCTATTTAAATTTCTTTTAAAATTATTTTTTTTCAATTAACAAACATTTATTTTCTCTCCCCCCACCCAAGGGAAGGGTGAAAGAAAAACAAAACCAACTCTTGTAAAAAAACTATTCAAACAAAACAAATTTCTACACTGACCACGTCCAAAAATATATGTCCCTTCAGTCCTTCACCTCTCTTGTCAAGAGGAGGCTAGCCAAAGGACTTCACCATCAGCTCTTTAGAATCAAGCTCCTGAGGAGTCACTGCTAACCAGAATTCTGAAATCTTTCCACTCTGTTTGGCTTCATAGTATTGCGTGTCCTTGTTCTTGTTTTGTTCACCAGGACATTTGTGTCCTAGCTCACTTTATTCTGCATCAGTTCATTCAATTCTTTCCCAGATTTCTCTGAAACTCTCTATAGGAATATTTGTGAGACTCACAGGAGAGTGGCAGTCCATAAGAATCAGAGGAGAGAAGATATATAATACATTTGGCAAACCTTATCTGTGACTCATTGTTGTTTGGTCATTTCAGTCATGTCTGACTCTTCGTGACCCCATTTGGGGTTTTTTTGGCAAAGACACTGGAGTGGTTGGTCATTTCCTTCTCCAGCTCATTTTACAGATGAGGAAATTGAGGCAAACAAGGTTAAGTGACTTGCCCAGAGTCATACAGCTAGTAAGAGTCTGAAGTTGCATTTGAACCCAGGTCTTCCTGACTTCCCCAAGTGACTTGAGTGTGTATACTATACCTTGATGTGTGTGTCATTAGAGATTGCAGCTTTCTTAAACTCCTGACAAACAGGGGCTCCTTTGGTGCCTGTCTCCCTAGTATTTAGAACAGTGCTGGGCATATAGAAAGTACTTAATAAATGCCTGTCAACTGACAGTTTGATGGAAGGAAGCCAAGAGTCAGTGTCAGTGATGGTTGTGACAGGAGAGATTGGCTTGGTGTTTGAAATTCTTTCAAACTAATAAGAATAATAAGAATCCCAGACACCAACAAGGAAGAAGACTGTGTCAAAAGTCCGAACAAGAGGCCAGTGGAAGGTTCTCCTGAGGTCTGGCATGTCTACCTATGTCAGCACACAGCCAAATCACCCAGTGAAACACACTAGCTAGAGATGGAAAAGACAAAACCGTCCCTGCTCTCAAAGTGTTTAGGTAACTAATGGGGGAAAGATGCAGTCTGCACATGGTGTGGGAGGGAACTGGAAATCATTTCCAGACTTCTCCAGTGTTTAAGCTCCTTTACCTAATGTAGAGGGGGCACTTCATCTGTAATTTAGTGTTCTGAATGAGCACCTACTTTACAGCCTGTCATTCTATGCATCTTCTCTATTTTATCCTGTCTATAACTGGTTTGGCCTGTCCCCTTTAGACTGAGGATTCCTAGATGCCTTTTTTGCACCCCCAGAGCTTAGCACAAAGCCAGGCACATAGTTCATCCTAAATACATGTTTATTACCTGACTAGCTTGGTTCTAGGGTGAGAGGACAAATACAAAGACCAAAAAAAGAATTACTGTCAGAGAGCCTACATTCTCACTGGTTGGATTCCTCATTCTTGAAAAGTTGTCTGAGGCATGGAGAGATGAGAGAGGTCAGATTTAACCAGGGTTTCTCAACTCCTGAGCCCAGTTCTCTTTCCATTAAACCAGGTTGCCTCTAAAAAACACAAAATACACACACACACACACACACACACACACACACACACACACACACACTTAAAAGAGCAATTTAGGAGATGAGGAAAGACATCCTATAATAATCTATATGGTGGAACTTCGGAGAGCCTAGGAGAAAGGCTAGGGCCAAAAGTTGTGATTTCTGGTGGCATAGTAGATGGACCACAGTCTCAGAAACTTGATAGCTGTGTGACCTTGGGCAAGTAACTTAACCTTGTTTGCCTTGATTTCCCTATCTGGAAAATTAGTTGGAGAAGGAAATGGCAAACCACTACAGTATCTTTGCCAATAACACCCCAAATGAGGTCACAAAACTGAAAAACAACTGAACAGCAACAAAATACAGGGGAGTGAGGGTGGCGAGGAAATTCGAGGATGCTGAGATCTGATGGAATCAGTTAGGTATGGAGGTTGTCTAAAGAGTAAGGTGGTGAGCATCATACAGCTAACGGCTTTTGGGAGAAGGTGGGCGAGCTGTACACCTCACCCATTCTTATCTCTGAGAGGGTGGGGTTGAGAGTCAGAGAGAGTGACAATCAATCAATCAATCAGTCCATAAGCATTAAGTCTCCAACTTGATTGGCCCAGCACTGGGGATAGAAGGACAAAAGCAAACTCATTTATGGAGTAGATTATAGTTCTCTAGGGCAGGAATAACAATGATAAAGCTTTCATTAAATGTAATGCGCATACATGTATATATGTATGTATGCGCATTCCATATATATACATATATACACACACATATTACAGATTTGCAAAGCACTTTATAAGTTACCTCACTTCATTTTCACAAGAACCCTGGAAAGTAGATGCTATTACAATCCCCCTTTCACAGATGTAGAAACTGACGCAGGCAGAAGTTAAATGACTTAGCCAAAATCAGATACAGCTAGAATCCATCTGAGGCTAGATTTGAACTCAGGTCTTTCTGATTCCAAGTCCAAAGCTCTTACCCACTGCACCAGCTAGGAACCCAAGTGAATACCTAGGTGAAGAGGTTACCCAGAGAGAGGGTTAGAGTTGCTCTGGAGACCCCAAAACACCAACATACCAGGTCCTGCCGAATGAATTTGCCTCAAGTCTTCTCAGCCAAAGTTCACCATACTGGGTAGACTCTTAGGGAGCCTAAGTATCTGTGATGCTTGCATTGGGCAAGCAGGCCAGAGTAAGTCTGACACAGAATAAGTCTGTGCTAGGTCATTCCATGGTGCTCTCACACCACATGGAGGGAAGATGGGGTTATATGTACAGAGGAATCTCGGGGTGGTCTAGAGGAAGAGTTTGGGGAGGGTCTTCAGGAGAAGTTAATGAGGTCAGTGCAAGAGTGGACTGATATTTTGATAGGCTCAAGAGTGGGAAGCAGATGGACAATGGAGGGCCAGGCTAGTAACAGAGCTTTGGGCCCAGCCACAATGAAAAACTTATGGCCTCTGCAAATGCCTCATCAAGTGGGAAGATTTAATCAGACTTCAAGGGGTTTCCCAGAGCCTGTACCTCAAAGATTCAAGGAGAGCTCAAGGGGGCTCCCAGAGCCTACACCTCATCATAAGGATGATATAGCTCTAACACTATGATCTCTTGCTCATAGTAGAAGCTCCATAGATTTTTTTTAACAAATATGTATAAATGAGTACATACAATTTGGGGTTCAAAAAAGTAACTTAAGTAGAAGATAAGAGGGTTATCTGAAAAAAAAAAGATCTGGGGGATTTAGAGGACCATAACTTCACTATGTCATCCATATAATAGAGACTGCCCCCAAAGTAGTTTAAAACTATGCTAAAACTTTTAGGACATACAGTATGGGGGGGGGGGGGAAGCTAATGAGATCTTTGTTTGTTTTCAGAGACTGTTGAGATGACAAAACCCCAGTACAGTTACTTGATCAGGCCATGGATAGAGGATTGTTTACGATTCTGGGTGCCATAATTTACAAAGGCAATTGATAAACAGAAGAACTGTCCAGAGGAGAACACGCAAGATGAGGAAGAGCCTAGAATCCATGCTATAAAAGAATCAATGAAGAGATGGCATGTTGAGCCTAGAAAAGAGATGAGTCAGGAGTTACGGTAGCTTTCTTCAAGTCTCTGAAGGGATTCTGGGTGTAAGAGAAATCTTCTGCCTGGCCCAAGAAGAAGAAACCAAGGAATGATGGAGAAAAGGGACAGAATCTAAAGAAAGGAAGATTCAGGCTTCATGGTGGGAAAAACTTCCTAAGAATCAGAGCCCTCTAAAAGTGGAGAGGGGTCCCTGGGGAAGCAATGAGCCCCTTTCACCAGAGGTGTTCAAGCAGAGATTTGTCAGTTATATTATAATAGCAATTGTTACTCAACTACCGGTTGAACTCAGTGGCCACTGAGGTCCTTCCAGTTCTAAAATTAGGAAAATCTATGTCTGAGGAAGAAAAACAGAGATGAGAAACTGGCAGTCCCAGAACTCCTTACCTGTGGGAAGCATTTGTTAGTCAGCCTGCCCCCTGAAAGAAGGAGTTAGATAAGGCAGGATGCTTCCCAAGCAGAGGATAGCCTTCCTGGGTTCCAAACCGTTTCCATGGTCCCCAGCTCAGTGACCAGTGGAAGATGGCAGAAATGGTAAGTGATCCCACGCTGTAAAAGTAAGCCTGTGGAAATCACTCAAATGTTTGCCAAGTGCAGAAAAGCTGCAGAAACACAACCGACTGTTTAATGAAAACAGTCATCCCGGCAACCTCAGGCTTCTCTATTTTCTGAAAACACACTGCTCTTTTTCACTCTTGACTTCAGATTATACAGACAGGGAAATAGACAGTGCTTCCCATCTGCTGTTTAAGTTTGAAAAAAAAAAAGAAATCAAACACCGGTGCTAAGATTTAATCAATTCTTTTAGAAACAAGCCTCAAGTTAAGGAATATTTTTTAAAGGGCCCTTGACCAGCTTGGGGGAAAGACTTCCCCAAAGCAGAGGATGATATGAAGACTGTTCTTATCTTTTTTTTTTTTTGAGGGATGGAAGGCAAGGCAATTAGGGTTAAATGACTTGCCCAAGGTCACACAGTCAGTAACTGTGTCAAGTGTCTGAGGTCAAATTTGAACTCAGGCCGTCCTGACTTCAGGGCCCATGGTCTATTCACTGCACCACCTAACTGCCCCAGTTCTTGTCTTCTGTAGTGGTAACTGAAGTCCAGAAAACTAAAGGGAGGCAGGTGTCAACTAAAAAGTCATTCCATACGAATTCTTCAGAAAAATTCCAAAGAATTTCTGAAACTCAGACACTTTTCTGAAGCCTGAAAACATATTTAATGATTGCTGAAATACCAAGAGCCCTTGAATAAGAGAGACTATGAGCATAGTCCCTGTAAAGCATAGAAGCTATGCTTTCTAGCTCTTATGTCTTAGGGAGGATAGAGGAGACTGATGGATAGAGCAGTGGATTTAGACAAAACACAGACCATGAATTCAAATCCTGCCACTGCTATTTACGGTGTGATCATGACCATTCTGAACCACAGTCTCTTTGTCCTAAAGGAAAATCTTCCAGTTGATCTTCTAGCCTTCAGTTTCTCCTCCTCTCCAACTCATCTTCTGTGTAGCTATCAAAGTCATATTCCTAAAACATAAGCCTAGTCATGTCACAGAGGCAACAAGGTGGTGCAGTGGATAAGAGCACTGGTCTTGGAGTCAAGAAGACCTGAGTTCAAATCCAGCTTCAGACATTTATCAGCTGTGTGTCTCTGGGCAAGTCAATTAACCCTGCTGGTCTCAGTTTCCCATCTGGAAAATGAACTGGAGAAGGAAATGGCAAATTACTCCAGTATCTTTGCCAGGAATACCCCAGATGGGGTCACAAAAAGTCAGACACAACTGGCCAACAGATATACATGTGCATATGTTACCTCTGAGGAATTGGGTGTTGGGAAAACAGAGTCATTGAAAGGACAGAGAATAGATGGTGAGGTGAGGTATACCTCCCTCATCACAGCAGAGAGGTGGGGGACCACAAGATCAGAGTATTGTATACATTTTCAGGTGTAGTCATGGTATCAGGAGCTTTTCTGTTTGTATCCCTAGCATTTGGTACAGAGCAACCTAAGCACTGAACTTTCTTTCATTCATTAGTTCTTTATAAGGGAAGCTTCGGTGAAGAGAAGTAGGAATTTCTAAAAATGGTCGTGATGAAACAGAATCAAATGAACAGAGCTAAGAAAGCAATATCCATAACACTTACTACAATGTAAATGGAAAGCACAACCACAAAACAATGGAAAATGTATGCTGCGAAACTGCAAAGAGCTAAGAAGCCACTTCCCAGACTTCTTTCCAAAGTGAGAGATCCTCATGTGGGCAACATTGTTTCTATTTTCAGATTGTTTTAACATGTCGGTTGGTTTTGCTGATTTTCTTCTCTTCTTCCTCTTTTTCTTTTCTTGTCTTTTTTTTTTTTTGGCTAAAAACATCCTTAGTGATATAGGATGGTTTTCTTAAAGGGGAGAAGCATACAGGAGAAAATGTATTCAAACAAAATTTAAAAGACACAATAAAATTTATTTCTTCAACTAAAAAAATGCAGGCTGAGAAGAGATAAGAAAATTGATAGCCTTTTCATTGAAGAGGTAGGGGCTAAGGGGTGTGAAATGTTATGCACTCCCCTCAGACACAGCATGTTTTGGGTTTTGCTTGACGGTTTTTATTGATTACAAATGACATGGAAGAGTTCTATTGAAAATGATTATGATACAAAACTTAAATGCTCCAATACAATTTTTAATTAAGATAACATTAAAATATTTCCTGAATCCTTTTTAGACATGATTGTAAAGTATATCGTCCCACTACTCCAACCTCTATTTAGCGTCTCCCAAAGTCAGAAGGTTCACTCACTGGGCCAGAGGATGGTTTTGTTTTCCTTCTGCATAAGCCTGTTTCTTTCAAATAATCCACAAGCAAATAGCTCCCTTCTGTCAATGAGAAATTATCAAAGACCATGTAATCAGCTGACAAAAGATCTGAAAACAAGCCCAGAGAAGCTGCCTCCCTCTTTCAATGTTTTTCCCCCACCAAGATGCCCTGCTCTGTTTGCCTCCCACTCTCGGAGAGTATATAGCTAAAGATTCTTGTCTTATAATTGGACTTTGTAGATGGGAGCCTGGGGGTGTTGTCTGGGGGATAATTGACAAAAGAGGCAAGAATAGCTGTGCTATGACAAAAACTGGTTGGTGGTCAGTCTGATGTGGGGAAGTGAAGTAAGTATGCTGTCCCCTACTAAATCCGCACACTGCTCATCCTTCCTGCCCACCCCCCCCCCCCACTTCAGCTGAAAATTTGGTTCTCATCCTGTGATGAGAAAGGGAGGAGGTCTGGGTATCATGGGAGCTACCAACAGCATGACGCACAGTTTTGTGTGGTTTGGGAGAGCTGTCCTCTGATCATAGCATTGTAGGGTAGCAGAAGTTGAATGGGCTAATGGGGACCATCCCTGGAAGCATCTGTTCAGAGCTCCGTTGGAAACATCTGGAGACTCAGTGCTTGGGCCCTTTTAGAGATGATGATGAACTTCTGGGCTGCTTCTGGTGATGTGGTAGCTCAGTGCTGAAAGGATGGACCATGTCTTGGACTCTCTAGTAACTACAGAAAATGGGATGCTCATTCTCCACTTCTGCCCACGTTGGGTCATGTTCAATCTGCCAAGGTAAATATAGGGACAGCCAGTGAGCAATTATTAGTAATGCCACACAGGAAATTTTAAATAAACAGATAGATAGGTAGGTAGATAGATAGATGGATGTATAGATGTATAGACAGAGAAGTAGAGAAATGGATAGATGATAGATTGATAGATGGATGGGTGATAGAGAAATACAATTTCAATTAAAAATATTTGGGGGAGGGGTCCTACTAATGGGGAAGCAGGTCAAGAAAGGGGTAAGATGTGGCTCTTAAGATGAGTTCTAAAGGCAACTGTGGATTCCTAGAGGCGGAGTTGAGGAGTAAGAGCATTCCAGGCCTAGGGAACACTTCACAAATGCACAGCGGTGGGGAGACAGACACCTGGTATCCTCAGAAAGAGGTTCTTTGATGAGGAAGGAGTAGTCATTGGTAAATGATAATGATATAAAAACAAAAAAGTGTCAAAAACAAATGGAAACATGGTTCATCTCTTTCCTAAGATCAGTCCGTTAGTGGGTTGCCCTTCTTGGTAACCAGTATGATATTCTATCGTGTCTAGGCCCCAAATACGAAAGCATTGCCTGAACTCCTTGGAGATTAGAAGGGTGTTCTAATGAGAATGCATAGAACAGACTTGAAAAACACTCTCCAAAAATGTACACCAATTAATAAAGTTATTCCAATGTCGACCAATCCTTCTATTTATTCATTTCATTGTGGACTATTACTGATTGAGCACACTGAATTAAAAGGCATTTACTTTGTTCCATTTGCTTAGTAGAGTTGTGGTTTTTTTTAATCAACCATTGGACCTAGGATCAATGGTGAAAAACAAACAAATAGATAATTCTGAATCACCAGGTCTCCACACTTCTCAATCAATCAGTCAATCAGGATGCCCCAAGATTAAATGGAGGAGGGGCAGAATGTTTTGTGGCTCCTATTTTCTGTTCTTCTTATGCAGTCCTAGTAAATGTTGCTTTGAGCTAATTGTGTCTCTTGTTCCATCGATCCTCTCTGACTCTCCATGACCTCATTCGGAGTTTTCTTGGCAAAGACAGAGTGATTTGCCATTTCCTTCTCCAGATGAGGAACTGAGGCCAACAGAGTTAAGTGACTTGCTCAGGGTGACACAATAAAGGTCTAAGGCTGAACTTGCAGGAAGATGAATATTCTTGACTCCAGGCCCCATACTCTACCTACTGCACCACCTAGCTGCCACAGTTGTGTCTGCTGGTTGACCATTAAGTGGAAGTGCACCAGTGGAGATTTGAAAGCAGGATCTCAGACTTTCATAATGCCAAGAACCTGGGAGTAGCAGCTGCCCTCTGCAGACTGATTACAGACCATGTAATTATAAGCTGGAGGAATATGCCAAAGGGAGCATTGTATATACAAGACACGTACGAACACAAATGCAATCACACAGCCTATGTGGGAACACATTGCTGTATGGAGATATACCCTTTCCAAAGCCCCAGGCTGTTTATCCATCCTCAGAATGGTTGGAACAGCAAGGAAATTGGAGGAAAGACCAAGATTATGGATTTACAGCTAGAAAGGACCCCAAAGGCTATCTAGTTCAATGTCACTTGAAAGCTAAAGTAACTCTCAAATGTTTTCATTTTAGAGAGGAGGAAACTGAGGCATAACCAGGATTCATATCCAGGTACTTTGGCTCCCCCATAAGATTGCTTCTATCCTATAATGATGCCCCTCTAACAGAACTGTAACTAGACATTCTAGGGAATAGGGATAGGTCTGGGGCTTACCCAGGATGTGACCCTTTGGAGAGGAAGCTTGGCCTGGGGTGCCATGAGGTTTCTATGTTGTTGAAAGTTTGCCTGATCCTCAGGGTGGGATTGGAAAGGGGGTGTCCAGTGATGAAATGAGACTGGTACTGCACACCCCAGGATGAAGCTACGAGGACCCTCCCATCAGAAGACAATAGAAATTGTCTGTCCAGTAGCTGACAAGAATATTTTTTAGGTTAGTTCATTAAAATGTCAAGCTCTCAGTGTGCTCTCTCTCTCTCCCTCTCTCTCTGTGTCTCTCCGCCCCCCTCCCACCTCCTTTCTGGGGATAGCCCTGCAGTGATATATTTCTATGATTGGCTAAGGTCTGGTTGTGCAAAAGACCGGAGGAAGTCCAGCATTTATGAAAGAGTCATTCATCTATGGTGGGTGCGGGACCAGGGTCTTCAATCCTAGAGGAGAGTGCAATTGTGCCTGGGCGCACAGGGTACAGATGGCTCCTCGGGGCAGGAATGAAGCAGAAGGAGGGGCATCTCCCAGTCTGAAGACAGAGCATTAATTCTACTTCTTTTAAGGCACATGGGTGTGCCAATGTTAGAGACTTTTCCAAAGACTCAGAACTTGGCCCCCATTGCCAGCTGTGATCTTAAATTTGCTTCCTTCCTGAGGCTCATCTCTGAATTCTACCCCTAAACCCAGGACATGGCTTAGAGCCAAGATATAAATGAGGCACCTTGAGCTCTGCATTGGGGATGGGGGTGGGGGGAGATATTAGAAGGCTAGACAGCCTCTCCATACTCACCCTCCCATCCACCCGACTGACAAAGGATGGAGGAACTTCACAAAGAGTCAGCCTGGCTAATGGGTTCTGGGGTTTGTTTGAGGCCTCCCTGAGGGGGGAAAAAAGTGATGGGGAAGCCTCTTATAGCTCTTATTAATGGAGAATATTTGGGCTGAGACCAAGGGGCAGGGGAGGGAGAGGAGGGAGAGAGGGGGAGACTGGGGTTGCCATGTAAACAGGATGAGGTGGAAGGGGGAAAGATACTTTTATTCTCTTGTCCATTGAAGATCCACAGAGATGCTTTATATGGGATCAAAAGAATGTAAGGATGAAAAACAAATGGTTGTAAAAGTCAAGAATCTCAACCCCCAGCCTCTGGTGGCTATTTTGTTATTAAAGGGGAGTGGTCAAAGGATCTTGGCAACCAATGGATGTACTGATTTCAGGAAATCTCTCCTCATACAGAAGATAATGCTTCCAGTTCTTGACCATGGATGCCATCTTAATGTGAAAAATATGCTCCCTTCTCAGCCATGCCCAGAGTGAGGATAAAGGACCCCAAAGCAATGACATATTTGAATGATACAACCAATCATAGTGTATTAAAGGCTTGGCAAATAGCAAGCACTAAATAAATGCTGTCCTAGCCCTGGGGAGAAGACAAAAACACCCCTTGATCTCAAGGAGCTCCATGGGGAGATCACACACACACACACACACACACACACACACACACACACACACACACGATAGATATAGATGTATATACATACATACATACATACATATATATTGTATACATGTGGACATACACATACCAATATCTATATATACAAATACATGTATATGCATGTACATGTATGTGTGTCCTACAGGTATGCAAGTGTACATTATACCTACGTGTAAATGGTTTTCCCATGATGAATGGACCAGGATAATAGTTCTAGGATTGTTCCTTTTTGTAGCATGCATGCATATATTCAATTCAATAAACATTTATTAAGAATCCACTACATGTCAGGCATTGTGCTAAGCACTGAGCATACAAAAAGAGGCCAAAGACAGCCCCTTTCCTCAAGGAGCTTACAATCTAATAGGGAAAACAAGATGCAAACACATATATACAGAGCAAGTTATATATGGGATAATTAGGAAATAATTAACAGAGGGAAATCACTGGATTTAGGAGGGATTGGGGAAGGCTTCCTGTAGGAGGTGGGATTTTAGTTGGGACTTAAAAGGAGTCAGCGAGGTCAGAAATCATAGTGGAAGGAGGGAGGGCATTCTAGGCATATATAAAGTGTGACATGTATGTATAAAAAGCAAGGTAATGAGTTGGAGATCACTAGCAGCTGGGGGGGGGGCGGGTCAGGATCAGGAAAGGCTTTGTGGGGAAGATGGTATTTGAGCTGTCTTAAAAAAGATGAGAGAGTCTAAGAGATGGGGATGAGGAGTAAGTGTACTCCAAGCACCAGGCTCAATTATCATAACAACAAAAAGTCAGGAGATGAAATACCATTTGTGGTGGGTGGAAAGTAGTAGACTTGGAGTCAGGAGAAACCTGAGTTCAATTCTTGCTTCTGACCCTGACTTAATTTACTTAAGCATCAATTTCCTCTTCTGTAAAATGGGGGTAATAGGTCTATAACATCTTCCTCAGGTGAGTATCAGGTGAGACAATGGATATGGTTCACTTGACAAATCTTCCAGCTTATGTCTGTGTTGGTTATTGTTAGGAAGCCACAAAAAACTTTCTGCTGTTTGGTAAGCTGCTTGGGGTAGTGGTTAGAGCCCTGGGCCCAGAGTCAGACAATCTGGGTTCAAGCAGTTTCTCTGACACTGGCAAGTTGTGTGATCCTGGGTAAGTCACTTCGAATCTCTAAATTTCAGCTTCCTCATCTAATAATACCTGTAGACCCTAAGTGACAGAGTTGCTATGAGACACATAAGTGAAATCATGTCCATAAGGTATATTATAAATCTTAAAAAGCTGTATAATGTGAAGTGGTATTTATTTCCTTCCTTCCTTCCTTCCTTCCTTCCTTCTTTTCTTTCTTCCTTCTTTCCTTCCTTCTTTACTTCCTTCCTTCTTTTTCTTTCTTTCTTTCTTTCTTTCTCTCTCTCTCTCCCTCCTTTCCTTTCCTTTCCTTTCCTTTACTCTCCTCTCCTCTCCTCTCCTTTCCTTTCCTTTCCTTTCCTTTCCTTTCCTTTCCTTTCCTTTCCTTTCCTTTCCTTTCCTCCTTTTTTTTGTGAAGAGCTTAGCACAATGCCAGACACACAGTAAATGCTATATATAGTATATAGTATAGTAAACACTATATAAATGTAATTAGTTGTTATTATTTCTGAACCAGACCCATGATTTCAATGGGCTAGGGAACCTCCAATGAAAAGAAAACTAGCAAATTTGATCAACATTTGCTCAGCAATTTATACTTTGGGGTGGGGGCAGGGAAATTGGAATTAAGTGACTTGCCCAAGTTCTCACAGCTAGCAAGTGTTAAGTATCTTAGGTCAGATGTGAACTCAGGTCCTTTTGCCTCCGGGGCTAGTACTCTATCTACTGCACCACCTAGCTGCCCCAATCTAGGGGCATCGAGATGTTAAGTGATTTGTTCAATGTCACTAGGCAATGAAGCCCAGTGGCTAGAATGGTGGACTTGGAGTCAGGAGACCTAAGTTCTGACCCTGCCCCAAGCCTTTAATAGCTATGATGACCCTGGGTAAGTTACTTAAACCCTCTGGGTCTTGGTTTCCTCTTGTCTAAAATTTGTGTTGATTTAATGGCTTCCAAGGTTCCTTCCAGCTAAATTTGTTATCCTTGAACTCAGGTCTGTCCAAAGCTTGCCCTGTCTTCAGTAACCCCAAGGCAGCTTCCTCTTATGCAGGAACTGAACCCAGTTCTACATAAGATCTAGGAGATGGCCCCTCCTACCACTCCTTTGCAGAACTCAGTGCCCTCCAGGGTGGACCATCATATTTAAAGTCAAATTTGTTAATCAGTTTCACTGATTTTTTTCTTCTTCTACATTTGTTAATCAGTGTCACTGATTTTTTTTTTGCTTTTACTTTCTTAAGTCTATTATAAGATGGCTTTCTGGGAGGAGGAAGAGGGAGCAATGATGGTGGTGGTGGGGAGATCTAGTCAATCTAAAAACAAAAGATATCAATAAAACATATTCTTAAAGAAAATCATTCTAGCTCAGATGTTCATTTTTTACTTTTCCTGACAAATGTGTGTTTTGGGGGTGGATTTCTTACAGTTCCATTCAAACCAATTCACCAAACACTGGTTTTGTGAAGTTTTTATGCCTCTCATTTTTTTTTACATCACCTTTGTTTTCAAGTATATTCCTCCCCCAGAAATCTATCCCTTTTCACAAAAAATAAAAAAAAGGAGGAAAGAAGTTCGGAAGAATGAACCAACACACCCACTGAGTCTGGCATGTTCTACACTCCTATCTTTACAAAGAAAGGGGGGAAGAGGAGGCATTTTCTCATTAGGAAGCAGATTGATGCAATGACTCTGAAGTCAGAGATCTGAGTTCACATCTTACTTCTGATGCATGCTATCCTTGTGGCCTTCAGCAAACCACTTAGCTTCCTTGGTCTTCCTCAGTTTCTCCACCTGTAAACTGAAGAAGTTAGACTAAATGACCCAAAGTCCTTTCTAGTACTATGAGTACAATCACTTCTCCAGGCCAGTGGTAACAGCTAATGCTTACACTGAGGCTTAACATTTACAAAGCTCTTTACACATATCTCATTTGACCCTCTCAATAACCCTGTGAATTCAATGCTATTATTATCTCCATTTTGCATGTGGAGAAACTAAGTCTGTAAGAGGTTCAGCACCTTGGCCAGGGTCACACAGGTAATCAATATTTGAGGTCAGATTTAACCTCAAATCTTCATGAATCTGCATCTATCCACTGAGCCACCTTGCTGCCTCCAAGATTGGTCAGTTTGGGCAAACATTAATTAAGCATCCATTAGGTACTGGGAATACAAAGACAAAAAAATGAAAGTTCAAATGAGTAGAAATTTCAAGGGAAACAAAATGAGTTTCATATCATTCACGTTGAGTTTGAGACAAACATCCAGGCAAAAGCATGCAAAGGGAAGTTGGTCTCTAGACTTTGAGTCTACCTGGGAGTTTATTTCAAAATTTCATTGAGACTTTACTAATAGATTATGTTTTAACTTCAAAGAAACACAATGCTTGGAGAGACTCCTTGAATGAGCATATGTCCCATTAAGTATCTTTTCATCACTAGGCTAGAAAGAAATTCAGGATGGTATCATGGAAAGAGGGCCAAATTGTAAAATCTAGCTTCCTAGATTCTTAATTGTGGCACTGCTCTTGACTACTAAATGATCCTGGAGAAGTTACTTTCCCTCTTCAGACTCAGTTTCCTGACAAATGACAAATGAGAGACTTGTACAAGGGTCCCTTCCAGCTCTGAATACATAATCTTGTTATCTCTAAGAGTTGGAGATCAGGACTGTGACTAATGGTCCTGTCTCTGGACCACGCTGGCTGTGGGACTTTGAATAAATCACTTAACTAGTTGCTCAGCCAATAAGCGTTTATTAAGCATTCTGCTTTATACTGCCTGTCAGGCATTGTGCTAAGTGCTGGGATACAAATAAAAGCAAAAAAAAAAAAGCCTTGAAAGGTCTTACATTCAATAGGGGAAAATAGTGCATAAAGGGAAGTTGAAAAGACAGTGAGCATGGGGTAGAAAGAGATACCCAAGTAGGGACAGAGTGATCAGAGAAGTAAGGACAGAGATTCTGAGAGGAACTCATCAATAGAAGGGAACTCCAGTCATTCATTCATTCATTCACCTACTTATTTACTTATTTGTTTGTTTGTTTATTGCAAGACATGATCAGGGTTAAGTGACTTACCCAGGGTCACACAGGGACTCCAAGCATTTAGCAGATGAGAAAACTGAAAACCAGAGGTGCAGTGGTTTCCTCAAGGTTACACAACCATTTGCCAGAGTTAGAGCTCTTTCCATGAGGCCAGACACTATCCCAACAACTCTGCCAAATTCCCAGTGTCTGGAGGTTCAGACTTGGCAAGGTTAGATCGAACCCAAAAACATTTTGGAGGGTCCAGAAACAGCTTGGTGTCCAAAAATTCAGGCAACCTTCACCCTTCGTCTTTTACACAGAATAGCCACTTAGTACCACACAGAACAAATCTGGGCTCAAATCTTGGAATCATAGATTGAGATCTGGAAGAGATCTCAGAGGCCATCTAATCCAAGTTCTTTATAGATGGAGAAATTGAAAGCCAGGGAGTCCAAGATATTTGCCTATGGTCATGTAGATATTAAACAAGCAGCACCAGATTTGGAATTCAGGTCCTCTGAATACAAATTCAATCTCTTCCAGACCAAACACTTAAAACAACTGCTCAGATATCTTATCTCCAGACTGCTTATCTCTTTTGGGGGCTCTAATTTAGGGTGGGTTATGAAAGGATCAGTTAGAGGAAACTGGGTTTATTTCTGGGTTCAGAAACTGGGTTTATTTCTATTTTATTCCTAAAAAAAACATTTTTTATAGAAGGGCAGCCCCTGGTGAGAAGTTTAGAGAATGTCCCTCTTTTCTTTGCAAAGTTGGGAATCTATAGGTATGAGATATTGCATATACTATCAGATTTCCTAATTTTGCTGAAATTCCCACACACACATACTTTATTCCTTGTTACAAGGGATGGCTTACTGGATATGGGGGGGAAAGAAAAGATAAATTTCACAAAACATTGAATGTATTATTTTTTTTTAATGAGATTCTGTTGGGAGGTGTGGTTACAGACAAAGAATGCCAAACCAAGTTTTTGGATGTAAAGGGGAAACAAGATTCAGAATTGCTAAGAAGCTTGCCACAAACTCACATGGTAAAGTATACAATCAGAGACTATCAAAATTGCAAGAAAACTTAGAGACCCCAGAACTAGCAAAGAGCCCTCAATGTTTTCATAGATATATTTGTCTAAACACTGACACCAGGGTCATTATGAGGAATACCAAAAGAGAACTGTGGAAAGAGGTCTAAGTTTGGAGTCAGAAGGCCTGGGTTCAAATCCAGACTCTGTTACTTACTGCCAGTGTGATGCTGGGCAACACCCGCAGGATTCTGCATTTTACTTGGCAAAGAGAGCCTATCTGTTAGATATTCCCTCTTGGGAATCAGAATCTGTAGGATTTGGGAGAAGAGACAACAACTTCCATGTAGCCTTGGAAAGAGCTCCTTTCAACTAATATTTTTTCCAATGAAATATTCCTAAAAGAATTTCAGTTTGTAGGGTTTTTTTTTTTCTTTAAAGGCATCATCATTCCACAGCTAAAAGTTTGGCAGAATCACTCTATAAGTCTCCATCCAAACCCCAAAGTGATACCAGGGCATTCATCATTGAATTACTGTCATTAAGGCAAGAGAGCCAATGATACTGGACCTCAGCCAAGAAGGTCTAGATGAGTACTCCCTAAGCTGGATGGAACTGATCACCTCTGGCCCCAGCTCCAGAACCCCACAGCACCTCTGTCGGCCCCAAGGAGTGGGACCATGGAACGAGCCAAGCTGTTCATTACCCAGAGAGGCTGTTGAACTCTTGGGATCCTGCCCTGAATCAGTCTCCATTCCAGAAAGCAAATCAAAGATGACTTTAAGATTGGGAGGGAGCTCCAGGAGCTTCTGTAGAATCTATATTCCAGGCAATTCAATTCAGACTGTGTGCCAAGCTCTGAGGACATAATGACAATAGTGAAACAGGAGCTGCTTTTGAGATGCTTACAATCTACTGGGGGGGGAAAAAACACAACATATAAACAGAAATAAAGTCAAAATCTATACCCAATAGGGTTAGAGGGTGGGGGAGGCATATAAATAGGGAACTCAGGAAGGGCTTCCTAGAAAAGGAAACATTTGGGGGGAGCCTTAAATGGAGCTGGGCAAGTCACTTAACCCTGATTGCCTCCAAAAAAGAAAAGGGAACATCACATTGGCAGCTGAACTGAGCATAGACTGGAAAGGGAAGAGGCAGATGGACCTTCTAGTTGCAGGTGTAGTCAGAAAGGTCTGTGTCATTCATCTTCCTTTTGTTGTTGCTGTTGGTCATTTTTCAGTCATGTCTGACTCTTTGTGACCCCATTTGGGATTTTCTTGGCAAAGATAATGGAGTGGCTTGCCATTTCCTTCTCCAGCTCATTTTCAAGATGAGGAAACTGAGGCAAAGAGGGTTAAGTGACTTGTCCAGGGTCATACAGCTAGTGTGTGTATCGGAAGCTGGATTTGAACTCAGGCCTTTCTAGCTCAAGGCCTGGCATTCTATCCACTGTACCACTTGCCTTAATCTTTCTAACCTTCAATTTCTTCATTTGTAAAGTGGAGATGATAATCCACACAGCAACTATTTCCCAGGCTGCTCAGGTGATTTGAACGTGTTAATATGCATAAAGCATTTTGTGATCTTTTTGTTACTATATTTGGAAACAATCAACACTGCCCTTGACTTAACAATTAGATACAGGGGAAAAATTAGGGGGAATATACAGGGGGAAAAAGCTAACAAGAACGATCAAACCTATAGGGAAAGCTCCCACATAATCCAACTAGGGGATATCTGAATCCCCAAATCTCCAAGAAAATACACAATTTCATGAAACAGACCATGTTTTTAGTTCTCCATCCTCGAGGAGGCAGTGTGGTGTCTTAGGTAGGGAGATGACCTGCCCTGATGTGTACTGACAGTGTGACCTTGGGCAAGTCACTTATGCTACTGAGTAGTCTAGGTCACTCTTTAAGACTGGATGACAGAAAAGATGCCAAGCTGGGAGATCCCTTCAATAGGTAAGTTGTAGGTCTTGTCCCTATCCCTACCCCCTCAAACTGTTGTGTCTTTATTTATCTATATACTAGTCAAATCCTTCCCTCATTATCTAGAAAGTAAGTTACTTGAGGGCAGAAATTCTATTTTTTTTCTTTGCAGCCTTATAACCTAGTACAGTGTCTAGCCTATTAGGGGACCTTAAGTGTTTGTTGGACCTATAGAGTGGAAACAGTATCTTGTTATCCACCATCATTCAATAATTCAATTCAATAATGTTTTTCAGTCATCTACTCTGTGTCCGATGCTGATATAACAGAGAATGGGGAAATGATTCCTGCCCTCAAGGTACTTAAATCCTATCAAGATATCACTGTCTCCCTCTAGGCATCTGGGAGCCAATGAAGGTTTTAATATTTTCATGTGCCAGTTGATACTCAATTAAGTGCCTACTATGTGCCAGACACTGCACTAAGCAATGAGATACCAAGGTAAAAGACAGTCTCTGTCCTAAAGGAGAAGATGATCTAATGTTCAGTGCCAGACAGGGGAATGGAGGGAAGTAGAGAATAAGGTTTGGTTCCTCCCTTGCCTGCCCTCAAGGAGTGGAATGAATAGGTTTTGATAAAGTAATGAGAATGAGGTAATAAGGTAATGAAAATAGCTGACCAAAATAGCTGAAATCTTCAAGGATCTGTAATTTCCTCTCTGTCTCCAGAGAAGAGCCTAAAATAACAAAGTGACTCAGTGTCCACAATGCTGGATCTGAACTCTGGAAGACCTGAATTCAAATCCAGCCCCAGACACTTACTAGCTGTGTGAGCTAGTCACTTAACCCTGTTTACCTCAGTTTCCCCATCTGTCAAATGAGCTGGAGAAGGCAATGGCAAACCACTCCAGTATCTTTGCCAAGAAAACCTCATGGAAAGTATTGGTGTGCTGTGGTGGTCACAGAGTCAAACATGACTGAACAACAACAGCCAAGGCTCAGGGTCACCCAGAGAGGGAATTTGAGTTCACGGTTTTTTTATTCCAAAGCCCAGCTCTATCCACTCACTATCCCTCCCCATCGCCTTCCCCACTCCTACTCATTTCTTTGGAAAATCTTACAGTTCTTTTAATGAGCCCACATTTCTCCCCAAAACAAAAATTCAGTTTTTCTTTTTTTAACATCAATGTTCACTGAATCCTGAAATACCAAAATCTCTGAGGAATAATAGTTTTGAGTCAGAAGTCACACATGGGAGGAAGAAGCAGATTTTAACATACCAGTGATGAAGTGTATACAAGAAACAGCTTAAAAGATAGTGAGGAAAGCTAGCAGATGTTTTCTCATTATAATAATCAAGTAGTTTCTGAGAAGAAATGAGAAAATGCACTTCCTTCCTGGCTTTACTGAGGTGGAGAACCAGGCATCTTGGACAGTATATGTGTATCTCAAACTATAAGAATTTATCTCCTGTGTACCTGGCACTATGCTTGGCACTGGGGGTAGAAAACAAAATATTCCTTCTCTCAAAGAGCTACATTCTATGTGGGAGACAGTGTGTATATAGAAGTATAAACAGGGGCGGTGAGGGGGTGCAGTGAATAGAGCACTGGCCCTGGAGTCAGGAGGACCTGGGTTCAAATCCAGCCTCAGACACTTAACCCAAAAACTAGCCATGTAACCTTGGGCAAGTCACTTAACCCCAGTTACCCTGCCTTCCCCCCTCCAAAAAAAAGCAAAAAAAAAAAGTATAAACAGAATTTTAAAAATTTTACAATACAAATCAGACATAGTTGTCATGTTGCTCAGTTTTCCTGCAATGTTTTTCTTTTCTTTCTTTTTTTATTCATTACAAGAGATGGTTTATTGTCAAACAAAAGGAGAAGAATATATTCAGAAATAAAAATTATGCAAAAAACTATACATGTGTGTACACACACGAAATTGTGGGCAGAATACTGACCTTGGAGCCAGAAAGACCCGGGTATGAATTCCACCTCATATTTTTAATCATTACATCACATTATAAATAATGTACATTTAAGTCAACTCTGGAGCTTTCCGGACACCACCCCACTCACACACACACACACTCACACACACACACACACACACACACACACACACACACACACACTCTCTCTCTCTCTCTCTCTCTCTCTCTCTCTCTCTCTCTCTCTCAATGCAAAAGCCTGGCTTTCCACCAACAACTGACAGGGGACAGATCATCAGATAGTTTCAAAAATCTCATCAGATCACTTAGACTTAGACTATGCAACCTACGATTGAAAACCTCCCCTTCCCCCATATTACTCAGCTCCTAAGTACCAGTAAAGTACTTCCTTCCCTCCCTCTCTCCCAGCCACTCCCACCCCTCTGGAAACCCTAACCAACCTGGTGCCCCACACCCCCTAACTAATCAGCATACCCATCTATTTTTCCACCACAAGGGCCCATTGAGAGAGAGGAGGTCCTGAGCCATCTGAACTAGCAGGAGATAGGACTTGGGAGTGGGTGGCATTGAATGAAGGAGTCAATAGTACCACAGTGGAGGGAGGAGGACAAGGGGAAGTTGAAAGCTTGGGAAAGGGACAGAGAATTGGAATGTAAACAAATATAGGGCAATGGAAGAAGAATTTGGGATCTAGGGGTCCAAATCTTGGCTTTGCTAATTCCTCCCTGCCCAAAACATCTTGCTTCTCCCCTCCTCTCTTCCCTCCTTTGTAAAATAAAGGAGCTGAATAAGGGACCTCTGAGGTCCTTTCCAGCTCTAAAACTGTGACAGTAAACAGCTGATGTTTCTTAAAAACTAAGGGTGATTCCTGAGGTAAAGGTTAATAATGACCCTATGAGGCCGAAAGTGAAAATAAAATTGTCTCCATTAGGAAACTAAGATTCTGAGGGATGAAGTGACTTTACTTTGGTCACAAAGCTAAGAAATGTTTGACATAGGATTTGAACCCACATCAACCAAGTTGCCAAACACTATTCATCCACATTAGCCAGCTCTCAATGAGAAGAGGCAGAAATCAAACAAAGATTGAGTTCATTCTGTTATCTGTTCCATGTGGACACTCATTCCAGTGGTGAAGATTACAGCCCATTCATGCCTCTTCTAAGCGACATGCCCACCTTGTCTTCTTTTAAATATTTGGGGGAGAGGGTTCATACCACAGATATGCTGATTTTCTTTTCTTGGCATTATGTGGACAACGATGGACATCTCAGTCTGGGCTTTTTTGGGGAGTGAGGGAGACAAAATGCATTGACAGAGTAAATGCTAGAAATGTTATCAACATCAACAAGCTTACTATGTACCATTAAGAGCCTTTTGTGTGCTAGGCAATGTGCTAAATGCTGAACATACAAAGGCAAAAGTGATTCCGGTCCTCATGGAGCTCACATTCCAATTCTAATAAGGAAATAGCATACAAACAACTATATACATATAAAAGATATACATGGTAAATCTCAGAGCGAAAGCATTTGGGGAGTGGAGGGTGGAAGAGTCTCTTATGGACCTTAAAGGAGCCAGGGAATTCAGAATGAGGAGGGAAAGTATTCCAGGCAGAGAGACAGCCAGGGGGAAAAAGGTGGGCAGACTGAGACGGGAGTGCCATGTTCCAGGAATAGCAAGAAGGTGATTGCCATTGAATTAAAAAGTATATGGAAGAAAGTCAAGTGTCTTAAGATGATTGTAAATGTAGGAGAGGCAGGGGCAGTCAAGTGACAGCAGTGGATAGAGTCAGGAAGACCTGAGTTCAAATCTGGCCTCAGACACTTACTAGTGGTATGACCTTGGGCAAGTCACTTACCCCTGATTGCCTTGAAAAAAAAAACAACGGAAAAAAGGAAATGTAGGAGAAGGGGTCAGGTGACAAAGGGCTTTAAATGCCAAGGCTTTATATTTGATCTTAAGGTTAATAAGGAATAGGTGTTGGTGGGGATGGGCTATCATGGAAAAATCTAAGGGCTTTTTCATTTATTTTGGCTATTGCAGAACAGGCTATTGCTATAGTCCAGCACTGAGGTGGTGGTTGGGTGAGTGGAGAAAAGGGAAATGAGAAATGTCATGAAGATAGAAATGATAAGCCTCGGCAATAAATTAGACGTGCATTGTGAGTACGATGTCTATGTAAAGTTAATTTAGATGGCAGGGGAGCAATAATGACTGAAGGGATCTGGAAATGCCTCTGGTTGACACCTCAGCTGAGCCTTAAATGGAGCCAAGGATTCCAAGAGATCAAGTGAGAAAGGACAAAATTCCAGGTATCAGCATAGACAAAGGTACTGAATTGGGCTGACATATCCTATACAGGTATGTATGGGGTGTTCAGGGAGGACTAGCCCCTCTGATGTCAGGGCTTGCTGAGTCCTTTTCGGGGCTACTCATCCACCTTTGGTGCCCAACTGGAACTCAGCTCTCACCTGCAACTCTGAGAAGCTGTAGCATGCAAGGCAACTACACCCCAGTAAATCTCCTCAGATGGGCTAAACCAGGCTGAGGGTAACCTACAGGTCTCAAACCCATTGTGAGTTAGGGGAATGTCTGCTCCAAGCATCTGAAGACTTCCCCCAGCGGAATGGACAGATGAGAACAATTTGTTTAGATGGTCATGAAGGTGGCTGAAGTAGGTGCTTCGGGGCACTTGGAGCTTGTTCATACATCAAAGATGCCAAGATCATTTGCTGCATCCTGGGCCATATCCAGTCATACAAACTTTTGTCTTGCCACTGGATTTCAATGACTCTGGTAGAATGAGTGAGGCTGACAATTTTGTGCAACTCTACCTCTTTTAAATCCAATTCACAGGCAAATCAAGAAGATATCAACATCACATCATTGGTCCTCTTTGAAAACGAAAGACAAAACACCAGTCCTATATAGGCAGCAGCAAGTAACCAGTTTGGCTCAAATGTAGAGGGCAGAGGCTGGAGTCATAAGGATCTGAGTTCAAATGTGACCTCAGACATTTACAAGCTTTGTGACCCTGGGCAAGTCACTTAATCCCAACAGCCTCTTTAAAAAAAGAAAGAGAGAGAGAAATGTAGAGGGCACAATGTCAAGTCATTCTGGAATGACGGGCTGGCTACAGACTGAAGGGCATTTAATATAAATTGAAATAGTTTGTGTTTTATCTTAGAACATAATAGGGAGTCACTGAGGCTTCTCAAGCAAGGAAGTAATTTGATCAAACACATGTTTCAGAGATATCATTTTGGAAGCTGTGTAGAGAATGACTTGTAAAGGGGAAAGACTGAAGAAAGAGACCATGGGGCAGCTCATGCAGCATACTGGGAAAGGAATCTTTGTTTAGGTATAGGTTGTATTAAACAGCCTCTGAGGACCCTTCCAGATCTGAGGGTCAGTAAATCTGTGAGATGAAGGCCTGAAGACCAAACATGGCCCTGAGCCCCTCCTCCAAAGAGGACCCTGTGTCGCCAGGTCAAGGCACACACAGGTTCCTAGGGATGACATGATACTCACTATCTGGGAGCAAAGGAGGATTAGATCACTCCCTAGCTGGGAGGGTCATGAGCTGGGCCAGGGGAGATATGTCAGGGCCACTGGTAGCCCAAAGGCTTAGGTCTTTAGGGGAGAAAAAACAGCAGAGTTTCTATTCATGGGATCCAAGTTTAGAGCTAGAAGGGACCTTAGAAGTCTTTGGGTTCAACCTGTTTATTTTACATGTAAGGAAACTGAGGCAAAGAATTCTTAATTGACTCAAAGCTAGTGAATGTCCGAGGAAAGATTTGAATTCAGTTCTTTATTACACAACCAGGTACAACATTAATCTGATAAACCATGCTTGCCTTTCAAAAGGCTCCCTTCCAACCAGTGGTTTATGATAATACCTTACAAGAAGCCTTCAGAGACAGCTCCAGAAGTAACTTTATTTTTGAGTTCTCTAAGTATATATTGTTATCATCATCATCATCAATCAATCAATCAATCAGCAAGCATTTAAAAGTACTTGCTAAGTATAGTGCTAAGCACCAGGATATTTAGAAAGGTAAAAACAAGGTCCCCACCCTCAAAGAGCTTACATTCTGATTGGAGGGATGTGCTAAATAGGTGCATACAAGATGCAAAGTAGATGAGAAGCATTTCAAATCAATTGATAATCATTAATTAAATACCTACTATGTGTCAAGTGCGCTTCTAGGTGCTAGGAGTGCAAAGAGAAATGAGAACTCCTGCTCTCAACAAGATTACATTCTACTATATCACTCTTAAAGGTTTGCAAAACATTTTTATCCCAATTGATCCTCACAACCCCCTCTGTGAGGTTGGTGCTGTTGTTATACTCATTTCACAGATGAGTAAACTGAGCCTCAGCAAGAATAAATGCCTTCCCCAAGCTTACAGCAAGGGTGGCATAAATCAGGCAGATGTGCTCACCAAAAGTATTTACCAGGATCATGGAAGATGTCAATAAAGTCAGCAGTTAATAAGCACCTACTGTGTATGCCAGGGCAAAAGACAGTTCTTCCATTCAAGGATCTCACAGTCTGAGTAAACAAATAAATGTAAACAAATGATAAAGAAAACAAATAGGAAATAAATAAGGTGCCAGAATTAAGAAGGATTGGGGAAGACTCCCTGTAGACGATGGGATTTTACTTAGGACTTTGAGGAAGCCAGAGAGGTCGACAGTCGGAGCAGAGGAGAGAGAGCAATCCAGGCTTGGAGAACAGTCAGAGACAATGCCCAGAGCCAAGAGATGGAGGGGCTTGTTTGTGGTACCCCAGATCAAAGAATGTGCATGTGTGAAAACTGGAAAGACAGGCTGGGGCTTGGTTATCAAGGGCTTTGAATGCCAAAGAAAGGATTTTATGTTTGATCCTGGAGGTGACAGGGAACTGTGAGAGCTGATTGAGCAGAGGGGCAACGTGATCACACCTGTACTTCAGGAAAATCACTTTGTCGGCTGAATGGGGGATGGATTGGAGTAGGGAGAGATGAGGTAGGCAGATTCTGTCTCTTGTGAAACCCAAACAGAATTTCCCTATTACAAATAATCACCACTTTTGCATCTGTTCCACGTACATAATCTCATTTGAGCCCGAAACAATTCTGTGAAGTATGGTGCCTAGTACGTAGCAATCACTTAATTTACTTATCGATTTATCCATCTATCAATCCATTTATCATCTTCATATCTGTCTATTCCTCTATCCATCCATCTACCCACCCATTTGTCTATCCATCTATCTATCTAGTTAGTTCAGGTATTATTTCCCCCTATTTACAGATGAGGAAATTGAGACTCAGATAAGGTGACGGTATTTGCCTTTGGTCATTTAGGGGCTGTTCTTGGACCCTGGCATGATGCTGACCAGATTAGGCCCTAGAATACTATTAGGATTCCCCATTGAGATCCATGGTCAGCCAAAGGGGATCTGCCTGAAAATATATACCAGGAAAAAAAAAGGGGAGAAAGACTATATATGGCCCTGATTTTGATAGTTGAGTTCACTAAGCCCATTAGGACATAGTTACTAGATATACCATGCCATTGGACAATAGATAGGCCTGGGATTGAGTGGAAGGAGGAAAGATGGCCAGGGTGCATTTGGGAAATGGGAAAGTCCTCATTTTTTCTATCTGCCAAGGTTGTTGGGAGAGAAATGCTCTGTAAATTTTAAAAATGTTCAGAAATGGAAGCAATTGTGGACTGTACATAATAGCCCAAAGAGTTGTAATTTTGGTGGTATGGGCCTTCTCTCTACAAAGAACTCAGATTACAATGCCTTAGGAAACAGTCTTTGGGCTACAATGGGAAGGGGTCTGAGAACCAGGTTCAAACTCTAAGCCTAGCTCCAGATAACCTGGGTCTGTGGGTCTGTACACAAATCATCAAAACCCCTCTGGGTTTCAGCTTCCTTATTTATTAAAGGAGAGGGTTAACCCAGAAGACCTTTAAGGTTCCTTCCAGCTGTAAACCCTTGATCTTTAGAGTATATAGCAGCAAATAATTTGGGTTCATGGCCTCCAAACTATCAGGACTGAGAATCTTGAACAGACCTTCACAAGTTGGTACGAATTCTTGAAAAATTAGCATTCATAAGGGTTCTCTACACAGTCTCCCTGGAGAGTGGTTTCTTTCTATGCTAACTATGCCAGGAAATCCTTAAGACCTTAAACTACTAAGTAATTCATTAAAAAATATGGAAATGGGGGCGGCTAGGTAGCGCAGTGAATAGAGCACTGGCCCTGGAGTCAGGAGGACCTGAGTTCAAATCCAGTCTCAGATGCTTGACACACTTACTAGCCATGTGACTATGGGCAAATCACTTAACCCCAACTGCCCTCCAAAAAAGAAAAATTTTAAATTAAATTTTAAAAATATGGAAATGGAGATACCGAAGAGATTTAGATAAAAAGTAAAAAAAATAAACAAAATGTTCTCTGGGAAAATGAAACCAATATTAATGCCTTAGAAATAATCATTGTTTTCTAGAGAAAATTAAGACCGAACAATATGCTTCACCTGGGGGAGACAGCAAGGCAGTGGAACATTGAACAGAGCAAAGTTTTGAGCGCTGAGGCAGCTTGGGGTGATGGAGAAAGCACTAGCTTTGGAGGCAGAAGACCTGGGCTCAAACCTGCCTCTACTGTTCACTCCTTGAGGGATCTTGGTCAAGCCACATCCCAAACTTCTATTTCCTTATCTGTAAAATAAAGGGAAAAATTAGAAGAATTCTCTTTCCTGTCATTGACACTATTGGCAATCTAGTGAAGCCTATGGGTCCTTTTCCAGAATGTTTTTAAATGAATAAAATAAAATACATAGGATTGTAAAGGGAATCAATTATTCTGAAATATAGTTATCAATTTTAAAAATAATTACTGAAGTCTCGGATTTCAAGAGGCATTTATCAGTAAGGAAGAAAAAAACCATTTGAACTATTAAATCTATGAAGTGAGTCTGAAGGAAACAAGAAATTTTAAATAAACAAATAAATAATTTTATTTTAATAATTTTTAAAATAAATTTAAAAATTATCAAAACATTTATGAAATGCACATTTTATATCTATATTGGATGACTCTTGGTATATGTTCATTTGCTGCTCTCAACAAGAATAAACAACTTGGCTGTTCCTCGGAAACCGTTCTATCACCAGCTCCGTTCTTGCTTGGGTTTGTAATTTCATTTATGTAGGGGCTGATAAAGCAGGTTGATTGGTGTAATGGGGACAACACTGAACCTAGGACTTAGAGGACCTGGCTTTAAATCCTGTCTCTTAAACTAACTGTGGTGACCCTCTTAGTCTCAGTCTCCTTCTTCTGTACAATGGTCATAGTGTTCATACCCACCTTATGGTATTCTTGTAAGACTGAAATGAGATAACATGAAGAAATCTCTTATTCTAGATCTGTTATTATCATGTTGGGTAGATAATAACATAATAAACAATTACGATGGGGCACATAGGTGGTACAGTGGGTAGAGCACTGGACTGGGAAATAGGAAGACATCTTCCTGAGTTCAAATCCAGACTCAAATATTTACTAGCTGTATGACCCTGGGCAAGTCATTTCACCCTGTTTGCCTCAGTTTCCTGTAAATGAGTAAAATGAGTTCAAGAAGGACATAACAAGCCAGTCTAATATCTTCACCAAGAAAACCCCAAATGGAGTCATGAAGAGTCAGAAATGACTGACGTGGCTGAATAACAAAATAAACAATTATTTTAGGTAGCTTAGGATCTAAAAGTAGAAGACAATAACTCAAGAGATAGTTTGCTCCCCTCACTGGAGGACTTGATGACCATTTGTCAGATACTGCAGAAGGCTGGATTTAGAGTCAGGAAAATCCTGGGTTCAAATCCCACCTCTGACACTTATTAGCTATTTGAATATTGGTGAATTTTCTTTTTACTCTCTGAACCTCCATTTCTCATCTGTAAAAAAAAAAAAAAAAGGACATAACACCTACCTGACAAAAAACTGCTGTGAGTATCTGATAAGATAACTAATGAAGGTAGAGAGTTTTGCAAAACTGTCTATATAAATGTTAGTTCACTTCACAGTTAGGAAACTTGCCTGGTTTTGGTTCTAATGGAATCACTATTTTAAAATATATTTCTATTCAATTTTTAATCTTTGAATCCTTCCCCTATCTTCAATCTTTAGCAAAAACATAATCTTATATTATGTATAATATCCCACAGTCATGGACATGCCACCTTGGCAAAAGGGAGGGAAGGGGGAGGTTGTTCTTCAGACTTTTGCATTATTTAGCTTAAGTTACTCTTTCCACTTACATTGTTGAGTTTGTGCTTTGTTTTCTCTCTACTTCACTCTGCCTCAGTTCATGTAAGTCACGTTCATTTAAGGTTTCTCTGCATTCATTTTGTTGGTCATTCCTTAGAGTAGAGTAATATCCATTACATCAATGAGTCCAAATTTGTTTAGCAATTCCCCAACTGGTGAGCATTTTCATTGTTGCCACAAATGAAATAGATGAACAAATAAATGAAGGAATGAAGGAACTCAACAAACAAATAAATAAGTGAATGAATGAAAAATAAATAAGTGGATGCATCTACGAATGAATGGATAGACAGATAGGTAGCTGAAAATGCAGCCGTAATTATTTTGTTCTTTTTGGAGGTATTTTGTCAGTGACATCACTGGGTTATATGCCCAGCAGCGGAATCTCTAAGTCAAAGGGTGTGGACATTTTAGTTACTTTACATAATTCCAAATTATTTTTCACAAAGTTTAGACCAATTCATAGCTCCACCAGCAATGCATTGGTGCATCTCTTTTTCTAACTCCAAACTTAATTATTGTGGTATTTTGTCACCTTTGTCAACTAATTATTTAGTGATTTGCTTTCATTTGTATATCTCTTATTGTTAGTAACTTGGAGCATTCTTTCCTATAATTATTAATAGTTTGCTTCTCTTTTGACAAACTATTTGTATCTTTTGATCAACTCTCTGCTGGGAATGGCTTTTGGTTATATATTTCTGTTAGTTGTTTTGATATCTTAGATAGTGAATTCTATTGAAAATATTGGATTAAAAAAGTTTTTCACCTAGCCATTCACTTACCTTCTTATCCTAGATTTATTGTTCATTCAAAACTAATTCAATTTTATATAATTAAAAGTATCTATTTTATCTTTGCAATTGCACATTTTCCTTATTTGGTTAAGAATGTATCCTCTGCCCATAGCTGTGAAATACGATTTGCTTCTCTTCCAATTTTTGCATGTTTAATATTATGTACCTTTAAAAGTCAGGCTGAAGAGGTTACCCATAAAGAGGGTTAGGGTTGCTCAAGATACCAAAATACCAACGCACCGGGTCCTGCTGAAAGAATTCGACTCAAGTCTTCTCTCAGTCAAAGAAGAGTAAAGTTTATTGAAAGTTCATTAAAAGTTCACCATATTGGGTAGATTCTTAAGTAGTCTAGGCATCTGTGATGCTTGCATTGGGCAAGCAGGACACAGTAAGTCTATGCTGGGTCATTCTATGGTGCTCTCACACCACATGGAGGGAAGATAGGGTCCCATGTACAGAGGAATCTAGGGGGTGATCTAGATGAGGAGCCCAGAGAAGGTCTTCAGGAGGAGTCAATGAGGTCAGACTCCAGTAATGAGTTTGGGGAGGGTCTTCAGGAGGAGTTAATGAGGTCAATGCAAGGGTGGATTGATATTTTGATAAGCTCAAGGGTGGGAAGTAGATGGACAGTGGAGGGCTAGGCTAGTAACAGAGGTTTGGGCCCAGCCACAATGAAAAACTTACGGCCTCTGCAAATGCCTCATCAAGTAGGAAGATTTAATCAGACTTCAAGAGGTTTCCCAGAGCCTGTACCTCAAAGATTCAAGGAGAGCTCAAGGGGGCTCCCAGAGCCTGCACCTCATCAAAGTCATGTATCCATTTTGAATTTATTGAGGAATGTGTTATAAGATGTTGGTCTAAGCCTAATTTCTGCCAAATTGCTTTCTAATTTTCCCACAAGCTCTTAGAACTTTCTTGGTTTTTTCCTAGGTAATTTTCCGGTTTATCAACTACTTAGTTGTTGAGTTCCCCTGTTGTTTTTTCTCTCCTTTGTCTAGTCTGTTCCATTGATCTCCTTTCATATTTTTTTTTTGTCAATACCAAATTATTCTGATCACTGAAACTTTCTAATAGGGTGTCAGGTCTGGAAGTACTATTCCCCTTTTTTCCCAAATTTTTCCCATTATTTTCCTTTGATATTCTAGATCTTTTGTTTCTCCAAATGAATTTTGTTATTGCCCTCCCTTTGCTGTTACTCATTTAGGACTGTTATAAGTCCTAACTTTCTGTCTCAATAAAGATATTAAACCCAATACCAAGCATTCATGGCAAAGTATAGAGAGATACTATCCCCTAAGGCAGTGAGACTTTGGGCAAGTTACTCTGCACCAGAAGTCTGAAATGAAGGGCTGAGACTAGATAAACTCTTCTTTTCTTTTTTCTTTCTCCTTTCTTCCTTTTTATTTCCTTCCTTCCTTTCTTTTTCCCTGTCTAAGTTCACTTACCCCCTAAAACCAATCTACAAAAGAAATAGACCCTGGACCCCCCTAGATCCCTGGAACAGCTGATGTCTAAAGTCCCTTCCAATTATAAATCAGCAAGGCCAACCACCACCTTAAAAGAAAAAAAAGAAATATGACATTATATGTAAAGTCTCACACCCATTGACCGTCCACCTTAGCAAAAATGAGGGGTGGAAGGGAAGGAATACTCTCATAATTCCTCTTTGGGGTCAAGGTTGTACTTGATACTTTTGCATGATTCAGTTTAGATTCTTCTGTGGTTATTCTTTCCCCTTCTTTTCTGTTTTAATAAATATATAATGCATATGTTCACTCCAAGAGCCTTCTCCTTCAGGAAGTCTGTCTTGATCTCCATAGTTGTCACCTCCTCCTCCCACCCCATGATATGGGAATTTATTTTGCATAGATTTTGTATTGACTAATCTTTGTAAATGTTGTGGATGCCTTTTGCCTCTCCTCATCCCAACAGAATGTAAGTGCCTAGAGTGCAGGAACTGTTCTGATATTTGTTGTTATTGTTGGTTGACTCTGCCTGAAAGCCTAGCACCATGTAGCTACTGAATAAAATGCTTACTGAGTAAGTGACGGAAGGAAAGAAAAAATGAAAGAATGAAGATGTATTCAACTCAATGAAACAGACCTTTATGGAGTGCTTTAATTTCCAGGCAGCCTTTGCTTGTTTTGGAAAGTCTTTTCTCATAGAAACAGAGAGCAGTGTGACTTCCAGAGGAGTGGCAATTTAAAGGTCCAATTCCAAGCATCTCATGATCCACACAGTTGTGTCATTGACCTTGGCTAGGTCCATTCTCCATTCTTTTGAATGCTTAGCCTTGTTTGCAGAATCCAATGACCATCAGTTCCTAAAATCAGGGTGAGACAAAGTAGACTCTTAGCAGCTCACCAGGCTTTGGGTCTTCAGAAAATGAAATCAATCAGCAAACATTTCTTAAGCACTTAGTATGGGATAGAACTGAGCTAAGCCCATCACTGAGGAGGTACCAGAACAGGGAAAACACAAGCCTGAGGCCAAACTGTATCTAGAGAACATCCCTTATCCCTTCTGGAGTAGGTCCCTAAGGGTGTGGCTAAGTGAGATAATTGCCCAAATCCCTAACCCTGGGGCTTTCCAGTGGCTGGAGTATGATCTGGAGAGGTTGCCTTGGTTTCCTACTTTGATGAAATTAGGAATCTGAAATTCCAGTCCAGACTCTGACACAAACTTGTAGGGGTGGACAGGCAGTGACTGGGAGTGGGGCTAAGGGTGAAGGTGACTTTACCATCTGGGACTTTAAAATATATATTTATTTTTAAATTTCAGGACATGCCCTCCCTAGACCTGCATAAAACCAGCATAAGTTAGCTCCAAAGATTTAGAACTAGAATAGATCTTGGAAAATGTCTACTCAAACCCCTTCATTTTACAAATGAGGCATCTGAGACCCTATCCAAGGTAATTTATAAGTGACAAGGTAAAATTTGAACCCAGGTTTCCAGGGCTCCATTCCACCATGCCAGGATGTCTTGTCCAGTCCCGAGGAAAATCAAACATTTATTAAGAGCCTACTATGTGTCAGGCAATGTGCTAAGTGATAGGGATACAAAAAGAGACAAAAGCTAGTCCCTGCTCTTCTGTAAACAACATGGACATAGACATAAATGTAAACCACGTGAACGTGGTGAAATATTAATGTTCTGTAAGGGATGATGAATTCAGGGAGACTCAGAATGAAGTTAATCAAAGCCCTTCTACCTCACAGAGTTGTGAAGTGGGGGTTTTGGGTGTCAGAGAAATGTTAGTCCTTTCAGTTCAACCAATGTTGACACCTACTTTGTTTGAGGCACTGCGCCTGATGTTAGAGATACAAAGACAGAAGTTGATTAACTGTGGTTGGCCTCAAGAAGCTTATATTCTTCTGGAGGAGGGCAGAGAGTTATCATGTTCACAGAGAAGTAAGTACAAGGCAGGGGCTGAGGGGAGGGGCAATTCAATTCGATTCAACAAACATTTATTAGCTCCCTACCACAGCGAGCATCAGTGGTGGCTATAAAAATGAACAAACAAAAACTTGCCCTAAAGGAGCTCCCGTTCTACTACTTCCAGTGAAATTCTATGGTGATGCATGATTATTTGTTATTTTGAGGTTGCTTGCCCTTCATGTTCACTTTTAACTTAATTAAGTCCTTAAATTTATTTTTTAATTTTTATTTATTCATTTTCATCCTAAATTGAATGAAAACCCAACTAAATGACCATTTTGTTATGCAAAATAGAATAGAAAAGGAGGATTGCAAATCTCTATTATGTATGACTTGCTTTTCCTTTTAAATAATACCATAGTATTCTATCATATCATATAATATCAAACGATATATCAATATAATTAAATATTATAAATTCAACACATAACTTTAAAAGTTTCCCTGCTTGCTTGCATTTCCTTCTGTTCTCTGCATCAAAAAAATCAATGACCTTTTTTCCTTTCCTTTTCCGTTTGGGAAATTTCTCAATACTTCTTTCCAGATTTCTTTCCCTAGGCTGAAAAACAAAAACTCTTTAAGCCAATCAAGTAAAACAAATCTATGATGAGTTGGCCATGTCAAAAAACATACATTTCATTCTGTCCCTGAATCCTTTGCCTCTCTGACAGGAAGTGAGGAGTATGCTTTCTTACATGTCTTCGCGATTCATGGTGAACTCATTACAATGATCAGAGTTCAAGAAATCAATATATATTTATTGAACACCTACTATGTGGCTTAATGTGGTTTATTACATAAATTGTTCTCCTGGTTTTGCTTATTTCATTCTGCATCAGTTCATATAAATCTTCCCAGATTTGTCTGAAACCATCCTTTTCTTTATTTCTTACTGTGCAAGAAAGTATGGGGGTGGAGAGTGTTCAGGCAGGACTAGCTCCTCTGGTGTGAGGACTGCTCATCCACTTTTGGTGTTTACCTGGCACTCAGCTCTCCCTTGTGTCTCCAAGAAGCCGTAGCATGCACAGCAACTACACCCCAGTAGACGATCTTGGCAGACTGACTAAACCAGATTGAAAGTAACCTATAGGTCTCAAATCCATTTCAAGTTAGGGGAATGTCTAACCCAAGCACCTGAAGACTTCCGCAGGTGGAATGGGCAAATGAGAACAATTTGTTCCAATGGCCATGCAAGTGACTGAAGCAGGTAACATCAGAGATGTTAAGGTCATTCACTGCATCCTGGGCCGCATCCAGTCATATAGACTTTCGTCTTGAAGTATAGTCAGGGGTGCGCTGGAACCACCTGGAACAATTGGCTTATAGATAAGGGTCGCATGGATAATGTCTGAGATAGAATTTGAATCACTTGGTCAAGGCTGTCCCTTGGAGGTAGATCTGATGTAAATCAAGAACCAATTATTAAATTTTCATTTACACCCTGGAAATCAGCAAAGGCTACAAATCAGAGCTGATCTATTGTTTCATTGATTGTCTAGACTTGAAAAGTAAGAAAGTATTAATAATGCAGATAAAACTGAAAAATGCGTCATGCACAGATATTTTCTCCCTAGACTTACCGGCACGTCGCTGGGTATAGTTCCAGACCGATTTTCCAGAATGACTGGACCAGTTCACTATGCACTGAGCGACGTCTCTTCCCCAAAGGCCCACATTTGTTATTTCCCTTTTGGGCTGACTTTAGAAACTCAGAGTTGCCTTAGTCTGTATTTCATTTACTACCAATGATTTGCCTCATTTTAGAAACATTGCTAGGAGCTTGAATTTCTTCCTTTGAAAACTGACTGTTCATTTTTTTCGTCCAATTTAATTGTGACCATTTATCTTTAGGACTTCAAAAAAATATATTCGAGGCAGATATATCCTGGTTATGAGACCCTTGTCAGAGAAATGTGATGGAAGAAATTTCTCTAAGTTACCTGTTTCTCTTCTAAAGGTAACCACCTCGATTTTGTTTGCACAGACTTTTAAATTTTTTTTCTAATAAAAATTTATCTTTTTGTATCCTGTGATCTGTTTGGAACTTATCTTGCTGTGTTGTATGAGATCTTAGTCTAAATATAATTTCTGCCAGATTACTTTCTAGTTTGCCCAAAAATTTTGGTCAAATATCGAGTCTTTGCTCCACCAGTCTGGGAGTTTTGTATTATGGAAAACTAAATTACTATGTTTATTTGCTTGATGGTTTTGATAATTATTGCTGTTTACTATAGTTTGAAATCTGGCACAGCTAAACTCTCTCCTCCATTTTTTGTTTGTTTACATTGAGATTTCTAATCTTCAATTCCTACAGATTAATTTCATTACTAATTTTTCTAGCTCTCCAAAGTAATCCTTTCATAGTTTGCTCAATAGGACAATGAACAAGTCAATTAATTTAGGTAGTATTGTCATTTTCATTGCGTTAGAATGGCCTAAACTTGAACAACTCATATTTCTCCAATTATTTAATTTTAAAATTAAATCTGGATTTCTGCAAAGTGTTTTTAGGTTGTGTTCACATAATTCCCTAATTTCACTCTCATGAGATGATTTGATTTTTGTCTTGGTGTTTGTGTATGTGTGTGTGAGGATAATTTACATCAATTCCTTCTCCAAAGGACAGCCTTAACCAAATAATTCAAATTCTATTTTACATACTTACTATCCATGTGGCCCTGGACAAGTCACTTTACCACTTTGGACTCAGTTTCCTTCTCTGTAAGATGAAGGAGTTGCACTAGAGAGTGTTGTGCCCTACATCTAGGATCTTGTGATAATCTATATAATCAAACACTTCCTCCTCTTCTCCAATATTCATTCACTGCTTACTATGCACAAACTCTTCTGAAATGTCTCTGATGTTTAGTTGTAGGACAGAAGTGACCCTGTGATCTCAAAGGCACTGTACCAAGCAGAGACTAAGGGTTGTTGAGGAAGGAAGGTTCCAGTGACTCTTTGTCACCTCTACGATGAAACAGACTCCTTATTTTGGCATATAAGGCTCTTCGCAATCTAATCCTGACTGATTTCACTTCCCGAATCACCGCATGCACTCTATAATCCAGCTACATGGAACAACTTTCAGTTTCCCATCTGGGACAATCCATTTCCCGCCTTGGTGACTTTGCCTATGCAGTCTCCCATTTGTCTAATGTTCTTTCTCCTCATTTCCAGCTCTTGGGAACCCATAATTCCTTTACCAGGTTCAGCTCAAATGTACTTACCAAAAGAGTCTTTTCTTGATTAAACTCTTGGTGCTCTCTGTGGAAACTAAAGAAAACTACTTTGTATTCATTTCATATATGTTTCATGAGAGATGGCAAGGGGTGTTTGGATGTACTGAAAGACCTGGGCTCAGGTCTGCTTCTGACACAAAGCAGCTGGATGTCTCCGGGAAAATCA
>CM053580.1:35703438-35742270 GCA_028627135.1 Pseudochirops cupreus | reverse complement strand
CTCTCTCTCTCTCTCTCTCTCTCTCTCTCTCTCTCTCTCTCTCTCTCTCTCTCTCTCTCTCTGTCTCTTTGTCTGTCTCTCTGTCTCTCTCTCTCTCCAGAAGACCAAAGAATCATGGAGACTTTGCAACCACTGTTAATTCTAAAAATACCAAAGAGTTCACACAGATTAAAAGCAAAAAGCTTTCTTTATTCCATGGAGGGAGACACATTAGACACATGTGCTGGGGGCTTCTCTAGTAAAAGACCTAAGGCAGTGAGGCTAAACCTTGATTTATCCACTTGTGGCTACACAAAGAATCACAGTGTAGTGCAGCAACAGCAGCAGTGAGGCAAGGTTGTCTAGTGACAAAAAGTCCATTCACAGTTGGACTTCATGTCTGGGCCTGTCGGTGCCGGCTTGAGCTCAGGGACCATCAGTTCTGTGATTTAGCTGCAGCAGAACTGATCCAGAGAGTGAGTGCAAAGGATTGTTGTTAGGCCAAGCTCAGGGCACAGCTTGCTTATCTGGTTTTAGCTCTGGAAAACCCAGAGTGTCTCCTAATAGTAAAAAGAGAAGAGTGAAAAAAAAAAAGATAAGGGTGGTCTTGGATCCTGATTACACACACACACACACACACACACACACACACACACAAAAACCTTCCTACACTGACAAAACCACAAGTTTAGTATATATGATATATATATATATATATATATGATACATAAATGTGAGTGTGTGATATTTTCTTCTCTAGGTTCACCTTTTTTTCTCCCAGTAGAATATAAGTTCATTGAGGATAAGGAATTTCATTTTTGTCTTTGTATTTCCAGCACCTTGTGCTCAGTGCCTGGCATCAGTAGGTACTTAATAAATGCTCCCTGAGGCCTGGAATGAGGCCTTTAGATTTCTTTGTAACCCTGTGCTTTAGCAGAATGAATGAAAGTATGGATCTAAATGTTTACTCTGTACCAAGAGCTGTACCTGGTATCTAGGAAATATTCCCCCTATTCCCCCAATCGTATTATTTTTTTTTCCAATTACATGTAAAGATAATTTTCAACATTCACTTTTTGTGAAATTTTGAATTCTAATTTTTTTTTCTCCCTCTCTCCTTTCCTTCCCTTCTTCCCAAGGCAGCAAGCAATCTGACTTAGGTTATACATGTATAATCATGTTAAACCTATTTCCACATTAGTCATGTGGTGAAAGAAGAACAAAAGGGGAAACCCACCAGAAAGAAAAAAACAAAAAAGTGAAAATAGTCTGCTTTGGCCGGCATTCAGACTCTCTCAGTTCTTTCTTTGGATGGGGATATCATTTTATTTTTCTTTTAGACTTGTCTAAGATCATTATATTGTTGAGAAGAGCTAAGTCTATCAAAGTTGATAATCTCACAATGTTGCTGTTACTGTCTACAATATTCCCCTGGTTCTGCTCATTTCAATTCATGTAAGTCATTAGGAAATACTTTTTAAAATGCTTTTTGACATATTGACTGGAAAGACCTTGGAAGTCAGAGAGCTTGACATGTTTCCTGGAATAAACATTAGAGGGATTGAGTTCCAATCCACTCACTATGTATGTGTCCTTTGGGCAAATCTAAGTGGTTGGGCCACAATTGATCATTTTAAAAAATGAGAGGATTAGACTTGATTTCCCAGGTCCCTTCTGACACAGAAGACCATGATCCAATTCTCAAGTCTTAGGAGCAAACTGCATCCCAAACACAGTTCCTACCCAAACTCCTTAGTTTGTCCCTCCTTTTCCTAGTCAGAGCTGATGCTATACCTGGGCCTTGATAAGCCTTATCTGATCTTAGGGATATGACTCCACACACAAGGAATGTAACCAAGAATCTCTAATGTTGTTTTCATACTATCCTTCCAGGGAAGAGTTACCATCTCAAATCACTTCTGGTGATTATGTCAGGGCCTTTGGGTGGAGTTCCCAGAATAGTGGAATCCCAGGAACTTGTCTGGAAGGGATTGGCAGCCTAATCTAATGCCAGTGTTTATGGACTGACTGCCCATCTTCCAAGGTCATGGGTAGATCCCTAAGCTTGGTCAATCAGTGAATAAGTCAGTGAATAAATGAAGTTCATAGGATAATAGATTTAGTGCTAGAATTGATGTAGTTACCCATAAAGAGGGTTAGGGTTGCCCGAGACCCCAAAATACCAACATGCCAGGTCCTGCTGAATGAATTCAACTCAAGTCTTCTCAGCCAAAGAAAAGTAAAGTTTATTAAAAGTTCACCATATGGGGTAAACTCTTAGAGAGGCTATCTATGTTAGGTCATTCTATGGCATTCTTACAGAGTAAATCTGTACTAGGGCATTCCATGGTGCTCTCACACCACATGGAAGGAAGATGGGGTCCCATGTACAGAGGAATCTAGGGGTGATCTAGATGAGGAGCCCAGGGAAGGTCTTCAGGAGGAGTCTATGAGGTCAGACTCCAGTAATGAGTTTGGGGAGGGTCTTCAGGAGGAGTTAATGAGGTCAATGCAAGGGTGGATTGATATTTTGATAGGCTCAAGGGTGGGAAGCAGATGGACAATGGAGGGCCAGGCTAGTAACAGAGGTTTGGGCCCAATCACAATGAAAAATCTATGGCCTTTGCAAATGCCTTATCAAGTGGGAAGATTTAATCAGACTTCAAGGGGGTTTCCCAGAGCCTGCACCTCAAAGATTCAAGGGGGCGCCTAGAGCCTGCACCTCATCATTCAGAGATCTGATGGGATGTGCAGAGAGAAGGAAGTGGGCCACTGGGGCTAGAATTCAGAATCCCCAAAAGGGGCTGGTGGGAAATAAGCCAAGGAAGAGAGGCAGGAGCCATGGAGAGTTTCAAATGCCAGGCTCAAGAGTTGTCTCTGTCCTAGAGGCAAAACACAGCTCAGGTACTCCCATCTACAAGAAGCCACTCTGAGTCCACCTCATAATGGGCATCCTTTCCATCTCTTGGCACTAATTTGTATGTGTTTGTCATCTCCTACAATGGTATGTATGCCCAGGACCGTGTCATTTTGTCTCTATCCCTCTAGTTCCAGGTCCAATGCTTGGTATATAGTTTAAAAAAAAAGGATTAATAAAGCTTTGTTTTATTAATAAGGTTTTTAAGTAACAGAGACATGTGGCATGGTCAGTCTTTTGTTTCCAGATGATTATTTTAGCTACTGGGTGTAAACTGGGTTAGAGAGAGGATAGTGGAAGAAGAAAGGCCAATTAGGAGGTGATTGCAATAGTCCCAGTGGGAGCCCCTGAGCCAGGAATAGTAATAGAAATACTGCCACTACTAATGATAATAATTCTGAAGATGACAATAACAGTAACGATGATAGTCATGTTTCTGTACGTACCATTTCTAGGCTTACGAAGTGCTTGATGTTGTTGTGGTTCAGTCCCGTCTGACTCTTGGTGACCCCATTTGGTGTTTTCTTGGCAAAGATACTGGAGTGGTTGACATTTCCTCCTCCAGCTCATTTTACAGCTGAGGAAACTGAGGCAAACAGGGTTAAGTGACTTGCCTAGGGTCACACAATTTAGTAAGTGCCTGAGGCCCAATTTAAAGTCAGAAAGATGACTCTTCCTGACTCCAGGCTCCCTTCTATCCACTGCCCCACTTAGCTACCCTTCCCTTGGTATGCATTGTCTCTCATTTGACCCAGACGACAATCCTGGGAGGTAAGTGCTATAACTATTGCTTTTCTGAAATTAAAATATATTTTACTGGTATCATTTGCATGTCTGTTTTCCTCATTCCCCCAGTGAGTCCCTCCTTCCTTTTCCTCAGAAGTCAACAATAAAAACAAGGGGAAGAAGAGTTAGCAAAGCTAAATAACCTGCTGAAAACAAAGGAGGCGTCTTCCCATAGTTCTGCTTTGGGGCTAAGCTTGGTCATTACAACTTCTTGCATTTGTTCTTTCTACATACATTGTTGTTGCAACTTTTGTCATACCCATTTTAACATTAAAATAACCTGAGGCTCAGAAAGGTTATGTGATTTGTCCAGGGTCACACAGCTGGAAAGTGAAGAAGGTGGATTTCAATCTGTTTCTATCTGACTCCAAGTCCAGAGCTCTCCACTACAATGGGGGCCATATGGGTGGAAAGAAGGGTTCAGGATTTAGATGTAAGATATTTTGGGAGGGGGGGGAGAGGAAGAAAGAATAGGAAAGTATTTATGAAGTATCTATTAGACACTATGCACTAGGGATAAAGACAGTCCCTACCCTCAGGGAGCTCATATGACACTATCTTGCTGTAAGAAATGATGGAGATGATTCCAGAGAAACCTGAGAAGACTTATATTAACTGATGAAGAAGCAAGCAGAACCAAGAGAACAATGTATACCATAACAACCACATTATAAAAACAATTTTGAAAAACTTAGGAACTCTGATCAGCACAATGACCAGCCATTTAACTCTGGAGGACTCAGAATGAAATACAGTACCCACCTCCAGTTAGAGCAGTGATGGACACAAGACTGAGGCTTTTGGGGGAACATGGCTAGTGTAGATATTTATTTAGCTTGTCTATACCTGTTTGCTTCACTTTCCCAGTGGGGATTTGGGGGAAAAGAAAATGTGAAACTAAAAATAAAATAGAATCTTTAAAAAATAAAATAATTTTTAAAAAATTTACTCTCTAATGAGAGAGATACCACATATGGGGTAATAGTGACCAGCTAGGGGTAATTGAGTTTGGTGAGTATGGAAGTAAAAGTGATCAGACTTGGCAACTGATAGGATATGAGGGAGAGAGAAGAGTTAAGTCTGGATTGTGAATGTGGATAGAAGAATGATAGCTTTGTGGCATTCCATGTGTGTGAGGTCATCTCCCAAAGATGAGATAATAAAACTTATTATATAAGTATACACACACACACATACACACACACACACACACACACACACACACACACACACACACACACACGTGTATAGGTAGATGTCTTCCTTAATTGAGCATGGTTCTGACATTTATAGGTGGTGCTGTGGATAGAGCACCAGGCCTAGAGTCAATAGCACCTGAGTTCAAATCCAGCTTCAGATATTTACTAGCTATATGACTCTGGACAATTCACTTAACCCTGTTTGCCTCAGTTTCCTCATCTGTCAACTGAGCTAGAGAAGGAAATGGCCAACCACTTCAGTATCTTTGCCAAGAAAACGCCAAACAGGGTCATGAACATCAGACACAACTGAAATAAAGGTACAACAAAAAAAAAACCAACGATCTCAGGCAAAGCATGTAACTTCTCTGGGCCTCTGTCTCACTACCTTTAAATTAAGGGGACTGGACCAGATCAACATGAATGTCCCTCTTGGCACTCAGCTTATGATCCCTATTATCTTCAGCCCCTTCTCTTCTTTGAGCCTCTCTGAACCTCAGTTTCAATTTGTTAAATGAGAGGGGTTGACCTTGTTAGCCTCAAAGTTCCCAGCTCTAAATCTATGACCCTAAGATCTCCAGCCACTCACTAAGCTGGGAAGTATTCCGGAACAAGGACTGAGGGTGACTCAGACTCTGAATTAAAACTTTTCCAGGCCTTTGAAGTCGACCTTAAAAACAGCACTGTTAAACTGCTGATCAGACTAGCTTTTGGAGGAGAAACAAGCCCCGACATTGATCAAGGGTGAATTTTTAGAATTGGAAGGATTTTAGAGATGATTCAATCCAATGTCCTCCTTTCACAGAAGTGAGGAAACTAGGCCTCGGTAAGGTCAAGGCCAAGGTTGCATAGCTATCTAGTGGCAGGCCTGGGCTGCAACCCAGGCCAACACTCTTCCCATCACAGTATCGCCTACTGAGCTTCTGGTCCCACAAAGAAAGCCTGGGAAGCTCCTTCTCACTTGGATTCTCCTGCACAAATGAGTTTATCCTGACAATACATTTGAGTTGTTTCTAGTAACGGTCCAGTGGGTTCCTGTTTACAATAGCATCCAAATAAAAAACCCCAAAAAACAACTGTGTGAGAGGTTTGCTGTCAGGTCTTCAGAGGCTTTAATAAAGGGACTTGTCATTTTTTCTCCTGCTAAACTTCAGTTTGAGATCACATCAGGATGAGTTCTCATCACCAATAGGCGCACTGAGTTTCTGTCATTTGCATATCTGAACATTATCCTGTAAAAGTCTCCATCACAATATGTTGGGCTTCTCACTCTGATCCCAGGCCTGCCTTTGATGTCCATCATGGTCCAAACAGCCTCCTCCCCCCCCCCATACACACACTCAGCCGCTGAGATCCTTCATCTAACCCAGCTCCATTCTCAGCCCCGGCCCGCCAGCATCCTCAGGGCCGTCTTTATTAAAGCCCCCAGCCACAGGACTTCGCACAGGCTGCCAAATAAATCACTGCTCTGTTCCCATCTCGCCTTCTCTGCCCTCAGCTTTCAATTAAATTTAGACTTCCCTTTTCAAGGCACAACCTCCATGTGCGTGGTTCCAAATGACCTTGTTTCCCCCCTTGCCCACCACCTGGGCCGGCCTCTTATACTCCAGCTCCTGGTTCAAAAGCAGAGAAGCAGGAATTTGCTACAGGCTCTGGGGGCAAACTTGAAGTCTCAAGCTGTTTAAAAAGTCTTTAAAGTGATAGCCAAAAGGGAAAGTAGACTTTTCAGAGAAGAAGCTGGGGGCCTGCATCTCTGGCCACCTGCCTTCAGGAAGAGAAGGGGAGGGGGCAGGACAGAAGAGGGAAGAGTGGGAGAGCAGAGCAGAGCAGAGGAGAGACAGAGAGAGAGAAGAGAGAAGAGGGGAGGAGGAGGAGGAGAGGTGAGAGAGAGAGAGGAGAAAGGAGGAGAGGAGGAGGAGGAGAGGTGAGAGAGAGGGGGAAGAGAGAGAGGAAAAGAGGAGAGACAGAGAGAGAGGGGGAGAGAGAGAGAAGAGGAGAGCAGAGGAGAGGAAACAAGAGGAGAAAGAGGAGGTGAGAGAGAGAGGAGAAGGGTGTGGGGGTAGGGAGGAAGAATTGGTCTTTGGAGTTCTCCACTTCCAGTTTGCTTAATTCCTGCTTTTCTTGTGATATTCTTCACCATTACTTTGACACAAATGAATTGTAATCACTCTATGTCAGGATGAGGAAGTCACCCAAATCAGATTTGAACATCAAAACCTACCTTTATTCTTTATCTCAGCATTCAGCCTCTCTCTTATCAAAGAGTACAGAAAAGTAAGGACCCTGTGGGTGTCATTTGGAATCTGGGCAAACAGCCTGCTAGCTCCCTCCTTTTCCTCCCTCTCCCCCCATCCCAGGCCTCTACAAACCCAAATCATGGATGACGCTATATCCATGGCCCCATCTTGTCCCCATCTTGTCCAACCCTTTCATTTTACAGATGAAGAAACAGAACTATTGTAATCATCTCCTAATTGGTCCCCTGTCTCTCTTCTCTGGAAAACCCATCTTCCGAAGAGCTGCCAAATTCCTAAAGCTTAGGTTTGGTCAGATCAGCCCACTACTCAAAAATTGTCTATGGCTCCTTATTACCTTTGGAATAAAAGATGAATTTAGCCTGGCATTTAATGCCTTCCACCTCTTGGCTACTGCCTGCTTCTCCAATCTTATTTCACAGGTTACCCCTTTTCATACTCTGTATTCCATTCAAACAGGTCTGGTTGAATTTAATTACAGATTTTGCCTTCTAGAAGTACGTGAGAGCTTTATAAATTTAAAAAATTAAGAAATTAGGGGAGCAGTGGCAAAGAATGTGGCTTAGTCTTCAGGAGACTCAAGCAAGATAATTAATGGAAATAAAATATTCCTGGAAAAGACTTTATAAACTTTCATCTAAGTTTGCTATTATTGTATGGGCAGTATGGCTAAATGAATAGGGGATGGCCCTAGAGTCAGGAAGACCAGAGTTCAAACCCTCCCTGTGACACTTACTAGCTGTGTGCTCTGAGCCTCACTTATTTCATGCAGAAAATTGAGATAATATTATCTGTAGTAGCTTCCCCACCAGGTCATAGCCAGAGTGCAATCAGATTGAATTCTAAACTGAGAACATTTCTGAGAATCTAGCCCTCTTTAGAATTAAGGGATAAAGATGTTAATGTATGTGTCTGCTGGATTTTTTTAATGGGCAGCATACATAAAAACATGTCTGAAAGGTGACAAGGGAGTGGTCCTTGGCATTGGTCTGGTTTGTAAAAAGATGCTTCCCCAAAAGAATTCTCTCTCTCTCTTTTTCCCTCTCTCTCTCTCTCTCTCTCTCTCTCTCTCTTTCTCTGTCCTTTCTCTGTCCCTTTCTGTTTCTCTCTGTCTCTCTGTCCCTGTGTGTGTGTCTCTTTGTCTGTCTGTCTATTTCTTTCTCTCATCACTCCTAGGTTTTAAAGAACCTTCTTGAGACTAAAAAAGTTTCAAGCTATTCACAAAACACTTTACCATTTCAGGTCTTCATACAGATATTTCTTTAAAAATGTCTACAATGGGTAGGCATTATGCTTGGTAATAGTGAATACAAAATCATCACTAACTGAAAGGTGTTCATATTTTATCAAGGAAGGTGATTTCAGATTTACTAGTAAGCACCTACAAAGTGTCAGGCACTGTGCAATGTGTTGGTGATTTAAAAGATCTCAAAAATTAAGCAAGAGGCATCTGTTAGCACCTACTATGGGAAGGGAAAGGGATGTGGACAGATATTATGTGAAAGAAGATGCTTGGTAGTTTACCTGTCAGATTTATGGAGAACAGAAGAACTAATGACTAAACAAGAGATAGAGAACATTATGGAATAGAAAACGGATAATTTTGATTATATTACATTGAAAAGTTTTTGTACAAACAAAGTTAATTCAACCAAGATTAAGAGGGAAGCAGAAAACTGGGAAAGAATTTTTATAACCAATGTCTCTGATAAAGGCCTTATTTCTAAAACAGATAGAGAACTGAGTCAAATTTATAATTTATTTCCCAGTTGATAAATGGTCAAAACAGGCAGTTTTCAGATTAAGACATTAAAGCTATCTAGTCACATGAAAAAAATGCTCTAAATCACTATTGATTCGAGAAATGCAAATCAAAACAACTCTGAGGTATCACATCTCACCAGCCAGATTGGCTAAGATGACAAAACAGGAAAATTATAAATGCTAGAGATGTGGGAAAATTGGAATACTAATGTATTGTTGGTAGAACTGTGAACTGATCCAACCATTTTGGAAAGCAATTTGGAACTATACCCAAAGGGCTATCAAACTGTGCACACCCTTTGACCTAGCAATATCACTACTAGGTCTGTACCCCAAAGAGATCATAAAAGTGGGGAAAGGACCCACATACAAAAATATTTATAGAAGCTCTTTGTGTGGTGGCCAAGGATTGGAAATTGAGGGGATACCCATCAATTGGGGAATGGCTGAACAAGTTGTAGTATATGAATGTACTGGAATACTATTGTGCTATAAGAAATGGTGAGCAGGCAGACTTCAGAAGAATCTGGAAAGACATATGAACTGATTGAGTATGAACTGATGCTGAGTGAAGTGAACAGAACCAGGAAAACATTGTACACTGTAGCAGCCACATCGTGCAATGATTGACATTGATAGACTTAACTTTTCTCTGCAATTCGAGGCTCTAAGACAACTCCAAAAAGCTCATGATGGAAAATGCTATCCATATCCAGAGAAAGAACTACGGTGTCTGAATACAGATCAAAGCACACTATTTGCTCTCTTTTTGTTTTGTTTTGCTTTGTTTTGTTTTCGTAGTTCATCCCATTGGTTCCAATTCTTCTTTACAACATGAAAAACATGAAAATATGTTTAATATGACTGCAAATGTGGAGTCTATGTCAGATTGCAGGTATCTTGGGGAGGGGGGAGGAGAAGGAGGTGGAGAAAATTTAAAACTAAACAGCTTGTGGAACTGCATATTGAAAATTAAAATAAATACATTGATTTTTTAAAAAAGAAGATGTTTGGGCTGAGCTTCAAAGGAAACAAGATTTGATGAATGAAAAGGGAAAGTATTTGAAGCACAGTGGACAGCAAGTGAAATGACTTACCTAGATGTTAGTACTACCTATCTACCTACCTACCTATTTATCTATCAACAAGCATTTATTAGTGTTTACCACATGCTAGGTCCTAGGGATACAAAGAAAGGCAGAGTTCATCAAAGTTCAACCTTGAAACCCAAGTCTTCTGCATTCAAGCCCAGTATTCTTCCCTTTGCCCCACATTGCCCAGAGACGACCTATATGGATTGACACATGACACACTTGACCTCTAATGTCACTTCTAGCCCTAAAATACTATGACTCTACTTTGGGAGACAGACCATTCCATTGTTGGGAGTAGATGAGATTGAGCCTAGATCTCCTTTCCAACATTTCCACTCAAGAGTCTTCATCTCCCCCTCTTAGAATTCATAATTTCTGTCAAGACTCAGCTCAGCTTCATTTAGAATGTAAGTTTCTTGAGATCTAGGACGATATTTTTGCCTTTCCTTTATCTGTAGCACTTACTACAATACTTGAGCCAGACTGACCTTCTACATTAAGCTTTTCTTGACCTTTCAGCTCCTATTTCCTTTCCCCCAAGTTACCTGGCATTTATTCTGATTATAGCTATGTACGTACATGTTGTCTCCTCTGGTGGAATGTAAGCTTCATGAGGGCAGGAGTCTTTCATTTTGGTCCTTGTGTTTCTGGTGCCCAGTACAAGATAGGTGATTATAAATGCTTGTCAATTGATCGGTTGAATTGGTCCTAGATCTCAGCTCTAGACTCATGCTATTTTTCAATAGTTATTTAAGGTTTGCAAAGTATTACAAACCCATCTCATTTCAGCTTCACAGCAACCCTGTGAAAGTGTTCTTACTATTCCCATTTTACTGATACAGAAACTAAGGCTCAGACCTAGTCTCCCCCTTCCCCTCACATCTTTCTTCTGAGATCCCCTGCCGTTTTCATAGCATGTATCTTATATGTTCATTTTTGTGTGTGCTTTCTCTCTCTTTGGCATGGGAGTCTCTCGAGGGCAAAGACTGTTTTTTGCCTTTCTTTGTTGCCCCGATGCTTAGAACAGTGCCCGAGCACTTGCTTGTTGACTGACTTAAGTGTCTTGACCACGGTTACATAGCTAGAAAGTGTCTGAGGCAAGATCTAAACCCAGATCTTCTTGCCTCAAAAATTCTATGTTTGCGGAGAAGGAGAAGAAGAAGACACAATGTGTCCCAACGAGCCCTAGTCCAAACCGGAAGCAGATGGTAATAGCTAGTCAATAAGACATATAGAAAAAGCCTTTGTATTTCTACAAAATTTCTTCTCTTTTACTCCTTCTAGAAAAAGATTCCTCGAAAGGAGCCTAGAGGGACTTTTTTACTTCCCTCTTATCATTAGGATCAGTTGGGTAAGCAGCCTCTGTTTAGTAAAGGACGCTGAACAGTTTCCGAACCTAGCTCTCCTACCAGGACCATAGGATTTTTCAGTGGGAAAGGACCTTAAACCCAGAGAGATAGTTCCCACCTGCCTTTGTGCCCTCTCCCCAGCATCATCTTTATTGACTGAACAAAGCTCAGAGAAAGGTGGTCGAGGGCTACAACTAGAATAGAGGCTAGTCTAATCCAACCTCCTTCATCTTGCAGATGAACAATCTCAGTGACTTGAGCCAAATCACACAGAGGCAGAAGGGAGATCTGAACTCAGATCCTCTAACCCCAGATCCTTTCCTTTCCTTGCTGTGCAGTCCTCTAATATAACGACCCCCTTCTCCCGTCGGTGAGTTCCTGCTGGGGCTTCCATTTTGTGGAGATTGCTCAGTTGGCCAACCTTCATTCCCCTCCAGTTTCTCCTTCTGACTTCTTCTGGACACCATACTCCCTAAATGGGTACCTTTCTCCCTTTTTGTGTGTTGTCTTTCCCTATTAGACTGTAATCTCCTGGAGGGCAGGGACTGTCTTTTTTTTCCTCTTGATATTTGTATTCCCAGCCTTTAGCACAGTGCCGGGCATATAGAAAGCACTTAATAAAGGCTTGTTGTCTGGCCAACATTACTCTACTCCAGTATCTGATATCAAGTGAGTGCTTTGTTCAAATAACTTTCTCCGGGGACTTCTAGGTTGATTTTTACAACCACCCTGGAGGCAGGGATCTCTTGAATTTTATAGATAAGGAAGAGGGGATTAAGGCGAAGTCAACTGACTTTCCTATATTTACAAAACCAACCAGGGGACGAGATGGGACCGGCGTCCTGGAGTTCCGGACCTTCTTTTCTCTTTCTTGGCAAACCCTTTGTTTGCCAATAATAACTAGCATTGATATAGAGAAGGCTTGTAAAGTGCTTTGCGTCGTTTTATCTTAAAATACTACTTTAAAAAATAATGCTAGGCTTGCTAGCTAACACTTGCTAGTGTTAAGGGAAGCTTTGGGCTATTCAGGGTCTGCCCGTAAAATCTGAGGACCCTTCCAGTCTGATTTCATGGGCTCTCTTTTTCCAGTCAAACTGGCTTCTAAGTTCCTTGCCCGTAGAGATGATTTCACTCACTGTATTTGCCTCCTCAGAGCCTTGCATAGTGCTTGGAACTATGAGCCAGGCACTTAATAAATTCTTGTTAATCGATTGGATTACACCCAACATTCAATTTCCCACCTTCATTCCTTTGCATAAGTGCCCCCCTCCCCTGTCAGAAAGGCACTCCCTTTATAACTTCCCCTAAGACAATCCCTACCTTTCTTCAAAGTCAGTCAATAAGAATTTTTAAGCACTTACTGTAAGTCAGAAAGACCTGAGTTCAAATTTGATCTCAGACACTTTCTAGCTGTGTGAACCTGGGCAAGTCACTTAACCCTGTTTGCCTCAGTTTCCTCATCCGTAAATGAGCTAGAGAGGGAAATGGCAAACCACTACAGTATCTTTGCCAAGAAAGCACCAAATAGGCTCACAAAGAGTTGGACATGACTGAAATGACTTAATAACGAATGTACAAATAAGATATATATAAAATAAATTGGAAAAAATCAGCAGAGAGAAGACAATAGCATTAGAAGGATCAGAGAAGACCTCTCATAGATCACGGGATTTTAGATTGGACTTGAAGGACACCAGGAGGCAGAGATAAGGAGGGATATCACTCAGTCTCAGGTACCACCTCCTCCACTATGGGTCCTCTTGGGCAGCTAGGTGTTGAGAATTGGAGTGGAGGAAAGATTTCAGTTGAAATCTTCTCTTAGACATCAGCTGTGGGTCACTAGCAAAGTCACTTCCATTCACAGCCTCAGTTTGCACATCTGTAAAATGGTCATTATAATCATAGCACCTACCTCACAGGGTTGTAGTGAGAGTCAAGTAAGGTAACTTATATAAAGCACTTTGCAAGTCTTAAAATTATATACAAATACAAATTATTATTATTATTACAACAGTATTCTCCCTCTAAAAGTTATACGAAGATAACAACTGCTCGCACTTACGCGACTTTGGCGTTTACAGAACGCTCCCTCCCACAACTGCCCAGTGGGGAAGAGTAGTTATAATATTACTGCGCCCTTTTCCCAGATGAGGAAATGTAACAGTGAGAGACTGACAAGTCTGAAGTCGGAACAACTGGAGGCTGGAGGAACCCCAAGCCCCGCCGGCACAAATCCTCTGGAGCTGTGCCGCTGAAGCTGGAAAAGCCCGGAGTGTACAGAATCTCCCACTCTTAGAGGTGAATGTCTAAGCCTTAGCAGGGCTGCCTGAAGGACTGACCCACAGTCACACAGCTATTCATTTCAGTGGACACATAAATTTGTTAGGCACTGGGTTAAGTTCATACTGAGGGTTAAGAGAAAGAGTGAAAATAATCCCTACCATTTACATTCCTTAAAAAATATTTTTAATAGTTCCCTTTCATTTTTAATGTCCCCTAAATTTCCTCTTGTAATCCACCTCCCTCTTCCTCCCGAAAAGCCATTCTCATAACTGAATTCTTTAAAAGAAAATGAGGAAGAGAATACAAAATTCAGAAATCAATGAATGCCTAGGTCTTTAAAATCTAACATTAAATGTGTTGTACCACACTCATGGACGGCCCCTCCCTTTCCTACCCCTGTTCTCTAATGTCTCTCATATGGGTCCCAGCTTGTTCTTGATCGTTTCACATTGATTTTTCTTTTTCTTTTGGGATTGTTTAGTTTGGTTTTGCAGCAGAAGGTAGTTCATGGAGGAAGGACACCAGCAGTTGGGACGTGACCAGATCAGGTCTCCTGTTGAAGGGAATACTTGAGCAGACTGTTGGAAGCTTGGGCTTCTAGGCAGAAAAGGTGGGGAACTATGACTCTGGAACACTGCACGAATAAATACTACGTGATTGGTTGATAAATTGGCTCCTTCTGCTGAACTGCATTTTTCCTTTTATTTTTCATATTTCAATATAATTCAAAATTTCCATATAATTTCAAAGATGGATCTTTGGGTGAAGCAGAGGAGAGGAATGATTGATTTCAAAAGTAAACATCAAGACAAATTTAAAATGCTTGTTCCTTGATCAACTTATTGATTAATCAATTAATCAATTCAATCAACATTGGCCCAGTACTAGGTGCTCAGAATACAGACAGAAATGGAACAGGCCATTAGTGCTCGAGTGGAAATGAAAATTGCAGAATTTGAGGACTCCTTTCTTTTCTTTTCTTTTTTTACTTAACAAAGTCTTGTTTATTGTTTAATGATAATTAAATGATTCTAATTTCATTAGAAATCTTCCTTGAAAGAATATAGTTGGAAATATTGCCATTACTGATTAATTTCTAATTATGTACCTGTACCCCATCTAAAACCTCACAATCTACTTTGACTCCTAGTGAAATAATAGGTCTTTGGAAAAGGGGAACCAATGAATCTTATGACTTATCTGAACCAACACTTTTTCAAAAAGGGAGAGATTTCTTGATTCAAATATGACCTGATTTTTAAAAAGAGGAGAGTCATATGAAGGGATTTTGATTCAGACTCTGAGAGACGTTAAGGATAGACTACAAACGCTTTAGAAGAAAGCATCTTTTTCTTGTTCTTGTTTGTTCTTTTTTAAAATTAAGTTTTATGTTTATTTTTAGTTTACAACATTCATTTCCACATGATTTTGAGTTACAAATCTTCTCCCTGTCTTTCCCCTACCTCCCACCCTAAAACAATGATCCCACTGAATACCCCCTTCCCCAATCTGCTCTCTCCTACATCCTCCCCCACACCCCCACCAACCTTCCGGTAGAACAAGATGGATCTCCATACCCCAGTGCCTGTATATCTTATTTCCTAGTTCTTTGTAAATAATAATAATTTTTTTTAAACATTTGATTTTAAAACTTTGAATTCCAGATTCTTTCCCTTCTTCCCTTGTCACCCACGCTTCCTGGGAAGATAAGCAATTCAATACAGGTGGTACATGTGTAGTTATGCAAAATATTTCCATAGTGGATATATTGTGAAAGACTGACTATATTTCCCTCCATCCTATCCCACCCACCCCCACTTGTTCTGAGGGCTCCTTTCTTGAAAGTTACCCATCTCTGCTAGGACTCCCGGCTCAGTGATGGCTGTGGAATCATTATCTTCGCCCTCAGCCTTTGAATTAATCCTTCTGGATTGCTTTTCCTCAGTAATGAGGATCAGTCTGGTCTGTTGATTGGAATATTGCTGGTCATCCCAGACTGGAAGTCTAATTAGCCTGTGCAAAGAGGCCGTTTCCCGGGCTTCCTTCAAGGCCCAGCTCAGATCACACCTTCTTCTGGAGGCTGCCCTCTTCCCCCTACCCCCACCCCCATCTCCTCTGTCCCCAAAGCTCCTAGATAAGCTCTCAACTACTCTGTATGTATATCTCTTGTATGTACATAGTTATTTACATCAGGTCTCCCCATTAGAATGTGAGCTCCTGCAGGGTGGGAACTTGTGTTTTTGCCTTTTTGGGTAATTACTTAATAAACACTTGTTGACTGACTAACTATAGAGTCACTTCTAGGACCAGATATGTACCAGCCATCTTGGGATCCCTCCATCTGTCTTTGCAGGGGCCATCTCTGAGCTTGGACCACAAATTCCCGGTAGTTAACAGAGCTTGTGCTTTCAAAGTGAGGAGGGTGGAGTGAGAGGAGGGAGACTGGGATTGATTTAAACTGCTGGCCAGCAACTCCCTCTGCTTCTATAGTGACATCGGTAAAGCCTTTCCCCTGGTTCTGTTTGGGGTTATTGTTCTGGGGCAATCATCCATTGAAAATCCATCCCTTCAGCTCATTATATAGTCTTCATCGGAGGGGAGCAGGACTGTTTCCTGCAGCTCGATTTGGGTGCTAATTACCTGCTCGAACACCTTGTAAATACCTCAGTGAACTTGTCAAAGGGAAGAAAGCACCTTTGGGGGACCTGGCATGTCCTCCTTTTAATTCCACAGTCACTGCAGGAAAAGCAGCCCCAGGCTTGCTGGACCCCTCTCTCTCTCTCTGTGTCTCTGTCTGTCTATCTGTCTGTGTCTTGGTTTCTTTCTAACTAGCTGAGCTCCTCCCCAAACACTCCCCCACTGCTCCTCTCCCCCACTCCCCTCACTTCCCACCCTCCCACCCCCCAGCCAGGCCCAGTGCCCAGGCCTGGCTGAATTGCAAAGGGATGTTTACGAAAAGCAATTTCCTCATTTGCAAAAAGTTCCAACCCAACCCTCTCCCTCCTTCCCAACCCCCCACCTGCTTTGCCCCCCTGCCTTCCCGTTCCCAAGCCAAGAGGCCTGCAAACCCAGGCTGGAGCCTTCTTTTGCAAATGTTCACCTGCTCGGTCCTCAGGAAAGCATCTTTAAGTCAGTAAATAAGGTTCTATACAGACTTGCACGCGCGCGCGTGCACACACACACACACACACACACACACACACAACACTTTACTTCTAGACTTTAAGATATGGATCTTTTTATCAAAAACAAAATTCTTCAGCCACTAACATCCACTGGGAACAGGACATTTTGGAGAATATCCCTTTCCTCTTTTCTCCCTACCCCGATAAAATATAAAAATAATGTTTTATTCTTGGGGGGAGCTGAACCATGCACAATTGATAAGAGCTCTGATTATCTCCACCTCCTTACATCTCAACACATTCCTTAAAACAAGCTCCAAGGATTATGGGTGGGTAGGTGTCCTCTCAAACAAAAATAGTCAAATGAGTCTGAGGGGATAGGGGATGGAAGAGAGACAAAAAGGAGGGGGAAGGAAGTTCAAAAGCTCACCAAAAACGGACTTGTACCCCTGGTTACTCCAGATCTTTCCTGGTCTCAGAGCTCCATGACCAAGAGTCTCTGGGTGTAATGGAAAAACACTAGTTTTGGAATCACTTAGAATTCAGTTTTGAACCTGGGTTCAAATCCTGACTAGGTCACTTGCTGGATGCTTGACCTTGGATAAACCAGTGAATTTTAGATAGTCTTCCAAATCTAACGTGAGGGCAAATCTGAACTCTTAGTAGATATGGGATTTTTCTCGATAAAATGAAGGATCCAGAGTGGCATTTACCTCAGTTTCCTCATCTGTAAAATGAACTGGAGGAGGAAATGGCAAAGCCTTCCAGTATCTTTGCCAAGAAAAACCCCAAACAGTGTCACAAAGACTCAGACATGACTCAACAACAACACAACTTACAAACAAGATGTATATATATATATATATATATATATATATATATATATATATATATATATATATATACACACACAAAATAAATTGGAAAAAATCAGCAGAGAGAAGGCAATAGCAAAAGGCCTCTCAGAGAACAGGGGATTTTAGATTAGACTTGAAGGAAGCCAGGAGGCAGAGATGAGGAGGGAGATCACTCAGTCTCAGGTACTGCCTCCTCCACTATGAGGTCTCTTGGGCAGCCAGGTGGTGGACTTGGAGTTGAGAAAAGACTTCATTTGAAATCCTCTCTCAGACACTAGCTATGTTACTTCACTTCACAGCCTTAGTTTCCATATCTGTCACATGGCAATAATAATCATAGCACCTATCTCACAGGGTGGCAGGGAGGTTCAAGTGAGATAAGTTATGCAAAGGACTTCGCAAATCTTAAAGTGACATGTTTCTACGTCCACTATTAGTGAGCCTAGGAACTTCCTTCTCTACATGACTTCGGGGGATTCTTTTCAACTCCACATCTGTGACAGCAACAGTGTTAAGAAAGGACTGACTAACTGTAGGATTGAAGGACACAAGTCAAAAATGACTCAGAGTCCAAGCCTGGACCACCTGGAAGATGACAGTGACGTTGACTAAACTTCAGAAGTAGGAGACATGCGGATGTACAGAAAAGAGAGGAATAAGATATTCTTTGTTGCCTCATGTGGAAGTATACCATAGATGATGGATGCATTGCTGGAAGGGACCTGTAGCTCAATAGAATCATTTAAAATGGCCCTTCCCTGAAAGTTGAGGAGTCCCCATTGCAAGATGCTTTTAGAGCCTTATTTCCATAAATGGGGGAAAAAAAAAACCTAAATGTGAACATCTATTAGATTGAGACTTTGGAAAAACCTTTATTGAGTGAGTTCCTGTTATGAGCAAGGCACCATACTTGGAAAGAAATACAGAAAGAGATAACTGACAAGACAAGGCATTATGGGATGGCAATATAATCCTGGAATACGTTTACTTTTTTTCAGAATACTTGCCTATTTCCTAACTATGAGGGCTCAAGAAACTGGGAGACAACAGTTTTTCTTGGTCTAGGGGACAAATATAGTTAATTATTAATCCTCCCATTAGCCTTCATTTTCCTTACTTTTTGTATTTCATCTCATTACTCTACTAGGAGATTCAGGGGTACTAAATAGGGCTGTCTCAGTCAGGAGGACCCGAGTTCAAAATTTGTCTTGGATAGCTTTTCTCCAGTAGTTTGACTCTTGGAGAATCACTTAAGCCCTCTTTGCCCCCAGGCTCTAAATTCCAGATTCGTAGTTTTTCTGCTTCGCTAGATCTGTCTTCCTAATAAGAGAGTTATCTATTCAAATGAAATAAAAGAAAAGAAATATGGATAGAAAAGGAGAGAGACTGGAGTCTAACCCTGAAATAGCCTTGACTAGTGGAGAAGGACTGGACTAAAGTGGTTGTGTTATGAGAGGAAAGAAAGGAAAGAATATGAGAGAAATTTAAAGGAATAAGGTAGACAAGACGATGGTATTCGAGGCATTAGAAAGTATGAAAAATGAAGTGTTGCTCTGAGATTTCCAACAGGAGTATCTGGAAGCATGGCAGTGCCCTTGACAAAAAGAGTGAAATTCGGAAGGATGGTGAGTTTCTGGGAAAGATAATGAAATTTTTTTTAGCCCTGTTGAGTTGGAGATGATTATGAGACATCCAGGTGGAGACACCTATCAGAAACCTATCAGTGGAGATGTTGGAATGGAGTGAGATGATAGATAGCTCTATAGAAGAAGCAGTCAGTCTGCATAGAGATGGTAACTGAACCAGTGGAAACTGGTGAGGAGAGAGAGAGACAGAGACAGACAGAGACAGACAGGGGGAGAGAGTCAGAGACAGAAAGCCAGAGACAGAGAGAATCAAAGCCCATGTTAACTCAAGTCCAAAAACTTAATTGCGGAGTCTAAAATTTTCTTGCTATTAACTTTGGCAAATCACTTGACTTTTGATATCCTCAGTTCCTCCAAGTGAAAAATGGGCATAATATTTGCATGCAATTGTATTCTTACACAGAGGTGGTATCAGGATGCCAGTGGAAGAAAGCTGCTCCACACAGTGGGTGCTTCCATCACCAGCCATAGGGGCCTGGGAGTTGGAAGGGATCTTAGAGGACATTCAATCTAAAATCCTTCATTTTGCAGATGAAGAAAGTGAAGCACAGGAAAATTAAGTGATCTACCCAGGTCATTCAGCTAGTTAGCGTAAAAGGTGAGTTTGAACTCCAGGCTCCACTCTCCACTAAGCCACAATACCTCAGTGACTTCCTCCCTACTCCTTTCGCCTGAGGTCATTGCTTGCAGGGGAGAAAAAGGAAATGTTTCTGAAGAACAATTATAATAATATCTGTTTCCATAATCTAAAGAAAGCTGTTCAATTCTCCACATTGTTTTCTTTCACTGGAGGTGACAGCTCATTTCCAAATAGAGATTGAACCCTGTTTTTCCACTTTTTGCAGCTTAATGAGTCTCTCTGGCTTCCAATCACTTCTCCTGGGGGAGGAATAGGGAGAAGGATGTCTTTCTAGAGATTTCACATTCCTGCCAACTCTGAAGTGAGCTTAGTTACTGTCTCCCAAGGTGAGAGGAAGCACGGCAAAATGGGGACAAAAAGAGACACAAAGTCAGGGAGACCAGGCACTTAATGGGACCCCCAGTAAGTCACCTGATCTCTGTGAGCCTCGGTTTCCTCATTTGTAAACTGGAGATCATAAGCAAACTCATAGTCATTGAAAAGTGATCGTACTTTTCAATGACTATGACAATGTTGTTTTACAGGCAGCTAGGTGGCCCAATGGATAGAGTGATGGGTCCTGGAATTAGGAAGACCTGAGTTCAAATCCAGCTTCAAACACTTAATTGCTATATGAGCTTGGTCTCTGCCTCATGTGTAAAAGAGGATAATAATAGCACCTACCTCGAAGGGTTGCTGTGAGGACCAAATGAGATAGTATCTGTAAATCCCTGACACATAGTAAGCACTCTATAAAGGTGAGCTCTTATTAATAAATAATACCCACCGCCCAGGTTTGTTGTGAGAATAAAATGAGATAATATTTGCAAAACAATTTGCAAACCTTAAAGTGCTACATGAATTCTAGCTATTCCTGTTCATTGGGGAGACTTTATAACGCAATGTAATCTTTGCAGGGGGCCAGTTAGAGAAGCTCCTCATCAATAAAGAATTATTTTTCTATTTGGATTCTGCGCAGGGCGTCTTCCCAGAGGCTTGCGAATACCTTAGATGAGGATATGTGTCTTCTCAATTAGGACTTTGCTCTATTTGAATGCACTTAGCACAGCGCCTAGACACAATTGTTATGCTCCTTGATGGACTGATTGATTGAAGCCAAGAATTTGTTATAATCATATGCCTGGGAGATGCTTTGTTTGAGGAGAATCTTTAAGGCTACATTTTGTTCTAACAAGTTAAATGCCTTTTTGAAGAAAACAAACAACTGACCCAGCGAGGATTTATATTCTCTATAACTCTCAGTCAATTGTACAACTGTAAAGATGTGGTCTGTTGCAGAAAATCATCTGTGAAAATCTTCCTGTTCTCATTTTATGTTTTCATCCAGGATATCCTTGATGGGTACCTGGACAACACTCTTAAAATGATAGAGAAATTATTAAGTGGACCTATGGGCAGATAACTGCTAGTGCCTTCTCAGCCCTCTTTGGGGGGGACACTAGTACCCTTCTTTGTTGTGGCAGTGGAAAGCTGCTCCTTCTGTATCCTTGACCAAAGAATGCTATGATGATCAGGGAAAGTCTTCCTCTTTGAAAAGAGAGACTGTCTGGAAGGATGCACATGGAGCAGTGAGGAAGGGGAAACAGACTGCCATGGATGTACCTTGGCAGTCACTGAGGTGACATGTTACAGTCATATCACCCTCACATATATGCTGAGAGGTGAGATACAGAGAACCAAAAATCTTAGATTCAAATTCCACTTCTGATATATATTGGTTCTGTGACTCCTGAACAATACACTTGATATCTCAGTATCTCAGGCAACTCTGTAAGAGTAAAGATTGCAAAGAAAGTACCCTTTCTTGATAGAGACAATTTCCTCATCCATCTGTATCATTCCCTCTATCAGTGAAATCCAAGGTTCAGTCCCAATTCCTTTTCCTAATACTCCTCTTAATGTTTTCTTCATATTTAGAATCTTCTCCTCTTAGAAGTATCTCAAAAAATGATCCCAGAATATCTTTAAAATTGTATTGTCTTCTGCACAGAGCTTTTCTCTTAGAAGAAACTGCTCTCAGAACCTTCATCTATCTCTTAAAGTCACTATTGTATGTCCCACAAAAAGTATTGAGAAAGTAGACTCCAAATGCATTAGCCGCACAATTGTAGAATAGATCACAATAGAAATGCTAGCAGATCTGTTCAGTTTAACATCAATTTGTTATCCTCCTTCCAGTTCCTTACTAGAGCTTTTAAGGCAGTCTGGCTAAGTAAAGTCAAATACCAAGCTCTGTACTAGATTATCTTTCCCTTGCCAATACCCTCCATCCTCAGAATTGATTTTCACTATAATAATAACAATCTTCTGTGATGCTCTAAAATGTTTTGCAATTAAGGTTGCTTTCTAAATCCATATTAGCCCTAGGTACCATTTGTTGGGTATGGTGTATTGAGGGTTCTTGTTGAAGTAGGTAATGGACTATTAAACTAGATTAAGTCTCAGACACCAGAAGTTCTTTATGTTATCATTTTGTTTTGGGTGAGGCAATGGGGTTAAGTGACTTGCCCAGGGTCACACAGCTAGTAAATGTCTCAGGCAGATTTTGAACTCAGATCCTTTTGACTCCAAGGCCAGTGCTCTATCTAGTGTGCCACCTAGTTGTTCCCCCCCCCACCCTCAACACACACACACAAAAGTTCTTTCAACTATATTTAAACCTTGGTAAAACCTGCCAGATCTTGTGTTTAATTGGTCCTGCCTTTGGAGGTCCTGGGTCCCCTCAAGCCCAAGATGAAGTAACAAAGAGAGACTTTGAAGGAGATGTTTAATGAATCAGAGGAAGCATCAATAGTGCAGTTATTTGATTCTATCAGTCTTTTGAACTTGTCAAGCACTTAGTAATGTTTCTTAAGCCTTATAAGCCTTCCACTCTTCCAGGAAGTAGGAAGAGAGTGAGCCCCATCATTTCTGTTTCATGAATATGTAAACTGAGGTATAATAAGTTCTTGCCTGAGGTTTCCCAGCCCACAACCTGCAGAGGCAGTTAGTTTAAGCAAGAGCCTCTGACTCTTTATTCTACAAGTCTTAAAAAGACTGGGCTTTCCTGAGAAGCCCACTTACACAATTTTACTTTTTAAGAGGAAATTCATAGCTTATATTCTGATCAACAGAGACGAGAGAGCAAAAATCACTTTTAGTTATGTTTACTGTGCCATTGGGTGATAGATATGTTGAAAGGGGAAAAAAAAAACAACAAAGAACAATGTCTTCTGTGAAAGAGAGTAATGGCTTCAAAAAACATATTGAAAAAAACATATTAGAAACTTTTTTCATTTAGAAATTATTTGAAATTTGAAAAATCTCCTTCTTAGATTTTCAAGCATCCCTTGATTCCTCACCAAAATTCAATTTTACACTCCGTATATGCTAGGCCCTGGCATTTATTTAAATAGCACAGCCCGCTAAAAGGATGTAATATATATTTACTGTCAGGGCTATGAACTCCTTTTCAGCTGTATTGTTCTGTGGAGAAACACCAATGTAGCACAACTTATGGTTTGAATCAATGTCACTGACAAATTATGAAGTCTGAAAAGCAGCAGAGGCCAACTCAAGAGTCAGAAGAGCATGAGAAGGAAGCATTTGGGAGGAATCGTGGACAATTCAGGCGGGTAGATCTGCAGGGAGCTCCAGAACTCAGAAGGACTCTGTTGGAAGCAATGGACCAAGGGTCCTGGTCATTCCATGTCAATCAGACAAACAAACAGCCTCCCCCACCCCCCTACCCCAGCTGGGAGGGGGGGGGGAGCCGGTGGGCACATGACACATGCAGATGGTACTCTCTGAAAGGGGCTTTTGCTTGGGAAACACCTGCAGGAATTCCAAAACCAGTGGAATGCGTTCCAGTTGGCCACCGACAAGCCCCCAACTGCCCCACATTTGGATCCCCTACTCAGTAAAGGAAACCCAAAACATGAAAAAAAAAAAGTAGTAAAAATAAAAAATCACCTGGTCTTAGAATCAATATTCCATCTCAGTAGCTGGGGGGGGGGGGGGGGAGAGTTGAGAGAGAGATAGAGAGACAGAGACAGACAGAAGGACAAAGAGAGAGACAGAGACCAAGAGAGAGAGACAGACAGAGAGAGAGCTACAGAGGGAGGGTGAAAGAAAAAGAAAAGAGGAAAGACAGAGGGACAGTTGGTACAGGGGAGGGAGATAGACACAGAGAGATAGAGGGGAGAGAGGAGAGGAAGTTAGATCAAGAAGAGACAGAAGAGAGAAGACAGATACAGAAACACAGAGAGAGAGAGAGAGAGAGAGAGAGAGAGAGAGAGAGAGAGAGGGAGAGAGAGAGAGGGAGAGAGAGAGAGATCAGGCTGGAAATGCTTTACACCAGCTTAAGAAATGAAAAAGGAAGTTTATTAAAGAACTGATGGCATTTTAAAAAAATCACATTAAATGGTTTTAAGCAAATGAATAACTGACATTTTTTGTAGCACTTTAAATGTTGTAAAGTCCTTTGAATAATTATCTGATTTGAACCTCATAACACCCCCTGTGAGGAAGACATTACAAATGTCATCACCATTTTTCAGATTAGGAAACTGAGACTCAGCAAGGAAAAGTAACTTTCTTGGGAGAGGACAGCTAGCAAATTTCAGAGGCAGGATTAAAACTTGGGTCTTCCTGACTCACTCTCCGATTCACTTGCATGTCATGGCATCACCTCCCTGATGCCAAGGTCTTCTCCGAGAAAGAAGGGCAAACGACAGTGACAATCAGGACCAACTCCAGGGCCAGCTCTCTGTCTCTCTTTCTGTCCCTTGCTTTCTCCCCGCCAAAGCCAGCCTCTACCCTTCCTTCCATCTCTCTCATAAACAGTGCTGTACAAACAAAACTTTAGCTCACCCTGAAATGGGATTGCAAAGGTTTCTCCTAACGCTATGTCTCGGGGATCTTGTATCAATGAAACTGATACGGGAACTGTTTTTGTATCCCTACTGCCCAGCTCAGTGCCTGGCACGCAAGGTAGGGAGTTAACAAATTCTACTTGAATGAATAAATATGTGTACATGTTGTCTTCTGGTAAGAAGACCAGAAACTCCCAGAAGGCAGGATCTCTCCGATTTTTTGTCTGCGTTGCCCGGGTGCGAAGTAGTTTGGGGCACACGGCATACTTTAATAAACCTTTTCGGAATGCAATTATTGAACTGGAATTGCCTCCCTGGAGGAGTGTCTGACTTGCTCACCGCGAGCTATTCGATAAAGTGGCTACATTAAAGAAAATAAAGTTTCCTCTGTCTATTTCCTAGAAGCAGCCCCCTCCCCCAAAATTCTCGTAGTTACTCATTTGAATTTGTTGTTGCCAGAAAAGAAGATATTAGCAAGGAGATTAAATTCATGATCGATGGAAAACAGCCCCCAGGGCCTCTCCCAGGACCTAGGGAAGGTGGTACCATGCTCTCGGAATTCGTCCTCTGAAACTACGTTCAACGCGAACTCAGATCTATGGTGTTTTTAAAAAGTTAATTAGCAGGAATAAAAAGCCAGCGTGTTCCAGTGCCAAGGCCTGCCAGAGTTGCCGCTTATTCCCCCCTTTCTCTGGTTGGGTCAGAGTATATGCAACTTTTCTTTGGGGGATGGGAAGCGGGCAGGGAAGAAAGGGGGTTCAAAGGAGCAGGATCTTGGGACTCAAAGCCCCACTCTAAATACATCGAGGGCACCACTGGGGGAGAAGGAAGGATGGCACCGAGCAGGGCTGCCCAGCATCAAATTAGAAAGTTTGGGCTCCTAAGAATGGGTTGTGTTGTTTGTGCCTGGGTTCTGCAGCTGCCTCTCTCCCTCTCTCTTTTTGGTGGTTTATTACACACAAACTCCTAATGAATGGGAGCTGCTGTCTTACAGTACACCACCCTTACAGGACTTATCTCTAGGCCTACCACAGATTTGACTGATCAACAGCAGGGCACCACCATCATAATTCTTCCTAGAAACAGGAGGATAAAAAGGGGTTTGTTGGAGGTTGGCTGGGTCTGCCCAGAATCCTGCCTGCGGGGCCTGCCGATGTCATCACTAGCCGCTCCGCTCTCTGGCCTAATAAGGTACAGAAACAATGATTGTTCACTTGTTGGAGGAGCCGCAAGGACCAGAGCCGTGGAAAGTGCAGGCAGCGGGGCACCCATCCAAGTGGGATTAAGGCCACAAATGCAACTTTATAAGACTGTCTGGGTGGCAGGAGGAGTATCTGCAGTGGAAAATCCAGTTTAAACATAATTTATGACTTGTCATTCATAATTAGGGGCGCTTGTCATTGTGAGGGAAAGTGTTGCATTGTGTCCGGCTGATTTCGATAAGTATTTCTATAAGCTCCTTATATGTTATCATAGCTCATGGGGAACGACCAAAAGATAGTGAAAGCACAGAGGAAACAGCAAAGTGAAAACTAGAAGGATGTGGGACTAGCCTAGAAATATGGCACTTGGGAAAAGGCAGTGGAGGGATTCTTTTCTGGGCTCCGAGGTCTGAGAAGTCGAGGCCCCCTCCCCCACTTTGAATCGTTTCTCTAAAGGGATTGCAGCATTGATGAAACACTGCCCACCCCTTCTGCCAATTTGTCCCATCGGAAGTGCAGAAATTCATGCATGTACCTTCTCAAAAAGCAGAATGCAGTTAAACCCATTTGACAGAAGAGGAACTGGAGACGTCATCAGATAGTTAGAATTATGGAGCAAAAGGTTGTTCTTTTTAGAATAACAGCAGATTCTGGTCCTATAAATGTGAACCCCAAAGTAGCCTTGTGAATCCAGCAAATCAGGAACTAAACCATTATCAGGTAGATGTTGCTCTCAATTGCCAGGACCTAGCATTGATTAAAAACAAAACAAAACAAAATAAAATAAAAAACAAACCAAAAAAAGATGAAGTTTTTTTTGTTTTTAAAAAACATAAAAATGAAGGCTGAGGTTTTTTTTTAAGGTGAATGTCACCACGTTGCATACTCATAATCTCAAAACTACACAGAATAAAAAGTTTTCACCAAATAGTGATCAAGCAGAAAAAATAAAATAAAATAATGGGGGGAATAAGGTGAGGTCCACACCACTTATTCTTGTCCTCTGTGCTACTGTAAGTGTCCAAAAGGATGTTTCCACTGAGTCTGTAGATGAACTTAGTTTTATTCAATGACAAGCAGTCATTTGGTACACCTTAGCAATGGTCTGTAGAGCACTAAATATAAAATAATTGCAGGACACTGATTTATTCTCAGACCATTTCCACATACACTGCATCAAAAAATATGGGGAAAAAATGAGGTAGCAATGAGTCACTTTAAAAGCTTTATTTTTAATAAAGAGACAAAGTGGCTTGCTAGAGGCTTGTCCTTTGAGTCAGGAAGACCTAGGCTCAACTCCTCCTCCCCCCCAACTAGCTTCGTCATCATGGGCAAGCCACTGAAATCAGCCAACGAACCCTGATAGCTCAGTGCAACCGTTATTATTCTCATTTTATAGATAAAGAAACTGGAGCTGAGGAAATGTAAGTGATTTGTCCAAGGGTCACACAACTGAAGTAGAATTTAAACCCAGATCTTTCTGGCAAAAGCTAGCAATTGAAAAAAAAATCAACAGAAAATGGTCTCTACTATACTTGGATTCTGTTTATCTCTGGAATAAGGGGGGGGGGGAGGAGTTATTAAAAGGATATTAGCACAATGAACTTAAGCTTTTTGGAGTCTGCTACAGTAGCCCTATGTCCGAGAGAGGGAGGAGTATGCTTGGCTGAGGCTCCACAACATTCTAAATGGAGGTTTTGTTCCAAGACCACAATGACCTAAATTCATCATGGCGGACTTTTATGGGGATCCATGGTTAAATAGTGTCTAATTATCTTAATATTATTTAACAGAGTTTGATCAGTCTGTTAACCAATGCTGTTCCATGAGTAAAGTCTCCAAAAAAAAATGTGTTTTTTTCTTCAAAATTTGGGTTTCCCCCAGTTTTTTGCACAGCTGACTTATTTTGTACTTCTACTGAAGTACTGTAGGTATCATTTTAGAAAAAAGATCAGTACTGAAAATGATGTATTCATCTTTTTTTGCTCTCCCCCAATAATAAAAAGAGCAAGTTATACAGCTGTTTCTCCCATACCCATAACATTTAAGATTCAACTGAACCTATGTTTCTGATGTGTTCTAATTATTGCTGGCATTTCAAATGTTCACTAAGTAAATTGATCTATGTATGCATTCACCATTGCAGTCTTTTCTCCTTTTCCTTTCTACCTAGGGAAACTTTATGCAGCACACAGCCTAATCTTGCCTTCTATTTACTGGGAGGAGCAAGTGACCCCATGCCTATCAGTTTTCTCATCTGTAAAATGCTGATAATAATTCTTTCTCTGGGCAGAATCTCCCAGGGCTGCTGATGCAATCAAATGAATGAGGGATAGGAAAATGCTTTGAGCACCACACTGACCTGAGGTTTTAGGATCAGAGACTTTGGGAGTTGGGAGATACCATGCAGAGTCATGGGAGAGATCACGTAGTGTCACCCCCTCCCTCATTTGAAACAGGAGGGAACCAGGGTCTAGGGGTCCAATGTAAATATTGATAGAGTCAGAGATCTTGGGTTAGAAATCTGGCTCTGCCTAGCTGGGGACAAGTCACTCCCTCTCATTGGAACTCAATTTACTTCTCAGCAAAATAAGAGGGTTAAAAAAATAAAATAAGGAATTGGACAAATAAAATGAAGGAGATGGATCAGAGGATCTCTATGATCCTTTCTACTTCTAAATCTATGGTTCTAAACCTGTGGGACATGCTCAAGGCTATGTTGGTCATAGGTAGCAAAGTTGAGACTAGAGCACAGGTCCAATACTCTTTCCTCTACCTCATGTTACCTATTCTCTCTCTCTCTCTCTCTCTCTGTCTGTCTCTCTGATATAGTTACCTCTATCCATTAACTATTTATCTATCCAAACTATATCTATTCAAACTGTCATCTATCTATCTATCTATCTATCTATCTATCTATCTACCTACCTACCTACCTACCTAAGTAATCTATCATTTATCTATCCATCATCTATTTATGTCTCTCTCTCTATCCATCATCTCTCTTCTCTTTCCTTTCTCTCCTCTCTCTATCTCTCCATGCGTTGAAGAAGAACGGTCAATAGGGTTTCACTTTTGTCTACTGTCCTAAGTCCTTGGCACAATGTCTGACTCTGAGCAGCTTCTCAATAAAGGTCTGTTGATAGCCTTGTTGGCTTTTGGGGCTATTGTACTGAATCTCTTTAAGCTCTATACCCAGTGGGGGGAAAGGAGGGAAGGGAAGTGCCAATTTCTTTCCCACACACAGGTTTTCATATTCCAGGAAGGTTATGACTCACTCTAATATATTTTGTAGTTTTCTTAGGGTCAGATTTGTCCCTTTTTGAGCTGTAAGAAAAGCCCAGCTGCAGGAATTATTAAAGGAATCCATTGTACTGTGAACTTAAGCCCCCTACAATGCTAACACACTGACAAGCAAGTGGACCTTTGGCTGAAGAGACTCAAAGCCTATAGAGGATGAAGTCCTAATCACAATAATGACAACTCACACTTTTAAGAGTACTTTTAGATTTACAAACAGTTTAAGGATTATTACCCCCTTTTTCCAGAGGAGGAAACTGAGGCAGAGATTAAGTAACCTGTCCAGGGTCACACAGCTAGTAAGTGTCTGGGGCCAGACTTGAACTCAGATCTTCTTGACTCTAGGCCCAGCACTCTATCCACCTTACCACCTAGCTGAGCTCACCATGTCAGTGAATTTTCAGGTCTAGTCTCTCTTCCCGACCCACAAAGTCCAGAATTTAATAATTGCTTGTCGCAATGAATCCCTACAAAATGCATGGCAATACTAAATTTTTGATAATACCACATGTTTGAAAAAGTAAATTCCGAGGAATCCGATCACTGGATCAAACAGATGCCATGTACATCAAAGCTTCCAAAATATTCCTACACATTTCTATGTAAGTGGTATACAACGAGACAAGACTCCTTTGGGGCTACTAAAGAGGACATTTGCCTTTCTGCCTAAGATGAGCTAAAAGGAAAGCCAACAATCAGCTTTAATTAATTCAAATTTTTGTAGGCACATAGGAAAAATTATTGTCCAAATCCATTTTCCATCACATGTCTTTACTCCTTAAACTTCAGGGGATCATTTGGCAAGCTAAGAACCTCTGGTCGGGGTATATATGGGTGGAAGCTAGAAAACATGGCCAGCTAGACTGTGCTTTTTTTTTTTTGGACATCTACAGATCACAGAGTCCTTTTCCTCTTTAGCCCACAATTTTAAAAATTGGTTTTCATGATATCTTCTGATTTTACATCACAACAATTTCTGAAGTACCTTCCTTACCACCTACCCCTCAGATCAACTCCTTCTGCTCTAACAGAAATGTTCTTAGGGACCATCATTCTTCTTTAAATTACCTGGAGTTCCTTAACCCATACTTTCCAAACAAGAGTACTGAAAAGTAATTCAGGCATTGACAAGGAGGCAAGAAAAGGGAAGTGGGGAAACACTCTTGTTACTGACAGTGTTTAAATTCACACATGTCCAAAATAAGACTGGTTACTTACCCACATGCTACAAGATTCTCAACCATCAGGTGACTATATTAATGAAATGGACACCAGAAGGTGAGATGATTTAAACCTGAAACATTGCCATATCCAAGGGAACAGCCTGCAGTCTACTTCTAGTCTAAAACTACTGTTTTAATTTGCAACATATTGGCATCTTGGAGGAGAAGGCTGTTAAATGGTTCATGCCCAAAACTAGCTCCTAAATATGCACCTCCTCCTACAATCAAAAAAGCTGATTTTCTCAGTCCCAGAGGCTTCACCAGAGTCCTGATCCTAAGAGCCTTTGTGGGGTCTGTCTGCTTGCCAGGACAATTAGGCAAGCTCTTCCACATATACAGAAATGAGAAGAGATGTTCATTTAAATTGTACTTAAGCAGGGAAATAGAAAAATAAAGATTCACAGGAGGATACCAACCTGGTCAAAGTGCACAAATTCTAGCTCCAAATCTATATCCTTACTGATAGTTAAAACCATACAGTGATAAGCCAAAAGAAGACTACACAAGGCATTCCTGTCAAGGCAGGTGATTTGCTTGTGATGGAGGCCTAAACTTTCCTCCAAAAAGTGTCATTTTTTGAAAATATTATAAATGTCTTTTGTTTTCATATCTTAGTTCTGAAATATTCTTCCCCAGGTTATCTTCCTATAACAAAGAAAGATTGTTGAGCAAAAACCAATTGACATCAGGTCCATGAGTGACCATGTATAAAACATTCCATATCCAGGTCCTTTACCTCTCCAAGGAAAGGTCAAAATACCCAAACATTTTACAAATGCTGAAGTCAACTGTCTTAATAGAATATTAAGTATGAGGTTCTGTTTTTCTTTCCTAGAGGGCTGGGGAAGTTTTAGAAACCATTTTTTTTTAATTAAGGGGAAGAGTTTAAGGCTTATAGTTCTAGGCCTCCAGAATTTTCTTTGCATACTTTGAAAGTGGGAGAGAGGAAGTGGGTGGAGGAGCAGTTTATCCAAGCAAATGAAAGTCTGACTGCTCCCCCCTCACACCCTCACACCCCCAGCCAGGCCATTTCAAGGGACCTTAAAAAACTCTGTAACTGTAAGCCATCATCATGCAAACAGCAGCCCTGGTCTTAGAAGATCGGCTTTCTTTCCAAATACAATGGCTGTTCATGCATTTCTGGATAGGTGAGTTGCTATGTGGTCATCCCATATCTGATGTTGAAAAGCCAGATGTTTGGAGCTGAGATTGAGAAAGCTGGCTGGGGAGTATTCTGGAGGCCAGGACTTAGGCATTCTTGAGTAACTTTTTGCCACTTTTCTGCTGAGATGCATGTTGGCAGGCTTAGCTTCCAAATAACATTTTTTTTCAGAATGTGTGTGCTCTGCAAAGAAAGGAAGGAAAATAGAGTTTGGACCATTTCACTTTTTAGAGTCAGAACATTTTAGCAATGATTTCTTTGGGACATTTAAAAACTTCTGCCTTTGTTGAAAAGTTGTGGAGGCACGTGAGTCCAGACAACACAAGTCATCAATGTACATGGAATCGTTGCTAGGGGATGGGGACTAACCTCCTGTGAATTCATTGCGTAAGGAACCTCTAGTGAGGTCACCAGTGCAGGCTGGTTACCTGCTCAGAGACTTAGAACTTCTCAGAAAGCTGCCCAAAGCACCAAAAACGTAGATAACAGAGTGGGAATCACTTAGTTGGGGTATATCTAAGGTGGAATTCCAGCCCAAATCTCCCCAGCTCCTAGGCTGCTTCTCTATATATTCCAACAATCTTACCTCTCAAAATCATTGATATACCTGACAAATAATAACAGTTAACCAGGAAACAGCTAAAAGTACTCTTCACAACAACCCAGTGAAATAGATGCTATGGGTCTTATTCCCATTTCACAGATGAGGAAACTGAAACTTGGAGACTAAATAATTGTCCATTGTCCCACAGCTAGGAAGTATTGGTGGAGGGTTACAAATGCAAGTCTCTCCCAATTGAAAATCTATCCCTCCCTATTATGTTGATTTCCTAACATTCCCATTTAATTAAAATCTGGATGGTGCTTTGGTCTTCTCTAGACAATATAGAATATATAGAATAAGGGCTACTTTCCCTAACCCACAGACAGAGGCACCCACCCTATATGGAGACTACTATAAGTAGTCTCCAGAATACTCAGTCTGAACAAGTAAGAAATGTCTAAAAAGTGGTCTTTTCCACAAAAACATCCTAGGAATCTCTGGAAAGGAGATACTGAAAGTGCCCCTTATTAATCCAGGCTAGAATTATTAATGCATCTGTTGAACATCACTATCTCCCCTGAGTTAAGCTGTTGTCACCCCTAATTTTCTCTATGAGCAAAATAAGGGATTCCCACTCCCGTTATTCAAGGGCCAATTTATCCCACCCACTGGAGAACAGGCTTTCTGAAGATGAGTTTTAGAATGAGGATTTCATGTGCGGCAAAGCCAAGCCAAGCAGCCTTCCCACCCAGAGAGAATGGGAGGGTGTGCAACCGTCCCTGCCCCTCGTTTCGCCAAGACCAATCCAGCAATCACAAGAGGAAAGAGCCCAGGGCTCAGCCAACTCACCCCACAGCCAGACCCCTTTTGTTTCAGAGGGTGGGGAAAGTTGAATCTGGAGGCTGAAGACTTGAGTTTGAATAGTAGCTCCGCCACTAACTATCTGTGTGGCCAAGAGCTAGGCATTTCACATATACAGGTCTCACTTTCTTCCCATGTAACATGAGGGCAGTGGACTAAAGGATGACCCTGAAGGGCTGGATTTGGATGAAGTGTCATCTGCTCAAATTCACAAGGTCCCCAGGTTTAGCAAAATCCTCAGGATTTCCTTGGAGAAAGTATTTTCCAAGCTGCATAGTGTGCATTCTACAACTAGCAAGAAAATAGAAAAGGAAAAAAAAAACTTTGTGAGGGCATGTTTCTTTCAGAAAGATCAGAAAGGAATCCTTCCCCTGTCATCTTAAAAAAAATATGTAAGTTGCCAACCAAATTTCCTTGGAGTAAACTGCTATTTTTCCCATAAAAAAAAATAATAATGTGGTAGGACATTGCCTATAAGCTATCACATTAAAAAAGAAACAAGCTAACACATTTGAGGATTTTTCATTCTCTTGCTTCATCCACCTCTGAACAGTCATTCCATACTCCTAAATCTGAAAAACTGGGGGACGAGGGAGGGTTGGCCCTGTCTCCTGCCTCTTTCCATGCAGTTAGAATAGAATCTCTCCAGCTCTCATGTTTGTAACCAAATGAGGACCTGCCTATTTGCTTGACAAAACACTAAGGTGTTGGGACCGTGTAACTAGTCTAGCTCCATTCCAAAATGCTGTTTTGTTTTTCAAGTTTCTCATTTTTACAGGTTGAAACAGAAGCTCCAGGTTTGACACATTCGTTTGACCCGAGTGGCAAAGAGCTGAGACAAATTTTCTATTTTAATAATCAGCTTGCTTTTTTGGAGGCCAATAAGCATGTATATATTCCCAGATACAGGGATTCTGTTATAAGCTAGGCAGTTTTGCTCCTTTTTCATCCCCAAAGGCCTGTTGGAGGCCAGAGAGATGGTAGGAAGAGGAAGGAGACTTTGTTCCTACTACTACTTCCCCAACATTTCCATGATGGAAGAAAATCCTAGGGAGGAGAGTAGGGTCCAGTGCCTAATATGGGCCTAACTCTTGGTACTAGCAATTTATTTTAACTGAAAAAGGATCTTGAAAATTGCTGTTTAATGTGCTTTTAATGAGCCCCCCCCAGCCCTCACACCTACATCCTGGCTCCCCCAAACTGTTTGCCATGTCCCAATAACACTCACTGGAAAGCTGTCATTCTTGGCTAAATCCTCGCTTAGGTTAGATGCTATGCCTCCGTGAGACAGGGTCAGGAGGTCACCATCGATTTTGGAGGCCACCTGGAGAGCCCAAGCCGTGAACTGACTCAAAAAATTTATATCAGAGCTGGAATGGCCCACCTCCCAGGGTTAACCCTCGCTTGTCACTCCAACCGCAGGCTGGGGCCTGCCAGGCTGAGCGCAGAAAGAGGCCAGAGTTGTTGACCCTGCTAGCTGACCTCTTCAAACTTCAGGAGGATTTTTCTGGCAGTTACCACGGTGACTGGATACTCCAAGCTTATCCTTCTTACTGAAAAGGAAAATTAAAAAAAAAAATCCAGAAAAAAAAAGTTAAAACCCACCTTGCAGAGATGCAAGATAAAGAATGAAAGTATTTGAGTCTTCAGCTCTGCTTCAGTGTGAGATGATAGGCTGGGGCTCTTTGCTCACAAAAGCTGTTAATATTAAGCCCACTCCCTTAACATACATCCCTGCCCCCAAAGGTTTGCACTTGCATAGTCTTCCAACATAAAAAAGTTAGAAGGGGGCGCAGGGCAGAGTGGGCTGAGCTTTCTGAGTTAGCATTTGACAGGGATGATAAACAACACCCCCAGTGGGCTCTTAAAATATGTAACATTTACTCTGACTTCCTGGATCTATTTGAACGCTGTTATTATAGCTGATTTCTTGCTTTTTTTTTTTTAAAGAAAAGCAAAAATTAAAAATAAGAGAAAACAACTTGAAAATATTCATGAATTTGGCATGCTCAAATTTAAAAATAAAAATGAACGAAATGGTTATTTTGTATTAGAAAAAAATGCCCTGGGTTTGTTTGTTTGTTTTTCTCTAGTGGGAATAGTATTTGGTTTAGTTTGCCTAAATTCTTGTTAAACAATAGAATTAAGAGTAAAAGAAAATGGGACTGTGTTAGTATTAGTCTAGGTACAGGTATTAACATTGTGAGTTTTGTCTCCCATTAAAGGTATTGGTGAAAATAATTTATATGACGAATGAGGATACTCAGGAATCAAAGAGGACCCTGAGAGATAAAAAATACAATGTGCCCTTTATTTCTATAACAATGGATATTGAAGGAAGGGACCCTTCTCTTCCCCATTTACTGCCTGACGGAATCTTGTACCTAAAGTCCCTCCCTCAAGCCAACCCCGAAAAGCAAACCATTAAACATGTTCTGCTGAATCCCACTGAGAGCTGTTATGGGGGACAGCCTGAAATTAGAATTTTCAAAGCTGCCCCTCTGGGGTTACCATGAAATCAGCTTTCTAATTGCTTGGAAGTCCAGGCACCCTGAAACTCAGATTTCTTTAAATATTTGTGTGTCCCCTCAAGCTTTTCAAGAAGAAAAATGGTTACTTTCCTGTGACTCCTCCTGGATAATTCTTTTTTCTTCCACTTTTCAGAACCCTGATTTTCTGGAAGGCTTCTCCATCATCCTTAGATCGTGTAGGTCCTGTGGTCTGGGTGTGGGAAAGAAAAAAAAAAAGGAGCATTTGCATTTGAAAAGGCATTAGTTATATAACAAACTAAAGTGTCTTTTAGTCCAAACATAATTTTTTTCAACTCTACCCAAAGTCAAGGGAAAAAAAAGACAGATGACAAAGATAGAGAAACGGACACTCAAAAATATGTATCTGTTCTTATTTTTTATGCTTTTGATAAGAACAATGCCACTGCTCTCTACTTTTAGATGCAAGTATTCGATAACAATTATTTAAAAAAAACCCCACGTATATGCATGTGCATAGTTTAGAGTAAGTACTCCACTCCTATAACAGAAGAGATAAAAAATAAGTTTGCTTAATTAATATTGATTCTATAAAAATCCAACATGGGAATAAATTTCTCCCCTGTAGGACTCTTAGAGAAAGTGTTTGAACTTATATATGCTGCAGAGAGAGGTAAGTAAAATCAGAACAATACACACCATAACAAACAATGATGTAAATAGAGACAACTTTGAAAGATCCAAATTCACATTTATGGCAATGACTTGAGAAACGACAGAACATACTTTCCTCTGCTTGGCTGAGAGGTAGAGGACCACAGATCAGAATGTTGGCTATACATGTGGACAGTTACTATTGCTAAAATGTTTTTCTTGTCACAAGAGAGAGTTTAATATACTTGTATAGTGGGTGGGATAGGATGGAAAAAGACAGGGGTGGGAAGTGAGGGGGGACCACATCGAGAAATGACAGTCAGAAACAAACAAAAGACATCAACAAAACGTATTTTTCTTGAAAAAGGCAGAGAGCAGAGCTCAGAGTAGTTTTGTACAGCTAATCTGTGTGTTCCAACAGCCCTCTACAAAAACACCTGTCTTTCAATCTGATAAGAGGGCCCATGATGTGTAGGAGTGGGCAGCTAGTTTGGTGAGTCATCCCAAATATGGTGCCAGCTCATTCCCCAGTGATGATCACTGACTGCCCTTCCTAGCTGGAGGTCTAGCAGGCTTTCCGAAAGACCCTGAGGCTGGCAGAGCCAGGGAGTAACTATGGAGCAGGAAATGAGGTTCTGGAGGAGAGATGAGGGAGAGACGATGGAGTACTTAGAATGAGACAAACCCGGCCAGAGACTCCTGAGCTGCAAACCTCCCATTGAGTGAAACATTATTTCTGAGATGGATCTGGACAAGAAATGCTCATTACTGAGCAGTGGTTTATTTGTATGCAGAGGAACTATGGAAATTCCCTTAAAGGTGCTCCCTTTCTTAGTATCTCCCGGGTCAGACTGTCTGCCCCAAGCATCGGTGACATTTCCAGTGACTCATATAATTCTCTTCCAAATAGACTATGACATGTTCTGTATTTAATGTCAAAACTCCCAGTCCTCTGTGGTCAATTGAAAAGATATAGAATAGATTCATAAACTGTGAGCGAGGGAAAGAACATTACAGATTCTGTAGTACATGTCTCTGCAGATGATGACACCAGAGCCCAGAGAGGATGAGAGACTTTTGGAAGTCCCACAGCTAGAGTTAAATAGGTCTAAGGCCAAGGTCTCAGCTTTCTCCTTCTATGTCCCAATTGCTCCTCATTGAAATGAGGTGATACGGAAGAGGAAATAGGGACTGAAAGTAGATATCCAAGGTTCCCTGAAGCCAAGAGACACATTTTTTCCCCCTAAAATCTGGTTTTCTGGAGAATTAATTTCCCCAGAAGGCAGAAACTTTGGGAAGTCAGCATACACAGAGGTCAGGATGCCAGGTAACAGAGCAGTGATATCTCGAGTATAAAGGATGCTTAGAGGGGGAAAACAAAATAAAACAAAAAACAAACAAAATCCCTCACTGCTTTAAGTTTTATCAAGACAAGAAGAGGTGGATTAATATCATTGCCCCAGTTAATTCTTTTTATTGGTTTGTTGTGGTTAATAAGCACTGATTGATTTTCTTCTAATCAGAACAGAGACTTCACTCTGCCAGGTTTGTAATTAAATACCGAGGAGAAGGGCATTCAGTGGGAGCCTAGTCCTTCTCAGCTTCCAGGGGTATGAAATAGAGTACATTCAACTCCATGCTTTGTAAGATAGGCCTACTGCCAGTCTGGGAAGGGCTTAGTCTAGCCTGACTTTGACACCGTTCTAAATTAGTTCAGCCTTAACTTGTATCTGTCGGTAGGCATTCCATCAGAGAAGTCAGAAAACGAAGGGCCAAAGGAGTGAGCCACCATATCTAGGGAACCCCAGCCAGCCAGCCTTGGTACCTCAAACTGGACGCCTGCAGGACACAGGGCTGTCATCCAAACAGGTGTGGGAGGGCTCTGTTTCTGCTCAGCATTTCAGTTGAACGAATATTTTATTTATTGTGAAGCCTCCTTTTCTGCTCCCCAAATCCCATATGTCTTTGACTGTGAGAAGCTAGGAAGGAGATGGAAAGGAATAAGGCTTAATTAAGGGTTTGGAGGCAGAGAGGTAAAGCAATGTGTTTCCTAAGGAAACTCTGGGCGTAAGGAGGGGTACATATATCATGAACAAAATAGGAAGTAAGGTGGCAGACGGGAGGGAGAAAAGAGTAGAGTGTGGCTAGAGTTTCAGAGATTTACCTGGATATTCATTTACCTGTTAGGGAAATCTATATTTTCATATAGTTAAGTCAAGATACACCTGAATGGGGAAATTTCATGCTACAACAGGGAAGGTTTGACTCTTACAGACGTGAAGCCAGCTTGAATAAAAAACAAACAAACAACACCATGTGTGGCTAGCATGCCAAATGTTTATCCAATAATATCTTTCTGGTTAGAGATGTTAAAACTTTGCCATGTCTATTCTGAACAATGGAAATCAAACAACTTCGGGTGGAAATCTTTTTTGGCAAGGTTAGATTTGGGAACTGTTAGATCTTGTTCCCCTTGAGACCTCTTATTTCTCCCTGTGCCTCATCTGCAAAATGAAGAGTCCAGACTTAAGTCCCTTTCAGCTCTATACTTAAGATTCTTTTAAAATATATCCCAGAAATATGTTTTACACAATTGCACATATAAAACCGATATCAAATTGGAACTCAAACTCTTATAAAAATGAGCGTT
>CM053580.1:35647179-35702938 GCA_028627135.1 Pseudochirops cupreus | reverse complement strand
TTTCCACAGAAAGGTGCACGTGAAGTCAGGGCACTTTCCCAGAGAGACATTCCTTGTGCAACCGGAGGCTTTTTTCGTCTTCTCAAAGTGTTTGAATGAACAGTGGTGTCACATAATCGATAGGAAAAACCCAGCTGTCACAGATCCTAAGCAACCCCTGGCTACAGAAATAATTTGAATTGGCATTTCAGAGTTTGAAAATACCCTGTGTGGGTGACATGGGGTCTAGATGAAGGGATCCTGCAGTGGCTAAAGAATAACCTTGGTGTCCATGTGCCACACCAAGGACAAGCTGCTCTCCCTCTTTACAGATGATCGATTAGCCTCCCCTACCCTAACACTCAGAGGTGTGCAGTCAGAGAAAAGGGAAGCAGTGAGTGGGTATGTGGGAGGTCTGGAGAAGGTTCATCTAGCCTTTTTAGTTTGCTCTGTTGTATCCTTATAGTGTGTACTTTAATAATGATGTTAAATCCAAACCTCCTCGAACCCTGGTCCAATTGACTCCATGACTTCCAATATAGAAATCAGAATAAACATCTGAGCACTTCCAAAACTATTCTTTAAAGCTTTAATAAAGGACCTTTAGGACATCCAGAATATTCAAATGTCTCTCAGCACACAAGTCACTGCATAAAGCATTTTACCATAGGTAATATAAACCTATAAAATTCTAGGAAGCTCTCTGTCTCTCTGTCTTCTTCCCCTTTCCTCCTCCCCTTCTCCTACTCTAGGCTACCTTTCCACTCACACCAAAAAAATGTAAGCAAGCCATCTGTCCCCTCTTCTTTTACAGCTATTGCAGGTAACGTTAGAGTTTCTGTATCTTATTCAGTTCTTAGAGCTTTTCAGTGGTCCCCTTCCTGAACAGTGTCCCAATACCCCTACCTCCCACTTCCTGGATTAGCCTGATAAACTCATTTGAAATGTTCAAATTTTAAGAACCCCAGAAGTGATTTTCATGACCTTGGTAGACTTCATATCACAGTAGTCTCCAGGTTTGAAAGTTAATCACTCACCCAAGAATTTGCTAACTGATAGGAGGAAGCTTTCCTACCCACAATGATTTGAATATTATGGCTACCATATTCATTGCCCACCAGGCCTAGGCTAGTAAAAAGGAAATTTAGCATGGCAGACCAAGTGAGATAAAAGTAGGCTTATAACTTCAAAGAATGGATATTTTTCTCAAAATTAAGGGATTTATGGTTGCCTTTTTACTCCCTCCACCTCTCAACCTCTGGCTGAATTGGAGAGATTTCAGGTCACCTCTCTCTCCTTCTAGAGACCACTGCATCCACCTGTTGGGGCCGTCAATTTTTGGAGAAAAATGGGACTTCTGTTGTTAGAAGCGGTTCAGTGTTATTTCCATCCAGTTTACCAGGTTTCCAAAGCTCCTTACCCCCACCTCCAAGCCAGCAACAATTTTCCTTTTCTCCTCCCTGTTCCTGGCTCCAAGTTTATCCACTTCCATAATTCATCAGATTCTCCAAAGCTGCAAACTGACAATCGGAACATATGTAGTGCGGGAGAGGTGAAATCCCATCCAGGGAGAGAGTTGCTTCTTTCTGAAGGCACTCTCATTCCCAGCAAGGTGGACACAATGACAAGGCCTGAAGTGATCAAGCTCTGATCTCCATTGAGGAAAGGAGAGATAACCACCTGACTCCAATAGCTCAGGCTTTAGTTCTTGGTTACCCGATAGGCGTGTGAACTCTACTTATTTACTGGTATAGGCAGCCACCGGCTCCCACCCCACTGCTGTATTGGACACATGAACAGCAATGAAATTCATGCAAAAAGTCTTGTCTACCTTGTTCTATTTGTTTTTTAAAACAGAACAGATAAGTCACTTTGTGATTATATAAACCCTAACAGGTCAGCTCACTGAAGATCTGTGTTTGCCTGTCTTCTCTGGGTGCCTTTCTTTATTCCATGCAGTATAGAGAATCCATCTAGGATTTCTGTGCCTGAATAAAGAATGTTCCCAGGGTCTGGCACTCTCCTTATATGGAGGCCTATACTCATGCATATACTTGAAGGTACACTTCTTTCTGTACACAAGCATACACACGCTGACAACACACAAACCTATTATGGAATTACAATCCCCCACCCCTAATACACACATACACCACCACCATCATTCAAAAGGAAAACATGCAGAAATGTTTGGCTCTGGGGAATATGCTTTCATGTAATGCTATTAATGAAATGTTCCTCTTTTGTTACTTTTTCTCCAGTGAGAGGTCACCTGAGATCATCCCAGAGATGGTACCCTCTGGAATATTTCAGGACCAAAGCTCAGGGAAGGAGCCTCAGGTGGCGAGCATCTTCAAAATCCAAAGAGGCAAGGACTTGCCACCCTTCCACCTCCCCACTTCCAACTCCTTCTCCCTCCCTTGCATTTTGGCCCTCCTTTGCATTTCACTGAGGTGTCTAGGTTTCCATTTTCCTGTGTGTTTGCCAGCTTATTGTAGCACCCTCGTGGAAGCATTTGTCTCCTCTGTCTCTGTCTGTCATTATACAAAGCGTTCTGAAGAGCTAATTTCCAAGCCTGGGAGTATACACTGACTACAAAAGTCATCACATTAGCATAACAAGCATAAAGTTCCAAGGTGGTAATTTGGTTATGGATCTGAAATCTTCCCCACTCCAGTCTCCCAGAAAAGGAGATTTAAAGTTTGGCTGAGGAGGGGGCACTTTCAGGGGTCCATCAAGGTGCCCAGAAAGGCAGCAGGATTGTCTGTGGGTTTGGGGGCTCTGTGAAATAGAAGCAGCAGTTTCAACAGCTGGGCTAAGTCATTTATTTCTTCAAGACTCAAAAAAGTGACTATTTAAATTTCTTTTCTTTTCCTTCTTCTTTCCTTCTCTTTTTCCTTTCCTTTCCTTTCCTTTCCTTCCCTTTCCCCTCTTTCCTTTTTCTTTCCCTTTCCTTTCCTTTCCCCTTCCCTTCCCTTCCCTTTTCCCTTCCCTTTCCTTTTCCTTTCCCTTCCCTTTTCCTTTTCCCTTCCCTTCCTTTCGCTACGGCCTAGGGATGCTGCCCAGGACCATCATCTACTACATCGTCCACATAATGCCTTCCATAACTGGGAAGGAAATGCCTGGAGAAACCCGAGGAATGCGCTGGGGCTTTGTTTTCTACTTGGGATAGAGAGATCCTTAGGCTACTGGCTATTGTGAGTCTAGCAAAGGCATTCACCTGGCCGGATCTCAAAAAAGCTGCATTGAATGCCATTACCCCAAGTTTTTCCGAGCACTCACACTGACTCTGCCCAGCAGCGAACAGGACGAAGCTAGCTATTTCTCTTTGCAGCCGCTCAACTCTGGATGGAGAGATGGGGCATCAGTCTACTCCTGTTAGTTGGAGCCAGTTGTACTTTAGCGCCATCCCCACTCCTGCCCCAATAAAAGTCCAGTTTCCAAGCGTGGAACCACGCCAGCACCTTAGAGGTTCTTGGGGTGGAGAAATGAATTTACTGTCCATTACATAGAAAAAGAGACAGTCTTAAATGCTGGTCTGTTGGAGGAGCAGTTTGGTGGCTGAGTTGACTAGGACACATTCTGGGTTCTCCTTCCCGGAAAAAGAAGCAGTTCCACAGGCAAGCACCCCGAAAGTGGGAAGGATTCGGGGAGGGGGGGCACACGGAGGTGGGAAACAGCTCCTAGGCCCGGGAAGGAGGAAACGGGTGCGAAGTGTTTATTAACTTCTTAAGATTACTGAAAGGGTTCAGGTTACGGAGAGGAAAAAGTCGAGTTCGAGTTTTAAGGTAGTATCACTTAGGAATTTGTTTTCTTCACTCTTTTCTTTCTTTATCTCTCTTCTGACTAACAGACAGAAATTTATTTCCCTCTATATTCTCTCTGGCTCGCTCTCTCTTCCAGTAGTTGGACATTCATATTTAATTATTTCACACGCTCTCTCCTCTCTCTTCTTTCTTTTCTTCTCTTCCTTCCCCTCTTCTCTCCTCTTTTCCTAGTTGCCCCTTCATATCATAAATGTGCTTTGAATTGCCCCTTTTTAGTCCACAAGTTTAGTTCTCTTTATCTTGGTTGTTTTCTCCCTTCCAGTTGGAGATATTTTACGAGATTCTGAAATTTCACCTTTCAGCGACAGATGGCCATTGAACCTGCTGCCCATACCTTTTGGAACTTTGCCTTTCTTTCCCCCATCCCATTCAAGTTTCCTTTCTCTTTCTTCACTCTTCCTTCTAATTCTAGAACCCTACTTTACTTCAGGGGAGTCCCGGAGCGACCCCATGGGTACCTCGGGGAGGAAAAAAGCCCCCTTTCGAATTCCAACACGGCCCACTTCCTTACCTAAAGTGATCGTGAAGGATCCATTCAGGCCCACGGACCACACTGGAGCATTAATTAGGCTGATGAAATCCATAGAAATGTATGGATTCAGCATAATCGAGTTTCTGCTGCCCACTATAGTTAAGGAATACGTGAGCAGCTGGGAGAATAGGGAGTTCTGTTAGGAGGAAGTCATGCGTGTAATTGAGTATACTTAACATAAGCATTTTAATGATCAGTGATTAAAAGTGCGTCTACTTAAATTGTATATCCTCGGCAATTTGTCCGGATCCACTTTATAACATTCTCGAAGAAAAGGTGGGGAGAAAAAATTATAAACATGCTCTTCCCCCCCCCCCCTTGCGGTCTCAGGACTGGAGTAGGAAGGATGAGCGCAAAGGCAGAAAAGGTGGCCTTGTGTGAGGAAACAGCTACACCAGGCTGATAGTAATTAATCACTGTTTTGGCACCTTCTTCGCTCAGTTCATACAAACTATTAGGAGTATATAATAAGGGATTTTTTTTTCATCCGTAATTACTTATAATAATTAGATCACTTGAAAATCCTGTGTTTCTTTAAAGAAGCTTCTCCTGCTTGTTTGACAAGGTATTTTTCCCCCTTAAATTTTAAGGTCCTCTTAGAAGATATAAGCGGCGGCTGGCTGCGATGCAAAGCAGCTCTTTAGAACTAGATACGTTGAAATGGACACAAAATCCTCCTCCAACCTGTTGGGGGCTGCCTGCTTTCCCCGGCCCTTGGCTGGGTAGTGCTCACGCCTGGGGAGAAAGAGAGGGAAACTGGGAGGGGGGAAGATAACATCGAGATGCCAGGGTCTGGGACGGCACCCGGAGTTCCCCTAAACTTGGTTTAATGTCTCCCTTCTTTTCCAGGTTGCCTGGGGGAGGGGGCATAGACGGACCCTTTCTCTGAATCAGCAGCAAAGTCAGACCAACTTTTATGTTGTGGCTAAAAAGCTCAGCAAATACAACTACTATGTCTGGCCTCCCCACCCACGCAAAGAGCCTCTAGCTAGATAAGCGACCTCATCGATCCCAATGGGCAACAATTGTGGACGCATTTACATGTCTTCGAGCTTGTACCTAGAACAAATGCCGCCCTGTCTAAGGCAGCGGTGGCAAGGGCAGAATCATAATCCAGGACAGTTGCATCCTAGCTCGAGGTGACGTGGTGGCTCCCTTTGCCCTTGTAGCTAAGAGATATTTGAATCCAATACCCTCATCTCGAGCCTGACTGAGGGGAACCTAACGGTTTCAAAAGACCAGAAGCTGCCTTGGACCTTTTGAGCCCAAGACAAACGAAGGAAGGGGGGTAGGGAGTCACTGAAAGTTTGCTGGGGGGGGGGGGCAGTTTTCCTATTTCGGAGAAAGAAAATGCTGTAAAGGGAAGTCCCCTGAAAGATTTGTTTCCTCTGCCCGCTCCCCAGCCCACCGCCACACTCCCCCTTCCCCTCCCTCCTAGGAAAAAAATCAGCGCTGGGGAGCAGCGATCCCGTGCCCCCGGCGTTGGGCGAGGAGCTGTGCCAGGGCAGCCTGGGCAAGGGACGCCGACTCCGTGAAAGCCTCTTTTTTTCTTCTAGCTATGGTGGCACTTGGAGACTTACGCGGGCCATGGAGCGGGGAGATTTATAGGGTTTGGAAAGTAGGGCGAGCCAGATGGTAATAGCGTCATTAACACACCAAGTTGGGATGGGCAAGTGAAGCTTGAAATTGGGAGAGAGGCTGGGAAGAACAAAGGGTGAAAAGCTGCCCCTCTTCTACTGGCCGGAGGAGCGTAGAGCCCCTTCTAGGGGGCTGCCCTGTCCGCCCTGAGCTACACCATAAACGAGGGCTTTCCCCTCCCCTGGGGAGACTGAGAAAGGCCAGAGCAAACTTTCTCCGTAGGCCTGCGCTCCTTTCATTTCAGGATAACCCTTTGTCGCCTGAAGCCTTCCCTAAGGACTCGTCAGTCCAGGCCGCAGTCTGACTGAGAAAGTTTGGTTAGCGAAACAAAGCCCTGTCAGGAGCAAGCTGTGGCTAAGAGTTCATCCCCCCCCCCCCACTCCACCGCCTCCCCTCTCCAGATAATACTTATGAGGAAGTAGCAAGATGCTTGAAGTTTGGGGTGGGTGGGAGAGGAGGCGGAGATAATAGCACCAATGATAAGCAGTTATATAGCATTTTACATAGATGGTCTCATTTGGGCTTCACAACGCCTCTGTGAAATAGGTGCTATTACTTCTGTTTTACAGATGAGGAAACTGAGGCTCAGAGAGGTAAAGGCCTTGGCTTGTTTTCACATAGCTAGCAAATTTCCGAGGGAGGATTCAAATACAGGCGTTCTTGACTCCAGGTCCGGGACATTCTCCACTACACCATGAACTGCGAAGTTTGGACAGGTGGAACACAAACCCGCACATTTCCCCAACAAAGCTGCTGTGGATAGGCCAGGAGGCCTTGAGAGACAATCAAGTCGTTTAATTTATAAGAATCACAACTCCTATTTATAATAAACAACTCCACCAACATCCATCCCTGAAGATGGCATGCTTTATGACTCGTGTGTGTGTGTGTGTGTGTGTGTGTGTGTGTGTGTGTGTGTGTGTGTGTGTGTAGGAGAAGGGGAACTTCTCTTTGGAACGAATAAAGAAATTTCTCCTTAAAGAAAGCAAAACATTTGAGTTTGGTTCTTTTTTGGGGGGCGGGGGGCGTGTAAAGTTCAGAAGTGTTAGCAGTCTTACCAACTAACAAACCGACTTAGTTGGTTTGGCAGTAGACCCTAAGCAGCCCAAATTTGTTGAATGGGGTCTAATCTGGAATGGAACATTTTCCCCCCTTCTTTTAAAATGTGCTGGGGATATTGAAAAGCCCCAAGAACCGACCCTTCAAGCGTTATTCAAAGAAAAACTGAGCCTGGCGGTTCGTCACAGGCAATTGTAAAGAGTTTCAAAGAGCCGATCAAACGGGCTGGGAAGTCATCTGCATTCGAGTTCTCCGGATGACAGAGTTACAACCCGCACCTGCAGGGTGTTTGCGAGCCCAGCCCCTTGCCGAGCTACAAATCACCACTCGAATAAACGGCGGAGGCTTCTTCCCGGCTGCTAAAAAGAGGGACTCGGGAGGGTTCGCTTTGCTACTGAGCCACCTTGCAAAAGAGGAAGGTTAGCAGGTTTTCCTTCTTGGCTCCCAGACCCACGCGCTCCCCAGAGCTGGGGGCCCCTGGGGTTTGGATTTGGAGTTGTGGGCAGGCAGCAAGGAGGGAAAATGGGTTTGTTTCTTTCCCCGAGATCATCAGCCTGCGTCGGGCTATTTGTTATCTGCTGGACTACCTGTCTCTATGGGACTAAAAATCAAAAACTTGTTCTTCTAGTGCCCTTTCTACTTGGGAGATGACTCACTTCTAGGAAGACCTGAGCATTGGACGGACGTTCTCTCTCTCTCTCTCTCTCTCTCTCTCTCTCTCTCTCTCTCTGTCTCTCTGTCTCTCTCTCACACACACACACCCCACACGCAAATACACACTTATGGCTGGGTTAAGGTTAAAATCCCCCCCCACACACACACATACACACGGACTGTTTGGTTTCGTTTTCGTAGAGTATATAAACATGAATTCTGGAATGTTAGTGTTTGGCTTCTTTTTCCAGTCTTTTGCCTCCCTTTCTTTCCTTTATCTCAAACGGAATAGAAAGACTACTGCTTCAGAGAGGAGACTAGGCAACAAAAAGAGGAGGAGTGTTAAAAAAAAAGTAAAGAGGAGAGGAGGAAGAGAGAAGTGGAAAGACATAAAGAGAGACAAAGAGAGAGACAGAGAATAAAGTTTGTTTCTGTCAGCATTGCATGAGCGTCTCGAAGCCCCTGGAAATACAAGTATATGAGAATGACCCATAAAAAAGCATTAGTTGCCTGTTGACGCTGCCAAGATCAACATTTGGAGCAAACATATCAATAGAACAATTTTCTGTTCCCCCTACGAAGGTTTCTCCATGCAGAGCTGATGTGTCTACCGCATATCTCAGGATTCCTTGGAACCTCAACGTTGGAAGGGCTGGAGGCTCAGCACCAATTTCGAGAGACGAAAATATGGAAATTAACTCATTAGAAAGGGGGCGTGGCCACGACAAGCCCCTCCCCCGTCTCGCTCCCTTCTTTTCTTCTTTTCCTCTAGTTTTTCCTCTTTCCGTGACTTTCTAAATGTGAAAAACCAAGTGATGAACGAAGAAGAGGCCGGGGTCACTCAGATTAGATCAAAAGATGCGGGAGCTAGACGCTAATTTACTCCTAGGCCTTCATGCAGGGTTCTTAACCCTTCAGCTCCTGCCAGGTAATAGCTGCCGGGATTGGTCCCATGAAACTTTCATATCCTCTGGAGTCTTAAGGCTCTCCTCCCAAAGACGGAGACCAAGTGAGATTTTTCCTAAGCACAATCTGAGGTCCCAGTGGCCAATTTTTTCGTACAATTCAGAAGCACAACATACCAAGACATACCGAAGGCTTTTGACCAAGGTTCTGAATGGGATCCTAAGGATTCTCTTAAGGGAATGAGACAGCACTCCGGTTGGAAGATCTTTCTCTTTGGTAGAATAAGAGAAAAGGAACTTGGAACTGGGAAGAATTATAAAAGTCGACTAGGTGGGAGCCTCCTTTCCCTGGAAATGCAGTGGCAGAGCTACCAAGGAGGGAGGCAAATGGGCCTCGATTTCCTCTATAAAATAAGAAGACAGGGATGCATGAGCCTTCAGGTCTCCTCCTGTTCTCTGATTGAGAGATACCAACTTGAGGGCGGGGGGAATGTTATGTAGGCTAGGAGAAACATGGACGTTTTAACTTGGAAATAAACATTTCTTAATCCTCACCAGAGTATCAACTCATATCTTATCTGTTGGGACACTGTGTGGCTTCTCCCGGTGCTAGGATTCAGGCTGACTAGGCAAGAAGGTTGTTCTCAACTCCTGATAAATCAACAAGAGGGGTCAAAACGAAATGTATCAACATATATTTTTTAATCTGCAAGGAAATAGGTTCCCAGGAAGGGTACGGGTCCTTCCACCTTGAAGCCGATTCTTTAAAAGATTTTTGTTTTCTTTTCTTTTCTGTTGAAAATTTCAGGTCGGAAAATCCTCTCCGGACCATGGAGGTCCGGGCCACCAAAAACAACAGCCAAAGTCCTCACTCCCACCTAAACACTCAAAACTCAGGGAGGGGGCCTGGGTGAGAGGAAAGGGAAGAAAATTCTTGGGCCCTTGAGTGTCATTTCTTCTAGTCTCCCCCCTACACCCTCCCCTTCCTGCGTTAGAATTCAGTCCAGGCCCCTTCAGCTCCCGCAGAGGCAGGGCGCGCTGGGAAGCTGGAGCCAGTCAAAGCGCGCATTGTCTAAGGCTCCGGGGAAAGCCAACAAGAGCAGGCGGAAGAATAACACTGTCCCCAACTCTTGGGGATGAAAGTTTTCTAAATAAATCCTTTCCCTCTAATAATACTTTTAGAGGAAAGGGTTCCCCTACTTCCTCCTCCTCCCTACTTTTGCTCTCCTAGAAAGAGAAAGGGATGTATGTGTGTATGAGGCCTACGACAGGAGAAAGTTAAAAATTTTATTTTCAAAATTAATTCAAATAACAAAATGAGAATGGGAAAGAAGGAATTATGTGTCTTTAAAACCTATTCAGCGACTCCATCTGCCTCAGTGATGGGTTATGACACTGGGGGAGAGGGGATCAGTTGCGACCGGGCCACCATGTTCACACCTCTTGTTTAGCTTAGAAATGGGGTGGAGAGGGCAGCTAGTAGGGAAGCGGAGCGAAGCCCAAATTTCTACCTTCTGGTCCGACCTTTTAAGTAACGAAAAGAAGTAGAGAAAACAACAACAAAACTCCTAAACTCCTAAAACAACTAAACTCCTAAACCATAGAACCTGGGATTGGCTTGACTAAATGCTAAATGATGACTAGCCCCATCTGGAAAGGATCTGGGGAGTCATCCGGAAGATCTCCATCGGGGATAGTGTTCCCGTGGCCCTTGAAGGCAAGCAATCCCCAGAGATGGGGTGATTACCATTGGTGATTTGAGGACAGGTTTCAGCACCCCGTCCTCCCGTTTCTCTGGTCACCTGACCATTGACCCAGAGAGGAGCCCCTTTCTCCCTCCAGTCTCCTGTGTCTGCAGGGGTCTTGGGGCTAGCTTGGTCTGCCCCCCCCCCCATTCATTTACAAAAGAATGCTTCTTGTAAAACTTGCAAAACTCTGGCATCCCCCTCAGAGGAGCAGCCCGGGATAGGCAGGCATGCACATATTCCTAAACCTGGAGCTGGGGGGAATCACTTAAAATGTTAAAAAGAGAAAGAAAAGAAAAGGAAGAGAAAACCTGCCAGGCTTACTTCTTGGTGTCCTGTAATTGGGAAATAAACGGAGAAGGAAAAGCTAAGGTGCCCTGAGTGATGCTAGCTCCCCTACTTGGTTTCTGAAGTTTCATAAACTGAAGTGCTGATAAAGAATGAGCCCCGTTGAGAAACTCGGGGAAGGGTATGCGGTTGCTTCTGGAAGATTTAGGCTGTTGTTAGGATCTGAAAAGAGAGAAGAGAAAGAAGCAAAGAAAAAACAGAAAAGGAGAATGAAAAATAGGAATAAAGAGAAAGGAAATAGGATGGAAGGAAAGAAAGCAAGGGGAAAGAAGGAAGAAAATGGAAGGAGAAGGAAGGAAAGGGGGAAGAAATATAGGAAAAGAAGAGAAGGAAGGAAAAGGAAAGGCAGGCAGGAGAAGAGAAGGAAATAGGGAGAAAGGGGGAAAGAAATAACGAAAAAGAAAAGGGAAGGAAAACACCTATCCTCTAATGAAGTATTGCAGTTGGGGGGGGGGGGGCACGAGTGTGCCCGTGTGAACATTATTGCCTGTGTAGATGTCTTCAGCTCTATGTATGGGTATGACGGTTACCGTCTATCATCAAGTGTAAGTATGTCTGTTGTTGCCTGTGTTTTTCAATGTCTGTGACTCTGTGTATGTGTGACAATGTAGTATGACTGTGAGTGCTATTGTTTCTTTAGGAATTCTGTGACTGCCTGAATGTCTGTGTTGCTGTGTGTGTGTCTGTCTGTGACTATACATGTATGAATCGTTTGGGGCTGTATGGGCTGGGGGAGGGGGCCAGGCCCACATCTGCTGGAAGGTCCATCTTGGAGCTGCTCACTTACGGGAGCCAGCTTATGAAATCCCCACAATTAGAACGGCATTGTTCTTCCCCCACAACACTGCCGAGAAAGAAAAGGTCTTCTCGGTCGGGGCCAATCCAACGAAGCGTTTGACGTTATTAAATAATAAAGCGATTGTGATTTACATTGTTGCGCGGAAAAAAGGACCAATTACCCACTGTTATGTTGCCATAAAGATCATATTAACTCGAATTAGTAATCAAACAATATGCGAGCGTTTAAAAAAAAAAGTGGAGCGGGGACCGGGGGAGCTTCAGCTAGCAAGGGAGCGAGGGCAGCACCAGTGGTTCCTGCGCTTGTCCAGAAGGGGCGAGCCCTTGGGGTTGTGGGAGAAAGCAAAGAGAAGAGAGGAGCTCGGAAGAAGCTGGGAGTCCACTACGCGCTCCGATGCGCAAGCTTCTCAAAGAATACTGAGCTACGAAAACCTTTTATTCCTCCTCTCCTCCCTTCCGGTAGTTCTCTACCTAGTCATCATCCATTCTTCCCTGGGATAGCCCAGTGGCGGTCTAGTAGAGGAAAGTGCTCCATTACTTCCTCTCCTTAGCCCAGGATCTGTAAGTGCAAGTGAATATGTGTGTGCGTTTAACTTCACTCTCTCCAAAGCTTGAAGTCTTAACACCGGAGATGATGAAGGCTGCATCCTAACACCCCCAGTATATTTCTCATCTTCTATAATCAAATCATATTCATTCTCATTTTCCTCTCTCTCTCGGTTATTAGGTTTATAACTCTTTGCCCACTTAAATTTGTGCAACCAACCAAGGCAATCTAAATAGGTTGGAGCTGCCCCATGAGTACCGACTGAGGGCTTTGCTAAGCAGGATTAATGATGGGTGTGTACAGTCAGAAGATGCAGAGGCTTGGCTATCAGGTAGCAATGGGGACTGGGCTGGAAGGGAGGAGGGGGGTAGGGAAAAGGGACGCCTGTGGTCCGAGAGAAGGTGGGTAGAGTCTTACTGACCCCTCGAGCCAGGAGGTGAGGAGAGACAGTTTGCGAATCTTGGTGAAGTGTGTCTCAGACCCCCCCAACCACGCCCCGCCTCATCCTACGCATTCCTCATCCGGGAAAGGAGGCTGGCTGGTTACCGCTAAACTCCAAGTGAGGAGGGGGGGGGGGGTTCCTTTCCAACTCCAACAGCTGGAAAGAAACCTGGGTCCTGCGGTCAAATGATTTAGAGTCACACTAAGGGCCCAGATCAAGCAAGAGCCCAGATACTACGAAAACTTCAAGTTCTTTCTTTTTTAGAAGTAAAAAAAAAAAAAAAAACCGCCACTGAATAAGGTCCTTTGTCAGTCCTCTATCCTCTCTCCCTTTTTTCCTACTGTAAAGAATCCCAACTTGGCTCCCAGCCCCCAAAGGGCAGAGATCCCTTGGGTGGGGGTAGGGTGAGGGGTTCAGTTCAGAGCAGCTGACAAGCCACCATGCGCTTACCCCAACAGTAATCACTAGGCCTGCCAACCTCTCACCCCCTCCCCTCAGTTTAACGGTATTCAGGCAAATAATGGTTTCACTCAGGGGCCTCCGAAGTTGATGTTATTTGTTACCACGTAGAAAAACTTGTACGGTTACATGAGTTTTCATAAGCAAATACAGAGCCATTTTCCTTGGCGCGATGCATCAACAAATTCAGGGTAAGGGGGATAATCTACAGCTCTCAGGAGCAGCAAGGGGGAAGCCCAGGCGGCCGGAATGAGGGCAGTGGCAGCTTCGGTGCCCTGGGGGCAGGGGGCACCTCGCCCCACTTCCCTCCTCCTTTTCCTGGCTAAATAGTTCCTTTGGAGGGCAATCAGGGCCGAAGGGTGGGGAAGAGGAAGGGAGGAAAGGAGGGATAACTCAACCAGAACCTTCTAGCCAGAAGTAGGAAAGAGCTTCTATGTCTCGTGGAATAATCCTGAGTTAAAAATTCGAGTAATCAAGTGGAACGGCGGCGGGCCCTTCGAAGCTCCCAATTGGAAAATGCATCTGTCTTCTCAACGAGGCCCCAGCCCACGCAGCCGCCCAGGGGGGAGTTGGCAAGGGCTGGCAAATTTGGCGTCCTTCCTGCTCCACCAGCCACCAACCCAAGGGCTTAAAAAACGGCTGGTGCCCCCCTCCCCAGTAATAACTAATTCCAAGGGGGAGAGGATTCCACTCTACAAGATTAATGTGTGTCCATGGGCCGGATTAACCCACTCATCAGGAAGAATAAAAATCTAAGAGCGACTCTTAAATTTGAACAGGGACAGAAAAATATTAACATATCCCCCCCCCCCCCAATAAAAACCTTGGCTAAAAAAATAACCAATTCTAAGCACTCTAGTCCTATAGTATCCACTCCCAGAGGGCTGTTGTGAGGTTCAAATGAGACAATGTTTTTACAGAGCTTGGCAAACCATAAATGGATACAGAAATACCCAGCACTGCGATATTATTATTTTCTGACCTGCAACTTCCAAGAGGTTGTGAAACTCACATGAACTAGCATATGTCAATCGTTTTGCAAATTTAAAAATGCTATGGAAAGGCCATTATTTGCAGTTTCTGATTTTCAAGGATCGATGGACTTCTGTGAGACTGCTTTGCAAACTTCACCGCACCGTAGAAACGTTGTGATCCGCTACTATCGCTGGAGGATACGCTGCATTAAAATGTTCTGTGGGGTTTTGGCTCAAAACTTGCAGAATGCAAAAACCTCTGTTGTTGTTATTCATAATTCCTGACTTTCAGTTTTGGCAGTTGTGTCTATGGATACAGTTGGAGGGTGGGGGTGGGGAGAAATTCCTCCACCAACTTTATGTCTCTCCCTAGCCCCCTTCCCTATTCATATGTATACCTGCATACACAGATTTACTAGTCCAACGCCCCGGATTACAAGGAGCCGGTCCCATCCATTCTGCACCAAGTAAAGCTCAGCACATTTTGAGGTTGGCCACGGCAACTACGAAAGACTCATTAAAGAACCTAACGAGTGAGGGCTCTATGACCACTTTGTGAACTCTGAACGATGGAGGGGGGAAGCAAGGCTGCGAGTGTGAGTCGCTGCCACGCTGGCTGGCAGTGTGTGGTCTATTGTAGAGAATGGGGCTTTTCTGACTGAACAGAGAGAGCGTCCCCCCCTCCCCTTCCCCATTTCTACTGCACCTGCACTGGATCAGGGAGTTCCTGCCATTCACATCGCAGTTTGTTCAAATAGAAGACGTCTCTGACAGCGCTCAATTCATTACATTTCTTCCTGCTTTTCACACCAACACACACACACAAACGAGTATTGCTAGTCAGTGACAGAAAAAAAATCTTACAATACTTGACATTTGCAACTCGCTTTGGAGCTCATCTCCCTAACCTTAGAATCCTTCCTCTTTTAGCCTCTTGCCACTTTGCACTCCTAGGAAAAGGGGTACCAGTCCTTCACATCTACGGCTCCCGCAATAAGATCCAGGAGTCGCAGGCACCCAGACAGTTGGAAGGACCAGGCTGAAGTTGGGCTCTGGAAGAGTACAAAAGGGGGAAAAGCACCTGGTTTGTGCCATCGTCAGTGGAGGCTCGAAGGGCATTCATAATTCCTGCTAGATTCCTACTAGGGAACCAGCTTGCTAATGTGTGGGGGGAGGGGGGAGGGAGAGGAGGAGGGATAGCTCTTCGGCTGAAGTGTTATCGAAACATTTAAAATAATTTCCTCGCAATTATGGCAGGCCCCATATGTTCCAGGGTGATTTTTGCCATCTTGGATTCCAGGATATCTGGGCACCCATTTAACACTGAAAAGTGGTTGGAGTGTTTGAGGAAGAAAAAATAATAGTTGATGAGCCAGTGCACCCAGCTCGACTAGAGTTAAGATAAACAAAATCCCATCGGGGAAACTGGTCTCTAAAGGATGCTGCTTTTTTTCCTGGGAGGAGGAGGGGGAGGAGAAAGGGGGAAGCTAGGGAAGGGAAGGGGAAAAATTTGCCCTGGGATTTTACAGTCTCAATAAAGCAGCAGCCTTACATAATAAGCCCAGCTTTGGGCTTTTGACTGTGATACTCCAACCGACCTGCGTGTGAACCCCTGGCAACTGAACCGCATGCAGAATGAAGCACTCGCACCCACGTTCACACCGCATCATTATCAATTCTGCTTGTCTCTAACTTCTCAAAGTACAGGGCAGAGATTTCAAGAGTCTTCTCAGCATACTCTGAATTCAAAACACTTTAAACTAATTTCTTGATAAAGAAAATAAAGGGGTGGTGGTAAGCAAGGTTCATTTCATCTCCTTATAACATATAACATTTCCCCAACCCTCTCCCCCTTCCTGATTTACCTCTTGCCAAAAATACTTCAATTGCTAGCTAACCTGTATTGATTCTAAGGTTTAATTAAATGGTTTTCCTTTCTTCTTCTTCTTCTTCTCCTCTCTCTCTCTCTCTCTCTCTCTCTCTCTCTCTCTCTCTCTCTCTCTCTCTTTCTCCCTCTCTCCAAAAAAAAGTTTCCGAAAACGGGGGGGGGGGGAGGGAGGGGGGCCGGCGGAACGAGATGTGTGGATGGGCAATGCAGAGATCCACCATTCTGCTCTCAAATCCAGCACAAGAAGGAACCATCTAAGCCTTTAACTTCGAAACTCCACTGTTGGAGAGTCAGTCCTTACTGCCACTTCTCTAAAACCCACAGCAGACACAACAGTGATTTTCTGTTCTTAAAGAATTTCCTCTCCCCCCTCCCCATTTGTTGGGCGTCTCCAAACAAAGCAGACGTAAACAAAAACATAAAGCCACCCAAACAGAGCCCACAACAAATTCCAAATGCACCGAGGACGACGTGGATCGGTGCAGCTTGGAAGAGGGCTTGCGGTTGCCTCAGTGGGTACTGGTGAGTGTGGGGCTGCATCGGTCTAGGTAGCTGGTGGATGTCTGGGTCCCTGAGCCTCCTCCGCTGGAGAGCGACCCAAGTGGAGGGTGCAGAGTTGTGGCAGTGAGGCCACATTCTCTTTCCCAGGCAGCCAGGTCTAATTCGTTGCTGTTGTGTTGGCTAAAATTAAGAATTCCATAACTCTCTAGCCGCCGTCAGGCCGCGCCGGTGACGTCACAGCCCGGGGCGGGGGTGGGAAGCTGGGGCTGTGCGGGGCCTGGCCGCCGCGATAAGGGCCTTCTGCCCGAATTTGCCTAGCCTCCTTTTAATGCGTTCATTATTTCTCGGTCTTGGGCGGGCGGAGGCGGCTCCTCCCCTACCTCCTTCTTCTCTCCCTTGCGCCGCGGGTCAGGCATCCTGCCCATTGGAGGACAAGTTTGCTGGGTGCCCTGGTGTAGGGGCAATGGGAAGAGCCCATAGAAGGAGAGTCCCGGGTCTGGGGATGGCAGGAGGAGAGAGAAAAGGCTGAAAGGAGGGAGGGGGAAGGTGGCCAAACTGGGGTAGTCTCTGGTTCAGGCCTCCAGCATATAAGGGCAGGGGAAGAGGCAGGTGGTAGCAAAGTGCCCTGAGCACCTGGTCTCGGGGACCACCTGACTAGGCTTTCCATCCTTGGGGACAAGATTGGAAGAGGAAAATCTCCTAGGAGTCTCCCTTCTCCACTGAACCCCAGGAGGAAAAGGCAGGAGTCAGCAGCCTCTCTGCTTTCCAGCCCTACTTATGGGAAGGCCAATAGGGTTTCTAATTTCAAGACACTTATTCTAAACAGGCCCTCAGTCATGGTTCCAAAGTCCAAAATACTTGGATCTTGGTAAGGAAAAGATTTTCATTAACAGCCTTTAAAGAATAAATATGTAGAAAAAGATCTCTGTGCATACCCCAACTCAAGTTTCATCTTCTCTTGCTTCTCTCCTTAACACCAACCACCACAGAACTGGGGGATCAGAATGCTAACAAGAGGGGACAGTCAGAAGCAGTAGACCTTTGAGAAGACTGGAGTGCAGGGAAGATATCACTGGCCTATGACCAAAGAAATCCTCATCCCTAAGGAAGCCCAGGCCTTTTTGGGGGCCTCCCAGTCACTAATTCCTCCACCTTTCCCAGAACTTGTGGATGCAGTCTCAAGTGAGTGTTAAATATAGCATGGTGTCCACACAACCCTATGGGGATGAAATGGAGTGAGCTTGAAAAATCACAGAAACCCCTTTACCAAGTTGTCAGGGGCAGTGATAGCTGGGACAAGTAGCCCGGTCAACAGCAAAGGAATGAATCTGGCTCCAAAACACACCTCCTAAGAATGGCTTTCCCTCACCTGGTAGAAGGGTGAGAGAGCAGGACTTGGGTACTGCGTAGACTGAGACCCTGGAGCAGCACTGCCCCACAATATCAAGTTTGCCAGCTTAGAGCTGGTAAGCATCTCTACCCATTCCAATGCTACTCTAAAAGCAGGGTAGTCTCAGTGTAGATCAATAATATCATCAGATTAAGTAATAACATCTGAAAACTGGAGAGGTCCTTGGTTTAAAGCAATCCTTCAAAATCCAGACATCTAATGTCTTAGTGCCCCTCTCAAGGGAAGGGGCTGTTGTATTTTGTTTAGTTTGAAAAGCACCTGAGGACCAGGAGTTCAGGAATATTAAAGACAACAAGGCCACAAACCAAGAAAATATGTTTGACCGGAAGATGGTTCCTTACCCTAAAAAAGCTTAGCTTCACCTGCCCCTCCCCCCCACTATGATACAGAAGGGAGAAAACCTTTAGTCATTAAAAAAAAAAATCCATCATATCTTAAATGACCTATGTTAGGAATTATCTCAGCCGACTGAAAACTGAAAGCAAATGATTTGATGGACCTGGGAAGGACGGGGATTAGAAATGGGACATAAGGGTGGGAAGGAAGGAAGAGGGGTCTCTTTCCTTGTTTTGTCTTGTGCCTTCAAGAAAGTTGTAAAAGTTTTCTCCTCCTGAAACCAATGGAAATTCCAGATCAGCTGCAGGCAGGAAGGAAGGCAGTCAGTTCCCATTCCATTTCACTTTGCCAGGTTACTCACTACCTTGAGGGAGCACCTTACTGGGTTTCTTTCTCCACAAACAGCTTGAGTAGGGACCCTACCCAAGCACAGGTAAGGAATAGGCAATGTAGCAAGGGTTGGGAACTCACACAAACTAAACATTCTATTCAGTCTGGCTCAAGCAGGCCTAGTCATTGAATCTCCAACCCTACAGAAGGGGGAGGACAGGATGCATGACTCTGCTCCTCTTCCCTCCACCCCACCTAGTTCACCACCCCCAAATCCCAGGGGCTTTAAGGGAGCTCTGGAGGCCCTCATTTTAATTCCATTGTAAAGAAATGCAAGAGGAAGACCCAAAGGTGAGAGGCAAAGGTTTTTTTTTTCAACTTGGGAGACCTAAGGGTGGAAGAGGAGCGGGAAGGAGAGGGGGGAGGTGAACTCACTTCTCTGTTTTAACTGCTGGAAGAGTGTACCTGTTCTTTAAAAGCAAAATGTGGCTGGCCACCTCTTGAAATTCCCCAGGCTCAAAGGACAGCTGGGAAGGTGGTGGTGTGGTGTGGGGAGTGGGAAGAGAAGATAGACGCTTCTTAAATTACAACAGATAGCGAGATAAATAAATGAATGGATAAATAAACAAATAAGTGGGGCAGAAAAAAAAATAGCCGTGGCAGTAACTAGCAGGCGATCTCTACACAATCAAACCCCCATCTCCGTGCAGTTAGCTACAAACTGTCAGCAATTGAAAAGTAAACCCGCGAGCGTACAAAGGGTCTGTTTAATTTCCCCCTTGTAAAGGCTCCAAATGAGGACCCCATCACTATGCAGTTAAGCGGTTCGGGCGGCGGGTCCCCCTGAGGCGCTGAGCTCTCCTTTTTAATGTAAGAAAACTGGCAGCTAGAAAGCCGTCAATGGCGCTCCCACAACAAAAGTCTTGAAAAGCTGAATGAATTGGGTTTGTAATTACAGTTTTGCGTCCCCCCCCCCGCCTCCCCCCGCTACCCCTCACAGCTTATCTCGAATTCATTCAATATATATTATTGTCACTTAATCTCAGTGTCTTCGGTTTTCTGAACACCCCAAATACCCGCCAGACCCTAGTTTGGCAATTAGAAGGAAGCAGAAGGAAGCAGGTCTATCCCAATCACTCAGCAACTAGACAGAAGCCTTGAAGACCCCTCTATCTCTCCACCTGCAGGATCTCTAGGGTCCTCCAACCCTCACTTCCCCGTCCTGTCTCTAGTCCATATTCCTTTTACTCTGCCCCTCTTAAAACCTGGAAGAAGGCTGCCAGGTTCTCCCCGGGGAATTCTCTCCCCACTGGGGGGTAGGAATTGGACCCGAGAACACAAGTCCAGCACTGCGCTCTAGTTCAGAACAGGTTAGATGCAAAAAAAAAAAAAAAAAGTCCATTTTAGCCCTGGGCTGTCAGGGTCTGGGTTGCATGGCTGCCTAGAAAACGAGAGCCTCCAGAGATCCCCGCCTGGAAGCATGTGTCAGTTCTCGAAATAAGTTCAACGATTACAAGCAAATCTAGGAGCAGGCTAAATAATTAATTGCAGCGCTGCTCTCTGACCCCTCGGAAAGTCCAGTAGGGACCAGTTCGAAGTAATAATACCTCAGAATGAGCCCTTGTCAAATATGCATTTCGCAGTTAATGTGAGCCGTGTCCCCCTGGGACGGCCTGTAACACCAGCTTCCCAGCCTTGGCAAGAAACCCTGCTAATCTACCTCTCCAGTTCAACAAAATATTTTAACACCCTGTCTTTAAAGGACGCTTGGGGGCGAGGAAAAAAAGAAATGTTCACAGGGGAAAGGATGGTGTTATCCCAGGTTCCTAGGGGCTCTCGGGGTAGGGTTAGTGACATTAAATACAATCTCTTGTCCAGAAACTAAGTGAGCATTCCAGACCAGATTCCACCTTGCACTAACTCCATTCCCCTCTTTCTTGGGTAAGTAAATCCTGTGCAACTTCAAACCTGAGGAGATAGCTAGTGCAAGTAAAGTTCCTTAACCCCTCTTTCGTTGTAGAAAATCAGACTTCAATTAAAGAAAATAAATATCCCCAAATAATAGTTATGAAATGCCACACCGCTTAGCCATTTAACCCGAAGAACTGAAAATTGCAATCCATTCCTTACTTCTTTTTTTTTTCTGGATAGTGATTTTTTTTTTAAGAGACAATTTAAATTGTCATAAGAGACTTTTAGTTTCTCTCAGTTCAAGGACATGCCTTGCGGGGGGGTGGGGGCTGGACATTTATTGTTTTTGGCAAGACAAGGGACAATCGCTTAATCTAGTCCAACCTTGCAAAATTCTTTTTTGTTCCCCCTACCCCAACCTCTCCTTCTCATTCAAAATAGCTGAACCCCGGTAATTCGTCAACAAAAAAGTCGAAGGCGGCAGTAAGAAGCTTAGAGTTGGGTGTCTCCGGTTTAAGTGTTTTTCTTTTAAGTGAACTACAGCATACACATACAAATATATCTGTATGCAATATATATGTATATATGAATGCATTTTTTAAAAGTTCCCCTTTTATTTAAAAAATGCCGACGCCGGGCTCAAATCTCTTGCATCTTTTTTCCTTGATGGATGGCAAGATGGTTTGGATCTTTATTCAAAGTTTTCTTTTATTCATATGTGCCAGCAAGGGCAGGCTAACGTGCTCATCACCACGTGAATAATCCTATATGCATTACAAAAGCCGGGCAGCTCCGAGAAATTCTTTCAGAGTCTCCGCATTAATTAGAAAAAAAAATGCTTTGCCCAGGGTAAGGGAACTAGAATAATAATCTGCCTGCCCTAGTACAGCATTGTCCAGAAAGTATAAGAAACTCACTAACGGGTGCGCCTGCGAACCCTAAAATATATCCATGGGGAAGAGGGATAACTCAAACCCAGGGCCTGGCTCCTAGCTTTTAACTTTTCAGTTCGGGCCTCCAAAGGGGAGGGGGAGAAATCAGGCACCCCACAAGATGTATTTACATCAGTCACCGGCAGCGAGCATTCTCCCCCAACTAGACAGTGCCATTAAGATCCCTGGTTTCTGGAGACAAGTCTGCTTTGCAACTAACAAGGTGTAATGCTACCAGCTGCACACACCTCAAATCTCAATATTATCCTGTATTTTGGAGCCCCCGTTGGACACCCGACTGAAACAGTTCCCCAGACCCGGCTCCTTGGGAGCACACGGGTAGCTGCTTTAAGAAGTTGGTAAAGGAAGCTACTCTTTAAAAAATTAAGTAGCACAAATGGGCAAGGGAAGGGGAAGGGTCCTATTCATTCCGCACTCTTTTTCCTGGATGACCTTAATCTTGATAAGTTTGGGGCGCACGTGGTTGGGAAGTCCTAATCTAGTCTCTCATTACCCCCCCCCCCAAAGACCCAGCCAGAAGAGGCTCGGCAGCGTCTTGTCCTCGTCAATTCCAGGGCCCAGGGACCTTCTCCTTTGCTCCCCTTGCAACGGGGCTCAGGGCCGCACACTGCCAGCTCTAGGGCACAGCTAAGTATTGACACCGGCACCATGGGCTCTAACTATTGCAATGCCAAATGTGATTACTTACACAGACCCGACAGAGCAAAGCATCTACCTCAGAGACGGCTGGTTTCTTCCTTCATATGGCGGATGCCTGGATGCTCCTTGGCTGGAGACACTATCCGAATTGGGGCTACAGTCTCCGACCCGCGCTGGCAATTTAAAGAAGTAGAATCCGGAAAAAGATAGGGAGGAAAATGGAAAGGGCGAGAGAAAGAAAAATAAATAAAAACCCCAACTGTGATAAGAGGCACGGTTTACAACTGGTCCTCTCTGGTCTCTCCTCTCTACGAGGGGAAAGAGGAGAAAGTTTATGGAATTCCGAACAAAAGAAACAAACCACTTGTTTACCTCAGACAATAGAAGGGCCAGAGACACCCTCCCCCCCCCCCACACACACATCAGCACTTTCAACATCCAGTTCGCAATTATTCCGACACAAAGAGACACCATTTGTCCTTCTAAATATACTTCAACTTCCCAAAGACCAGTGCACCGTGAACTAGGCTCAAACAAAACAAACAGCCCGACACAGCCCGCCCAGCTTCTGCCTTTGGGCCCATCACCTCCCACCAGTTTTCCAGAATACTATCTCCCCTTCCAGTCTGCCTCACGTCCTACACACAAATCCATAGTCTGAGGCTGCTGGTTAAGCAGAGAGGCAGAATAAGCCCTACTGTCTCCTCCTTAACTGCAACAAGTGTTCTAATCAGTAAAAGCGCACATGTTCCCCCATCACCCATTATAAGCCTAAAAACCTGGCTTTACGAAGGTCCGGGTCACTGGAAGGTCCTACTTTATCTTAAAAAAAAAAAACCCAAACAAAAACCGGACACCCTGCAAGATGGTCCAGATTCCTTATTCAATTAGCTAAGCACTGAAGTCCCTTATTTACTGGCTATTTTGCTTTTGCAGACCTGGTGCCCGGCAGTGGACACCGAATCTATTTTGTATTTTTTTTTTCTGCTAAGGCCATTCTAAGGAGCCTGGCATTTCAGTTCCCCCAGGTACTTCCAAACAACGCCATTGTCTTCTCCAAAGAAATCCAAGACGCAAATGGAATTTCAGTGTCCATATTTCAAAAATTTATTATCTCAAACTGTGCATAATGGAATAAAAACTTAAGTTGAAAATGTACCTGTTATAAGGACGGGATTAGTTCAAATATATGTACATGGACCATCGGCAGACTGGTTTAAAGAAACACAGGGTCAGCCGAGTTTTTAAAATACAACTACCAAAAATGAGGGAGGAAAAAAAAAACCGTAAATATCACAATAAATTTACAGAAATATTACAAACCATAAGAAAATATTTCAAACACAGTAATTTCAGGTCGCTCTCGCTGTTTTTTTTTTCTAATTTGTGTTCAAATTGAAACAGAAAAGTTTGGAAATAAATGCTATTATAAATTACCAGCCGTGGCAGCCTGTACGGAGGGGCCAGCTTCTGCTTTTTCTTCTTTAACAATAAGTAAAAAAAAAAAAAAGTGAGTACAACCTAAACGTTTGCCCTTTTATAGAAAACCACGGAAATGGTTTTTTGCAAGTATCCTAACTTTTTTTCTCCTTTTGTACGATTTCTAAACAATTAAAATGTCCAAATTGAAATTCCCTCCTCTCTTGTTTGCAACTGCCCCAAATCCCAGTTGCAGTGATCGGAAATTCTGCAAGAAGACTCTTTTGAAAAATATTGGCAAATTATCAGATTAGAAACAATGGACATTTTGATTGCCATGTTTATCTCGATAAATACTGTACAAAAGTTGCTTGCAAATATTAAAACATTTTTTTCGTCGTCACTTGGAGACTAGCTCTAAATATTATGGGTAAAGACTTTTGCAAACTTTCTGCAAAGCTCCTACCGTCCACGCTAGAACTTTTTAAAAAGTTTTGTGTAGTTTTCTTCCCTTCAGAGATCTATACAAGCCCCCCTTTTGTCTCCCCCTCCCCCAAGTTCTCTGTACAAAAATAGTCCCCCCAAAAAGAAGTCCGGAATCTCTCAATAAAAGTTTTCTTCTTGGTGTTGCGGTAGCTGTTGGGTTTTTGTTTTGTCGTGTGTGTGTGTGTGTGTGTGTGTGTGTGTGTGTGTGTGTGTGTGTGTGTGTGTAAGTTCTTCTTTGCAGTTGTCGTTGCTGTAGATGGTGGGGAATTCCCCCCCCCCCCCATCCCGTGGTGCGGTGAGCCCCTTTTTCTATGCCATACAGTCTCTTTGTGTCTTTTTTTCCTTTTCCTTAAAAAAAAAAATGTTCCAGCCCTACCGGGCTGCGGGGCTCACATGTGCGACAGGGGCAGCGTGCCGTTGATGGCCGTACCCGGCACCGGCGCGCCCTGGTAGTGCTGGGACATGTGAAGTCTGCTGGGCGCCGAGGGCTCGGGCACCTCAGCGCCGGGCAGGTACATGCTGATCATGTCCCGCAGGTCCCCGGCCTGGCAGGGCGCCCTGGAGTGCGACGACGAGGTGACCACGGGGGGGCTGGAGCTGGCCTCCGACTTGACTACGGAGCCCATGGAGCCCAGGGCCATGGCGCCGCCGCCGCCTCCGCCAGCGCCGCCGCCGGGGGCGGCCTGCTGCGAGTACGCCATGCTGCTGTAGGTGGGCGAGCCGTTCATGTAAGTCTGCGAGCTCGTCATGGAGTTGTACTGCAGGGCGCTCACGTCGTAGCGGTGCATGGGTTGCATCTGGGCGGCCGCAGCAGCGGCGGCCGCTGCCGCCGCCGCGTTGTGCGCGTTGAGCCCCGGGTGCTGTGGGTAACCCAGCTGCTCCTGCATCATGCCATAGCCGCCGTTGCTCCAGCCGTTCATGTGCGCGTAGCTGTCCATGCGCTGGTTGACGCCGCCGCCCAGGCCGCCGGCCCCGACGCCGACGCCGCCGCCCATGCTATTGCCGCCGGGAGCCAGCAGGCCGCCGGGCAGCGTGTATTTGTCTTTCTTGAGCAGCGTCTTGGTTTTCCGGCGCGGCCGGTACTTATAGTCCGGGTGCTCCTTCATGTGCAAGGCGCGCAGCCGCTTGGCCTCGTCGATGAAGGGCCGCTTCTCGGCCTCGGACAGAAGCTTCCACTCGGCTCCCAGCCGCTTGCTGATCTCCGAGTTATGCATCTTGGGGTTCTCCTGGGCCATCTTGCGCCGCTGCCCGCGGGACCACACCATGAAAGCGTTCATGGGCCGCTTGACGCGGTCTGGGCTGTTCTTTTGGTTCGTGCCGCCCGCCGACGTGGAGTTAGGGCCGCCGCCGCCACCACCACCGCCGCCACCGCCGCCGCCGCCGCCCCCCGAAGTTTGCTGCGGTCCGGGAGGCTTGAGGTCGGTCTCCAGCATGTTGTACATCGCGCCGCTCCCTGGATCGCGCGCTCCGCGGGCCCCCGACCTCCCCGGGCCGGCCTCGGGCGTCCCGGACGGGCCGGCGAGACTTTTCGGGGGGCCCGAGGGTGGGGGGAGGGGAGGAGGGGAGGAGAAGGAGGGTGGGGGAGTCGGGAGCGCGCGCCTCCAACCAAATAAGATGAGGAGCGATTAAAAACGCACAGCAAGAAGACGAACTGGAAGCAGGATCAGGAAGAAAAACTCCTCCACTGGCTTCTGCTGCTGCCGCCGCCGCCGCCGCCGCCGCCGCCGCTGTTATTATTGTTATTATTATTTGGGTGAAACGCTCCTCTGAGCCCGGGGCTCAAAACTTCTTTCTCTCTCCCCCTTTCTCTCTCTTCCTCTCTTTCTTTCCGCTCTCCTTCTCTTCTCGCTTGTTCTCTCTCCTCCGAGTCTTAAAGAGGCAGCAAACTACTTTCCCCCCTTTTGCAAACACTCTCTTCTCCGCCTTGACAACTCCTGAGACTTTTTTGAACAAGTTAATAGACAACCATCCATGTGATGGGGGCTGTCAGGGAATAAATGGGTTTCCCCGGACCAATCAGAGTGCTCGGGCTCCTCCACACAGGACAAGCCTCTCCGGCTGGTTTTGCATGAAAGGGGGCGGGGCCTGCCGCGCCGCTGAGCCTTCCGCGGCCTGGGGGAGGGGGAGGCGGGTCCCACCGCCAGCCAGCCAGCCACTAAGAAACCTTTGTATCCCTCTGGCTGCAACAGGTCACACCACACGCCTTTTCGGAGGAAGAGGGTAAACAGCATTGTGGCTGCCTTGGGCTTTTCCCCCTTCAAACTTGGTATTGATTTTGGGGCGTTGAGGGTTGGGTAAAGGAGGAGACTGAGTAGCTATGGGGTGGAGGGCCACTTAATGTAAGTCTCCCATCAGTATTTCAAAAAAGGATCAGAGAGATTTGGTGTATACACCCGTGTTCTTTCTCCTTCTGTTGACACTTTCCCCAGAACTACCGAAAGAATTAGCTGCAAGGCCCACCGGGCTCCAGGTTCACCTCCTCCTTCATCCCCACCCCCACCCCAAGGTCCAATTTGTCCCTCTAGCTTGCTTTCTCTGATATTTTTCATCTCACTGTGGTTTCTACAAAGGAGCTGGGAAAGTGGTAGTCCCAAAACCATCTTCCCTCTCACTTTCTTCCTTGTTTAGAAAATATTTGTAAGCTCATTCCTGCCAAGTTTCAGGCCAAAGCCGGAACACCTCTTTTCTTCCTATATAGGCTTTGTTATTAAGAAATTGTAGGTATCTCTTATCTAATTCATTCTCCTCTTGCTCCTCCTCCCCCACCCCCCTTTCCCCTGGCTATGGCCCCACCCCGCCCCCACCCGCCCAATCCTTAATCCATTCAAACAGTGAGTAAAAAAAGCAAAAAAAAAAAAAGCCACAAACCCTAGTCCCATATTCCTCATACTCCTCTTCCCTTCTCCTTTCTCTTAAGCCTATCAGGAGAATTTCAGTGTGTCCCTTTCAAATAAGGAGTAGGGGAAGCATAACTCTAATAAACGAAGGGGGAGGGAGAGTACAGGGAGACAGAAAGAAGGAAACAGGAGGTGGAGGGAGGAAGAAGAAAGGAGTTAGATTAACGTTTCTTTAGTTCAGACCCAGAGAACGGGGATCAGACAGAACACAACTCCCAAGTTCCAACGTGCTATGGTTTTTAAGCGCCTCAAACACAGTTCCCACAACCCAAACTTTATCACCCTTTCCTTTTGTCCCGTCGCTCACTCCCCCAAAGTCTGCACCATACTCCCCGTCTTCTTTTGGCTCAGCAGTTCTCTAGGGACTGGGCTCCCCGGGGCCGAGAGGTCAGGGTGGGGTGAGGTCTGCCAGACCCATCCAGTGTCAGGGGAGGGGAGGCAAGGAACAGGCTGTGGACAAAAAACCTGGGAGGGGGGAGGGGAGGAAGGAGTGGAGAAGAGAGAGGAAGAAAAGTGTGCGTGGGGGGGGGGGGTAGGTGGGAGGGGAACTGGACTGGAGAGTCTCGGGAATCTTGCTCGCAGCGGACCCAGGAGGGTAATTTTAGCCGCTCTCCCATTGTCCCGATGTAAAGATTTCAATAGGTGGGAGCTCAATGCGTAGAGAAATGGGAGCACGTCCGTTACAAATAGGTAGTTTTGTTTCTCTTGTTGTCACTACACGCAGGCAAACAAAGCCCGGTCTAAGTTTCCTTCCACTCTCTTGTTGGGATCTTTGTGGCTAAAATGCACTTGACTACAAAGGAAAAAGAGAAGCAGCAACCTCATGCTATTTGTGGCTTATAAAGGACTTAAACCATCAGGGTTATTTATTTTTTTCTCCTTTAACACTCTACCCAACCCAACCCCCCTCCGTTCCCGGCCCTTCACTGGTAGGCAAAGTACCGATCGCTAGCTCCCGGCCACGTCCCATCTATTGCATTAATTCGTTCAGGAAAAGTCCGAATTACGGGGGAGGAAGAGAAGCCGCTGCACCCTTCCTTCATTACGCTCCCACTCCCGCTCTCTTCACTTCTCTTGTAAACTAGCTCGGATAATTGGGGGTACGGGCCATTAGTCAAGAATCGATGTGTGGGGGCACTTTCCGAATTCCTCTAAATTCAGCCCCCCATCCCTTCAAAGAAAGTGGGAGGGGGATGCTCCCTATTTGTTTTCTAAAGTTTGGGTTTTACTTATAAGCCTAGGACTCCTTTGAAAAGGGGACGAGGATGTGGGACCCCCAGGACTGTCTGTATTAAAATGGAACGAGAGGAACTCAAATGCGCCCAAAGACCAGGCAAAAGAGGACTATAGAAGAATGATAAGGGTGGTTGGGGTGGGGGGGCTGGGATCGCAGGGAGGGGCGGCGGGGAGCCGGGAGCTGGAGCTGTAGCCTTGCCCGAGGTGGCCGCCACCGGCTTTTCTGCGCCGTGGGTTTCAGGGACGGGGTTGGTGCGCCCCCTACTGGCGCGAATTTCCCCCAAGAATCGCGCTTTTCATTTTAAACAGAAAAACGTTAGGAAACCTTCCTCTTTGCCCTAAAGAAGGAGGGATGGGTGGGGTGGTGAGAAGCAAAATTAATTACAAAAAAAATTGATAATTTTTATCAACAGATTGGTCTGTGTCCCTCAGAGGCGTGTAAGAGTCTGATTCAATTTACTCAACTACTTAATGCCCGTCTAATCCTTGGACTAAAACTAGGAAGGATGAAAACTAGGAGCACCTCTTCTCCTGGGTGTGTGCGCTCGATCATATCATGCCCCCACCCCTGGGTCCTTTCCCACCTTCCCTCCTCCAATCTCGTAGATTAATTAAGTTTGGGCCGGAGTTAGGTTGCAGTGAGGGTGGCCATGGGTGGGGTTGGTTTATTGCAAGAAATTTATAAGTGGTGCCGTTGGAGACCAGAGTACATTGGTCTGGGCTTCTCGGGATGGGCAATAGGGAGTTGGGGCCGCAGGAAAGGTTTGCTCGCTCAACTGAGGTAGCCGAAAGATTCCTTCCCACCCCCACCTCCAGTAACCAGATGCATGCATTTATGCCTGAACTCTATAATAATGCATTTAAGAGGTGAAAGGGGCTGGCTTGGGCCTCAGCTAATTGCGTTGATCACATAAATGAACGGGGGAAAATGCGTCACAATTGGGTCCTCATTGGCTGCATTTATTTTCAGCTTTGTTTTAATTAAGCGCGTTTGACTTATCCACGCAGTACAACTAACTGTCGCTGGCATTCAGGCGTGAGAATAACGTGCTGGGGAAAATCAGGGCGCGGAAACCCCTTTTCCCACTAGACTTCTGACGACTTGTGTATTTACAAAATTGAATCCCTGGCCACACCATTGAAACCCACCGCCATCAACTCAGCCCTAAATACTCATAACCTCCAACCCCAAACGCTGGAGCAAGCAAGCGCCCCCGTCCCCATAGTCCTTCCTATTAGAACTGTGCTGCATCGCTAATAACCACCCCCCACCCACCCCCCACCCCCCCAGGCACTCCTCAGGAAGAGAGTGAGACTTAAGACAGGGCTCTTCGTTCGGGGATCCTGTAACATGTTGTCTTCGGTATGATTTATGGAAACGGAAAAGTGCTTATAGGAAACAGGATAAAAATGTCCCTTTCCCTCCTTTCCCTCCCTTCCCTCTCCCCCCCTTCCTCCCAAAGGACGGGAAATAACTCTTCCACACTTTTATTGATAGATTAGACAGCTTAAAAGGTTGGGAGGTAGAAGAGGGCGGGGAAGAGCTGGAGACTCCTGGCATATTTTGCTTTCCTTTGGTTCTGGGACCGGCCCTAGGTAAAAGCCCTATAGAATCCCCTAAAGAAACAACCTCCTGTGGTAAGTGGAAATCTAACTTTTAAATTTGTTTATTTTTTTCTGAGTGTGTCCACTCCCTTCTCCTGCACCCTCCCCCCAGCAGTAACATATCTAAAGCTAACTATCAAACAATTTTGTTCATCGAAAGAACCGCAGACCTATTTTTTCCTCCCTAGCGGCAAATAGAGGTTTAACTTGCGGTAATTAGGTGAGAACTAGCCTAGCATCTTACTATTATGATGCTCGTTAAGAGACGCTTCGTTTCTGCATCTGCATCTGAGAGCGCTCCCCTCCACTCTTAATCTTCTTATGGAAATGAAGGCGAGCGGCAGGGAACCCGCAGTCTTGTAGAATGTCCTTGTTAACTGGAATTTCTCAGCATTGCTAATTAGCAGAGTTTGACGACCACCAGTATTGGGGGAGAGCTCTGTTTAACGACGCGCAAACCCTTCCGAGGAAGAGCAGACTAATTTTATTTTGTAATTAAAATCTGAAAGGGGCCCTATTTGACAGTGAGGGCCAGGAGAGTTTTATCTCTCGGCGAAATAATCATTGGCTTGATAACTCAATTTTCTCAGAAATGTCAGCTGGAGCCTCCAAAAGTTTTAATTTGAGAGAGAGAGAGACCTGGATAGGGTAGACAAAATATCCTGAACCTGGAAATAGATTGGAGGTAGGGGTGAAAACTAACTTAGCCAGATCAAATTCCTCCCCCTCCTCCTGAGCAAGGATTATTTCACTCTTTGTGTTTTTATCTCTGGCACCTAGAACAGTGCCTGGCACCGTAGATTTTTAATAAATGTTTGTGGATTTATTGATTTTCCCCCCTCTACCTCATGCCCCAGCCCAGCAACTGAAAATCACCAGTAACCTAGTTCTGGAGGACTGACAGAAGCAGCAGATCCCTGATTTTTTTTTTTTTATAGGAGAAGGGGGAAAAAAAAACAATACTAGTATTCAGGCCAGGCCCGGGGCTATTTGGGTGGGTAGAGTTGGTTCAAATCTTTATAAATGAGAATAATTAATAAATTAGAACTGAAAAATTACGAAAGAACCACACAGGCCTGACTAGTTTTCCTTTCTAAAGGTGGTTTGTTACTGCTGGTTTTTTAGTTGTTGTCTTTGTATATTTTAAAATCACAACAAAGAGGCGCACTCCCATTTGGGAAGTTCTGAAGTACTGCAGCATGGCCCCGAAATTGAGACAGGCTGGAACTCTGGATTTATAAAGACAATAGAGATGAATGTCAAGGCACGGTCAACTATCATTCTTTCAGCTCCAAGGCACACATTCCTCCCCAAAACAAGTCGTCGGCCGGCCTACCGTAAGGAGAATCTGTAAAGTCCCAGCAACCACGGACTCAAAATTTACTTTTATCGAAATTCTTTTCCTTCCGACTCCAAAGACGAATTCAGATTTGCATGGGCCACTCTGTAAAATAATTGAGGCTTCTCCCTAACTCCCCCTCCCATTAAATTTCTTCCTAACTTCTCAGATTGGGGAAGGGAAGAGACAGTAATTCAAACACCCCGTTATGCTGAGTGACCTGTGAACACCTTCTCACTTCCTTAAAATACTCCAGAAGAGATGGAGCTAGGAGTGTGTGTGGCTTCGCCTACTTAAATTGCTTAATCATCTTTTCCCCCTCCCTCACGTCGTTCCTTAAGCATGTTGCTTTTTAATTTGCAGAAGTGTCTTTGCCCACAAAACGAACAAATGCTTTCTCAGCCTAGACCCAATTTCACTCAATCATTTCCCTTAAGAGCTCTAAGGACCCTTGAAGACATGCATTCTCGCTCTGCATTCTCCCGCCCGCCTTCCCTTTTTCTCTTTTATCTTAATTCTCTCTGAAGAAATAAAAACATTTTTTTCAAAAAAGAAAAAAATAAGACCCGGAGTGCCAAAACACAACTATATTGAGGCCCTTTAGGCTGTCCTTTCAGATGGTGGAGACACTAGTAAATTTGGGTCCTCCTGTGTGTTGGTGCACCCGAGATCCCAACGTAGAGAAAGGTACTACCGAGGAATATGTGTCTATATCTGCACGTACAGCAGACACTGCAAACATTCCCACGCCCAGCACACACACACACACACACACACACACACACATACATTATCACCCCTCAACTTTCCTACTCCTGTTCCCACTCCAGAATCTGGAAGCAGTTTCAGTGGAACGAATTTGGCCCCACTCCATCACAAAAGCTGAAGTCCGTGGAAATGTGAGTTTGCTTATTAAAGCAAGCGGGTAATTGTTTTTTGTTGTTGTTGTTTTTTTAATAGCGACTTCCCCTGAGGGGCCCAATTGAAATGTACAAGGGAGCTGCCTCTAATGGATTTTCCAGTTTCCTGGAATGTCTCATCCCTGAGGTTGGTGACTCAGGTCCTCACCTACCCGCTCCCCTGAAAGGGCCAGGGAGAAGAAAGGAGGAGAAGATCTCTTCTCTCTCCTACCCCGCCCTGAAGCCTTCTTGGAGTGGCCCTCAAGCACCAGTCTGAGTCCATTTCGAGAAGACCCCGGGTGCGGTGTACTAGAGAGGCCTGGTGGATCGTCCGCTGCCTCGGTTTTCCCGAGGGGACTATAATTGTTGCTAATTCTCTACTCCAGGCTCTTGTTCCAAGGCTGGGGAGAGGGCAAAGAGAGCTTGGAAGACAAGAAAGTAGCATTACTATCCTCTCCCCTCAGCCTAGGGCTCCTGTGGGCAGCAATGATAGACCACAACAGGGAAAGCCAGGCTTGGATTTAGGGCTCCTAGAGACTGATCCTTAATTATCTCTTTTCCCCTTCTCCTGCTTCTCTCCAAGTAGAGTTCCCTATCCCCTGGTCTCTCTGCAGCTTTCATTATACAGTAACCTCACTCTTTTCTAAAACAGCTTCAGCCCTGGACAGAACTAAAGAGGATCTGTATTTCCTCAACTTCAGCTAGCCATCCTTGGGTGGGTGAAGGAGTCATGCTTAAGGTTGGGGAAAGCTGGGGCAGGATTCAGGGAAAACAAGGGCCTAGAAAATATCTGCCCTTGCTGAACACATCAGTTTGGGGTTTGGAGGATAGGGGACTTGAGTAGTTTGTAGGAGATGAGGCAGTCCAAAGAATGGAAGAGAAAGACTAGGCTTTCCTTCTTTTAATGAACACGGAAGAGGAAAAAACATAGTACTGAAGGAGGAAGAAAAAACCAGTATCAGGGCAGCAACCCCACCCCCAACCTTTGAAGATCTGTCCCAAGGATCCACTAGACCTGGCTCCAGCAAAGCCTCTCTTCTTCAGTGGGGGCAAGCCAGGCCTGGCCATTAATAGCCTCAGACCTCCCCCAAGAAACTTTCCACACCCATGGAGGGATGTAGGAATGAGGAGCAAGGTTCAGATCTAAGCTCTGACCCCTAGCACCCAGAACGAGCCTTTCCTCCCTTCCCTCTTCCACCTCCAGCACCCCATTCAGAGCAAAGACTAACACTTCTCTAGTGGGAGTTTATATAGCAAAATAATCCACAAAGTGGTGGTGGGGGGAGTCCTGGATCTAGGATGCTGGCTTTCTTTCTCTCCCTCCTCCTCTTCCCTATCTTTCCTCACTCTCCTTTTCTGCTGTACCCACTGGATCAACCCAGACTCTTACCAGCTTTGATATGAAGCTCATTGGCATGATTATAATGAGTCCTTCAGAAACTATGCTGATCTTTAGTGACAATCTGAACTCCTAATCCACAGATTATTAACAAGAGCTCTGTGGGCTTACTCGTGGCCAGTGGAGTAGGCTGTCTCAACACTCAAACTACCATCAGATAGGCTGAATTGAAGTTGAGAAAGTCCAGTCCAGTTTGAGCACCTTGAGAAACCCAGCTCTCTCTCTCTCTCTCATCTACAACAATTTTGAGAAGGCCAAGCTATGGGCACCACCAGCAGCTACCCTCTTACCCCTTTCCCCTTTCCTCTTCCTTCCTCCCACCCCAGCCTAAGCCTGCTTTCACTAACATACACACACACATACACACACATACATATATATACACATATATATGTATATGTGTGTGTATATATATATATATATATACACACATATATTTACACACATATTGACGGGGTAGGTTGTGTTTTTGTTTATTTTTAAAGAAAGAGAAAATAGAATGGATGGTATGAGACCCTTGACACTCTCCATGTTGTCCTCCACCATTACCATTAACAACATTCTCAGTCACTATCCCAACTACCAACCAATATTTGGAGAGTAGCTTTCACAGCAGAAGGTGGGTTTGAGGCTAAGCCCCCAGAGAGATTATAGATCATAGAAAAAAAAATTCTATTTCTCTGTTTGAAGAGGGTATTGTTAGGATCACTTTCAAGAAACAGTGGTCCACAATAAGATAACAACGGACTCCCATTCTTTTGCAGGCTCTTTTGCCAGCTTAAAGGAAGGGGTGTTTGTGTGTCGGAGAGGACATAAGCAATGAAAACAGACAGACAGAAGAGAAGGCTGCCTAGACGGAGGAAACACACTGAGAAAACTCTGCTACCATCAAGGTCACAGGGGGCTGGGGCATGGAGAATACTATCCTTAGAGAATTTGAGTGAATGAATGCGTCAGTCCATGAGTTAGGAGAAAATACAAGCCTGGAAGTGCAAAAGTCCCCAGCAGCCTCAATAAGAGGTGAGTTGAATGAGGAAAGTAGAGAGGAGAAAAAAAAAATGGTGGGAGAAATGAGGGAAGAAAAGTGGAAAGAAGACTTCTCCAGTCCAATTGATCTTCTGGTTAGTGTGGCTGGCTGGATACTTTGAGGTCTGGAGAATTAAGAAACATTTAGCAACTGACAATTTTAATTGTTTTAATGGGGCATTCTCTTACCTACAGAAGGACAAACTCTTTTTCTGAAGAGGAAATTTAAAGAGAAAGGAAGAAAGATAGAAACAAGTAGCAGCCTTGCAGGGTGGTTGTAAGGAAAGCACTTGTCAAAATGCTAGAGAAAGGTGGTGCTATTTTAAAGGAAAGAGACCAAAAGGACCTCTGAAAAGGTACCCACCCTGAAGTCTCATCATGGCTTCCCAGCCCTGACTATAACCACTTTGTCAAGATTCTGGGCAGGGGTGTTTGTAAGTGTGGGGTGAGGAGGAGAGAGTGAAGATGTTTCTCTTCTGGGCTTTGTCTTTGTTTCTGACTTTCTCCCCTAGCCATTAGGCCTTTCTTTCTTTTCTCCTCCCTTCAGGAGTAGGAAGCAAACACCTTTCCTGGATGTATGTGTTTGTCACCTGTTACCTATAGCTTCCCCAAGGTCCCAAACCCTTTTGAGGTCTCTGAGAAATGTTCTTGATTAGTGAACAACTAATCCAAGAGACCTTCCAGTTCATTATTAATTTGATTCTGGTCCCCTTTCCCCTTTGTCTCTCCTCTCCTTTCTTTTCCTTCTCTTCTCACCCTTTCCTTTCAACTTTTCATCTTTCCCTTCTATCTTCCCTTTCTCCCTCTTTCAGGATTCAAAGAAGGAGAGTAGGGCAGCATTGTACACAGGGATAGAATGGAGCCTCTTGGGGCTTAGGAATGCAGTTAAATTGTCCTTTAGAATAGGCTTCTTTGGCAATGACCCAACCCCAAACCTTAATCAAAGTGTTCAAGAACCAGATTCCAATTCTGAACCAGTCTAGAGATTTTCCTTTTTTAAGTGAGAGAACCCAGAAGAGAGGGATCTCATGTAAGATCAAGTATTTCTAAAAATATCTGTACTTTCCTCGCTTCCACCCAAACTGGGGTCATAAAAAAATGACCAATTTCATCAGGCTCAAGAGGAAAGTTTACTGCTTTTAGAGAAAATGAAAAGCTTACAGTTCCTCTTATTCTAAGTTAAAGAGAGAACCTAAAAACTGTTTCTGAATGCACACACACAAACCAGTGGGGAATGGAAGAGACACCACCCACATTGGTCATAAAGACAGTTTACTGGCATAATTAAAAAAAAAAACCTCATGAAAAAATCCAGAGGGGTTTGCCATAATCTATAGTGTCTTTCTGAGAGATTGTGCTGTGAGTTTTGCTTGAGGTCTTGTCCAGGCAGCTACCAGGTGAGTTATCTAGGGAAGCATTTTTCAAAAAGTCTCTTTCCTTCCTCCTTCCCATTCTCTTCCCAGATCATGGTTTGGCATGCAGGTGTAGTAAAACCATAAAGTGAAAACAAATTGATCTTTGGCTACAGAAGAGCACCAGAGGGACCAGAAGACCAAGGGGCTGGTGGGACCTAGGGGACCCAGGGCTCGAGAAAGTGTTGCTTTTGGCATAGAGCCTCCAGAAGGAGAAGGAAATGGAGGGTCCAGATCGGTCCTCACCCTTTTAATTGCTTTCAGGAAACAATAGAGAAAGACTACACTGGACAGTGGTGATTCCCATCTGTCATATGTGCCCAAAGATTCCAGGATCATTCTGGGCCTAGCCACTGAAGGGTCGTCTTCCTACTCTTTCAGTCTCCAAGACACTGACATTAGAAGGAAAAGTATTTTTTAAAAGGTTTTATTGCCTCAGCAGAGAAATCCGATCTCCTTTTCCCTGCATTTCTTCGAGTTTCTAAACCTCCAAGTACTCTTTCACACCTTCACCCCAAAGTCCAATCTTTTGGGGTGAAAAGACAAGGAACTGGGCTCTGCCATTCTGCCTTTTTTTTTTTTTCAAGGACACCAACATTTCCCTCCTTTCGCTCCTCCTCCCACTTTTTGGAGAGAGGATTGGGGGTGTGGGGAAAAGGCTCCCAAGAGTTTCCAGTAAACGGAAAGCATATTCCAAGCAGCCCCTTCTCCCTTCCCCTGAACCCCGAGTACCGCGCAGTTCCCCCTGTGTCCAAAAGGGGGCGCCCGCGACAAATGCGCTAAGAACGGACAGTCGGAGTCCGGAATCATAGCCCCCAGGAAAGCCGATCGCTCGCTTGCCGGCTCTTTCCAATGGGAAGGTTCTAGACTTTATGAATACAATATATATATATATATATATTTTTTTTTAAGACAATTTTTTTTGGAGTCGAAGGAAACTATCTATCTTAGCCAACTACGAGCACGTCGAACTTTAAAGCCTTTATGCTTCCCCCTTAAACCTGAGTGCCATTATTAGGGGAGCAGGTGATGCGCCTTGGGTACCCGCCCACACATCCCCAGCTGCGCGTTCAAAACTTGAGCTTCCCGGCGGCGCTTCGAGAGCTAGTCCCTACCCGTCCCTAATCCAAGTTTGAAATCTTTTCAGACGGCCCTTCCTTATAAGTAATTAGAGCTTCAAGTAACTAGCATACACGCGGGTTCTAGGCTATGGCTTGGAATCCCGGGTTCAGGAGCCTTGTTTTCTGTGCCGCCGCATTTTGCCAGCATCTCCTCCTCCAAGGCAGCGCAGGGCAGACAGTTCTTACCCCCAGGCTGGAAACCCCCACTTCGTGAGCAGGGGAGGGAACTCACAACGAAATAGAATGGTACCCCCCTTTTCCCTCTCAACTTAAAAAAAAACCCCCCACACAACCCACCAACCTACCCTTCACCTGTATTTAAATCGCACGTCTTTAATTACAGCAGTTGGGGATGTATGAGGCTGAAATGAAATTAGCAGTCATTACCAGTCCTTTAACTCGGTGGTGCTTTTGATCAGCACGAAATTAGCTTTCGAGTCCTAACAAAGGCGCTATAGCAAGCAGTGGGCTGTAAATAAGACAGCTCGACCTGCCCTCAACACCTTTTCTCTTGTCAATCACAGCTCTATCATTCAGCCCAAGATTAACCTTTATCTACCAAATTCTTAAAGAGAGAGAGAAGGGAGGGGGGGGTTTCCTTCCCGTACCACGTCGCTCCCTAACAGAGCCTAAAATGAGCCCCCCTCGTTAAATTGTATTATAATGAGTTGGTGTCAACATTTGCAATTTCCCAATCATTCCCTCTCCCCTCCACCCCCACCCCCACCCCCACTCTCTACTCCCCCTCCAGAGTATCAGAGAGGCAGAAGAATAGGTAGGCAAAACAATCCTCTATAGCCCCCTCAAAGAAGGGAAATGAAATGTGTTGGTTCTGGAGAGGCAATTTTAGGTGGGACATTCCTGCTTCTAGAAAATGATTTTGGGGAAATGATTAATTTGCTTCCCGGAAGGAAGAAAGGTGGGGGGGGGCGGGGAGGAAGATTCCCTGGTTGACAGCCATTGGGTCTTCAGTATGGTACGGAAAGTAAAACATACGTTCAGGTTACCGTTAGGAGGCACCAGAGAGTAAACCCTTGGTCTTCAGCCTCCGAGGGACAAGAATTCTGTCCAGTTTTTGCCTTGGACGTCTCTCAAGCACTTACTTGCACATTCCCCCAAGTAACATTTTGCCCTCACCCACTTTTCGGACATTTCATAAAGTTCCCTGATTCCCCCAAGCCCTGTATGTCCCATCCTATACCTTAATTAAAAGAAGAAAAAAAAAAAGAGCCAGGGCACCAGGTAGACTTTAGGACTATGTTCGCTTCACAGTTTGGATGCGGCCCGCGCTCCCTTATTTAATAACTCGCATCGCACGATGAGACTCTGTGGAAAGGCAAGCTGCCAAAGCAGAGCCAGCAAGAGCGGAAGCCTAGATTTCAAAGTCCTGGACTCCTCTCTGGTGCTTCCTGGATCTGGTTTCTTACTTTTATAAGGGAAACACACACACCACCACCACCAAGCACCCCCACTAACAGCCTATGACCCTACAAGGCAGATGATTGTTCGACAACGAAATTATTTGGGGGAAGAGAACAAGATACCATTTCATCTCAGCATTTGTTTAAAGATAACGAAATGAGCAAGCAGTTGCAAAAGTTAACGCTTTCAGCTTTCGATCACGCTGGGTGAAATGATTGCCACACAAGGTGGGTTTCCTGATCTTCGTAAAGGTCAAAAAAAGAAAAGGGAAAAAAAGGAGGAGGGGATTAAGGGAGAAAGTGAGGGAGGGAGAGAGGTGGAAAGGGGGAGGGAGAAAAGGAAAGGGGAGAGGAGAGGAGAGGAGAGGAGAGGAGAGGAGAGGAGAAGAGATGAGAAGAGATGAGAAGAGAAAGCTCGCAGTCAATGTCAAAGTTGGTTTGCAAGCTACTTACACGTCCGTGCCAGATCAGGGTGTTGTCTTCTAGCGGTTTGATTGGCAGGTAAAAAAGCGAAAGGAGGCGAGAGCTCCCGGAGCCTCCTGTCAGTCCCTGCTTGCTTACTTCTCACCGGACAGCGCGAGTTGAAGGAGCTCCGCGTTTCCCCTCTCTCTGTCCTCCTCCCTCCTCGTCGTCCTCCTCCTCCTCCTCCTCGTCCTCCTCCTCCTCTCCTCCTCGTCCTCCTCCTCCTCTCCTCCTCCTTCTTCTCCTCTTCTTCCTCCTCCTCCTTTTCCATCCAGGACACGGTGAATCCAGTTCGGCTTTTCTTCCCCCCAGTGGATCCGTCAGCCTCCTTCCTCCTCCACCCGCCTCGCCTGCCAGAAGCCTCCAAGTCCTAGCCTAGCTTTGCCACTGCGAGCCCCTGCAACAAGAAAGATCGTTTATGGCTTAAAACCCCAAATGGCTGATTTTTTAAAAGAGAGAGAAAGAGAAGGAGAGAGGGGCAGAGAGAGAGAGAGAGAGAGAGAGAGAGAGAGAGAGAGAGAGAGAGAGGAGAGTGAAGAGAGGGTGTGAGGGAGAGGGAGAGGGGAGAGAGAAGAACGCACCCAGAGAACAACAAAAAAGTCAGTTAGCCCAACAGTGCTCTATCCCCCCACCGTACAGAAGAATAAAAAAAAAAGCTTTATGTTTTTTCAGTGGGTATTCAAAGATAATTTGATGCCATTGTTTCTGCTACAGATGGTTCTTTTAAATACAATAACACGCCTCTTTGTGCGGACTACCCACAATAAAAATCGAAAGCGGTCCCCTGAATAACCATTTTGTTCTCTCTTGTATGAGGCCAACAAAAGACGCCGTGAGGTAATGGGTTCTGTTTATTGAAGCCACAGAATAGGGGTTTGATAAAGATTTTTTTTTAAAGCAGAAGACCTTGCAAGGTCGAACTGATCTCTTCATATTTTCCTTTAAATTTTTTTTTTATTAAACTATCTGTTCACGGATTGTTTTCCCGTGCAGCTGCAGGTTTCCTCCTCGATTCCTATTTGGCCCAAACATCTGTCCTTTGTAATGGGGCTTATTCTGCTTGTTTTGGAAGATCTGCATGGGGATCAAGAGTAAGGCCACCTTAAGTCAAGCCTCAGTTTCCTCCATTGACTGAAAGGGACAGAGAAGGTATTTTCAGCTCCTTCGGTAAGGGATGGAGGAGCGCTAGAGTGAAAAGAGAAGAGGGGCCAAGAAGGGACACAGCCACCAAACCCCCCTCCCCCGGCAAAAAAAAAAAGTGACTGGAGGAAAAACATTATAGCCTACTCTGCCCTCCCGCGCCGCATTCCTTGTGCTGTCCACGAGAAAGAAGGAAGCGCGGACTGTAGACACACAGATCAGGAAAGATGGATGACAGCCATAAGAGACGTGCCCACGTCTCTTCATGTCATTTTCCGCCACCCCCCACCCCCCTGGACTAGGAACTTGGCATGCTCGCCTGCGCTCCTAAAGGGCTCCCTTCTCTCCATCTCCCAGACTGGGCTCTCAAGTACCTTGACCAAGAAGGACAGGGAACCTGGATAAAGGGGTGGGGAATAGGGCCGGGCAACCCACAAGTTGACATCCTAGAAGCCCAGCGCCCCAGGGGGGATCCTGGTGGACCTATAAAGGCTCGTTGCTCCTACTCTGGAGACCTGGACTCCTTGCACTTCTCCATAATCTCCGGTCATCTATTTAGCTTGTTAGGGCCACCTCCTAGTCAATTTGAAGCCACCACTCCTCCCCATCCCCCTCGGAGTCCTTGTACTGGCCCCTACTGAGTGGGCCTGCTGCTGCCTCCCAGTTCGGCTGCCTTTAGATGGGAGCCCTGCCTATCACTCGGGCCCTAAATTTGGATGTGGGTGAAGTCTGTATCCCCTTCGACGAGTTTCACGTCCCCCTCCCTGTACCCTGCCCCCACCCTTGGAGAGGGAGGAGACAAAGAAGGCTCGACCGGGAAGTTGTTAGACCCTGACTGGCTTGTCTACCTTTCTATAGGAATGGATGGTTCGGATCCCGGCCTCTCTGGAGCCAGGTGTGACAGTTATCCTGCTCTGTGACTTCTGCCCCTTGTGCGCTCCGAAATAGGGGCTCACCTGGAGCCTGGCGACACTCCGGGATAATGGCTTTAGTCTTAAAACAAACAAACAAAAAACCCACCACATCCTTAAGCACCGCCCCCCCACCTCTATGTCTCTGCTTTTCTGTCTCCTTCCCCTCTATTTGTTTCCTGCCTCTGTTTCTCTCTTCTGTCTTTTTTAATTCCCCCCCCTCCACAAACACACACACACACACACACACACACACACACACACACACATTTTTTCCTCTCAGGGTCTCCTTATCTCCGTCTCTCTGTCACTCGGAGTCTCCGCCTGTTTCCGTCTCCGCCCTCCTCTCTGCCTCTATTTCTCCCTCTGTGTGTCATCATCTCTATCTTTCCCTCCCCCTTCTATCCATCTCTCAGTCCCTTTCTCCCTCCTCTCTCATTCCTCTACAAAATAAAAGACACCCAGACCAAGCCCATCTTCGCTTCCACTTTTTCCTTTTCGAAATGTATACGCCATTGGTTCATAACTACTCTGAAGTCATCTAATAAGGGATTAATGGGAAGTGTTATTTACACACCAATTACGGTCTTTGGTCGGAAATTCCGAAGACAAAGGTAAGCTACAAAACACAAAACTAAAAGTATTGTTATCTAGTCGGTCCTTCAAAACCCCATTTTGCATTACAGAATAAATGTCTGGAGTAACTCTTTGCAGAGTCGGTAAACCAGGCAGGGCACAGATCCCACACCGACTTCTGATCAACTCCCATGTGCCCCAAGAGAGCTCTACCTCTGCACCAAGGTAGGGAGAACAAGCAGCTAGTTCCTTCTGGCGTGGGAGCAGATTTCAGACCGCCCTTCGACGGCTTAGTCAGGACTTGGGTAGGTTATAGATAACGTTCAGAGGGCACAATTGGCTAAGCAGGAAGAAGGGTGGGCATCCTTGTTCACAGATGAAACATTCTTGCCTTGGACGGAGTTCCTTTTTAACGTTTTAAGTCGGGAGTGGGGGGGGGGGGGAAGGAGTACATTTCTAAACTATGCAACCACAACAGACAGTCCCAAGTGGAGTCAGAGAGCTCATTGCTTTCAAGTTTCTCGGAGAATTGGCTCGGCTTTAATTCGAAGCCAGAAGTCACAAAAAGCGTCCGAATTTGACAAAAGCGTCCCCCACCCCACCCTTCTCACAACCCCATCGATTATTTATGCCCACATAGGAGAAACTGTCCAGTTTTAGGTTGTGCTGGGACCTCCCTGGGGTTAGGGGCAGACCCTACAATCACTTTACGGGGGGCGATCAGCAGACTTTTTAAGGTCAAACACATGGGATCCACCAGATCCGCTCAATTCATTCACCCCTCCATTCATCCATCCATCCCTTCAGAAAGGCGCTCCAGTCTGGGCCTCGCGGGTGCCTTGAGGCGTCGGGGAAAGACTAAGAAAGGAGTTTCCAGGCTAAGAAATCTTTGGGAACTCTGGATAAATGAGAATCGCGCCCCCTTCCATTAGGGGAAAGTGGGACAAACTGTATCTGGCCGGTTCTGTGAACGCCAAGGAGCCACAAACTGTCCCAGATGGGAGTGGGAGGCGGGGCCAGTTGGAGGCCCGCCTTTGAAAACAATCCGGTTCTGTACGGGTGAAAGGGTCTGGGCCAGAACCCCAGGCTCCAGTCTCAGTTTGTCGGGAGCCGTTTGGAAAACGAAATTGGACAGTGCCAATTGCCGAGGTGGAGGTGAGTTCCCTAACTGGAACTGTCCCTTCTAGACAACATTCTAGGGCAACACGTTCGTTGCCTGAGGGAAAATAGGGAGGTCTCACGAACTGACCGCAGGAGGAAGGCTTGATTTTGAGCCCAAGCCAAGTACACAAAACGATTCCCCACTTTCCTCTCTCCTCACCCCATCCGAATAGATGGGATAGTCAGAATCACATTTTAAAGGGTTTTCTCTCACTTTTGCTCCAAGGTTGGTGACTTCCTGGCCTCTCCCTTATTTTGGCCCTGACAGTTAGGGCTCATTCCCCTGCCTTGGTTAACAGTCTGAACACAATTTGTCCAGAAAGTCTGAACAAATAAAAAAAAATTAAACAGCCAGACGGGCATCTATTGGGGGTACACAAAGGGACGCCAGGAACTAGTGCTGACCTTGGGTGTACTCCATAGGGACCAAGACAGCTTTTGGAGCAAATAAGATAAGGTGTGCAAAGTGTCATTTGAGTGCTAGCTGCTCTTGCTGCTAATGTTATTACATCATTTCCTCTCTACAGGATTTTGCTCAGAAGTAGCTTGGGGAAATCAATCATCAAAGGTCAGTGTTCTGCAGTGGGAAGGGGGGGAGGGCGGGAAGCACCCTTTTTGGAATCTGAGGCCTTGGGTTCAGATTCCAGCTCTGGAACTCACTAGCAGTGTGACCTTGGGGAAGTCACTCCCTTCATCCAGGCCTCATCCTCACCTATAACTCAGTGTCAGTCTCATTTCACATTTAGCCTAGGAAAGCAGTGAGTACTACAGAGTGGGAGAAGGGCTTCATGGGCTGGGCAAGTTTGGACCAGAATATACCCCAACCTGGGAATGGAAGGCTGTAGGTGTTTGTATGTTTATTACCTTGATGAAAGCTATGCTGATGTTAGAATTTCCTTTCACAGAACATTAAAAAGCCAGAAGACTTTAGCCAAAAAGGTGGGGGATTTGGAGTTGGTAGAGAGGTGAGTACCAGTTGAGCCTGCTACTTATGCAGTTATGGGTTAAATGATCATCTCTGAGCTTCATTTTTCTCATCTGTAAAGTGGGCACATCAATTCCTCTAACACTCACTCACTCCTAGGGCTATTATGAAGTTCAAATGAGACAGTATCAGAAAGGGCTCATTATACAAATGTCTGCTATTAGGACCAAAGTTCTTCATTCCCTTGGGAAAGCCAGGCTGTTGAATGCCAGGTTTAAAAGAGGGGAGGGGGCTTGAATGGGGCTTCACTTAATTTACGAATGTCCCTTTTGACTTAGGCTGGCAGCTAGAAGCCAGGCTAGATAATTCAGGGGCCTGGTAGGGAGAGAAGGATCCGCTTCTTGTTTAAAGTACCTTAAGAAATATTAATTGAAGAGATCTCTTCTTGTACTATGTGGGGCAATCTCCTTCAGGACTCCCTCTTCAGGGCCATGATTTCTGTCACTGCTCTCCACTCCCACTCCCATCTTCCACCTGTCTCCCGACTTCAAGTCATTAATCAGTGTTTCTAGGTCTTAGAATATTTGAGTTTGAATTCCATTTCTCCCTGCTGGATATTTCCTGAGTGACCTTACACAAGCATGTCTCTCTGGGCAGTTTCTTCCCCTGTAAAATTCGAGGAGCGGGGTGGAGATCGAGATAATCTCTAAAGTTTCTTCCATTTGTGAGAAACATGAAATAATATAAAAAGGCCCATTTGAAGAGGAAATGGCAGCACTAGGAGATCACTAGGTGGCAAAAATAGATAGAACCCTGGGCCTGGGACCCTAGTTCAAATTTGACCTCAGACACCCACTAATCTGTTTGACCCTGGGCAAGCCACTTGACCTCCATTTACTTCAGTTTCCACATTTATAAAATAGAAAGAATAATAGTTGCTGAGATGATAAAATGAGAAAGTAACTGCAAAGTGTTTTAGCTCAGTGCCTGGCACATGGCAAGCACCATATGAATTAGCATCAATTACTAATTAGCTAATTACCATTAGCATCCTGTTTATCAGGGAAGACCATGGATTAGGTCAAATCAAAGTATTCCTGGTGCGAGGCTGTTCTGCCTTGGCCTGGAGGCTCCTCCCTGGATTGGTAGCTGCCTCCTCTCTGGATTTGATCCTGATGGTAAAAGGGAGGAGGTGGTTGACCCCATTTTGCTTAGCCTTCCCTGGAATTCTCTTCACCATCCAAGTGGTTTTTTATTGTTTAAAAAGAGCCCTGAAGGAGTCCAGGAACCCTAGCAGGTTAAAGTGGGGCAACATTCCTGGGGGGTGGGGTGGGAAATATATATAGCCCTGATTGAACAGTCCTGAGAGGGTTTCAAAGGGTTCTGGCAAGCTGGAAAATATCAGAGTAGGTTGGATGTTGGGATCATCTGCCGGGCCCCCACAGGCCAGAAGAAGCAGGGGATAATTTGAGAGTCCTGGAGAACTCCAAAAGGAAAAACCCAAGGGAGACTGTCACAGACATGTCCAGAGACAACCGTTTCTCTGTAGGGAAAAAGCAGAACAGACTTTCCTACCCTCCCTCTTCTCCAGACGCAGGACATCACACTTACAATAGCTAATAATTCATTATCCTTCCTCTCTCCTCCTCCTTCTCTTCCTCCTCTAACTGGCCCTTGTCTTCCTGAAACACATTTCCCATTACCAATTCCCTTCTTTCTAATATTGGAAATGATTCCACACATCCATATAGAAGGGAGGTGATGAAAGCAGAATGTGCCTTTAGAAGACTAGCATGGGGTAATAGGGGAAAGGAGGAAGGAACCCTGGACATGGTTTCCCTTGCTTTTACTCTGGCATATTTACCTTCCTTCCTTCCTTCCCCAAGTGTGTCTGGCACAAACCACAAATAAATTAAATATTTTTTGGAGAGAGAGTAGCTGATATTTAAGGAGTAAAAGGGCTTCATATGTATGTCTGCATTGCTTCCTCAAAATAGCATGATGAGGTAGCCAATGTAGGTACTGCCATTTTACAGATGGGAAATCTGAGTCAGTCAAGTGACGAATTCAGGTGACAAGACCAGCATCCAGTGCTGAACCAATATCCCTCCTGACTCCAGGCCCAGCAGACTTGCTCTTATTAAATCCAACTCTGGGGTACCATGGGTAATTTCAGTAAATTAAATTCACAAAGTACTTTTTGAACACCTACTATGGGAAACATATGGAGCTAGATGATAGGGTTATAAAGATAAAAAATATAAAATATATATTTAGACTATATATATATATATATATATATTAAAAACAGGTTTAAAAGTCCTCGAATTCAAAGGGCTTATAATTTACTGGACATAATGTCTTCTCTACCCTTCCAACCCCACAGAAATGTTATATGTACAGTATGCAGTGTATAAAACAACAGTAAGACTACAAAACATATTTGAGAATTCAACCAATAAGCTTTACTGGAATCAGGGGAGGGGCAGAACTGCCGTTGCCCATAATCATATGACACTGATCTATAAAAAATTAAGAACATTTTAAGTGGATGTCACATACTAAATATCAGTGACCTCCAAACTACTATCTGATATGGAATATTTTCATGTATCTATAATACACACAATATATGTATATATATTCACACATATGCATACATATACATGCATGTACATGCATATATACATATATGAAATTAAAATCTTGTGAGAACAAGAAAAAAATCCATGATTCTGCTTGCTACTATACTCATCCCAAGCTTTCAGCAAGTCTACAAATGATGGGCTTACATCTCAATTCCCTTATTCAATTAAAAAAAAACAGTTATTTTATTCATTTGTACATAGTATGAAGGACATCTAATATAAAAGAATAGTGTCAGGAGAGCTGCTCATTTTCTGGCCATTTCTATCTGGACTCCATCAAACATAACTGCTAATAATAAGAAAATAGCTTACATTTATAGATCACTTTCTTTTTTTTTCCTTTTTGGAGGGCAATTGGGGTTAAGTGACTTGCCCAAGGTCACATGGCTAGTTTTTGTGTCAAGGGTCTGAGGCCAAATTTGAACTCACATCCTCCTGACTCCAGGGCCGGTGCTCTATTCACTGTGGCACCTAGCCACCCCTACAGATCACTTTCAAGGTTGTAAACTGCTCTATGTACATTATTTCATTCGATCTTCCCAATGACTCTGTGAGGTGGCTGCTATACTTGTTACCATTTTATAAATCCAGAGGTTAGAGTTCAGAGATGTTAAGTAGCTCCATCAGTGGCACACACAAAGTATCTGAGATAGGGCTCAAACCCAGATTTTCCTGCCTCCAAGTCCAACACAATGTGCCATGCTCGGTGCTCCACTGACCTTTATATCTGTATGTTCTTCATAAACTTGAGGTTAGCAGATCAGAAATGCAGTCTAGGGAGGTATTTGGCCATTCAATATGCTAGTCTTCAAAGATGTCTGCTCATGGGGATGCTTTTATTGCTGGCTGGGACATCTGAAAATATATCATCTCTGTGTGTGTGTGTGTGTGTGTGTGTGTGTGTGTGTGTGTGTGTTTTGAGGGTGGGGGGGAAGGGTGGAAGGGTTAGGGAATATTTCTGGCATATTTAGAAGTCCTGAGAAAATGAATTCCAAGGTTAGCTGGTCTTACAGGTTACTGAGAAGCAGATATAAAGTTTACCAAACACAGTAGAATCTGAATGAAGAGACAATTTATCAAGTTTGAGTTTAACAAGAAAAGGTTATTAAGTCAAAGAAACCAACTCCTGGAAAAATTTCCATTTATTCTCCTTGTCCACTCCTTTGCTTTCCCCTTAAAAAAAAATTACACTTGCCTCACTTGCCCCATCCCCCTTCTTATTCCAACATATTGAGATTCTGCTCAAGAGGGCAGCAGCAATAAAAATAATTGAAACATTTGGTGCAAGGTTCACTAGCATCTCTCTTTTGGTCCTCGGTGACTAGGCCTTGCCCATCCGGGGTCTGATTCATTCAATAAACATTAAGCATCTACTAAGTGTTATGTGGTAGGAGGGAACACCTTTCCTGAGGGTAAATGTGTACGGTGCAGTCAACAGATAATAAAAGAAAAGCAAATTACAGGGTATATTTGCACATGCACATACATGCACATGTATAGATACAGATATGGATATGGAAATGGAAATGGATATAGATGTGGATGCAGATAGAAATATAGATGCAGAGACCTATTTGGCAGGGGAATCACTAACCAGAGCTTTTGCATCCGTTGACTAGGCTTTGGGAGCCAGGTGAAATAGGTTACAAAAATGGGCAGTTTGTTCCTCCTCTTTTCAGTCACACTTCCCCAGGTCAGGCCTGCCTTTGATGAAGACCTGTAGAATCTTGTGGTTGTAGTAGGCCAGCACTGGATTAAGGCCAGGGTGGGAGAGGAGTAGGGGGAGGGATGGAAAGACTGTGCTAGCCACTAAAGGGGAGTTTTGGAATTTAAAACTTCCTTAAACTTGAAGGCATGAGCATCCAGGGCCTAGGCAGTAACGAGTTTAGAGATCAGCTAGTGCTCGTCCCTCTCAGCTAGTGATTTCTTGGATGCTTCCTCCTCACTTTGGAGCAGGGGAGAAATTCCCACACATTCAGGGTCCAAGTCTCCAAGGGTCCAGACCAATGGCCTATCCAGCTAAGTCTTCCAAAAACCCTGGGCTCAGAAATCCAGAAGGGAGGGAGGAAACCACAGCCCTGACAGTACACACGTGATTACTAATTAACCTCATTAATGGCTGCAAATCCATGAACATCTGTATTTTTATTTTTACTGAAAGTCAATTAAAAACATTTTGCCTCCTATTACCTGCCTTCCTTGCTACCCCTCCCCCCCCATCACCTCCATCAGGACGGCCCTCTCAGAGGTCAGCAGAAATTACTTTAAGACATTCAAATAAAAGTATTGTTATTTTAATAGGCCTGTGGATAGTTTAATTTGTATCTTGTATTAAATTAAACATATGGTGAACAGGGTATAATAGATTTTCTATAATTTAGCTGCCAACGAGGCTACGGCAGCCAGTTCCTCTCCCCAACAGCCTTGTCAGTGGTTTGTTTACTAGCTTATTTGAATTAAAATAAAGCTTCTCTTCTGCTGACTGCACATCATTATCTATGAGACCATAATCCTGTGAGCAAATCCCATATCTTCCAGAACTGCCTCTTTTGTTTGGGATCACCAAGAGCTTAGCCTATGACAAAGAGGAATAAGGCATCCCTCTCATCCTCATAATTAAGTGTGGGGAGTAATTTAGAAACAAACCCAGAAAGATGTACAATTTAGAGTTATATTTCTATACAGAATGGAAGAGAAACAGGATAGGCCAAGCACCTGATTGTGAGCGGGATGTTTCAGCCATATGACAGGCACCCATCCAGTTGAGGAAAAAAGACAAATGTGAAGCAGCGGTTAATAAAGGACGGCCTCATTTTTGCACCAATGGGGCAGCCATTCTGTCTGAGGGAGCTAAAGGCAAGTGTGGGGTGTCAATCAGGGGAAATGTGAGACTGAGCTCCCTTCTTTTCTGGGGAGCCCACACTATGTTCTCCCATTATTCTAACTGGATTCACAATTAATAGTTATTGTGTTGCTCATATGAGAGATTTGTAATTGTGAGCACAGTAGTTGAAATGCTGAATAAGAATAACAAAACAAGGTTGTTGGGGTTTTTTTTTTTTTTTTGGTTTTGTTTTGTTTTGTTTTGTTTTCCTTTCCTTACGGAAAAATACAACTCTTGTTGGAAATCGTATTTTCCATCCAGGATGCATGAAACTATGATTCACAGCAAAGAGAAAAGAATGAATAATTTAACTGGCTATTTCCAATTGTACCCCCAGCTTGTCTTACCTCCCCCCTCCTCACTGTGACACTAAGAACATTTCTCAGTTTAAATAGAAGTTGCAGAATTTCACAACCAGGCCATACAGAGAAACAGCCTCCCCTGCTTTGCCGCCCACAGACAAATTGGTGATGCCTGTTTGGAAGAAGAAGGGCAAGACGGGTAGATTTATCAAAGTCTTCCACAGGAATTGTCACAGATGGGAATTCTGAGGACCTCTGGGAAACTAAACCAGACCCTGGTGAATTTGTAAGCAGGTCCTTAGACTTTAAAAACATTTAGGCAAAGTGACAGTTCAGAACATCTGTTAGCCTTCTGTCTGAGCGTAAACTCAGTGTCATGGAGTGCACAGCTGTAGACATTTTGTGTGTCTTTGCCAACATCTGTCACAGCAGTACAGTAATATAGGTAATTATCCACACCTTCTATAAACTGTTTGCTATTTTAATTTTTTGAAAGAGTAAAATTAGCCTTATAGTCCTGGGCAAAAATAATTGAGATAAATATAATCATTTTTCCCCTCCCAAAGATGAATGAATGACTGATGTGATCACTCTAAAAAGAGCATACATTTAGAGAAATTTGTCTTGCCAATATGGGCCATAGACCAATTTTTAAAAGGTAAAAAAAAAAATGTAAGTGATCTCTCCGTAGGTAAAAACATCAGAGATTCATTTTTCAGAAGCAAAAGTAGAATAAAAGGACAGGAAGAAAGAAGCCAAATGCTCTGCCATGTAAAGCAAATGAAGATGGTATATTTAAAAAATGGTAATTAAAAAAAAAAGTATGACCACTAAAAAAGTGCATGACCACTACACAGCCCTGGTGCCAACTGGCTCCCTCTTCAGAGTGGCCCAATGATCATTTGACGATTGCTATTGGTAGCATTATCTGTTGTTGTTGGAATAACGAGGGTTACCTCCCACCTCCCACCCTAACCACACACAGCTGAACAGTGAAAAGGCAAACACAACTACCCATCTCACCCTAGTAGTTTATTACTGGAACAAGAGTCACAAAAGGGTTGACAGCCATCATCAGTCTCTTGGGGCCTGGGCCAGATGAGGTGTCTGGATGGGGTGGACAGACTGTGTGGTACCTGATTGCCTCAGACCACACCATAGCTGTCCCTGAGCCTGAAATATGAAGACCCTGAATCAGTTAAGGCTCTATATTCCAAAGTCATCTCTGCTTGTATGTATGACCATGTGTATGTATGTATGAGTGTGTGCATGTATGCATGCACACATGCATTCATGTGCATGACTAGGTATGCCTGTATATACATGTGAATATATGTATGTGTGTGCATGTGTATGTATGCACGTGTATGTGTGTGTGAATGAGCAAAGGTGTTGGGGAGGGTTCAGAGAGAATTTCTTTTAATAATTCCTCTGAGTGAAAAAGATTGAGCCCAGAAAGAGAAAATAAGCAGCTGCTGGGGGTAGTTTCAACATCTAAACATGTGATGCCCATCTTAACCAATTCATTAAATACTTCTTTTGTTTCCACAACAAAAGGGAAGCAACCTGTGCTGGAAATTGTGATTCCAGTATGATCCTGCCAAGACTAAGGTGAAACCTTTAAAAACTGCTGTCAACTCTGCCTCCAGCTGGTAAGAATGGTGCGGCCCGGAGGTCCCAAGTACAGTCTGGATGAGGTCATGCCCTCGCCAAAGGCCCTGCACAGCCCTAGCTTCTGTAGTAAGGGCAGCTTCAGAAAATAATGATTCTGGGCAGGGGGGAAGGATGCTGGCCAGTTCTTTTACACAATCAGATTTCCTAGATGTGGCATTTAATCAGACAAGGTAAGCAGTTGAGTGGTTCTCTGTTTGGTGAACTCTATTGATGCTACAAAATGGAGCTTAGAGCTTTAAAGAAACCCTGGAGGGGTTGGAAAAATATTTTTAGAAGGCAATGTTGAAAGATATGACAGGAAGGATCATGGTGTGTACCAGCATACACCACCACTGGCAAGAAGGTGAAGAGTCATAGGCGTTGGCCTGTAAGGTCACTAGGTCCATTTGTCAAAGGCTCAGCGTCCAGAAGAGGATTCCAACGTAAGGCCAAGGGCCAGGAGGGGCGAACCTTTTGGGGGGAGGAGGTGAGATGCATAAGAAAGAGAGAAGGAAGGAGTAGAACCTAGACATAAAAGAGGCAGACAGCCTGGCCCCCAAAGAAATACTAAAGGTAGGAATGAAAGGAGATGATGACTAAAAGAGAAGAAAAAAAGAAAGAGAGGGGGATACTGACAGAGCGCATGGCTGGGGGTAGAGAAAAGAAGAGGAAGCTGAGGGGTGAATGGGATCTTAGCAGCCAAGGGAAAACCAAGGGACTTGAATAGGAAAGTGGATGTTAAGGCCTTAGAAGCAGGAGGATAAAACAGTAAGAATTAAGACCTAGAAAGGAAGATTAAAAACAAAAAAAATCAAAGAACAATATAGCCTGCCCAGTTTAAAGTGGGTGAGTCTAAGATCCTTTCCAACTCAAATTCCTTTACTAGCAGTTAGGAGGAAAAAGGGGCAGTTTACTTGATTTGAGGATGATTAAAAAAAGGGAAAAAATAATGAACTCCCCAAAATGCCTTTGAAAAAACAGTCTCCCTTTAGTGCTAAGCCTGGATCCTTTAAATGTCTCTACTATTAGGATTCTGGGGCTGGAAACCCAAGCAAAAGGATCATTTTAAAATAAGGTTATCAGTGGCATTATTTTTGAACTTAAAATAGGAGAGAGAGAACCCACAAAACAGTGGGAATAAAATATTCCGCATGGCTGTGGTGGCTTCTGTGAAAACACACATATCTTCCTATTAAGCAGAGTGAACAGATAGGCCACTCACTGTTTCTGCAAACATGGGAGAGCAGGGGATATCGCCAGGATGTTTCTGTCCATCAAATCACTCTTCCCTGGCACCCCCGGTCCTATAGTTATAGTATCTCCCTTTGACATTACACTTTTCATTCTGAAATTTTATTTGATTATAGTCAGGGCCAATAGTGACTCTTTGAGGCTCTTCTACATTGGGTCACACGGGGCCTCTCTTCTCTGAGGGTCCCTGCCCCTATCAAAACCTATTCTATTCCAACTGCTATTTGGGAAGTATCAGATACATCAATTCACACTAAGGTGCTAATGACTGACAACAGTGGTCCTAGACACCCCTTAATAGGGAATGTTCCTTCACCAAAGGGAGAGGACCTCTCCTGGTAGAGTGTCAGATGCTAGTAATAAGGCTATAAGGGGTATGGGTGAGAGAGAACATAATATTTCTAAAACTCTTCTCATTATACTGTATAGATGGCAACTTAGTCCAGCCTTACCAAGAGTAGGTTATTTCCTGGATAAATAGCAGGGTATGCAATTGTAGAATAAGTTGGAGTCTGAGAGTTCCAGGAATTTGTAGAAGTCCAACAAAAGGAAGGACAAACACAAGTTTTTATTGTTTGTATTGTTCTGGACCTATGATTTCCTCAATGTGGGCAGTTCCCTGTGGGGAAACGCCCTCTACCCAGGGGTCAGTCTGTGACTTAGAATCTTAGAGAATTGTCTCAGAGCAAAAAGAGATTCAACGATTTGCCCATTCCTGGTCAGTATGTCCTACCAAGAGGCAGGTTTCAAACCTTGGTCTTCCCACTCTAAAGGACCCCACTTTATTAATTACTGCTATTCAAAGTTTGATGGAAATAATACCCGTAGTTCAGATTTTTACAGTTTACAAAAGTTAGAAAGAGAAAGAGTCCTTTCAGCTAATTTGGGGGAGGATGCCCAGGGGAGAACTCCCATGGGATGTAGCTCCCCAGCAAAGCCCTGGAGAAAGTTCAGCATTCTAAACAGTGGGGATGAGAAGGTTTCAATTTTACTAGGAATCCAGTCTCCAAATTATTGAGGACAAGTCAGAATTGGCTGCAGTTGTATCAGTTGGAAATTAGAGAGTTATTATAATAGTAGGTTTGTTTTATAAATCTGTACACACACACACACACACATATATATACACATATACACATACATACATACATATACATATGCATATACTTACACACATAACTATCTATTCAGTGTCCACTAAGAAGGCAAGAGAGGGCAGCTAGGTAGGTGCTGCAGTGGATAGCAGTCCTGAATTCAGGAGGACCTGAGTTCAAATCTAATCTCAGGCACTTACTAGCAGTGTGACCCTGACAAGTCACTTAATCTTGCTTGCCCTAGTTCCCTCATCTATAAAATGAGCTGGAGAAGGAAACAGCAAACCACTCCAGGATCTTTACCAAGAAAACCCCAAATGGAGACAAATGGACATGACTGAAATGACTCAACGCAACTGGAGGAGGTAAGACTCTCACTTAAATACAGTTTCTGAGCAAGTTAAGACATCACCTGTGGTGTCCTTGGGACAAACAGTAATGACAGCAGTGAGGAGGAGGAAAGAGAACGACACAGTTACTGACCTGACACACAGCAATCCTACAAACCCTCTACTCCTCCTCACTGGGCCTCAGTTTCTACATTTGTAAAATGAGTGGCATGGTGTAGATGAACTACAATGTCCCTTCTGGCTCTGAAGCTAGGATCCTATGATCCTAAGTACCAGATTCCATTTTAACCCATGTCAGTAGATGTGATAATGCTCCCTTTTTTCTTATAGCCTCTCCCAAAACAAGTTCTAGATCAAAATAACCCCAAATCCTTCCTCAAAAGAAATCAATGGAGAATAACACACATACAGTGGTTTACAAGGGCTTTTCTCAGTCAAATCTGGTGGGCATTTCAGAGCCCATGATCCCTGTTTCACAGATGGGTAAACTGAGGCTCAGAGAAGGGAGTGACTTCTCAAAACCACAAAACTAGCAAACAATAGTGCCAGGATTCAGGCCCAGGCCTCTCCTGCCTCCCGGCCTCATGCTCTTCCTCCTCCACCAAGATGTAGAGAACTAAAGCCTGTGTCATTTAGGGTATGAGCCACAGTCACTAGCCTAAACTAAAGACAAATTAATTTTTCCAACGGCGTTTAAGGCATCTTGGTCACTTCTGCCAGTAGCCTGCGGCACAAAGTTCTTTAAGCAGGGAAGCAGCAGTAAGTGCTGCTTATAGGGTATTTATTTGAACATTTTCTAGGGTTTTATAAGAGATATTTCTACCACTACAGAGAGAAAGGATTTAGAATCACCATCCTCCAGTATCAGGGTTAACCTTCAATGTCCATTACCAGCAAATAGAATCATTAGAAAAATAGGAACAATTTGTTGATTAGAAATACTTTGAAGTGGTCCATTTCCCCGTGTGTTCTTCCTGCCTTCTCACATTTTGGGAGATTTACAAACCCCAACTCAGGGCCCCTCACAACCTAACTTGCATGTGCGTCACCTCCTTTCACCCCCTTGCTGATTCATCTCATTAAAGCTTTATTCACCTTGCCTTATTTCCCTCCAAAGGAATCCAGAGCATCTTCCTTTCCCGAAGAGAGCAAGATTGGACAAGACTGAAACCCATACGCCAAAAAACCATTTTTAGTCGTCCAAGGGGATGTTGCCTCCATTTCCAAACGTCAAAGGACACACAGAAATAGAGGCAGCACCTCTGCTACTCTCTGTCACTTCTGGCTCGGCTTATCCCCAAAGAGGCAGGAAATCAGGCCACAGCTTTGAGCAAATTTCGGCACACAGACACCCAGAGATGACTACCATCTTGCACCTGCAGAATCTGCTGTCAGCTGCTCAATTCCAAGGCCCTGGCTTTTCACTGATTCCTGCATCTTGGCTGGCTAGTTTTTTAACTCCTTAGCTACTGGCAGCTATACCAGTAAAAGTCAAACGAGATTGGGGAACAAGAAAAAGACAAGAACGAAAGGGTGCGACTTTGCTGAATTCTGCAGGCTCCCTAAATTTGTCCCGAAAGTTGTCTCAGCAGCTGCACATGGATCAGAGGAGCATCTCAAACTCCATCCTTGACTTCCTAGCCCAGAATGCATTCATCCTGGCTTCAGGAAACGGCCAGCCATTCAAATCACCAGTCTCATTTATATGCTGCAGGCAAAAAGCCAACAAAAATATGGTCACATTTAAAAGCCTTTTAAAGAGTGAGCACCTCCCTCCTCTCCCAATTGTTCTCTGCTTTTTCACGTGGCCAGTTAATAGGTTTTTAGAGCAGATTCCCTCAACTCCTTTCCCTGCCACATACTGACTTGGCTGGCATCTATGCGGCAAAAGGCTGTTTTTCAAGAGGCTTTTAAATCCATTGGACCTCTTTATGCCTTTCATTTGCTAGCTCTTTAGGGAGGAGCTGTGTTCCTCGCTTAGCTTCTTCTGCATGTTAGGAGTCATGCAACTGGAATGCAGAAGTGATGATGATGATGAGGATCAATAACCATTGTAAAGAGTGCTTAGGACTAAAGCCACACTGATGTTTATGCTGAGAAATTCCATTGATCTCTACCCTAAGAACTGCATCTATATAAAATATATTAATCATTTTATTGGGAAGATTAGATTCCCTTGTGAAAGTGTTCATGCTTTTATTAGCTGATATACTGTTAAGGCTTATGGAAATCCATTTTATACCCTGACCTCTGCTCCTCTGGGGGG
>CM053580.1:35601331-35647079 GCA_028627135.1 Pseudochirops cupreus | reverse complement strand
GACAGAGTTAGTGGCATAATAACTGGTTTTGAAGGTCTGCAAAGCACCTTACTAACATTATGTTATTCGAGTCTCCTAATAACCCTTTTTGATACTATTCTTTCCATTTTACAGATGAAGAAACTAAGACTTGGTGACTTTAAGTGACTGGTCATATAGATAGAAGGTTATCAGAGGTGAAATTCAAACCTCTGCCTTCTTGAGTTCGTGTTGGGCACTCTTTCCACAGGGCTATGATACTATCATAAAGAGGAAATGAACTGACCAATTTACTATGAACTCACCCACGGAAAAGAACATTTTTGTTGTCTGTCTCTTTCAATACCTGCAGAATTATATTATGAGCCTTGAAAACTGAGGCCAGTGATCCCAACATATTGCTGAAATAAGCTGCAATTTTCCAAGTGATGAAACCATTTAAAATTAATCTGGTTCATATGTTTTTTAATTTTTCCATTATTCTTAGTTCTGGCCAGTAGCTATGACACTTACTACTGAGTCACTGGCAACAGATAGAAAATAAACAATGAGAGCCTGAGGTCTAAGGATTCCAAAACACCCAACTTGGAAGGCTTTTATTACTAACTGATAGGCTCAGGACAGCTAGGCAGTGCAGAGGCTAGAGAGGGGGTCCTGGATTCAACTCTGAGTTCAAATCTCTCTTCAGACACTTACTAGCTGTGTGACCATAGACAAATCGCTTCACCCTCTTTGCCTCAGTTTCCTCATTTGTAAAATGAGCTGGAGAAGGAAATGGCAAATTTGCCAAGAAGACTCCAAATGGGGTCAGAGAGTATTGGACATCACAGAGTGTTAGACATGACTAAAATGACACAACAACCAATAGGATGGGTTTCCAAATGCCGTTTTAAAAAAATTAAGTGTAGGAGTAGCATAATATAAAAGAAGGAGAGCTGAATTTGGAGTCATACTCCAAGGCTTTGAACCTTGGATCCACCATTAATTACATAATCCCCGGGCACAATACATCTCTCTAGACCTCAGTACCTTCATCTTTAAAATGAGGGTTTTGGACCAAAGATCCCCAGCATCCCAGTTCTAAATCAAGGCTCCTGTGAAGAAAACAGTTTCACCAAGTCCTGCATTGTATGCTGCCTTATAGAACCACATAGTTGCTCAATGCCCTTGCATCTTGAGTGGGAAACTTCTGGATTTAACTTCTAAGCAGACCTAGTCCCTCAAAAGACACATTTAGCTTGCAACAGCTCAAAGCAGCACATTTTGGGTTGGAAATAATTTTCTACAAAAATATAATTAAAATACTCCCATTCAGATGGATTGGGCTAAAAGTGTTTGTGAGGAGGATGTAACCTCAAGGGAATACTTCTGCCAAAGGTCCTCAGTACAGTGGGAGCTCTTTATTCCCTTCTAACTTTCTCTAAACAAAGGTTGGCTTATATTGCCGGCTCACACTCGCTCTTGAGAGTAGGACATGCAACAATTATGGGTTATTCTGTGACCTTTGATCTTGCGCTAGGCTGTATCTCTTGTATGCAGTTTGAAGGATGTACATCCTTTTAAATGCCATCTAACAGAGGCAGCTGTGATGGAACCAAGCTAAGCATGGATCTTTAAAGGAGAAATCTGTTTCCCCCCAAAAAGGGAAATGACTTATGAATCTTTTGTTTGAATAAAAAAAGTTCTTATAGTCTTTTTTTTTTGTGGGAGGGTATTTGAATTTTTCTTTATCATTTATTCACTTTCTGGGAAGAGAAAAAAGGAAGAAGAAACAAGAGATTGGGGAAGGAGGAAGGTTGAGAAATCAGGAACAAAAGAGTGAAAGAGAGAAAAGGACAAAGATAAAAAAAAGAGAGAGAGAAAGAAAAAAAAGGAAAGGATAGGCGGAAAAATGGAGTGAACAAAGTGAGAGATAGGAGAGTTGTACAAATTTAAATTTATGTCTCCCCAGCAACATTTGCTTAAATGCTCCCTCTCTAAAGGCCATGGATTGAAGAAAGTTTTCAACTTTCCCTCTTTGATCCCCCACTTTCTGTGACACTACATGGCTAGTACCTAAATTAAGGAGAGAAGAAAGGAATTCAAATTAAAAATTGAGAAAATGAGAAATGAAGAGAGTAAGGGGAAGACAGGAGAAAAAATAACTTGGAAAGGAAAAACAATGAAGAAGGACAGGAAAAAAGGGAGAAGCAAAAATGTTGAGGTCTTTGAATGAGGAAAAAAAAATCTGCATTCACAGGCATGGGCCCTTATTTCAATATTTTCACTGCTCCATGGAAACTCCTATGGCCTTACTGGCTATACAAAAGTGAGTTATTCATTTGCAAGAGTGAAAAATGCCCCCACAATACCAATAGGTTGGGATTATTAAGGGATTCAGACTGTTGGAATACCTTGCATTAAATGTGCCTCTCTCTGATGAGCTCAAAATGTGTTTTGGTATCTCATTAATTTTTGCCACATCATTGTGAGATATGCTGGGGCCAGGATCACTATCTCCTTTCTACAGATGGGGGCTGGGGGAGGAAAGCCTCTCATGCATATGTGGTAAAAGAGAGAAAGTAGACTTTTTTTTTTAATGGCAAATCAGTGTTTCCTGGACTTTTGCTATAATTTGCCTAAAGATGCTTTTCCCAGTTTAAGAACTCTGTCACATTCCTCCTTCAATTCCTAAATATGATAGGCATAATGGGGATCAAATAGTTAAAATACCCCTTTGTGGAAGTCTGAATGACTGCTGTTACTATTATTAGTAGGTCATGTGATATTTTTAAGTTTGCCAAGCACTTTATGTTATCTCATTTGAACCATACAACAAACTTTCAGGGAGGTACTTCAGGCATTATCACATGTATCGTATTAAGCTGAAAGAGGCAACATGGTATCGTAGTCCAAGTACTGGGCCAGGAAGACAAGTTCAAAATCTGCTTCTGATTCTCACGAGTGGTGTATCACAAACAAACCACTCAACGTCTCCGAGCCTCAAACAGATATCTAAGATCATAAATCAAACATTGATTGTGACCTCTGTTAATGGATAGAATTCCTACACTGAGGTACTAATCCTCAACATACAGCAATAATAATACAGCCTGTCAATAGTACTTTTGAAGAGAAGACTATGTGGTAATGAGCAGAACCATATTTTGGCCAAAAGTAAGTTTGTTTTTAATAAATCAGATTTTCCAAGTTAAGCTTCCTAAGGATATATGAAAAACTAACATTTTAAAAAATCAACTAAATTGTTTTAAATGTAATTGGGGAAAAAAATAAAATATTATATATTTTTAAAATAAATTAATTTATCAAGCTCTGAGAAATGTTTATAATAACCAGCATTTATATTACCACATTTTGGCCAAAAAGATGTAAGTTAGCTTTTGATAAGTCACATTTTCCAAGTTAAGTTTCCTAAGGATATGTGGAAAAACTAGCCTTTAAGAAAATCAGCTAATTTATCCAAGTCCTGAGAAATGTTTATAATTGCTAACATTCATATTGGAATTTAAAGTTTCCAGAGTACTTCAAAGATATGGCCTCATTTGATCCTTATAATAATCCTGTGATTATTATATTATATATTATAATATTATGTATTGTTATCCTGTGAAGTGCGTGCTATTATTAATACTTTAATTTTTTTCTATTATTATCCTCATTTTAAAATGAGGAAGTGGAAGCTAAGAGTAATTAAATCATTTGCCCAGAGTCACGTGGTATGCAAGACAAAAACTCAAGTTGGAATCCAGTATTCTATGACCACCTAGAAAGAAGTCTTTTATAAAGATGCTCATGACCACTTCAGGGAAGTACAGTGCCACATGTCCCACAAAACAGGAGAGATAGGTATAAATTAGATCTGCACAAGAGGAAACCAACTAAATAAATGGGTGGGGCAGAGAAATTGAGCCAAACTAGTCACTCGGTGTAATGAATGCAGCTACGATCTCCCTGGGCTGGGTACTCCCACTCCAGTATAGATTATAGTCCATTCATATCATATCTTATTCTGGGTGACTCTTGTCCTTGCCCTCTCATGATTTTCCATTGAAGATCTACTCAACACTTCAGAGCCCTTTGGATCTTATGATATTTTGTGGGTACCAGCACACCACTCTGGCTAGCTATCATCATTTTCATTGTATGACAGCTCCACATGATATATACATCCTGGATGTAAGCTACTTAAAGTAGGGACTAGTTTTCAGTTTGTCTTCGAACCACCACTACGTAACACAGCATTCACTTAATAGATGTTTCTGAATAGAATTTGAATGCATTTTGTACATAATTAATCATTGATATTGGGTGTAGCTGCTTTTATCCACCATCTATCTCTCCATCACCACTTAGGTCACCTGCAACTTGGAGTCTTCTGAGTATGAGAGGCTTGCAATTTAGCAGACGTCAAAAAGGTAAAATCAGGCATTGGCAATGAGGAACAATTAGGCATCTTTGAAACTGCTGAGTATGTACTGTTGGTAGAGTTATGAATTGGTGTAAAGATTCTGGAAAGCAATCTGGAATTCTGCAAATAAAGTGACTAGAATATGCATACCCTTTTGACCCAGAGAATCTCCTACTAGGCACATGCTCCAAGGAGATCACTGAATCCTCCCCCAGCCCCCCAAAAGGCTTCCTATATATCAAAATATTTATTGCAGGACTTTTCATGGTAGTGAAAAATTGGAAACAAAGAGGATGCCATCAATTGAGCAATGACTAAACAAATAGTGGTACATGGGAGTAAGAGATTATGGTACCATTAGAGACAAAGAATGGACAGATGTTTCCCCTTCCCCAAACATATACCTTTGCAGAGGTAATTGATTGATTTTGCAGATTTTTTTCTATTTCTCCTCATTTAAAAATTGTTTTAAGAGAATGGGGGAAAGGGGAATACACTGGGGAAAATTAAATTATGTAAAAACAAAAGATATTAAGAAAAATATATTTTTTAGAATAAAGTGGCAAGTTCTAAATGTGATAGAGACTGGTCTCAACCCCACTCCCCTTTCAGATCCCCATTTTGAAAACTATGGGCCAGAGATCCTCTTTTCTAACTCTAGGGAAGAAAGCCAGAATGAAGGAAGAACATTCTTCATTTCATTCACTGTCAATGCTGATCTTCTTTTCTCACACTAGGCTCTGGGAAGTAGAGAGTCAGTTTTTAGGTGATAAGGAATGTTTCAGTTGTTGTCTGTTTCTACGGTCAAGAGTTGGCTTTTTAAACGAGTTTTCTGACTTTCTCAGATAAATGTTCAGTAAGAGTCAAAGATGGGGTCATTATGTGTCCAGTAAGCCTCTAAAAGTACAGTTTCCCTCCCTGGACCAAATTTCAACGGTTCTAGTTGTTTTTCCTCCATACTACGAACCTACATACATACAATTCAACAATAAAGAAACATTTTAAAAAAAAATATTATTAAGCACCTGCAAGATTGCAAGGCTACTGACTAATGTAACATGGCCTGTGTGACCCTGGGCAAGTCACTTAATTTTACAATGGCCCAAACAATTTCCTAAGATTATAAATTGAAGAACAGTAGCAGTTCTTAATGGATAGAAGGCACTTTCTTATCGAGAGTTTTCTCATCTGTGTGACATCACAGGTGGGAACTGAAAGAAAATGTGCTAGGCACTTTGTAGGGAGACACAGAAAAAGTCAAAATGATTCCTGCCCTCAAGGAGTTTACATTCTGGGGTATCACATGTACTCAGGTAAGATACACAAAGTGATTTAAAGTCATTTCAAAAGAGAGATCACTAATGAAATCACGGAGGAGCTGGTCCATTTCTTTCAAGAAAGCTAGGAATTCTAGGAGGTAAAGATACATTCTAGACAAGGCAGACAGCTGTGAAAGGGTGTGGAGGCAGACAATGGAAACAGCAAATAGAAGTCCAGCACAAACAATGATATTGACTTCCCAACTCCTCTTCTTAAAGAAGAAGTCCTCAGCCCTCACCATTTGCCCCCACCTTTACCTTCTTCCAGGTCAGGGATTGTCTTTCCTAAGAGTTTGACTGACTTCCTTCACTATTTAACCTGTGTCTATACATGGTCCAACATTCAGATAAACAGCAAATGAGTAAAGAATGGAGCCTTCTATTGTCTAGAAGCTTAAGGAGGAGTTGTATGTGAATGAATAGGGGTGGAAGGAGAGAAAGGAGGAGGCAGGGAAAGAGAGAAAAGGAGAAGAAAGAAAAGATAATTTTTAAAAGATACATTGAGTTTTTTCCTCAAGTTTTGTGGTTACAGATCATTCTTGTGAAATATCTGTTCCTCTGTCCCTTCCACTGCCTCTCTCCCCCTTTCATTGACTCTCTCTCCTCTTTCTTTGACCCTTTCCCCTCCTCCACCTTCCCAAAGAACAAAGGAGGAGAAAGGAGTCAATGAACAGTTAAATTTTTTTTAAATCAGTGTCTTGCACCTGGAAAAAGAATAGTGAGGTTTGCTGTTGGTGGGAATGCTGAACAAAGACAAGTGACTTTATTGCTTGCAGGTATGCATAAGCAAAGCCAGAATTTAGAACTAAGTAGTTCAGACAGAATCTGCTAACCCCATTGACTTGACTTAGCCTTTTTGCTCTTGCTTCCATATTGCTTTTCAGGGCAACCAGAAACCTTATGGAACCTGAGTCTCATCACTCTACTCCCAAACAACTCTTCTATAATCTTGTTGGGTAGTTTCTGGGGAAAAAAAAATTGAGTGAATGAAGAATGACAAGCATAGATATGAGGAGTCGAAGGGAATTTTCTAACTCCAAATCAGATAGCTGGCTAGGACTAGGGCCTCTGATCAGCAGCTGGGGTAGAAATGATGAAAATAAGAAAATAACCTAGGTAAAAAGAACAGATCTCCTCTGATTGCTTCTGATGTTTTTTTCTGTCTGCCTGACAGAGTGTGGCTAGCTTCAGCCCATGCTATGTCCTAGGGCTATTTGGACTAAAAGAACTTAAAATTCCCTTGCCAAGAAGAGTTTTGCCAGCAGCTTCACTCCAGCATATGGTAGTAGAGAACCACAGATGGCTTAAAGAAGCTGATAGTAGAAAACAGTAGCAGAAAAGGATTCAGTGAGCAGCAAAGTAAGAGATAAGTGGAGATGCCCAGCAGAAAAATCAGTACCCAGTGGGAGACCAGAAAATGATGCCAGCAGGGAACAGCAGAGGAGATCAATGACTCAGAGGCATTGGGATTGTGTGTTCTAGCTATACCTAAGACTACAGTTCACAAGCTCCCACTCCCACTATATCTAATAGTCAGCCAGTAGATTCAATTAGGGGCAGCTAGTGGTACAGCAGATACTCCTGGGCCTGGAGTCAGTAAGACCTGAGTTCAAATCTAGCCTTAGACACTTACTAGCTGTGTGCCCCTGGGAAAATCACTTAGCCCTCTTTAACTCAGTTTCCTCATCTGTAAAATGAGCTGGAGAAGGAAATGGCAAAACCACTGCAGTATCTTTGTTAAGAAAACTGCAAATGGGGTCACAAATAATCAGATGTGCATGAAAAATGACTGAAAAACTCTCCTCCAGCTAGACTTAGCTTTCATGGCAAGGGTGGGCACACACATAGAGTATAATTGCACATACTTAGGGAACAACATAAAGTTAAGGAAACTCTCATTTCTGGAACTGTGGTCCTTCAGTCTCGTCTACCTTCTCATAGTATCCTCATGTTGCTCCCTTTAGGGGCAGCATGTCTATGTGGCAGGTCATTTAGCTGTACTCTTATTCCTCTCTGAAGCTCAATGGCCAGGGCTAGCTCTCTCCTTGACTCACAGAATTGACACTTCTTATAGCTGTCTCCTGTCTTAACTCCTAAGTCTGTTCCCTACTGGATGTAGCACCTCCAACTGGTTAATAAATGTCAATGTAAGATATCATGGCTGGTCGTTGGAGGGGTGAAAGAATCCTTCTCCCTCCACCCTCCCTGTTTTTCATAGATAGCTCCCTTCTTGACTCTCAGGTGGCACACTCCTCAGACCTATTCATTGCCTGACTGACTTCTTAGTAAGTCCATCCTGTTTTGAAAAAGTTACTTTGAATTTAAACACAAAAAAGACATGTTCAAACACATAGCTGAACAAAAAGGGAATTCTATATTAAACTGTGACTCTCCATTTTATATCATTTGCTTTTTTTTTAAAGTGCATAATGAATTCTACACATTACTTTCAAAACTGTCTTGCTTATCTTTATTTCTTTTATATTTATCTTTAAATTTCCTTCTGCACATTTTAAAAAATGCTATAATGGCTCTCTCTCTCTCTCTCTCCCCTTCCTCCTGACCTCTCTGTTATTTAGAAAAATCAAAAGGTTAAAACTCTTTGTAAAAAAATGAGCAGCGAAGTAAAATGCACATAGTGGCCATGTCAAAAAATGTATGTCCTTGGATCTTGTGGTTATCACCTCTCTGTTGGAAGGTGGGTAATGGGCTTTTTAATATGTCCTTTCAGTCATGGTTGACCATTGCTTTGATGAGAGTTCTTAAGTCTTCCAAAGGTGTTATTGTTATTTTATAATGTTGACCAGGTAGTGCAATGAATAAAATGTTGGATTTGGAGTCAGGAGCATCTGAGTTCAAATCCTTCTTCAGACATTTACTAGCTATGTGGGACTGAGCAAATCTTTCAACCTTTGTCTGTCCCAGCTATCCATTTATAAAATGGGGATGAAACCAGCACCTACTTCTCAATACTGTTGTGAGGATCTAGTGGGATAACATATGTAAACATTATAGAAATGCTATCTACGACAATGCTAATGATGCTGGCTGCTGCTATCTTCAAATAAATTGCTCTCCTGGATCTCTTCACTTCATTCTGATTCAGTTCATATGACCCAAGATTCTGTGAAATCATCTCCTTTGTCATTTCTTATGACACAATAAAGTTCCACCACATTCACACAACACGATTTATTCAGCAATTCCCCAATTGTCTACGAGGTAACTGAAGGCATCCCCTTGGATTCTGTTTTTTTTTTTTCTTGGCCCCTAATCCTTCCTTCAGGATCAGGAAGTTTGTTTTCCTTGAGACTATTCCTTTACCCTGTCTTGATTTTTAAAGGGCCACCAACGTCATGGATAATTCTTTGGCCAGTCAGTGGTTAGCTGTCCTGATCAATTATGTAACTACAATAACAACAGTAATAGGAACTGACATTTATATAATGCTTTAAGGTTTGCAAAGCACTTTACATGTATAATCTCACTTAAGCCTCACAATAGCATTGTGAGGTCGATACTCCAAGAATTTTTATTCCCACATGAGGACACTGAGGCTGAGAAAGATTCAAGGACTTGCCCATAGGTACATAGACACTAAATGTTATGAGGGGATTTAAACCCAGGCCTTCCCAACTCCCCAACCAGTGCCTGAGTGGGCCAGACCTCATGAAATGTCTATGGCAGTGTCTGTGTCATGGTCTGTGTCAGTCCTCTGATACCTGGTGTATCTTTGATTTCCTTTGTGTGTAGACTCTCCATCGGAAACCTCTCTTTGTCTTAGTGTTTTGTAGTATCTGCACAGGTATGCTGTGGGTGTGTCTTAAGGCTAGGTCCTAGACTGGCCCTCTTCTCTTTTCTCTTTACACTCTCACTGGATAATATCATTAGCTTCTTCGGCTTAATTTATCATCTTTATGCAGATGAGTCTCTGAACATCTCTCTCTTGAGTGTCAGTCTTGCATCACCAGCTGCCTACTTGATTTTTCTCTTCTTTTCTTCTTTCCTTCCTTCCTCCCTTCATCTCTCCTTCCCTCCTATCTTCCTTCCCTCCCTCCCTCTCATCCTCCTTCCCTTCCTCCCTCCCTCCCTCCCTTCCTTCCTCTCTTCTTTCTTTCCTTCCTTCCTTCCTTCTTTCCTTCCTTCCTTTTTCTTTTCTTCTTTTCTGCCTCCTTCTACCCTCCCTCTCTTCTCCCTCTATCTCTCCACCCTTCTTTTCTACCTTCCTCCCTCCATCCCTTTTTGCCTTCCTTCCTTGCTCCCTCCTCTTCTTCCTTCCTTCCTTCCTTCCTTCCTTCCTTCTTTCCTTCCTTCCTTCCTTCCTCAGAACAGCAAATAAAATAAGCATTACCATACAAAAAGTAGGACAGAACAAGAAAATTACACATAAAACTGCGCATTTCTATTACATACAGTTTGCTTTTTCCTTTTAAATATGTAAGTTCAATATGTAGCTTTCAAAGATGCCCAGTTTGTCTGAGTCTTCTGGTTTTCCTTCTATTCATTTCTGTGATTCTTTTCAAATGTTTCAGTGAACCTCTTTCTCTACTTGTATTTTTCTTTGCTTCTCCTCCACATTGCTAGACCTCTCTCCCTCCTAACTCTTCTTCTCCCATTAAAAAAGAAAGGAAGAAAAATATATCAGTCAAGAAAAACAAATTCCTGTATTGGTCATGCCTAAAAATATGTGCCCCTTATATGTATCCGTACCTTCCTCACCTCCTTGTCAGGATGTGGGCCACACGTCTCCTCATCAGTCCTCAGGAATCCTTCCTGGGTGGTTACTGCATTGGACTCAGTTCTTAATTCTTTCAGAGTTGTTTTTCTTTAGAATGGTGCTGCTATTGTATAAATCATTCTCCAGGTTCTGCACACTTCACTTCATATGCATTCCTATGAGTCTTCTTAGGTTTCTCATGACACAACAATATTCAATTCTCTTAATATACCGTCTTTTCCAGCCATTTTCCAATTGATGGGCACCCTTTTAGTTATAACAACAAATTGCTATAACAACAACAAAAGGTTTCTATAAGCATTCTGGCACATGTGGGTTCCTTTTCTCTCTATTTGATCTCCTTGGAGCCTGTGGGTCATCTATAAATCAATATCTCATAGGGGCATCAAGTCCAATATGCTCCAAACAGATTTCATTAGCTCTTCCTCTATACCCACTGCTCTAGTCATGTCAACAGCACAGCCATGCTTCCAGGGACCTCAGTTTGAAACCTCAGTGTCATCCTTAACTGGTTACTTTCCTTCACTCCATGCTGCCCAATACTGTCATTTCTATGTCCACAACATCTCTTGGATGCCTCCTCTCCTCTCATACAGTCACAGCACTAGTTCAGGTCCTCATCACTTCTTACTTAGACTATTCCAACAACGTTCCTCGCCTTGAGTCCATTGCCTACTGCCACCCACCTTTCACATAGTTGCCAAACTGATTCTTCTAAAATGCAGGTCTGACCATGTTATTTCTCTACTCAAGAAATTACAATGGCTCCCTATTCCATACAGGATAAAAAATACATTCCTCTGTGTAGATTTAAAGCTTTTTACAACCTGGCCTCTTTGTAACTTCCCAGTCCTTGCATAAGTTACTCTTCCTTCTCACATTTCCCTACCTGCTGTTCCTCTCCATCTCCCTTTGCATCGACTGTTCCCCAAGCTGGGTTTACTTACCCTCTTAACCCCCATTTCTTGGCAGCCCTGGTTTGCTGCAAAACACGGCTTATGTGTCAGCTTCTCCTGCTCCCCTCAGCTGCTAGTGCCCTTTTTCACAAAACTACCTGTATTAATTAAATATATAAATGTATATTCTATTTGTTCTTATAAATGTACATGTGGTTTTCCTTGTTAGAAGGTAAGCCCCCTGAGGGCAAGGACTGTTTTATTTTTGTCTTTGTCACTGCAGAACTAAACACAGTTCTTGTCATGTAGTAGGTGATTTATAAAAGCTTATTGATTATTAGAGATGTAGTCATGGTCAATGTGTGGTCAATAAGTCAGTAAGCCTTGCTGATCTAAGTTTCTTCCTTCATAAAAGGGAAATAATAATAATAATAATAATATTTGCACCATTTACACACCACAGTTTTATCATGAGACTCAAGGGGGATTTATATCTAAAGAGTTTCACAGATTTCAAAGCACCATGTGAATATTAGCTATTATTGTAACTATATCCAAAGAAAGCCCTGTACTACATCCTAGGGTTATGACAGTGAGAAATTACATAGTTCCTGTCCTCAAAGAGCTTAGAATATGATTGAGAAGGGGAAGGGAGGACAGAATATGTGCATAAATAGGGATATGTACATATACATACATTTGATCTACGGCAAACTTTAATAACGATACAAGAGAGACCCAGACAAAATCTTTAATCGGGAGAGATCACTTTCAGGTGAGGAGAGGGGTAGATTAGGGAAGATTTCATAGAAGAGGTAGCAAAGTAAACGCCCCTCAAAGCCCTTTGCTCTTTTCCTGCCTGCCTTGGAGGAAGGGAGAGATCCTGGACAGGGAAGATGGAGATGGAATTTTCCAGGTAACAGACTTATGAGTTTCAAAAGCTCAAAGAGCCATCCGAGGTTCCTTAGGGATCTCAGGCTGTAGACTCCACCAGAGATAGCATCACTGGCTGATGGCCGAGGAAGCACCCGGGGATGGAGGCAGGAAAGTCAGCTCCTTGGAGATGGCAACAGTTTCATGAATCAGAGGGGAGAGAAGAGTTCACTAGACTCTAGAAAGGCACCAGTCCTCAGAGATCTATACCTGAGAAAAAACCTCCTGAGGACTTCAAGCATGAGTAAGAGGATTCCTAGGGTCAGGAGGCTTAGGTATGCTTAACCCACGGGTCCTTGTATTTTAAAGCTGAGCCTCACTTGCGTGTGCAAGGTGAGAATGTGACCCCTAGTTTGGGTTTTGTAACGATTGTTCCTGCTATTGTTTCTTTTATATATATATATGTATGTATGTATGTATGTATGTATGTATGTATTAAAGGCAATTGAGCATTAAGTGACTTGCCCAGGGTCTCACAGCTAGTAAGTGTGTGAGGTCAAATTTGAATTCAGTCCTCCCAACTCCAGAGCTGGTGCTCTACCCACTGCACCATGTAGTGGCTCCTTGCTATTTTTTTTCTGGACAAATACCCAAGATCTTGTGATAGTTAAAAAGAAAGGAAAAAGCTCCAAAGGAAGAAAGGGAAGGGCTTCAGCAGACACAGGTGTGGAAGAGTACACTGTACATTCCAGGTGGGAAGGACAGACTGAGAGTGCACAGAGAGCATGCACATCACTTCAGTTCCTGGCAAAAGTACAGAATGGATGTATTATTATTAAAGGGATGGCTTATATGCATTTTGAAAGAGAAGCCAATATTACTTCATAAAGGGTACATCACACAAGACTAACTTCATTTCCTCCTTCAATAGGTTTACTGGCCTGACAGGTGAGGGAAATTCCATCCAAAGAGTTTACCTGGGTTTGAGAGCATCACTTACACTAACCTTGTGGACAAGGTGGAGGGATGTAAGCTAGGTGACAATATGGTTAGATGCATTCAGAATGGGTAGAATGCTAAACCTTAGGACAGGGCTTGGCAATCAATCAATCAACAAGCAAGTCTAATTCAATTTAAATACTTATTCATCATTTTTTAGTCTCTTCTTTACTTAATAATAAATAAATTACAGTAACTGACTTTTTTCAATGTTGTTAAAGGACATTTTAAAATAAATTTTAAGCTTTTTGGTTTCTTTCCCCCTAACATCTGTTCTTTAACTCTTCTGGATCTCACAACAACCAGGTGGTACAGGTATAATTTTCTCCTTTTTACAGATGGGGAAAATGAGGCAAAGAGAAGTTAGTGAACTTGTCCCAGACTCTAAGAGTTAGAACATGTCAGAGTGGTCATCCAACACTTTCTCATGTGCTATAGCAGACAGTGTGTGACTGAGACCTCTTTTTGTGTTTATGCATCCTGTTTGTGTTCATGGCCTCTGGTCCAAGCCAGGATTATATCAGCAGTGGGGTGCCTACTTCTTGTACCTTGGTCATTCACTTCTCTCAGAATAAACCTGCCCCCCTCACAGTTTTAAGTCCTAACATATTGTCTAATTGTGATTAATAATGGAAGATGAGATGCTTGGTATTATTTCCTCAATTACAAATCTCTCTTGAATTGTAATACATAATACAAAATGATCATTATGAATTCCTTTTATCATACGCTGTAATTGCTATAAATCTTCCCCTCCAGTGTTTTCTTTTAATATCAGCAGCAGAGGTTCAGAATACATTTATGCGGTGTCAAATTCCCGACATATAATTGGAAAACAGTGCAAAGGCATGATTCAGTTTGTTTGATGAAGCATTTTCAAGTTTTACATATGCATTTATCTGCATATATATGTACAACGTGTTGACACAAAATAATCCATTTACCACTTTGAAAAAGCTTTCATTGACTAAAGAAGTGGGGCCTTGATGTACATGCATAGCTATAAACAACATAATTGTAGGTATTCTTTATGAATGTTGCACCTTCATTATTAAATTATTCCTTATATTTTTAGTCTGAGGAATGAAACCCAGGCTACTAATATTAATTCTCTTTATGGACTACCTGGGAAGGAAAGCAAGGTCAAGATTCCCTATCTAAATTCCCTCTATGTAATGATACTCAGTGACTTCCTGTAGGTCTCCATAAAGGTCTTACGTTTGGAAAAAGTGCAGGAGAATCATCACAATTAGACACTGAAATGGCAGTTCTGGAAATGTGCAAATTTAGAAGACAAAGCTGAAGGGTTCAGGTGGGAACAATGTCCCTGTTTTTCTTATTGTGCTACATCCAGTTCTTTGGGGAATGAGGGCCTCCTTTTAAACTGGGAGGAGCCCTTGTTCTCCTCTGACATATGGTTGGAATGAGAGGGCCTCTGTGGTGACAGCCTCCCATTCATCTATGGGAGGAGTGAGAACACAGCCCAGGAAGAGACTACGAAAGGTTTTTCTCATTACTACTAGAAATCTTACATTGTCTGCCCCTGAGAATGTTAATGAAAAACTTGTGACTTTGGCAGCTGGAATTCATCTCTGGGATTTCAGACAAATCAAATTACCCAACAGGTAACAACATTTTACTTGCACATGCGCACACACACACACACACACACACACACACACACACACACACAGGTCTATGTCCTCTAAAATCTAGAAGACTCTCACATAGTCTGTACAATATGACTGGGGAATGCTAAAGGGCCTACTATGTGCAAACCATTGTCATGGGCCCTGGGAATACAAAGACAAAATGGAAAAAAAAAACCAGTCTCTGAGCTCAAGGGGCTTACATTCCACCAGGAAAAGCAGTCAACTCTCTAAGATGGAATTATTTCAGAAGATGAATAGGACAGTTGTCTCTCTCTCCCTCTCTTTGCAGAAGAATTGATTCCCAATAGGGAAGTAGACTAAGTCCCCTTCTAGTTCTACAATACTCTGATTTTTCCTATGATAACATTTGGAAATGACTTTTCTTCTTATGTATAAATCCTTCTTTTAAATTCTTTACATACATAATTGGAATGTTCAAGCTCTGGATGTAGCTATACAACTTCCTATCATGCTAAGGAAAGAGGGAAAAGTTAAGAAATTCAGCTGACCATCTGGACGTTTTTGTCTACACCAGCGGAGTCAAACTCAGATAGAAAGAGAGACGACCAATCCATGCATAAGGATCCCTGAGGGTCAGCTATCGACAACTTTTAAAAAATGTAATGCTCCTTATGTTTTGTTGTGTCTTTATTTATTTTGCTAAATATTCCCCAATTGCATTTTAATCTGGTTCAGACTACACTCTGGTGGTCACCTACAGGCTCCATCTTTGATACCTCTGGTTTACATAACCCACAAAATTTAGATTAGCAACATCTGAGTGATAACATAAAATTCTACCTTTTTCTGAAAATTGGGCATTGAATAGAAAGATCCTTAATACACTTGATTCCGATATGAGAATAATATGTGGTTTCCATATTATAACCCAACCAGTCTATGACATAATAGACAAATCCTAGGAATCGTATGAGTTAAATCCTGAAATTTAAATAATGGTGTCTCTGGTCAAAGTAGCCAAGTCATCCATTAGTGTATACAGAATTCAGAAGGAAGCAGGTTAGGATGTTAGGAGGGTCAAATACTGGTCTGGGAAAAGGAAAAAGTTGGAGTTGAAAAGAAGTCAATGATTCAGAAAGATGGAAGGACCTAAGATCATCTACGTTTATATCCTTATTTTTCTGATGTGTTCACACAAATAAGTAGCAGACATGTGATTTGAACTCAGGTCTTCTGACTCAAAATCCAATGCTCTGCTAATGAATTAGATTTCTTAAAGAAGTTCTAGAACCCTAAGATCATGCAATTAGAGGTGGAAGGGACCTGAGAGGTCATTTCGTCCAAGTCTTTCTTTTGACAGAAGAGGAAACTGAAGTCCAGAACTATGAAGTCACTTGCCCCAGATTTCCCAGTTGGCAAGTGGGTCTTGTGTACTTTGGGAAGCAATTCCTCCCTGCTTACCGATCAACTCACTCTAATGAGGTTGGGAATACTTGCAATCAATTCTTTTTAAAAAGTCTTGTGTTGATCATCAGCTGCTACTACTTTCTTTGATAACTATGAGACTGGTGGTAAAATCTTTATGTCAGATGTATGCTGTAAGCTGGCCAAGCTGGGAGTAACTCTTTTAAGAAATTTATTCAACTTGTTTGTTCTTACAGAGTTATTTCACTTACAGTCACACTTATCCACCTGAAATCATTATTATTTCATGGACTCAAAGAAATAGAGGGAAGAAGAAATCTCAGCAATAATCTCAGTGCCCCAGCTGTGTACACACACTGATTAACAATTACAAGGATCTAATTGACAATCTCAATTCAGTTGTTTAAGCAGCATCTGGGCCATCTTCAGAATGCTTTTATTTATCAAAAATCAATTATTAAAATTCTGGTTCAGAGCATTTATTTGGTTAAACATCTGTCTAGGTCTTGAGGGAGTGGTGGCAAGGGGGTAAAGGATAAGTGATACAATTTAAACATGTATGAGAAGGCATGAATATGAGGTGAGAAATCCAAGCAAAGTTGCTCTTTTCCAACCTACTGAGTTTGAAATTGGAACACGTCAGTGGAAAGTAACCTCTTCTTTCACTTTTCTTCTCTTTGAAGACTATGTTTTCCATATAACTAATATCAAGTTATAGGTACCAGGAGAGTCTTCAAGAGCCCTTATGAAACAAGACTTGGCTTCAGAAAAATCTTGAGTCACCTCTGATATTCATTAGCTGCATAATTATTGGCAAATCACTCGTCTTCTTGATTAGCCTCAGTTTCCTCATCTGTAAAATAAGGAAGAGAATACCTAGAGCACCTACCTTTTAGGCAGCTGTGTGGCTCACATAAGATAATGTCTATATCCTTCTTTTAAACTCCAACATAATTGGAATATTGAAACTCATGATCACTTGATTGCACAGTCCACATTGGAAGGATGTCAAAACATTCTGCTGAAAAGTGGAAAATTAAGAAGTTCAGCAGACCATCTGGGTGTTTTGTCTACACAATCCCAAACATCTGGATAGAGTGCTTTGCATGCTGTAAAGTGCAATAAAAACTTCAGCTGTTATTATCTTAGAGGCAACATAGTATAGTCGATAGAGTGGTGAGGTTGGAGTCAGTCAAACCTGGGTTCAAATTCAGTCTTGATGGTTCCTAGATGGGTGATTCTGGGCAAGTGACTGAGGCTCAGGCAAGTCCTAGGAGTCATGTACTAAGGCATACCAGGCTGAGATTCATTCCTAGACTCTGGCTGAAGAAAACACATCTACTTCTTCCATTTGTATTCTATTGTATGAGATGAAAACCAAGGTTAATGGGTGGAGGTGCTACTTCTGGATTCTCAAATGAATAAAAGTAAATGCAGAAATGAAACATTTGGGCCACCACATGTGGCAAGTAGCCAGCCAAGGGGTACTTGTGTGGGAAAATCACTATAAACATGAGACAGTTAGCTCGTTTCATGTTTGCAAATTTATAGGCTTCTTTCTTTCGAAGCCTAGGATAATTGGTTCTATTGTGGCTTTGTTGCTCTATGTCTGAAAGTGTGTGGTCTTACAAACCATGAGGCAGAGTGGAATCTTTTTCTTCCAAACATGAAATAAATGACAGAATGTCTTCAAATTATGTCCTCTCCTCCGTCAGGCAAATGAATGCAGTGATATAATAGACACTAAAGATGAAATGGTCCTTCTGATTCATTCAGCAGAGGCAGGACAATACAACTGGGAGAGCTCACAGGATTTGGAGTCAGAGAACATGAGTTCCAATCCCAGCTTGCCGCTTACCACCTGTGTAACACTGGATAAGTCACTTCTCAACTCTGGGACTTAGTTTGCTCCTATGTAAAATGAGAGTTTGAACTAGATGAGATCTAAAGTCTTCCAATTCCAATTTCCAACCTAGAATCCTAAGGAAATAGAACAGATCTGGGAAGCTTTGTGTCAGTTCTACAACATGTCTTTGCTACCCTTAGCTTGGCAAAGCACTTTTCTCATAGGAGCCATGGAAAATATGAGTCATATGAGAATTAACGTCCCCATTTAAAAAATGAAGAAGTCAGAGAAGTCAAGGACTTGGCTCAAGGTCACACAGCTCACCAATAGAAGAGGCAGGATGTAAACAAAGTCCTTCCATCTTTTTGCTATGACATTGACTCTTAGAAAGTTTGCTGGATACAAAGGAGCCCAACTATATGTGTATGTATTCATGTTTTCATGTCCCAAAAGTTGAAGGAGGTGGAAGAAGAGAAAGAAGAAAAGGAGAAGTGAGAGATAGAGGAGGAAGAAATGGAGAAAATGGAGGAGGAAGAAGGGAAGATATAGAGGAAGAGGAAACAAAGGAACAAGGACAGAACTGTATTGGTGACTGAATGTTTGCATTCATATGATTGGTTACTTGTGACTAAAGGGCACTCTTGAGCACGGTGTCTCATCAAACTCTTCCCAAGGTTCTTTCCTTCAGGGTTGAATGGAATATACAGTATCAGCCATTCAGTCCTCTTGCCTGATCTCTGGTTGGTACGCAGTTCTTCTTCTATCTCCCTCCTACCACTTTCATAGGTTTTCCCATGTAGTAGGACTTTGGAAATATCATAGTTCCAAATTATTTTGTACCTGTAAGCAAGAGCCTAAAGGGAAACACTACCATCATTCCTATCCTCCCTCTTCCAGTGCCTCTCCCCACTTCTTCTACTCTCCTTTCTACCTTTTCCCAACTCCTCCCATGTCAATATTCCTCAGCATCCGCTCCATCAGTTTGGGGGAGATGATAGTTTCTATTTGTACACTCAAATAAACAGAGGAAATATGCTAATGCGCTCCAAATATGGACCATGCAATCAAATTATCATGAGTTCTGGGCAACATTTTTTGAGGCTTTCTCTAAAAATAGAGCATTTATATCATGCAAACACACACATACAGCTTATATCAAACAAACTATCATGTAATCCAGCCCAAAATTGTAGAATTTTTAAAAGTCCTGAGTCTGTAGTCTTTCCTTGAGTGGTTCTCCAACCCTCTACCCCCTACTGTGTGATGGAGAAGGAGGTGTGGGTATATGTGCATGGATGTGTGTGGGAGGGAAGGAGGAACAGTGGGGGTCTGTTTTCCAGAGCTGCTTTTACCCATCTCCCTCCTGACTGAATGGGAGTAACCCATGTGAATGGGAAGGAGAAGTGATCTATGTCTGGGGATTTTCCCCTGTAACATTTAATGACATCCAGCTGTTCCAGCTGTTTCTATTTCACAATTGAATATTTATAATTTTACAGAGCTGGGAAAGCAAGCTATTGATCATCACATCTATTACTTAAGTAAAGTAACTTCTCCCTTCCTTAGTATAAGAATTTGAATAGCTTCAGAGTTGTTTTCTCTTTCTTAGATAATCAGACAAATATCTAAATCATGGATACACAATACCAGTGAAGCCAAATGAAAATGGATATTTTAGTCAATCCCCATTTTTTGTTGGGGGAGGGGCGGTCTGCAAATTATTAAATGGTCTGAGTTATCCTACCTCACTTGTAGGGTTGTTCTGCTGGCAGGAGAGTCTTTACAAGGAAAATAGGTCCAGCATGTGAATAGGAAGGAGCCTAAAGACTTAAATTCTGGTCAGGGCTGGACCAGGAGTCACAAGTCCTGGGAACAAACTCAGTACCTACACTAACTAGTGGGATGCAAGGCAAGTCTCCTTCAGGTTCCTTACCTGTAAAATGGGGAGGACACTTGATACTTGCACTTCCTACCTCACAGGGCAGGGAGCAGCACTTGAGACAATTTGGATCCCTACATAAGACATAGGTAGAAAGGTACCTTAAAATGGTGAATAGAGTCAGACCTTGGAATGTACAAGGGAATGAATAATTTTTTTAAAAAAGCATTTGTTAAATACTTAGTTAAGTCTTTGGGACAGATTTTTTTAAAGAGATAGTTTGATCTCAAGGAGTCCACCTTCTAATGGGGAGATGACTCCTATAAGAGGGTTCATATAGAGAGCTCATTGGTGCCTAGAAGGCAGGGGCAAAGAAGATAGGCATGTGTCTTTTTGAGTGTCCTTTCCATTGTTTGACGCACTAGTTGATACAGTGGAGAAAATGCTATGAGAGGCAGGATAGCCTGAGTTTTAACTCTGCCTAAGACACTGGCTGGGTGACCCTGGGTATGGGGGTTCTCTCTCTTAATCTCATTTTCCTTATCTGTAAAATGGAGGTAATAATAGCCCCTATCTTAAGTTGTTGTTAAGATCAGAGGAGATAAGATATGTAAAATACTTTGCAAATCTCAAGACACTATATTCATATACCACCAGCCACACCCACTTCTGATCTACCATTTGACAGAGCCAAAGATTCTGTCAAGACTTTCTTGTCTAGGTGGCCATGGCTGCCAAGGTGGGTCTACAGCACTCTTTTTTTTTATTATGAAATACTTTTTAAAAATTGATTTGCTTATTTACTTTTAGTTTACAAGGTTCAGTTCCACAATCCCTTGAGTTTCAAATTTTCTCCCCTCCCTCTTCCTCCCTCCCCTTGGTGGCAAGCAATCGAGTATAGGATCTTCTGCAGCACTTTCAAGGGACACTTTCTGGGTTCCTATAAGGCCAAGTCTCCTCTGGATGATGGTTTATGGTGGCATGGGGGTGGGGAAGAAGAACTGCATTTTCCAGGGCTCTGGCACTGCCTTGACCAGGGTAGGAGAGGAGGCAGTGTCGGGGATGATTGAGGTGACTTGGTAGGCCTGTGTCAGGAAGAACTGAATTCTGATGAATACAAGTTGGGTAACCCCACACAAGCCAGTTAAACTCTCAGTGATTCAGAGAACTAAGACTATAAGGTGTAAAGCAACTACCAATTAGCAGTGGTACAGGGAGTTTCCTTACTGAGAAGTTCCCTACAATAAAGAAATCACAGGTATAGTTAAAAACAAACAAGCAAACAACCATGAGTTATTATTTGTGCTGGCTCTACCATTAATTTAGCCTGTCACCTCAGCCAATCAATCAATCATTCAACAAGTATTTATTAGTTATGTGCCAGGCCCTACACTAGGTGCCAGAATGACAAGTTCAAAGAATAAAGCAGCACCTACTCAAAAGATGACTATACTCTTCTGGGGGGAGATAGCAAATTCATATGTAAATATATACAATATACATACAAAGTCAACAACATGAATATATGCCCAAGTTGTCACTTGATTTCTCTCCTTCTTAGAGAAGCTGTCTCACTAGATGGTCCATTTCAGTTCTAAGATCGTAAGACTGTAGAGGCTTCAAGCTGAAGCTTCAAAGCCATTCCTGGAGCATGGTCCAGTCCCACTCTGTTTCTCTGGAGACTGCATTTCTGAGGTCAACTATTACGACCAAAATGAAAGGTTGGTCCGCATAAATCAATTGAATTCAACAAATATATATATTAAGCACTCAGCAGTTGCAATGCACTGAGGAGGAAAAGACAAAAATGAAAACTTTACTTCTGTGTCCCTTCGGATCGGAGCTACATTATGTTAAACAGGTAAGTAGTTAGATACATTATTATAAGAGCCGTAGGTATTCAATCTTTACTTGGAGATACTACCTGATCTGAGCTGTAAGGAAAACTGTGGATTCATAGCACCATTGGTGAGGAGAAGTACATTTCAGCATGAGATGGAGATTTTGTATAAAATCATACAAGTGGGGGGCAGAATCTTAAGACTGGAGGAAAGCATGTAAGCCAATTTGTCTGGAATTAAGGGTATATGAAGGGGAGGAATAAGAAATAAGCCTGGAGAATAAATGGCGACCATATTGGGGAGGAATTGAAATATAGAAGATGATTGAAGAAACATAGACTAGTGGACAGAGTGCTAAACTTGGGATCAGGAAGTTACATGTTTGAATCTGGCCTCAAATGCTTATTATCTTAAAAAAAAAATTCCCTCCTCCCCCCCACCCTCCATTTAAAATTGACACATGTTGTTTGTGTATAAAATATCACCTTCCCTCTAGTTATATTTAGCCAGATGACATTTCTTTAAGACTGACATCTCATATAAAGTGGAATTAATAACATACTTTTGGGGTGGCTAGGTGGCGCAGTGAATAGAACACAGGCCCTGGAGTCAGGAGGACCTGAGGTCAAATGTGACCTCAGACAACACTTACTAGCCATGTGACCTTGGGCAAGTCACTTAACCCCAATTGCCCTGCCCTCCCCCCTCCAAAAAGCAACAAAAAAATTAACATACTTGCAAATGCAGCCCAGCTACATTGCAATTATGGGAAATTGGGAGAGAAAAGAAGCCATTTCAAGGTTGTCAGAAGTTGTTAAGAGAAGTATAAATCTTCATCACCATTGGCAAGTTTCTCTGGGCCTCGGTTTCATCATCTGTAAAATGGCATCTAATGTCCCTTCTAGCTATAAATCTATGATGCTAGAGGCAATGAAAAGTTGCTAAGAATTTCTGAATAAGGACTGATGCTTTTGAGTGAAGGAGATTCTGTGTTCTAGGAATATCTATTTGGCAGCCACATGGAAAATAGATTAGAGGAGGGAGAATGGCATCAGAAAGACAAATAGGTGATTACTGTAGTAGTTCAGGAGTGATGATAAGGATGTGAGCTAGGGCAGTGGTGTGTGGGTGGGAAAAAGGGGACAGACTTAAGAGATACTATGGAGGTACCATTGACAAGACTTGGCAAGTGATAAAAGGAAAGAGATAAAGGAGAAGAAAGAGTCAAGGATGAAACTCAGGCTATGAAGGTGGGTTTCTCAAAGGATGCTGGTGCCCTCAACAGAAATGGCCGTTAGGTGAAGGGATGGCATCAGGGGAGAAGATAATCATTTCTGTTTGAGAGGTTTATGGCACAATCAGGTGGATACGTCCAACAGGCACCCATTAAAGTAGAAATGGAATTCATGAAAGATATTAAAAGTTAATAATAATAGTAACAGCTAGCATTATTGTAGTATTTACTGTTTGCCACTCAGTGGGCCAAACGCATCATAAATGTTATCTCAGTTCATCCTCACAAAAACCCTGGGAGGCGAGTGTCATTATTTCCCCTATTTTTACAACTGAGGAAACTAAAACACCCAGAAGTTAAGAGACCTGGCTAAGGTCGTATAGCTTGGAAGTGTCTGAGGCCAGGTCTTCCTGACTCAGGTTTGAACTCAGGTCTTCCTGACTCCAGGTCTGACTCTATCCATTGTGCCACCTCGCTGCCCAATCATCATCATAATAATTAGTATTGATATGATGCTTTAAGGTTTGCAAAGTGCCTTGTACATGTATTATCACGTTTGAAACTCACAGTAACCCTGGGAAGTAGGTGCTATTATTATCTCCATTTTATAGATGAGGAAACTGAGGTAGAAATTAAGTGACTTGCCAAGGGTCACACAGTTAGCAAGTATAGAAGACAGGATTTGAACACGGGTCTTCTTGACTACAAAACTTGATCCATGATACCACCTAGCTGACCCTCTATAAAATGACCTGGAAATCAAGTTTTAATGCCACCAAATAATGATAGGTTCAATCTTGAATGGACTTAGGAAGCTCTCTGAAATTTATACACTCAGTTCTCCCCCAATGAGAAAGGATATATGGCAATTTTATGCTCTCCAGGTACTGGAAAGTAGTTCTCACTACTCATAGGAACCTGTTTCTTCTCAGGAGATGAAGGCCAAAGTGGGGAAATATTGTGCATTATATTAAGCTGGAGTAGAATCTGTTCTCCTTTTTTCCCAGTGATGCTGGGGAGCCATTGACAACCATTGTTAGCTACAATGTCTCTTGTGTCTAAAATTACTAGTTGGATTACCCAGCTAGTGCGTGCAACTTGGGAAAGATACATTCTGCTCCCAGGATGTCCAGAAGCTCTTCCTGGAGTGGGCATCCATCCATGTATCTCTTCCAGACCTTGAACCAGAGTTGTACCCCAGTATTAGAATTAACTCAAAATTTTAATGCTGTTGAAATAGACATTAGCACCACTTTGAGCACAAAATGATGCAATGATAACTTAGTCTTCGAGCCACCAGTGTTTGCTATCCAAATCTATTCATTGCTCAGGCTAAAACCTGGGATAGGAGAGGCTCATTTAGTTTTGCATTTCCTCTGCTGGAGTCCCAGTAATTCAAGGATTCAGAACATTTTTGGAGACTACTGTGGAAGTAGGAAGTAAAAATTACAAAAATAATTATATCCTTTGATCCAATAAGTCCAGTGTGGAGAATATACTCTGATAGTGTTACCAAAAATGGAGAAAAAACTTATCTGTTCAAAAAATTTTATAACAGTCTTATATATAATTGAAAAAATAACCCAAAACATTCAAATATGAGTTCCTTGAGAGCAAGGACTATCTGACTTTTCTATATGTAATCTCCTTGTACTTAGCACAATCTTTTGCTCATGGTAAATACTTAAAAAAAAAAAAGCCCTATTCCTTCACTCAAACACAAATTTTTCTATTATCTCTCTGGCAAGAACTTGTGATTTGCTTGGAGGTAGGGGAAACTCCCTCCACCCAAGGAGAACACAATTTACCCATAAGCTGCCATCTTAGAAGGCTTCTGAGGCTCAAAGACTGAGCCACAGTCTCTTGGTCATGTAGCTAAAGTGTCAGAAGCGGGATTTGAACTCTGGTATTTCTTACTCCAGGTGCAGCACTCTATCCACTGTATCTCTACTGCTCTCATCAGCAAGTTTCACCAAGTATACTGAGAGACACATGACTATGACACTGTCCATTCTATCTTGGTCACAGAAATGGATGATTCTCAGGTACCAGCCAGCTCTAGACCTATGATATGCTGACTGGTTCTGCTGTGCCTCTCTGGGGTCTGAATGTTTAATAAATGCCTGTTATAAGAAAGATGAATTTATAACCATAGCAGCTTGTATTTCTAGAGCACTTTGTGATTTCCAAAGGACTTCCCCCTCAATATCTCTGAGAGGTAGGGAATGCAAGTGGTCTTATTCCCATCTTACAAAGGGGGAAGCTAGGCTCAGAGAGATGAAGTCACTTATTAGAGATCAGACAGTCCTTGAGTGCCAGGGGCTGCTCAACTCCTCAGGCCCTCTGAGTAACCGAATGGCATTTATTTCTTAAGCTACAATGTCTCTCATGTCAAAAAACACTTTATAAAAGTATTTTTTATTCACAATCTCCACCAGGAATTACACTTTGGTCATTATTCCTTTTTTTTTTTTTGTTAGGTAAGGACAGTGATTCACAAGGAAGATTTTCATGAAGAACTTTGAATGAGTCCAAAACACAGCTGGGAACAGCACTGTCATCCTCGTATCTACTTTTTAAGAGTGGGGTCTGTACTTCTCCATGACATCTAGGGACTTATTTGAAGAACCTCCTCTCAGTTCGAAACCTGTACATTTTGACTGTGAAGTAAAAATCACAGTGGAACAGTGGGAGAGCAAGAGAAAAAAACCCTTCAAGGTATTCTCTGTTTTCTGTTTCCACAGCTTATTGCTGGGGTTACCACACCTAGGTGCAGAGCTTAACTCCGTCAGAAAAAAAACCCAAAACCCCAAACCAAAACAAACTCCCCTCTTTCCTGGTTGTCATAGACGTGCCATGATGGAGGTTCCCCCTTACCCCCATCTATTAAGAGACATTTCTGTGAAAAGATGCCCCAAAGGAAAGCTGAACAAGAAAAAACCGGTGAAAGCCTAGAGAAGAGATCATGAAACCTACCTCCTGCCCCACGGCTGAGACAGAGGGGGTTTCTAGGATGAAGCACTGCACACATGGTTAGACAAAGCTTCTGGATCCGACGGTTTTGCTCTGCTGTTTCTCTTTGTCCCAAGGGAGGATTTAAAGTTCTAGGTCCTTTCCTCTCTGAATTACTTCCTATTCGTCCTGTCTGTAACTTGTTTGTATATATTTGCTCTCTTGTTGTCAACCTTAGATTGTAGGATCCTTGAGGGAAGAGTGTCTTTTGCCTCTTTTGGCATCCACGGCATGTAACACAGAGCCTGGCACCTGACAGGTGCTTAATCAATATTTACTGGCTGACTAATTGACAGCTCAGTCTAGAGAGCAGGTAGGAAATGACTAATGCAAAGATTTATGGTATCTATCTATATATGTGTATATGCATACATGGAGATGTGTATAAATATATATGTGTTTATTTGGTGTTGAGTCATTTTTCAGTGTGTGTGACTTTTCATGACCTTATTTGGGGTTTTCCTGGCAAAGATACTAGAGTGGTTTGCTGTTTCCTTCTCCAGCTCATTTTACAGATGAGGAAACTGAGGCAAACAGAGTTAAGTGACCTTCCCAGGGTCACAAAGTAAGTGTCTGAGGCTAGATTTGAACTCAGGTCTTCCTGACTCCAGGCCTGGTGCTCTATCTATGGTGTCACTTAACTGCCCCATACACATATATTTACATGCATATACCCACAAGGATACTTATATATAAACACACATGCATATATGTGCAGTATAAATGCAATTATGGATGGATATACACACAACATACACACATATAATGCATGTACACATACAGGTATATACACATATATGTATATACATAAGGCAGGGAGGTGACGTAGCAAATAGTGCTCTAGGCCTGCAGTCAGGAAGCCTCATCTGCCCAAGTTCAAAGCTGGCTTCAGATACTAGCTGTGTGACCCTGGGCAAGTCCCTTAACCCTGCTTGCCTCAGTTTTATGTAAAAATGATCTGTAGAAGGAAAAGGCAAAACCACTCCTGTATCTTTTTTAAGAAAACCGCAAATGAGGTCACAAAGAGTCAGACATGACTGAAATGACAATGTGCATACACATGTATACAGACACAGGTATATGTACATGCAAGCATGCAACACACATTCATATACACACACATATGCATGCACATGCAGACACTCATACATATATTTAAATATGCTTTTTCTAGCTGCCAAAATGCATTCTTTTCCTTGCTTCCCATATACATACATATTATACTGATTAGCCAACATAACAGTAAAGCCAAGCCTGGTCTGCTTTTCGCATTGTGGAACTTATATTCTAGTTCCAAATCATGAACTCATAAATGGCTACAAATAAATGTCAGACAGATGATTATTGTATGTTTTGTATAGTTGAAGCACCACTTTTAGACAATTTTTCTAGTGATCCTCTCCTCCAGTATCATTCAGGGAAATGAAGTATTCTTTTTTTTTTTTAAATTCATTTTTCAATTTACTCTTTTGGTTTTTACACTACCTACATTTAAAAATGAACAACAATAAACATTTAACAATATTTGACTCTTCCTTCCTCCTGCATTCACCCTATGCTTCCCTCTCCCACTTCTAGAGAACTATCTCTTATAAAACAAGGGGAAAAATAAAACAGTTCAGCAAAACTACCCCAAACATCAAAGCCATCTGACATAATATTCAGTGCTCTTTATCTTCCCACAGTCTCTCCTGCCTTTGTAAAGAAAGGGAGGAAGTGACCTTTCTTATCTCTTCATAATTTCCCAGCACAATGACATATTCTAATAACTTTAAGACACGGAATTTTGTCAGTGTGAGCTCTCTTTCTCTACCTATGTGGATTACAAACCTTCTCTGCGCTCATGGACAATCTTTTTGAACTGTTACAACCGCCAAATCTGTCACCTTGGACCCAATCTGGTAATGAGTTCCATGAATATAGCTGGGCTGGCCCTTTGATAATAAACACAAAGTCCATTTCTGGACCTATACTTGAAGCCTTTCCAACTTGGTAGGCTCAACCATAACTAGTGCTCTATTGGGATCAAGAAATTTCTTTTTTAAATAAATGTTTTATTAATCCCTCCCCCTTCTTTCCAATTCAATCATGGGAAGTGTGAGGAATTCAAAGAAATCTGAATACTTTGCAGTACATTCCTCTCCTCCCACAGAACTTTCCTTTTTAGAAAAGAAAAAGTTAAAGCCAACATCATCTGACAGCACACACAACATTTCAACCCCAAAGTCTACCACTTCACACCAACTGAGACAAAGGAAGTGGCAGATCTCTGGACCCAAGAATGGTCACTGTGCTTAATCTGATGCTAGATATCTTCTAGATCTAGTGGGTCTTTACTCATTTATTGTAGTCACTGAGTATGTTGTTCTTCTGGGTCTCTTTTCTTCATTCTGCCTCCATTCATCTATGTCTTCCTAGGCTTCTTTGAACACCTCACACTTGCCATGATTTGTGGTGCAATAATACTTCAATACATAGGCATTACTATAACTAGTCAAGCCATTTCTTTATTGAAGTTCACATTTTTTTTCTCCTATAAAAAGTTCTGCTTCCTCTGAACATCTTGGTGTATAGGAAAAAACAATAGTTAACATTTATTTTTTTTCTTCTTCCAGAATTTGCTTATTTTTAGTTTTCAACATTCATTTCCACAAGATTTTGAGTTACAAATTTTCTCCCCTACCCCCACCCCAAGATGGCAAGCATACTGAAGACCCCTTCCCCCAATCTGCCCTCTCTTATATCCCTCCCATCCCTCCTTGCCCCCTTACCCCTTACTTTCTTGTAGAATAGTTAACATTTATATAATCCTTATTAAATGCCAGAAGCTTTACAAATAATCTCATTTGAAATCCACAACAATCCTGGGAGGTGAGTGCTATTATTATCCTTGCTTTACAGAGGTGAAAATGGAAGCAAACAGAAGTGAAGTGATTTGCCCAAAGTCACACAATTAGGAAGTTTCTGAGATAGGATTTGAACTCAGGTCTTCCTGACTTCAGGTCTAGTATTCTATCCACTAAGTCACCTAATTGCTTAATAACAAGAATAATAAGGTAATGAATGGTAGCTCATATTTCTGCACCAAAACTTTTATTTTGACCATTCTTAATGAAAACACTTTCTAAAATATATTACATACATCTTTGTCTTCAGTAGAGAGACTTTCATAATGATGCTCTTGGTACAGAACGCGCAGATCAAGATTTAGTTCTCTTTGCCTTCATGGGCTAATGAGACACAGAGGGCTGCTTCTTTCTGCACTAACTGGACCCAGTCTGCCTTCTCTCTTTGGTGAGTTCTTAGGGAGCTCTACATTCTATGGTTTTCGGTCATCTCCCTTGCCGTTAGGCACAAGTTTGTAATGTTTTTCCTATCAGTATGCCTCACTCTAAGCAAAACCCTTTGCCACTTTCTACTCTTGATCTGCTGTGGTCTGGAAAGCCATATAATAAAGTTGTTAGCATTGTATCTAAACTAACTGTCAATGGTCTCTGAGTCTATAAAGGCTTTCTGATATATAATATGCACCAGAATTAGAGCACAGAACTTTATGTTGTTTATTTTGGCTTCTCATATGATCTTTTAACTTCCATGACTTTGGCCAAGATCTGAATAGTTGATGTTGTTGGATAAGTAACCTCTGGATAGTATTATTGTGGTTATTCCTCCTTTGTTCTCAAGGAGATAAACGAAGTCAGGAGGGTGATGTCTTGATTTGCAAGTGAATTGGATGTAAGTAAGGCAGAGCAGAGCCCAGAGTTATCAGAGTCAAGTGGCAAGACATAGGTTTGGACAACTACAGATGGTCCAGGCTGGAGAATAACAACCTACTTTGCGATAGTATTTTACAGCTTGCAAAGCATCTTTCTAATACTACCCCTGTGAGATGAGTATTTCAGTTATTATTATTTCTATTTTTTATACATGAGAAAACTGGCTTGTACAAGGTCATCTAACATAGTATGTCAAGACCCCAAACCAGAGTTTCTGACTCTGGGTCCAATGCTCTTTCAATCACATGGCCATCTCTGGACAAATGAGCTTTGATATGCACTCAAAGAGTTAACAGAATACCATGAAACAATGGCTCAGTGAATGGCTATTTTAAGTGTAGTTTATTAAACTGGAACATTTATTATATGTATCAGGCATTATGCTAGGTCCTGGAGATATGAAGAGAAATGAAAGGATCCCTGCTCTTAAGGACCTTACATTCTACTGGAAGAAAAATGTACAGAAGAAAACAAATGCAAAGTAATTTTGGTGAGAGGGATCAGTCAATCTATCCAAGATGCCAGGTGAATGAAAAAGAGCAATGTAAAAAAAATATTTTATTGATATCTTGGGTTTTTATGGGTAGCTAGGTGGCACAGTGGTTAAAGTACCACACCTGGAATGAGAAAGACTTAATCCTCCCAAGTTCAAATCTGACCTTAGACACATCTGTGTGGCCCTGGGCAAGTCACTTAACTCTATTTGCCTCAGTTTCCTCATCTGTAAAATGAGCTAGAGAAGGAAATGGCAAACTACTCCAGTATCTTTGCCAAGAAAACACCAAATGGAGTCATAAAAATCAGATGTGACTGAAAACAACTGAACAACAAGATTTTTATCTCACCTTCATTTCTCAGTATGTCTTGACCTCCAGAGCCATCCCTTATAACAAAGAATTTTTTAAAAGAGAAAGAAAGAGGGGGAAAAATCCAGTTTAGCAGCACTAAACAATATATTATAAAGATAGTCCATGGCATGGTGGATAGAATGCTAGTCTTGAAGTCAGGAAGAACTGAGTTCATATCCTGACTCAGACACTTCCTAGCTCTCTGACCCTGGGCAAGTCACTTAACTTTTGTCTGACTCAATTTCTTACTCTGTAAATTGAAATGATGGTAGCTCTTACCTCCCAGCATTGTTGTAAGAATAATGAAATGATACTTCTGGAGCTCTTAGTAAACTTTAAGGCACTACATAAGTGCTAGCTATTGGTAATATGATATGTGATTATATCTGATGAGTCTAACAGTATTTACAATGTGCCATACACATGGTTCTCTTCCTCTGCAATGAAGTGAGAGAGATGCATTCTATGTTCTCTACTTTGGATTATAATTACATAGTTCAGAATTTCTCTTGTTTTGGAAGAGAATAATGCTGCCTCTTGCTCCTAAAGTATAAACCCCTGGGATGTCATGCACAATCCTTATAAATTCTTCCACTCACTTTTGCCCTTAAAACTAGTTAGCTGGTTTGGTAAAGACACTCCACAGAACTTTTCTTTCCCCTTGAGAGGAATATCAGGGTACTTCCACCCTCTCCTTTCTCATTCTCTAGCTTTTCAGAAATTCTTTTCAAATTGCCCTCCTAGGGTTATGAATCTCCTAAGGAGTCGTGGACACACACTGGACAACCACTACTGATGCTGACATACAATCTTCATGAAATGCTTCATAAGAATGACTCCTGTCATTCACTTTTCAGTTTCCTCCAATTGCTGTCCAGATACAATACTGGGGAAAGCCCTGCCTTCTACTCCAAAAAGAGAGAGCGCAAAGCTCAGCTCAGCTGTCTTCAAAGAGAGGAACAGACTGCATCCTTAGCTCAATGGCCTAGGCAGTCTTGGCTCAGGGCTGAGGATTTAATACAAATCCTCTGCAGAGGAAATGAAGGTAATAATAACGATGTCGGACATTGACATAGTGCTTACTAATGTGCCAGGCACTGTGCTAAGTGTTTCACAACAACCCTGGGGTGAAGATACTATTGTTATGGCCATTTTACAGGTGGGGAAGCTGAGGCAAACAAAGGTCAAGTTACTCATTCGGGATCACATAGCCAGTAGCAGTCAGAGCTAGGATTTGTACTCAGGTGGTCTTTTCTCAAGGCCCAGCACTCTGTCCACTGCCTGTGACCAAGGTTGTGTCCAACAGCAAACATTCAGACCAAAACTGACTAATTTATTCTAAGGACAGTGGCAAGAAGTAGCTCTCCAAAAAGGTGAAAAGAGCGAGGAGGGTAAATTGCAAGAAGCCTAGAGAAGGAACATGATAGGTGTCCTGAATATTTGAAGCACCATCTTGGTAAAGGAGCATTAGACCTGTTCTATTTGGCCCCACAAAGATATGCTAGAAGCTGTGGGTAAAAGCTATGAAGAGGTAAAATTTGGCTTGATGTTAGGAAAGAATATCCCCCCAAAATATTCCACAAAGTGGAATGGGGTATCTTAGATAGTCTACAGGCAGGCAGGCAGTCAACAAGCAAATCATTTGATGCTGTCAGTTTACCAGACTCCATAATAAGTATGTCAGGAACCACACACCTCAGAGAAGGGCCTCCAGGAGAGGATCCAGGACCTCGTGGTGGGGATGCTTTTACAGGTCTGGGCTCAGATGAGATGACTGCTACTATCTCTTCCAATTTTAGCCTTTCCTATTTGGTGATTAACTGATATAGTGAAGATCAGATGGAGTTTTAAACATTTCGAGCTAAGCCCAATCTTTGGCATTATCCAGAGAAAGTTAGCTTCCATTAAGTAAACCTGTTCATTATTGCCTCCTGCAGGTGAATGTGTGGTCTTTACAGTTTTCTTGTGAAATCCCAGGAGCAAAAGTGAAAAAGGTTATCTCAGTCAGAGATAATTACAATGGATAGAGTCTTGTGTTGGGTCTCCATGACCTTAGGCCACAGCCCAAGGTGTAAGCAGGACGTGTCTCCTGGACCTGAGAGAGAGCCTTTGTAAAATTTGACTCGGTGGCCTAGAATATCCATGTTAACTTCCTGTAAATTTTACATTGCAATATGTTATAGTTCTAGGATGTGGCTGATACTAATGAGTCTCCTAATTATTCAGACAGCAACCCATCCACACAATCTTGTTTCAATTTTTTCAGTTGTGTCCAACTCTTCGTGACCCCATTTGGGGTTTTCTTGGCTGAGATACTGAAGTGGTTTGTCATTTCCTTCTCCAGTTTGCTTTACAGATGAAGAAACTGGGGCATACACAGTTAAGTGACTTGCTCAGGGTCACACAGCTAGGAAGTGTCTGAAGTCAGAATTGAACTTGGGAAGATGAGGCTGCCTGACTCCAGGTCCAGAGCTCTATGCACTGTGACGCCACCGAGCTGCACCTGCAAATTCTTAGAACATCCCAGATCTGACTTGGCCACATTGTGCTTTCCATTCTTTGCCCTGTGGGTTGCCCAGAATTTGGATACTTGGGAAATGAGAGCATTCTCATGTGCCTATTGATCGATGGGTAGATTACATATTTTGCATTTATAAATTTTAATCCATCTGGCTAGTTTAAGAAATGTTTATTCTCTTTACTAAGCATTGTAGTGGGCGGTGTTTAGGCAAGTCAACAAGTAATTATTAAATATCTACCATGTGCTAAGTACTACAACTGCAAATTATCAGACAGAATGTAAAGCTTCTTGAGGGAAGGGATTGTTTCATTTTTTTTGCCTTTGAATCCTTAGTTTTTAACACAGTGCCTTACCCATAGTAGAGGCTTAATAAATGCATGCTGAATGATTGATTGATTTTCTCCCAACAAGCAGTGAAAAAGCCCTACCTTATGAATTAGGAGACCTGGCCCAAGTTCTGACTTTTCCACTGTGATTTTAGGTAAAATACTTAACTTCTCTGGATAGATTAAAGAGAGAGTAAAAGGCTCCATGTATACCAATGATTTCAAAGAGATTTCAGCGATTTTCCCTCTCCACCATTGTAAAGAACTGGAAGAGAGATAATAGAATAGAGTGGGTAGTGAAAGTTAGGTTGACCTGAGATCAGTGTTGGTAGTATAACCCTGCGCATGTTAATCTATATATTCCCTCCCTCTCCACCCCCCCAAACTCCCAAAGATTGTAAATTAGAGAGCAGGGAGTGATCTAGTGGTTTTTCTCATTAGAAATTTCTTCTATCAATGTTTTTGAAGGTCTGACCCCTTCCCCCACCCAAAAAAGGCTGCAAAACCAAGTGGGTGTCCATTGATTGGGGAAATAGTGAACAAACTATGGTGTATGAAATAATGGAATATTCTTGGGTAGTAAGAAATGAGGAATGCAAGGAATTTAGAGAAACATAAGAACACTGGTATAACTGATATAACTTCTATTTACTTCAACACAGTGACTCCTGTAACATAAATAAAAACTCTAGAGGAAAGTCAAATTCTGAGCAACAGTAAAGATTAATCTTGGTCCCAAGGAAAAGATAATGAAATCTATCCAAGGTTCTGCTGGAGCCAGCTCATGCCAGTTCCCAAGAGCTGATTGTTAAAATGTCAATGTAAGCATTGACACCTCAGAAATTGGCAAAAACTGCAAACTAGGGATCGAGTTATCATTTTATTGATTTTTTAGACTTAATAAAGTGATAGAAAAATGTCAATAAAGCAGATTAAACTTCAAAGCATGCTCTACATATATTTTCTCTCCAAAGATCTGGTTGTTACACATTTATATCCCTGAATAAATCTTTCTCCCTTTGGCAAAGAGGTGAAGGATTATGGGAGCAGCATGTTACACACACTGTCAGATGTGGCTATAGAATCCCTTCTTTTTGTTTTAAGTACTTTTCTTAGTCAGAGTGCTATATCTGTAAGTGAGTCATGTCGGGGAAAAAGGCACCAATAATTTTTTTTCAAGAGAATCCAGATCAGGAGCTCTTAATGTGAAGTCCATGGGTTTAGTTTTGAAAAATATTTTGATAATTATATTTTAACATAATTAGTTTCCTTAGAAATTCTATGTATTTTTCTAGGTTACATAAAATATGTTGCTTATTTATGTATTACATTATTAGCCATATGTCATATATTTATGCATTTTATTTTATGTGCTTAAAATATTATTCTGAAAATGGGTCTTCATCAGATCGCCAAAGAAGAGCATGATACAAAAAAAGTTAAGAATCACTGGACTAGATAATGTCTAAATTTTTTTCTCTTGTTCTGACACTGAATAGGAATTTATTATGCACCAAGTCACCGTATTAGGTGATGGGATACAAGATAAAAAAAATCCATTCCTGTCCTCAAAGTACTTAGATTCCATGATTTTCCCTTCTTCTGAATGTCAACAGCACTTCATACCACTCACGTGGAAATGAGAAAATATTGCCTTTTACTTACTGTGACATTAAAAAAAAAAAACTAATCTAAATCTTCATGGGGAGGAAATTTTGTAACTCTACTACTAACTTATTAAATGTGACCACTGGGACTTCATTTTCCTCATTAATTAACTAAATACATTTCAGTACATTCTATAATGCCCTGTGCTAGGCACCAGGGGTGAAACCAAGATTAAGTTACACTCAGCTCCTGATCTGGAGTACTTTACAATTCTCATCTGTAAAAGGTGAGGACCAGATTAAACTATGATCCTTAAAACTTTCTGCAGGTTAACACCTCCTCTTCTTTGTTTTTTCCCTTTTCCTCTCTTCCTTCCTTATCTCCTTCCCACTCTTCCTTCTTTTTCTAGTGTGCATTTCAATGGATCAAATATTTATTTTTCACAAAAAATTCATTTTACTTATTTTTAAAATCTTTTTTTGATTTTTTTTATATCACAATGATTTCATGATATATTGCCTATCTTTCTACAATTAAATCCACCTTTGTAACAACAACAAAAATACAGTTAATCTTGAGATGACCAAGTGTAACAATGGGCTGCTTGATGAGAGCCTAGTCATGGGAATGGGCATGTTTGGTGAGCCTGCTTCTAGATGGCACAGAATGGAGGGGATTGATTCTCCATTGCAGAGTATATACAGGTAGACCATGATTGTTTCTTGTCCTCTTGCCTGGTGGTGATGAATAAACCTTTGGCTTGACTGTTGGGCTAAAACTGACTTGTGCCTACAAAAGGCATTAACTGGACAAATCGGTCTCTCTCTTTCCTGGTGGTGACTGAACCAAGAAATGCCATAACTGTCCAGGTGGAGAGAGACAGGTGATGCCAACAGCTAACTCTCCCCACTTGGGCCAACACATGACCCTAAGCATGGCCAGATGGTTTTCCCTCTCTTGTAGCTATTCTTTTTCTTCTCTTAAGTGACAGAAGTATTGGAGATGGGACAGATTAGGATATGAACTTGTGAGTTTCAAAAGGTCAGAAGAGTCACTAGGAAGTGGAGTTTGCCAACAGCTGAGCTCTGTAGTGGCCCTGAGGGATAGCCTGCTTGACCCAGCTAGGAATAGGATCAATGCCAAGATGCCATGTTCTACAAGCAAGGAGTAAGTCTTCCCATGAGCCATGCCAATTAGAAAGTGAATGTAGATGAAGAGGGGGCAAATGCTTTGTAGCAATCTCTTTAAGTCTAATCCTGTTATCCACTGGAACTGAGATAGTAGAGGGGACAGTGTATCCTATCCTCCATCCAGTTAGGGAAGATATTTCAATATTTCTGTCCTAAATATATCTAAGATCTTCTCAATCACTTTATCATTCTTGTTGTCCTCTTCTGGAATCTCTCTAGATTGTCAAAATTCTTCCTAAAATATGGTGTCCAGAGCTAAACCCATTACTCTAGATGTGGTTTGACTAGGTCAGGGCACAGAGGGATTACTGTTTCTCTTATTCCAGACCCTATTTATGCCTCTCTTTGGACAATCAAAGTCAGTGTAAGCTTTGTGGCTGTAATGTCACACTTGAGAGATACCATAGTGGTTCATGTCTTTCCTTGCTCACCTTTCTGTAAAGACTTAATATGATGGGGTTTTATTATTGTTGTTATTGTTCATTTTTTTAAAGAGGGAGATGAAGATAAACCACAGTTTAGAAAAATTTGGTTGAGGAAGGCCTGAGAAATTATAAACTTAGGCTGATTTTTACCCTGGCCTTGTCAAATTGGGATATGCCCCTTCCATTTAGTCTAATTTCTAGAATAATACAAATGTTTTAGATTGGAAGAAGTCACAGCTTCTAAGTTCTTCCCTGCTTTATCATGGCATTCAATTCAAGCTCTGTTAAATTGATAAAAATCAATACCAAGTATATGTATTATATGACAGTTCCATCTAAAGTAGCTAGTCTAGAATTTAGGGCACCCACAATGGAGCAGCCAAGCAAACGTAATTTACCCAACATATCTGAAGCATCCTCACATTGATTTTTTTTTTTTGTGGTTTTCTAGCCCCTAGTCACTGAGCAGAGAAAAAAAAATGGCTTACTTAGAGTGTGCTAATACTTGAGGCTACAAAACATTCATCTCTGTGCACTTTAATTTATCACTATCTTTTTTTTTTTTTTTTACTTTTCTTGATGGACATTTTAGGTCATTTTAAGAAATACTTTTCTATTCTAAAATGTTATGGCAAGAAAATAAAATGGGTTTTTTAATGTTCTGATCTGTTGATTAATTTTGCTGCTAAAATTATATTATACCAGTATAGTGTTTTAGTGTTTTAACTATTTCCAAATGCAATTATCTTGAAATAACCATGAATAGAAAATTGTATATAGCTGAAAAAAGACAGGCATTCATAATGTATTAACGTCCCTAATTTAGCAACTAGAATAAAGGGGACACACAGACACCATTTTTGAGACTATAATTACAACTTAAGTCACTATTAAAATGACAGGCATATATATTTCCAGTTTAAAATAATTAACGTGTGCTCCTTCCTAAATGTGTTCACTCATAAGAAGAGACAATCTGACTTCTGAGTTCATACCTAGCCAAAAATACTGCATGAGACTCATCCACCAAACAGGACAAAAGCACATCCTTCTATATGGTTCAGTTTGGTGTAAACAATGACCTACTGGGTTTCTTTTCCACTCACCAGTTTGCTCATATTTTAACCTGGGCAGCAGGCTGTGAAATACATCCAGATTAAAATACCTGAAAATCCAAATAATAATCATATGATGATACCTAAACAGAACTAGGAGTTGGGGTTACTGCCTGCCTCTGGCTCCCTCACAACATGCTCCCCCATCATTTTATTTACTCATAAGTATCATTAATACCAAAGATGTATAACCTCTAGGGCCATGCATGTCACTCGCTCTCTCAAGTCTTTAGTAGCTGAATGCTTATCTATTTCAGTCAAATGTATTTCTTATCGAAAAAAAGAGTGAGCAGCCTGACAATACAGTGTTATCGAATTTTTTCAGCAGAGACCCACATGTCATTCAGCATTCAGACATGCTTGTGCTTGATTGATGGATGGGCTTGTGACAAATAAAACTAGGATCAACAGCTTTGCACCTTTCCCCCATCAGGGACCAGAGTAAAGCATAACTCTATAACAATGGTGGGATTAGGGATGCATTAGCTCTCCATCGACCAAAACCATCCATTCCCATCAATACTTTGCACGTAATAACCTGAAGCTATGATAAGGAAACAAAAGAAGGAAAAAAGGGACAGGAGAAAACAAATCAATAGAAGAAGGGAATGTTTGAAAGATGCACTGTCCAAATGACGAGATTTTTTTTTTTTTTTTTTGCTGAATTGCTAGGCTAATGCCCCCTGACAAGGAAACAATGACTCCTTGAGGGTTATCAAGAATGAAGCACATAGTGGCACAATATTAGCCAAAGGTTTGGCATTTGAGCATTGCCACTTGGCTTGCATCTTTACAGGCCAAGAAAAGTGGAGAACCCAAAAAACAAATGCTGTTGAAGCAAATCGATCATTTTTGAAAATATATGGTTTCCTTCAAGGCTCAGCCCATTTCCTATAAGAAGTCTTTCTTGACCCTTCTAATTATTGTTAGTGCTTCTTCCCTCCCCAAAGTATCTTGTATTTACTTATTTATTTCCCTGATCTCTTCCACATTTCCCTTTCCACTCTTGGCCACCCAACAGAATGTAAGTCCCATGAAGGTGGGGCTGTTTTTAAATTTTGTCTTTTCATCTTGAGTGCCTAGCATGGTGCCTTGCACATGGTAAGTGGTAATAAATACTTGTTGGATTAGATTGGGATGAGTCAGTCTCCAAGGCAAATTTACTGGATTTTTAGACAAACTCTTCTATACAGCTTGAACACTAAAATGGGCAGTAGCGACAGAAATCCCTTTGATAGTAACACCTTTCTGAGTGTTTATAAGGCCCTTATTGGACCATTGTTGTCAAATGAAATGGACAAAATGGGCATTAGCATCTTTTTACCAGTTCCTAGACTCATATACCATTCTCTTCTTTCAGAAGGAGATCAAATACTTGTCCAAAAAATCTTTGTTTCTCTATGTTATACCTTTCCACATGAACATTTTATCTTCATTTTCAATTCATTGACTATTTTGATGATAATTTCATCATTTCCCACAAACAATGGACTGTTAAGCTTATTTATTCAAGTTCTTTTAAATCCCTTTTCTCTTGAGAGCTTTTGATTTTGTATTATCTCTCTTATTTCTTCTAATTTACAATTTATTCTAATTGACCATTGAATGGGCCAGCACCATTGTCCCATTGGTGTGGACCCACATTAGTGATATTTGTTCTCCTCTGAAGAAGAAGTGGGCAGCAGAGAGTTGAGTCCTAAGTTCTAATTGAACAGTCATTGGTCTTAGGAAAGATACTTCATCATTTTGTTTCAGGTTTTACACTCAGAATAAAGAAGAGAATTGTATTGTCTGATTTGTCATCATCTTCCTTCCCCTCCTCATCCTCCTCATCATTAGAAGTATTATTATTCGGCATTGACACTACATGATGTTATTCTGCAGTTAAAATTTCCAAGAGATTTGGAGGACTAACACATTCAGCTCTATCCTCTCTTTTTAATCCAGAAGAGGAGGGAAAACCTTTCCTTCACTCCTACAGAAGGTGAAGAGAGAGTAGAAGAGTCCTTCTTTATCTGCTGCCTTTATAGAAACCCTCATTTTCCTAAGAGCACATCTCAGTGCCACCTCCTAGATAAGGCCTTTCCCAACACACCCCATTACTAGTGGCCTCCCTTTTAAATGACTTTCCATTGCCCTATATATGTGTTGCCTTTAACTATCTTTGCCATGCTGCTTTCCCTCAGTAGAAGGTAAGCTCCTTGAGGTCAGGGATTATTTCTTTTTCTGTCTCTGTAATCATCAGGGCCTTGCACAGTGTTAAGTAGGTTTTGCTTAATAAATGATTGTTAAGTTTAATTGGGGAGAAAAATTTCTATTTCTCACACAAATGCATTGAGGTATGTGTGATTTTAGGTTAGTGACTTCTCACTAGAGAATGACGTTGATTCAAAGAGCTTCCAGAATGAGGGGAGAAAAGAAAAAGAAACCAAGGAAGCTTATTATGCATTAAGCCAATTCTTCCCTCACTCAGGAGCACTCTTATGGTGACTGGTAATTTCAAAGTCAACTTTCCATTGCTATTAGCTGAATCAACTCAACCTCTGAGGCCTGGGCTAGAGAATTTGAGTTCAGGGATGCTGTGTTTAAGTCTGAGGATGGAGTGCTATTGGAGCACTTGCCAAAAGAAGGCTAACAATTTAATGATGACTTTGAGATGCCTTCTTCTGGCATGAAATTAAAGGGTTAAAAAGTGTGAGAAGCATACATCTGACATCTCAGATCATACGGCATTTAATACATATCACTCTAGCCAGGAGTTGCTCTGAAAAATCTCTGTGCCTGAACAGAGAACCCTTTAGGTAACACACCTGATTAAAGGCATATGGTCCACTTTTTTGGCCCCCCAATTTGACCTATTTTATAATTGGTACAATCCAGTGGGGAATTTCCTTCAGATCCTAAATACAAGGCCAACCTCAGGGGCACTCTAAATAAGTGATTCCAGGGGGCACCATGCTGAAGATGAATGAGCCCCCAGCATCCAGCACTTAGACCTGTGAGTGGGTTCATTTCATCTTCAGGAAGAAGACTCACCACTTGCACATCTGTCCCCTTAAAATTTAAAGCAGACCCTGGCCTCTGACTCCAGCTACCTTTGTAACCATGCAGAGGGAGAGTTCCAGGGCTCCCAATGCCCAATGTTCTAATAGAAAAGGACATTAACAAGCCCTCATGCTATGTTTTAACATATACATGAACATGACCCCAGCCTGCTAATGTACAGGCACAAGTGATACCTTTCCTTTACAATGAAGTTGACCCTTCAAGCTTTCAGTTGCCTAGTAAAAGGCATTCCTTCGAAGCACCCTTCCACACCTGATCTGATATCAGGCACTCTGATTCAGTTCCATTTAAGGATCCCCCTGAGTTGAGATGCCTGCCTGAACCTACAGCCATATGTGCACGCACACCGAACAAAGCAGTCCTCGTGTGTGTAAGACGGGTGTGTTGATTATGTCCACAATTTAGGTGCTTCCTATTTCTAGTAAATTAATTGAATAATCCAGGGTCTCTCTATTAGTGTACATATCACTAGAGCATGAGTTTCTAGAGGGGTAGGCTTGTGTTTTCCTGAAGGTTTGCAAAACCCTTTATATACACCATTTCTTTTGGCCTTAAAATAACCCTATAAGACAGGTGCTTTTATGATCTTTATTTTAGAGATGCAGAAACATGTTCTGTGAGGTTAAGTTACAGAGCTACTAAATTAAAGGGTTTGAGGTGGGCCCAGCCTTTGTTTCCCTGTGCCTAGCCCAGTGAATTGTTCATAGTATCTATTTAATAAATATATGCTGAATGATTGGTTGAATACTTGCAGGGCAGACCTCAGGAATATTAAGTGTATTGAACTTAAAACATATATTAAAATATATATTAAAACACACACACACATATATATGGTGAGAAAGGGAGAAAGGAAGGAGAGAGGGAGATTCAAAAGAAAAGAAAGAGGGGGAGAGAGAAGAAAAAAAGAAAGGAGCAGAGAGAGAGACTTGTATTTGTATATATAACCATATATAAATGCCTATATGAGGGAGAGGTGGTGTGGATAGAGTCCTACATTTTGAATCAGAAAGACCTGGCTTTGATGACCTTCCTTGGACTTTATCTCCATGAGAAGCCCCTTCATTGCCCTCAGGTTCAGGCATTTCTCTAAGTCTGTAAGTCATAGATCATGTTGGGATCTACACTGGCAGGGGAAGGAGTTTCCTCCTCCAAGTAACCAATAGGTCCTTGCCATTTTCACCTATGTGATTATAATAGAAAGTTTAAATGCATCTTTAAAAAAATCCCCATCACTCTGCACTCAATCGTGCTCAAATTAAAAGGGTTCATTGCCACATAAATAATAACTGATGCTTCCATAGTTCTCTGAAGTTTGCAACATACTGTATCAACATTATATCATTTCAGAGATTGGGACTACAGAAATTATTCCTGTTTCATAGATGAGAAAATTGAGTCATAGAGGGGTTGAACAACTTGTCCACAGGCACAGAGCCTGATAGTATCAGAGGCAAGACTGGAAGTAAGGTCTTTTTGGCTCCAAGAAGCATTCTGTCCACTATTCTAGGTTACCCTTCATTTCTATTCCTCCAGTCATTTTGTGTGTTAAATTATATTCCTAATCTAACAAATCCAGAACCTGTTTTTCTTTATATGTATATGTATGAAATTTATTTATTTTTAGTTTCAATATTCATGTAGATAGATATAGAGTTCTGAATTTTCTTCCCTACCTTCTCCTCCCCCCCCTCCAATATGGTATGCAATCTGATACAGATTCCACTTTTACATTCATATTAAACATGTTTTCATTTCAGTCATGATGTAAAGAAGAATTAGAAGTAATGGAAGGAACCACGAGAAAGAAGAAATAAAACAAAACAACAGAAGAAAAGGAGAGCAAGTAGCATGCTTCTATCTGCATTAAGGCTCCAACGTTCTTTCTCTGGATGTGGATAGTGTTTCCCATCATGAGTCTTTTGGAGCTGTCTTAGAGCCTTGCCTTGCTGAAAAGAGCCAAATCCATAACAGTTAGTCATTACACAGTGTCGTTGTTACTATGTACAATGTTCTCCTGGTTCTGTTTACTTCATTTAGCATCAGTTCATGTAAATCTTTCCAGGTTTTTCTGAAGTCCACCTGCTCATCATTTCTCATAGCACAATAATATTCCATTACATTCAGACAACTTGTTCAGCCGTTCCCCAACTGATGGACATCTCATCAATTTCCAATTCTTTGCCACCACAGAAAGTTGCTTTAAATATTTTTGTACATGTGGATCCTTTTCCTGTTTTTGTGATCTCCTTGGGATACAGACTTAGAAGTAGTATTACCAAGTCAAAGGGTATGCACAATTTTATCTATGGTACCTTTTAGCAGGATGTAATTTCCTTCCTTATCTCTTTTAATTAGATCTATTTTTTGCTTTTGCTTTGTCTGAGATCAGGATTGCTACCCCTGCTTCTTCTTTTTTTTTTTTTTTTACTTCAGCTGAAGCATAATATATTCTGCTCCAGACTTTGACCTATGCTCTGTATGTATCCCTCTGCTTCAAATGTGTTTCTTATAAGCAACATATTTATTGTAGGACTATGGTTCTCAATCTACTCTGCTATCCACTTCCATTTTATGGGAGAGTTCATCCCATTCACATTCACAGTTACAATCAGAATTTGCTTTTCAAAGACACAGGTAAGAAGAAAAGTTTTCACAATGGGGGAGAGGCATACTGCCTCATTCTTGTTTCCTCAGTCATGGTTTCCAAGGGCTCTGTGATGATAATAATGTTTCAATGGTGACAAAGTTTTGAAAATCCTTGGCTATTCACTTAATTGGGCTGTCTGTGAATACATGGGCCACATTAAAACTCAACTAAAAAAATATGTGGTAGGAATGCAATACATCAATTAGGGGCAAAGTTCCACTGAGAAATTGAAAAAAAGATCTCCAAGCCCTTTACTCTCTTGCCAAGTACTTTTCATCCTAATATTTTTCCTCGTGCTCTCAAAGCCACTAGATTTGACATACTGTGAGATGCAGCCCAACCGGCCTCCTTCTTGTTCCCCAAGATTACCTTTCTACCTCTTGCTTTTGGACTTTTCCAAATTTCCTATGACTCCCTTTCACTTACTCTCCATTACAGTCAAACTATATTACAGCCTATTCCCTGATTTTGCTGTACTGTCTTGGCATTTGAGCAGGCTGTACCCCATGCCTGGAATGCCCTCCCTCCTCACCAGTACATATTCAAATACTATTTCCAGTCATCTTGACTTTTATCTGGCCACTGGATTTCAACGACTCACTTGTAGCTCTGCTTCACTTAAATCCAATTCATGCACATGTCAAGACAGTCCCCTAGATGTCATTGGTCCTCTCCAAAAAAAAAAAAAAAGGATGAACAGCAATGTCTCCAAGGCTCAGCTTAGAAGACATTTTGAAAGCTCCTTGAGAGGAGGGATGGTTTTATTCTTTGTTGTATCTCCAGCACCTGACACATAGTAGGCACTTAGTAAATGTATGTTAATTGATGTTTGATTGACAGTATTCTCCCTTTCCTCAAGTTTTATTTACTTATGCTATAGGCTGTGTCCTTCCAGTAGAATTTAAGTACTCTCTTTTCTGTCTTTGCATTCCTAGTGCCTAGACAGTTCCTAGCACACAGTAGGCACTTAGTTGTTGAATTCATGGTAATATTACATATAATAATAAAGTACTTATAATAAATGTCTTATAATTATTGTTGGAAACAAATCAGGTTAAGTGACTTGCCCAGGAAGTGTCTGAGGTCAGATTTGAACATAGGAAGATGACTCTTTCTGACTTTAGACCCAAGCACTCTATCCACTGAACCACCTGGCTGTCCAATAATTAATTAGGCATTAGTAATTTAGGTAATAAGTGTCACAACACAGATTTATATAATTTGAGAGTCAGAAAGGGCAACAATAGCCGTGTAATGCAACCCATATACAAAAGGAATCCCCAATACACAGTATGCTACAAGTGGTCATCTTGAAAACCTCCAAGGAGAGGGAACATGCTACCTCTTGAAAATGCCCATTATAATTTTGAACAGCTCTGATTGTTAGGAGGATAGAATTTTTCATCATGAATCCTTGTATTGCTGAGAATAGTTAAGTCATTCAGAGTTGTTCATAATACAGTATTGCTATTACTGTGTACGATATTTTCCTGGTTCTGCTCACTTCCTTTTGCATTAGTTTATGTAAATCTTTCCAAGTTTTTCTGAAAGCATCCTGCTTGTCATTTCTTATAGCATAATAATATTCCATCATAATTATATATCGCAACTTGTTCAATCATTCCTCAGTTGATGGACATCCCCTCAATTTCTAATTCTTTATTACCACAAAAAACTGCTATAAATATTTTTGCACATATAGGTCCTTTGCCTTTTTAAAAAAATCTCTTTGGGAAACAGACCTAGTAGTGCTGTTGTTGGGTCAAAGGGTATGCACAGTTTTATAAAGCTTTTTGGGCATACTTCCAAATTGTTAGTCTGAATGGTTAAATCAGTTCACAACACCACCAACTGTGCTTTAGTGTTCCAATTTTCACATATTCCCTCCAACATTTGTCATTTTCCTTTTTTGTCACAATAGCCAATCTGAGAGTTGTGAGGTAGTACTTCAGAGTTGTTTTAATTTGCATTTCTCCAGTAAATAGCGATTTAGAGCATTTTTTCATATGACTATAGATAGCCTTAATTTCTTCATCTGAAAACTACCTGTTCATATCCTTTGACCATTTATCAATTGGGGAACGACTTATATTCTTATAAATTTGACATAGTTCTCTATATATTTTAGGAATGAGATCTTTATTAGAGAAACTTACTGTAA
>CM053580.1:35555718-35601231 GCA_028627135.1 Pseudochirops cupreus | reverse complement strand
ACAGCTTTGATTTGCCTGCACGTGGAATCATTCATTTATTTATTGAATGACTACTATAATAACCAGGGTAGCTAGGTGGTGCAATAGATAGAACGCTGAGCCTGGAGTCAAGAAGACTCATCTTTCTGAGTCAAAATCTGGCCTCAGACACTTACTAACTGTGTGACCTTGGACAAGCCACTCAACTTTGCTCCTGAGTTTCTTCATCTGTAAAATGAGCTGGAGAAGGAAATGGAAAACCACTCCAATATCTTTGCAAAGAAAACCCAAAATGGGGTCACAATGACTTAAACACTACTGAAATACAATACAACAACAATCATAGTCCAGGGAAGATTTGATGAAGGCCTGAACTAGGGGGCAAGTGTAGGAGAAATTATGGAGGGTTAACAGATGATTGGACAAGAGGGAGGCAGGAAGAGTCAAAGATGACTTCTAAGGTTTCAAGAACAGATAAGTGTGAATACCCTCAACAGAAATAAAGAAATTGGGAGGAGACATGTTTGGAGACAAGTTCAATTTTGGACATATTGAATTCAAGATTCTGGTGGTCCATTCATTCCCATTAAGACAGGAAGTTATCTGGTATTTTCTGTTTTATCTGAAAATCATTCCCACAAATGCGTAAAGTTTCCCAGGCTAGTTATTTTATTCCTAAAGCTTGTCTCTTGGTGGAAAAATTGTAGTAACTACCACGTAGATGATGAAGATTTTTGTTTCAAGGGAAAAGAGTCTTCTCCTTGCTTCTGAAATCACACTGTATGTCTAAGGATATCTTGGAAAGTCAAGTTGCTTTAGCTATCTTAAGGTGCCTGGGATGAGGGCAGGGTGGGGCAGAATAGTAGTCATTATCTCCTTGCAAGATTCATGCTTTTGCAGGGCAGATAAGTGGCAGATAGAATGCCAGGCTTGGAGTTGGGAAGCCTCATCTTTGTGGATTCAAATCTGGCCTCAGACATTTACTAGTTGTGTGTCCCTAGGCAAGTCACTTAACCTTGTTTGCCTCAGTTTCCTCACCTGTAAAATGAACTGGAGAAGGAAATGGCAAGCCACTCCAGAAGCTTTTCCAAGAAACCCTGAATGGGGTCACAAAGAGTTGGACACAACTGAAAGGTGACTCAACAAAAAATTTAATTTTCAAAAAAGTTCTATGCTTCGATTAAAAAAAAAATCTTTTCCAGCATAATAATAGGGATGCATGACTTGAAGACAGTCAGTGTGGAAGAGATCTGGGGATTCAGGAGAACTGAAATATCATTATGAGTCAACAAAGGGATATGGAGGTAAAAGAGAGAGAAGGAGAAAAAATATGTGATATTTGACCTCAAATGGCAGAACTGGAAGTAAGGGGGGGGGGGAGGGGATGTACAGAGATAAGTTTTGATGAGAGAAAAATTGCTAATGGTTAGAACTTTCTAAGAGTGGAATAGGTTATCTTGAGAAATACTGGGTCCCCCCTCAGAAAAGGTCTTTGAATATTATCTGTGGTTTGAAGCCCTGGGTTCATAGAAATTAATCAAGCTCATTCTTGGAGGTTACCCAGCTAAACTTTCCCTTTAGCGTGGGCTCATCTGGGGCTTCCTTTAGGAAAAAGATTATTTAGCTGTTTTTAGGTCATTACGGAAAAGGTAAGGGGTAGTCAGTTTTCATGCAAGTCACAGGCTGAAAATACATCTAAAATAAGGTAAACTTCATTTAACCTGACAAAATCACAAAGGATGCATATCTGAGCCCATCAACAGTGAAGATGAGTTTCACCTCTTCAAAGAGGACCACCTTTTTGTGTAGTCCATCAGACTTACACTTGGGAATCTCGGAAAAAGGTACCCTGTCCTGCAGACCTACACAGTACACAACTGGAGAGCCAGGTCCGGGCTTATCTTTCCTCTATTGCTCCTTGCTGCCTGGCCTAGAACTCCTGGATATAGCTGCTCATACTTCCCCTCTAGGGAGGTGAGTTCCAGATTCTCTGCGTATTCTCTCTTTCTATTCCTCTCTCTATTTTTCTTTGATGACCCCTATAAAGGTCAAATTCAAGTAGGCAGCTCAGACATTAATTTCATCAACAAAGACACAAGTAGGCACGACCTCTTCCTAATGAAGGTTGGATGACCACTTGCCAGGGATACTGTGGAATGGATTTCTGTTCTGAAGGGTTAGAGTAGGGGGTCTCTTCAACTCCATGATGTAATAGTGAGGAGATATTGAATGGAAAGTACTATGTGTGGCCATTACTGGGTTTTGACAGTTGCAAGCTTGGCACCTAAAGCCAGCTCCACTTGTAAATTTCTTGTGTGAGAATTTACATGTTGGAAACAGGCAAATCCTCAGGGCTTGACTTTATTGATTGTCTAGACAAGAAAATGATGGCATAAGTAGTAATAATAAAGATTAATCTTAAATGTATGTCATGTATATTTGGGGGGGGGCCCTGATTGCATAATATTTACCATCACAGCCCTACCTGGAGCCCATCCTGTGTGAAGACAAGTCTGGCCAATTAGTTAGTCTTCTGTTCTCCCTTTTCTTTCTATCTTTATCACTATCAACACAGTCTCATCCCTCCCTTCTAAGATTCCCAAGTATCTGGGACCCAAAGACCACTTTCAGTGTTCTCACTACCCTAATGTGGAACACCTACTCCATGGTTGGCCCTATCATGGAGATCCTCCCACTGTACCCTTGCATCATATTGTCGTATTACTGGACAGATAATCCAGACTTAAAGGCATTAAACTCTCAGAGTGTAAAACTTCCATGCGCATCCCAATCAGATTAAAATGTAATTGGGTAACATTTAACCAAGTAAATAAAAATACAATATGACATAGATAATATTATTTTGTGGTTTTCAAAGTCAATATGCTGCCCACAGAGAACCCTCACTGTTTGGAGTGTTTGCTGGGGTAAAGAGTAAAGATTTTTTAAGTACACCCAAGTGGGGCAGGGCTAAGTATGGCATAGGAGAGGGAGTAGTGGAATGGGAGCACATGGATGAAACATGATCCCTTACTAAGGGATCAATCTTACTAACAATCAATCAATCAATCAATCAGCAAGCATTTATTTAGCAAGCATCTACTATGTGCCAGGAACTAGTGCTAAGTACTAGGGATACAAAACAGAAAGAAACAGTTCCAACTCTGACAAGACATTCTTTCTAAGAAGGGATAAAACATGTGCAAATAAAATACACAAAAAGGCAGATACAAAGCTATGGTTTATGATACATGGCCAGGTGGTCATGGTGGTGGTGGTGATGGTGCAATGAGTAGTTGGTACTAGCAGTTGGAAAGGCCACATACAGAAAGTTGTGCTTCAACTGAGAAGAAAACCAGAGATCCCAAGAGATGGAGGGTGACTGCGGGAAATTCACTTTCCCCTCAGAGCTGATTTTTTTCCTCTTCATGAAGTAAGGGTTTGGAGCTCAATGACCTCCAAGAGTCTTCCCAGCTCTGATATTCTATCATCCATGCTTCCAATAATAAGCCCCCTTGAATGAGGGCTCACTCATAGCAACCTTATATTAAATTCTGGACTGTAAGAAGTACTATTACAGAAAAGGTGCCATGTTCTTGGAAACAGTTTCAGTTTTACTTGAGTTATTTGGTATTTCATATCTGGTGTTGGGTACAATGCTTTAGTCTGTTGTCATGTGACCATGACTACTCAAAATCAAGAAATCTTGACATTGGAAGGGAGCCCAGGAGTCACTGAGTCCAACGCATGTCTGAACAAGCATTCCCTCTACACCTGCCCCAACAAGTGGTTATTTAACCTTCACTTGAAGACCTCTATCGAGAGCTGTCCCAACACTTCCTGAGGCTGCTCATTCCACTTTGGGAAAGCACATACCATGAAAAAGATTTTTGTTATGTGTAGCTGAAAGCATAAATATTGGTAAATTACTAGCAGAGGTGACAAGGACCTAGACTTCCAGAATATTAATGATGGAATTATGATGATGATGATAGCTAACATTTACATAGTACTTACTATGTGCCAGGAGCTTAGAACTTTATAAATATCATCCTGTTTGGTCCTCACAACACCCCTGGGAGGGAGGTGTTCTTATTATCACCCCCATTTTGTTAGTTGAAGAAATTGAGGCAAACTGAGGTTAAGTAAGTTGCTCAGGGTCACATAGTTAGTGAATATCTGAGCTCAGATCTTCCTGACTCCAAGCCTGGCATTCTATTCACTGTGCCACTAAGCTGATTCAAGGGAGGCTGAATAGATCATCAAGTGAGACAACATGGCGCAGGAGTGCTGATCTTTTCTGTGCAGGGACTTTCTTTGGCAGTTTGGCAAAACTTGTGAACACATTCTCAGAATAATGTTTTTAAATCTACAAAGTAAAATACCTAGGATTACAAAGGGAATCACCTATATTCGAATACATTTTATCTATCTATCTACCTATCTATCTATCTATCTATCTATCTATCTATCTATCTATCTATCTATCTATCCATCTATCTATCTATCTATCAATCTATCTATCTATCTATCTATCTATCTATCTATCTATCTATCTATCTATCTTAAAAAAAAACCCCACATTCATTTAACCCTCAGTTAAGGACACCTGATACAGATAGAGAAAAAGAAGACCAAGGACAGAAGACAACCCTCTGTTCTGACGGATTCTAACAGTTCAGGAACTTCAAAAGCAGAGCACAGGTACCTCCCCATCCCAGCTTGCCCTTCACTTTCATTTTTAGGGTGAAGAACATGACAGTCTCATGCCCTGCATCATCATCAAGTATCCCTATGATTCTCAACAGCCATTCCCTGAGTTACAGGCTGCCCCAGGCTGAAGCCTAACCAGCATTCCCTGCTCCCTCATCCATATCCACGTCAGACTTATCCTTCTGTGGTCCTTTGCATTCTTCCCTATACATTCATTCTACCCTTTGAACCCCCTGTTCTCTTATTAACTAACAGTCTTTTAGAGAAAACTTAAGCCAGTGTGTACATGTATACGCGTATATATAGTACTTAGCACTTATACATATATGTATATGTGTGTATAAATGCATACATATATATATATATTTTTTTTTTCTGTGTATGTATTTCCTCCAATAGGATGCAAACTCCTTGAGGGCAGGAACTATTTCTTTTTCCTTTGTATACCCATTGCTTACACATAGGTGCTAATTAATGCTTGTTACCACAGTACCTCATTGGGAATGCATGATGGGGGCCAGAGGTCCCTTTAAAGGTACTTCAGAACTGTCTTGGAAATCCTCTGACCTCTTTCTATCCAGCACCACCTCTGCTGCTGTTGTGCTCCTATATATAATACCTCACCACTTGGGTGCATAGGAAAGAGGGAAGATTCTATCTGTCTTTCAAAATCTCACAGGGCCCTATAAGAAAGGTAAGAAGGTACTAACAGAAGGCAGCCCCAACCCAGACACTGGCTTGTCTAGTCCGTGCACTTGACTGGTCTAGCCAGGGAGGGGGAACCTCTGGGCATCTAAGCAGCTCCTGGAACAGTTGCAGCAACGTCAAAAGGCAGTGGTGAACAAAAAGCAGAGAATATCCAATGCACCTCCTCTGAAATTGAACTAAGGGCTCCTCCATCTTGTGTCCTCAAGGGGGTGCTATATTGAATCAATCAATCAATAAAAATTTGGTTTTTTTGGTCGGGGGAAGGCAAGGCAATTGGGGTTAAGTGACTTGCCCAAGGTCACACAGCTAGTATATGTCTCAAGTGTCTCAGGCCGGATTTGAACTCACGTCCCCCTGACTCCTGGGCCGGTGCTCTATGTACTGTGCCACCTAGCTGCCCCTCAATAAACATTTATTAAGCACCTATTATGTGCCAGACACTATGCTAAGTGCTAAAAAGAGGCAAAAGACAACCCCTGCCCTCAAAAACCTTACAATCTAATGGAGCAAACGATACACAAACAAATATATACAAACAAGTTATATGCTGGATAAACAGGAAATAATTAGTAGTGGGAAAAGCCTAGAATTAAGAGAGGTTGGGAAGGCTTCCAGTAAAAGACAGGGCCCTCCCTTAGTTTAGTTGGGACTTAAAGGGAGCCAGAGAAGTCAACAGGCAGAACTGAAGAGAGAGAGCATTCCCGGCAAGAGGGGAGGCCTGAGGAAATGCCAGGAGCTGAGAGATGGAGTGGTTTTGGTTTTTGTTTGTTTGTTTTTTTCATGGCACAGAAAGGAGGCTGGCATCACTAGACTGAAGAGTATGTAGTTGGTAGTAAGGTATAAGAAGAATGGAAAGGTAGGAGGGAGCTTGGTTTTTAAGAGCTTTTAATACCAGGCAGAGGATTTTGTATTTGATCCTGGAGGTGATAGGGACCCATTTTCAATTCATTGAATTGAGTTCACTGGTGGAGATCTTCTTACAATTCAATCTCCCTTTTGGTCCAAGTGAAAGGACAAAAGGAGGCCCAGCTGGGGCCTAGGTGAACTGGACTGGGGGCATGCAGATGAATCCCAAATCTACACACAGTTTGAGCCTTTCTTCTAAGCTTCAGTTGCATATCACCAGGTGACTGATAGATATTTTTCAATGATATCTCAACCTCAGCAGGTGAGTCCAAAATGAAGCTCATTATCTTTCCCCCTAAACTTCTGCCTCTTCCTTTCTCTTGGGAATACCACCATCTTTCCAGTCACTTGGGTCAGCAACGCAAAAATCATCCTTAACTCTTCCCTCTCCCTTACACCTCATATCCAGTCAGGTGTCAAATCTTGTCAATTCTACTTGAACAAGATTTCTCGCGTATGTCCCCTTCTCTCCACCCTCATTTGTACTTTCACCATTTCTTGGCTGGGTTGCAGCAATTATTTCTTTTTTTAAAAAAACACATTCTTATTGATATTTTAATTTCTCTATCCCTTAAATTTCCTCCTCCATCCTTCTCCTTTCTCTTCCAGAAATCTATCATATATAACAAACAAAAAAGGAATTTAAAGAAAAAGAGGAAGAGATTAAAACTCAGCAAAAGTAACCCATACACTGTGAAAATCTAAAATGTACTTGTCTCTTAATTGGATTCCTATCTTCTGATTTCTCCCCTCTCTAATAATCATCCTTCCCACAGTTATCAAGATAATCTTCCTTAAGAAAAAGGGTAACTGTGTCATTTTTCTGATTCAAACACTATTAGCATCTGCTTAGTATAAACTCCTTAGTTTGGATTGGGCCAGTAGGGAAGGAGGCAAAGGCAGAGACACCACGGACATTCTGAAGGAAGAACTGACAGGATTTGATGACTGGCTGGATAAAGGGGATGAAGGAAAAGAATGAGTCAAGGTTTCAAATAAGGATCTGGAAGGATGTTCATCTCGATGGGTATATTAGACTGAGATTCAACTGCAGTAAATAAATTGTACCAGATCACAACATTTGAAATAGCAATCTTGTCCAAGTGAGAAGTAAACTGTAGAAGATCACAACATATAAAACATCTGACTTGTCTGAGGGAAAATGAAACAGCATAGAGGGGATCTTCTTTAACATTCATCAATTTACTTCACTTTTTTATATGCTTGGTAAAAACTAAATGTAATCTTCCTGACATGCTTTTCATTTACAGTCAATTCTGCTTTATTATTTAAAGAGTCACAGACCACCCTGAAGCTTGTTCTGTGATCACATTTTATTTTGCAACCTTTCTAGCCAGCATCTAGCCCTCAGAAAGGTTATGATGAAGCTTTTCACATGCTCAGTGTGAAAAAAAAGACTCTAATCAAGGCTTCCATCTCTCCTTGTTTATTTCCTATGTGCCGGACATCTCTATAGAAATGATTCTATTTAGGAACTGGATTTGTGATTTCACCAATCTAGGGAACTTCCTCTACCCATGCAGGTGAGCACCTTCTGTACAATTTATTATCTTAGTTGCCTGGGGGTGCTAAAGGGTTTAAAAAAAAAACCTATTATATTCTAAGCATGATGCTACCTGGTATGGTTACACATACAAGAAAAAAAGATGAAGCAGTCCCTGCCATCAAGAAGCTCATATCCTACTAAGGTAAAACAACATGTAATCAATCAACAGGTACTTCTTATGTGCCTGGCTCTGTCCTAGGTGCTGGGATACAATTACAAAGAATACAACAATGAAATAAAACTGAATACAATGAAATACACTTGAATACAAGAATGAAACAATCTCTGCTTTCAAAGGCCCATATATTCTCAAGAAAGAGACAACAAATAGGTATGCACAGAACACAAATACAGAATGACTTGAGGAAGGGGCCAGTATGGGGTACTAGCAACCAGGAGGATCAGTGCTGACCTGGGTACCTGATCAAAGCTTGCTACGTTGCTGTTATGTTTTCCTTGTTCCCAGTGGTCATTAAAAGAATAAAGAAATGCCATGGTTTACTATCCTAAATTATGCAGTTAATTTCATCAATATCAACAAGTCCTGTTTATCCAAGGTGAGTCCCAATGATCCTGTTTGATTATATAAACTGACCAAACAAACCAGAAAACAAGAGAATACTCTCCACTCCCTGGGGTGTGTAGACGGCCTCAAGGTCACACAGACTGCATCTCTACTTGTGAATGGATTCTTCTGTTTCTGCCTCCTGAGCTTTTCTTTGTTCTAGATGTTAGACAAAAAGAACCTTTTTGATAAAAGGGGACCTTTGTTTCGGAAGAATTTGTTTGCTCTGCTATTTTTCATAATTTTCCATGTATGGAAAATTTGCCACCAACCCAGTTGTTTCAGAGCCATGTGTTGGTCTGGAGCTTGAGAATTCTTGGATGGGATCACATGAACCCAGAAATGGGCAAGTAGAGATTTCAGGTCATCGTGAGCCCCTTTCACACCCTCCCCCCAAAAAAGATGTGTATGACAGGAAAACAGAAAGCACAGAAATGGGTACTGTACTCAGAATCATCATATTTTTACCCCGTTGTTTTTTTCTCCCCCCAAAATGAGGTAGCCTCTCACACAGCTTTTGCTGAAGGTACCTCTCCAGATTTTTGTAGTAGTAATAATATTAGTATTAATACTAGTGCTAGTAGTATCTAGGTGGCACAGTGGATACAGTACTAGGCCCTGAGTCAGGAAGTCTTACCTTCCTGAGTTCAAATCTGGCTCTAGACACTTACTAGCTGTGTGATCCTGGACAAGTCACTTAACCCTGTTTTCCTCAGTTTCCTCATCAGCAAAATGAGCTGGAGAAGGAAATGACAAATCACTCCTATTTCTCTGGCAAGAAAACCCCAAGTGGGGTCACAAAAAGTCAGACATGACTAAAAATGACTCAACAACAACAATAATTACAATGCTTAGAACCATCGTATTTCTTCCTTGCTCCCACTCCCCAAAAAGGAGACAGCTGCTCTCCTTAGGATTCTCTCCATATGTAGTCAACTCTACCTCTGAGGCACAGAACCATTGTTTTGAGATATCCTCTCGAGGTCAATGAAAAATGTCATTGGGAGCTTGAAAGAATAGGTTTTAATACAGACATTTTATTTTCTTCCCATGTACCCTGATTGAAACAAGCTTTACTCTCAGTCAAACTTTTCATTTACAGTCCTCTTCCCTTACATCAGGAAAACAGCCTTTAAAACTGGTTCTGTGGCTTTGGCAAGGGTGATGACAAGCCACTGTAGTGCTTGGTCACCATATGTAAGAGTCATTTCCCTCATTTTAGTTCCACTGCACAGACACGTGGGATTGAGTCAGACTTCCTGACAGATTACCATGGGTAAAATACAAAGTCTAGTTGTTACAGAATTCTGAGGTGGAAGGAACCTTTGGGGTTTCCCTCCCTCAAGTCTCTTCCTAACCTAGTCCATCCTTTATACTACTATCAACGTGGTTTTCCCTAAATACAGATGTGTCACTCTCCTATTCAGTAAATGTCATTGGCTTCCCTATTTTTGGAGTATATATTTTTCTCTGTCTCTCTCCCCCTCCCTGTCTGTCTATCTATCTATCTACTATCTGTCTATCTGTTTATTATCTATCAAAGGCATGGAGAATATATTATCACACTGTGTTTACTATATGGTGTAGCATTGAAAAGCACAGTCCTGAAATCTTGCCTCTAACAAAAGGTTCCCCATGCACATATTAAAATTCTACTATATTCCCTCACAGATAGAAACACAACCACAGTGGCCATTTCTGTCATGGACATGGTCCCACTCACACTTTGATTCTGTTTTTGGGTCCACTTGTGTCCCAACCAGGCCAGGCCAGGCCAATGTATTCTCCTTTTCTCTGCAGATGTGTAATGTTACTGGGATTTGAAGATCTTCCGTGCCCCTTGAACTTGCTGACGTAGCAGGAAGGGGTAGAGCAAGAGAATGCCGGAACCAAGCTAGTCTCTGTGGGGTGCTGACTGGAAGCAGCAGCAGAGGCAGCAGCTGTGATTGCGGCGTGAACTTCTTTTTCTTTGAGCCAGCCAGAATCTCTGCTAAGGACTCCTGCTGAGGACTGCCAGGGACGGGAACTATGGGGAGGCCAGAGCTGCTAGAAGCAACCTGCCTGGACCCTGAGCAGTTGTCATGAGTGAGGAGAGGAGGATCTTTGCTTGAGGTAGCCTGTTCTGTTTTGAAGGCTTGAGAATGTGGGTGTTTGCTACTTTAACTACATGTGCCAACTTCATAACTACTATGATGGCTTTGACTTTCTGGTTTTGGGACTCAGTTTTCTGGTATTTAAATAAATGTTCTAGCTATATTTCTTATGTAGAGAGCCTGTTACATTTTGTGATTACTAAGCATATCAGCATACTTATAGTTACTGTAGGCATTGTGAATGCTGCATTGCTGATATAAGGTGTTCTTGGGTACCCCAAATTCCCCAGTTCCTTTATTTTACAGACAAGGAAGCCCAATGGCTCAGTGACTTGCCTAAGCTTAGGCAGACAATACATAGCAGAGCCAATGCTTGAACCCAGGTTCTCTGACTCCAAATCCATTCCTCATTCTAATACAGGAATGCACTTTTTTAATTAAAAAAAAGTGAAACTGGGTCATAGAATAGTTTATTCTACCATTTTGGAATCTTTAAAATAAAAATCTTCACCAAGATGTGGAAATGAATTACATCATGACTTTATATTGAGTTTGAATCAAAAGTCAGATGGTCTTTATGAAACACTAAAATGTCCAAAATATTTGGTTCAACTATCCTAAAGACTAACTATATCAAGAATATAAATTTGATCTAAGAATTGGTTCCTGAAACATTTTGCAATTATCCATTAAAAACTGAGATACTGGTAACTGCTTAGGCCAAGGTGTGAAATTCTTTCCTTACTTCTATAAACTCTAACTTCATTAGGGCTAGCTAGAACAACAAAAATGCATTGTCCTGAGAGATACCCACTCAGGAAATTCTGGTAAGACTAACCTCAAAACAAGTGGGGACAGTCAAAGGCAAAATTAAGAATGGGATGGAATATTTACACACAAATGTCAGGAGCTTGGGAAGTAGTTGGGGTGGAGAGTTTGACTGGGATTTAGCTATTGATAATATGAGGATAAGTGAGATGAGATTTGATGGCAGACATGAAAGGGTTGTGGGGCCAGACTGCTGAGCAAGCTTGACTTGGGCCAAACCCAGAAGTATTGTGATGATGGAGATACTGACATCCTTTCAGGTTAAAAGAATCAGAGGGAGCCAAAAGGTATGAGGCGCCTAGGTCATAGAAGATGGATGGCCAAAGACAAAATAGTAGAAGTCAATTATAGACCTACAAAGGGGAAAAACGAGTGAGTCTAATTCCTTTGGTTTCTCATATCACTGGAAGACTGTCATTATCTATATGCCAATAAAAATAACTCAGCTGGCCAATACCAACAAACGAATTTTTGTAATGTGTCAGAACCATTTCCCAAATAGAAAAGGTTAAGGTGGGATTGGAGAACCAAGATTTGAATCCTGGCCCTGGCAATAACTAACTGTGAGACCCAAGGAGAGCCATTGCACAACTTTGGGCCTCAGTCCCTTCCTCTGTAAAGTGAGGGGGCTGTGCCAGATGACCTCTAAAATCCCTTCCAGCACTAAATCTATGATCCAAAGGCAAGGGATTGAAAGTTTCCTGTCACTGGAGATGTTCAAGCAGAAACTGGACATTCACTTTTCAGTGATATTGTAGAAAAAATTCATGAAACGGGGAGGGGGTTGGACTAGATGACCCCAGAGGTCCCTCACAAGTCTCACATGCTATGATTCTATGAATCAAGGAGGGAAGATGCTGCCTTGATTGGTTTCTAACATGAAAGAACTACTTGAGGATCTAAAGATGAATGAAAACCTTGAAATGAAATGAAAGTGGCAGGATACAGACAACTTAAGGAAAACAAATTTTAACAAGCTCTCTCGTGCATTAGTCACAGAGATCTGATGAGAAGGAGGCCTAAAGAACAAAGGAATATGGAAAGCTGTTCTCTCATCCAAAGAGGTGGTTCTGAAGATAGAGAGACAGATTCAACCAGTCTCTAAGAAGTGTAACAAAATGTTATTTTGACTAAGCATAGAAATATATATATGTTATATTACACACATATATGTGTTTATATATAGATCTGTGTAGATATAGATACAGATGTATGCTGAAAGCAGTAAGAGAAAGATAAGTGAGAGATGTAATTGAGATGGAAAATAGTTATTCTGGGGAAATGTTAATTTGTACATATATGTGCACACACATGTGTACATACACATGTAACCAACAATGTACACATACACAAAGGCACATATACATACAGGCACACACAACACACATATATACACATGTGTACACATACATACAGCACACCTATATATACATATATGTGTATATGTCACTGTGTACACACACATATCTTGTGTATTTAGCCTAGAGAAGCTAGAAGTCAATGAAGTGACATAATAATTGGACAGCTATTATGAGCAGACAGTGACACATTATTCTCCATCTCCTGAGGCCTGAACAAAAAGAAACTGGCTTAAATAATAGTCAGAGAAACTTCAGGTAGGTTTGCCACCTGTAAGAGTGAGAAGCATTGCTCTAAGTTAGGAAAAGCAGTTGTAGTATCCGGATTCCCAAAGATCTTTAAAAGTAGGATTTTACAAACATCATCTCTTTTTAGTGACTTAGACTTTGATTTGGCAGAAAGCAGAGGACTGGACCTTATGATCTACAGAGATCCCTTCTGGTTCTTTACTTCTCAGATGATGCTATTATTATTTTTGAAGTGCATTTACTAAACACTCATGTACATATTATGTCTATGATGCTATAGAAGCCACTAGAAAAATCAAATTAATTAGTCAAAGCTCTCACTTGCAAGGAACTTGATACAGACTATAGATATTAGATGGCCCTCAAGTAATCAATCAAGTCATTGGAAAAACTCCATTTGCAAACCATTAGTGGGCATCCACTCCAAAAGGGTCAAAGGCAGAAAGGAATGCTCAGATTTGTAGAATCCCCTTTGGAGATGGCGCACAATTGGAAACAAATGGGTGCTCGTGGCTCGGGGAACAAGAAAGCAAGCAATAATGGCACCCCACCTCCAAACTGTACTATCTGACCAGCTTCCTCATCCCTCCCCAACTAGAACTCACTCTCTGCCTCTGGGACCCTGCACTGTAATAGGGGAGATCTGATCTCATTCACTCTCCACTTGCTAGCCCTGTCCATACCCACCCCACAGCCCTATCCAGTTCCCCTTTATGTGCTGCCTCTCCAGATTAGAATGTAAATTCCCTGAAGACAGGGACGGTCTTGCTTGTCACTGGCACAGTTTCTGACACATAGAAAGTGCTTAATAAATTATTTTCATCCAATCATTCATTTGTTAGACATCACAAATATGAGGAGTTAAATGAAATGTGAAAATCCTTGTATGGACTGATAGAGAGTGAAATATGAAGAACTGGAAAAAGAATAGAAACAATGCCTAGAATAACACAGAATGACAATAAAAAGCAACAGAACTCTGATTAACGGCAATGACTTTTCTTGGTCTCAGGAGGCAGATGACAGAATATATTTTCCTCCTCTTGGTAGAGAGGTAGGAGACAATGGGTGCAGAAAGCAGCATATGTTGTTGGATCCAGTCTTGCTTAGTGGGGTTTTGGTTTTTGGTCACAAAGGATGCTTCAAAGGAGGGGAAGTGGATATTGGGAGGCAGAAAAATCAAAAGGTATAAGCAAAAGCTTAAAAGAAAACCCACCTTAGTTTAAGTCAATTGTCTACTTCTCAACCTAGTGGACCCAGCAGACACATGCTGACAGTACAACATAAGCAGATATTCCAATACAAACACTCATTATAAGTCATTTAAATAGAAACCTTAGGAATTAGTTAAATTTTGTATTATGTAAAGCCAATTAAGAAGAGATGGAAGTACAGTCCCTAAGACTAGTCAGGATGGGGCCCTGGGAATAGGTTCTCATTAGTCAAAAGAATCTTCAACTCTCAGCCAAGAGGTATTTCAGTGTTTCAAAGACCTTTGGCATTCCATATAATTATCAAAAAGAAATTATTTTGAGGGAAAAGGCATTTTATAAAAGACTTATTAATCTAGAGAGGTTATAGTTTAAGAAATAAAGATTGATAGTATGGTCAAAACAAGAGGCCTTGAAGGAACATGATGGGATTCTGTCTTGAAGTTTCATTCTTGTCACATCTAGTGGGGAACATCTTTTTCATCTATTCTCTCCCCTCCCTCCCCCAACCAATGGGCAGAGCAGAAACCTACATGTTAGTCAACAGAATATTTCTACCATTCTAGCCATCTGATCTATAAATCTACATTTTTTTGGTGCCAATAAATGCATAGGCTCTAGTGGGTTTTCCCAACTTCTGAAGGACATGTGCCTGTAATTGGCCTTTCTCATCTCTGTCTTGTTAACAAGTATATAAATAAGAGAAGGCTTCAGTAATTGGCTCAGAGTTACTAATGAATTAATTAACTTCAGTCTATTTTACCTAACCTTTAATAATAAGAGTCTTTTTTTTTTTGGGCCTAGCAATAGGCCTGACAGGCTGAAAAAACAGACATGCAGCCGAGCTCTTGAAAATTAATGAGAAACGAGGAAAGAATCAATGTACTTTCTGCTTGCAGAGAACGGACACAAAAAAGACACAATAAACCATGAACAAACACAGTCAGTTTAAAAAATAGGTTAGAAAAAGTGGGCAAATTCAATTATAGAAGTAATTAGAAGATATAGGGCAAGGCTGCCTTTTGGGACCATGCCAGAAAACATGAATTAATCCGAGTGAATAGAAAGCGGCCGTGTAGTAATTAAGAGGCAATCACCTATGGCAATGAACACCTGAAAACAGGCTGCAAACTATTAATTCAGTGATCAAAAATATTTTTAGATGATTAATATGGCAAATTTGTTTTAAAAGACTAATTTCGGGAAAGATATCAAGACAATAGGCCACTATTTGTTCCTCTGGCATTTATATAGCTAATTAAATTTTATAATTTGCACAACATTCATTATTATCTGAAAATAGAGAAAGCAATATTGAGCCCCTAATTTTTTTTCTTTTTTTATGATGATGGGTGACAAAATCAATAAGCTAAAACTATCTCCATATTCTTAAAAATTCAAGTGCCTCATCTTTCCTTCCTTCCTTCTTTCCTGTGGCTCGTGTTTTTTTTTTCTCATCCTCCTATCCTTGATCCTGAGATATTAAGCACTGACTTCATGTATGCATTCCTCAAAGGCCTTCGACTCTGTCTATACCTGGGCCAACTTCTGTTCATGGTTTAATTTCAGTTCCATCAAACAAAAATGGCCCAGAGTTCTATTTGTGTATCAAAGGCCCTCTGACGTGGTCAACAGAGGGTCCATTCCTTTAGTACCCTCACAGTCCTCCCCTGGAGTACAAAGGAATTGGGATATTCTAGTTAAGTATGTTTTATAACACACAGAAGCCTAATGGTTTCTGAATACTCGATTACTAGTGCCTCATGGGGCAAAAGAAGCCCTAAGATGCTAATAAACAGCCTTACAATGAGAACTCTTCTATCAAGAGCTCTTTAGAGGTAGATTTATTTTTTTTCTGTAGATATACAAAGTAGCAAAATGCAACCTTTTCTTTAGGAAATGCAAGCAATCTGTTGAAGCCACCAAGTCATTGACCGGGCATTTATTTGGGGTTCACCTACCAAGGGAGCAAAAGAAACTTCTGCTAATCAAAAGGAGAGATGTTAATCAATCAATCATCATTTATTAAATGCCTGCTATGAGCCAGGCACTGTGTTAGGCACTGAAGATAACAAGACAAAGGCAAAGCAACCTGTCTTTAAGAAGATGCTGTGGCTGGCATATATAGGCAAAATAGACTTAATACATTTAAGATAATTATATGTATCACAACAAAACCAATGGGGAGGAAATTCTAGCAACTTCAAGCTATTAAGAAAGGCTTCAGACAGAATGTGGTGCTTGAGCTGAGCCTTGAAGGAAATGAAGGATTCTAAGAGGAAGAGAGGCAAGGAGGAAGGGTGTTCTAGGCATGGGGTACAGCCAAGGCAAAATCATGGTGACAGGAGATAGAATTGTCACATGTAAGGAACAGTGAGAAAGTCAGTGTAGCTGGACTGTAGGGAACATGAAAGAGGGAGGTAGATTAGGGCCAAGTGTCAACAAGTGTAAATGCCCAAAAGAAGGAGCAAACCTTGTTAAGTAAGAAGGAGCCACATGGCACCCTTCTTTTCCCGTGAAAACTCTGTACTTTCTATACCATGCTATGAGATACTTTTTTTCAGTATCAGATTTCACAGATGATTAATATCATTAATAATTAGAAGAAAACAAATTGATGGCCTGCCCAGTAAGCACCAATTGGAAATTAATTAGAGGAGAGGATTATATTGATGGTATCGGGGTGCAGGGAGGCTGGAGATACAAGGCATTCATGGGGAACCTGAATGAAAGATTCTAACAGGAAATGCCAAATTAAAGCAGACCATTAGTTTTACTGTTTCAGGATCCAGTCTCCAGCAGGAACCAACACATCTCCTGATCTCTTGTGTCTGGAGAACTCCATTAATGGTCTGAAGTCAGGTATCGCAGCAGGGAGCCCACAACCACTTTTCTAGGTAAAGGATAATGGCAGAGACTTCACTGGATGGCTGACAATCAAAGGGTACTCATGGGATGAAGGCTTGCAGGTCTGCATGCTAACTAAGCAGAGCCCACTGGCCATGAAACATCAATGTGAAAAGCAAAAAGACGTTTGTAGAAGCACCCCCAGCACACAAAAAAGCCCAAAACAAAAGACTTAGCTGAGTAGGGGTGGAAGATAATTTGGAGAACAATTAGCGTGATCAAAAGCACACACCAATGCCTCAAAAGAGTCAGTGGCTTTTATTTTTAGAAAGGGAAAATATATCTGTAGATTGGAAGTTTCTAGAAATCAAGACCAAAGAAGTCAATGATTTAGGGTCAATTCAATGAGGACTTATCAAGGACCAATGAAAAGCAGCTTAGTAAAGTGGAAAGAGAGCTCAAGGTTCAAATCCTGCCTTATGGGCTGTGATGACCATAGCAAATTACTTCATATCTCTGAGTCTCAACATCTTCATCTATAAAGAACAACAATAAAACTCATAGAACCTACTTCACAATGATGCTACAAGACTTAAGACACAAGTAAAACCCTTTCTTTTACTGGAAGCCTTCCCCAAGCTCTTTCAATTCTGGTACCTTCCCTCTATTAATTATGTCCCATTTATCCTCTTGCTTTGTATACTTTTCATTTGCATGTTGTCTCCCCCATTTGATAGTGAGCTCCTTGAGGTGAAGGGTTGTCTTTTGCCTCTTTTTGTATCCCTAGCACTCAGCACAGTGTCAGGCACACAGGAAGTGCTTAATAAATGTCTAGTGACTGACCGAAATGAAATCATGTATGTGAAGAGTTCTGCAAACTTCAAAGCGCTATGTAAATAGCTTCTACAGTTATGTGCAAGTCACTTCTTTCTTCTATTCCTTTACTCTTTTCTCCTTTTGTTCCCTCTTCAAAAAAAAAAGAAAGAAATTTAAATAGGTGCTTTACTGGCACTCTTTCTTTGACCCTATAGCTTTCTGAATCCTGCCCTCCATGTGTACAGATCTTTAAAATGTTCCTTTTGGTGATTTCTTTTATTTTCACATAATCATCCACACCTCCTGAGATATCCCTTCCCTCCTTTATGGTTTCCAAAGCACTTCAACATACATTATCTCATAAATTTCACAACCCCATGTTGTAGACAAGCCTGGTATTTTTTCCCCCATTTTATAGAATGGGAAAGTAGAGTTTAGGGGAGCTGAAGGCATGCCCAAGGGCAAAGTAAGTATCAGAAACAATATGGTGTAATGTGTATCGAGCCAAATTAGAAATCAGAACAGCTGGGTTCTAGACTCAGGACTGCCTATATCTCAGGGTTGCAAAGATTACAAAAGATATACACAAAGGGGTTTTGAAAACTGAAATCCTGAAGAAATAAAAAAGTATGACTCTTATGTTCACTCCTTTCTAGGATTTTCAAAGAAAGAAAAAGTAGGCGCAAAGGAATGAGCATGATGTCTAAATCAGCAAAGTGAAACCTAACTCCCCCCTAAAATGGAGCAGGTTGGGGAGCCAGAAAGGGAAGAAAAATCCCAGCAGGACAAAGTTTCATTCAACAAGAACGAGATTTATTCTCCCTTCCTCTTTTCTTCACTTTCATTACTAAGCTTCAGGTTTGACACCTTGAAAAAGTGCCGTTTGTGAAGAGTCAATTGTTGGTCTGAAAGCCAATGGTTGAGAAACGCCCCTTTGACTGGTTGTGATAACTGACTTTATTGATAGCCACAGAAATGGTTTCTTTCTGTTCCTACATTTTCTTTTGACCCCCTAGTACCTGTGTGTTTTCCACAGGAAGTTTCTGGGGACACCATAAAGTGCTCCCTTCATGTTGTTGGGGGTCTTCTCATAAAGACAAGGAGGTCTATACAACCACGTCCATCTCCAAGCTTGGGGTGGTGCAAGGATAAGAGATAGGCTCTTGGCTCTTGGCACACATCTTCCCATATAATGCTGACTCATTTAAAAAGTAACCACCTAATATTAGAGGGGGTGAAGATTTTAGAGGTCATCCGCTCCAACTGTCTCATTTTATAGATTAGAAAAAAGAAAGAGGGAATTGACTTCTCCAACATCAAAGCTGGTAAATGGCAAAGGCAGGTTGAGAATCAGGGTCTTTGGACTCTTCAATATCACGTTTATTCTACTAGGTCAGAGTAATAAATTGAAAAAGACTAGGAAATGGGATGGACTTTTGGAGGAAAGAGTATACTACAATCCTCCAAGTCAGAGTAGGATCACCCAACTGCCTATGTTTCTATGAAGTATTCTGTCCTCTAAATATACTGAGCTCAGTGGGTCCCATGGTGATGGGCACTATTTCATTAGAAATAAAAGATATTCCAAGATCTTATGACTGTTGGTGACTCTTCCTTGCTACTTATTAAATTTTGAATCATAGACATAAAATAAAAATGGCATAAGGTGCTAGGTGACAGATATGTGATGGGCCTAATGCTTACAGCCATATAGAAAATTGGATGCTTCCATTGCTCTGGACTCTCTTATCTGCTCCAAAATTTGATGACCATTCTTGACTTAGAGCTTCCCAAAGGGATTACATTCTTTGTGATTCAGCTTGACCAAGTTTCCCTCTCCAGGGGACTGCTTACCTAGAAGGATTCAGTTGGTGACAATGTTCAATTTTGTTTTGCTAATTTCAACTTGTGACCAGATTCATGGAGCACTTCTTTGGTGCCTGTTAGTGTGTGGCCTCAGGGCCTCATCTTTCCTCAAGCTAGTGGTAGTCTCCGGGATGGCTGGAATAGGCCATGGATATGGATGTGTAACTTTAGGAAGGAACAAACACCCCTTATCTTATCCCTGCTGGGTTACCATTTCCAAATGACCTATCAGAAATTTATCCTTTTATTTTAAAACGCTGATCCCTTTTGAAAATGCAAGTATCTGGAAGATTAATCCTTTAAGCTTCTATATATGTTATTTATATTTTAAATTATTATCAGTCAAGATTTGTATCTACCTCTTCAGTGAAACTATCCTTTATCTCTCCAGATGGAAGGAACTTCTTCCATGAGGACTTTATATACTCCTCTTTACTTATTCCCTCTTTACTTATTCTCTATTCTTATGGTCTTCATCGTTTATCTATCTATCTAATCTGTTTGTCTGTGTATCTATCTATTTATCTACTTATCTGTCTATCTATCTATCTATCTATCTATCTATCTATCTCTCTCATGGAAAATGTCTTATAACAATAAGAGAAGACAAGACTGTAAGTTTTTTCTTACAAGTTCCATCTTATTTATCTCAGAGAACCCTGTGTTGCACATATTCTCAACATATATTTGTTCCAATGGACAAATGAATGAAACAGTATAATGTAGCAAAGACTAGAAACTGGCTCTGATATTTATTACATCTATAACCTTGGGCAAGTCTTATCCCCTTTCTGAGCTTCTTTTCCTAGAAAATGTAAATAATAACACCTCTGAAGGCTGAAGTTGGCATGAGGGGAGCACTTTAATTAAATTACTATATAAAAGAGAAGGTTACTATATTGAGCAAATATATGCTTTAGTATGATTAAAGAAAATGGGTTGATCCACAGCTTAAAAAGGATCATCAAAGATATGAATGACAAGAAAAAAAAGACTTAGGCTGTTATGTAGCAAGAACAAGGAATGACAGATGACCCATCCAATTCCTTCATTGACAATCATGTAATTTCAAGAGATATAGATACCTGATATACCGGGTGGCCATTCTGTGGAAGATTTATGAGAGGACATGGTCAAGAGTCACCCAAGATGAGAAGGCATGGATAGGATGCTATCTGGACTGTGAGGGAGAATTCTTTCTCCCCATCCCCCACTCCCAATGTCTGAGCTCACAGATCCATTGAAGTCTTAGAGAGAATGAAGATCTCTGCTAGATACCAAAAGGTGGAATAAGGAGAGAATATTAGAGCATTGTGAACCTAAAAGGGACAGGCAAAATGGGACCCAAATGAGAGTAGATGACAGAGAATCTGGGGAAACAGAAGATCAAATATCTGCTTTATAATTTTTTCCAGAGTTGGTCCTTCCTTGGCTTTCAGAGGTTTTAGGATGTCTAGATGGGTACCACTTCTTTTGAATAGAAAACTTTCAATTTTTCAAGATTGATTTTGTTTCAATCACATTACAATGCTGTAGACTTTGTTGAAGAGACATAAAAATATCTACTTTAGTATCCCCAAATCATTTGGGATCCAGTAGAATGTCCTCCTTGAAGACAAAGGCTGTTTGGTTTTTGTCTTTGTTCCCCAGTGCCTAGCATGGTACCTTTCACATAGGAGCCACTTAATAAATATTTCTGGATTAAATTGAAGTGAATTCCTGTCTTCAGTAATTGTGTTTGGAAGGCCGAAGATTCTCTTGTGATAGGTTTCATGTTGTTTTGAGCATCAATGCTCATTAAGAGCAAGTCATTTACTCCTAGAAAAGCTCTCGCCACTCCTTGTGAACTCTCCCAGTGCTATTCTGCCATGCAGCCACTGGAAAGCTATTGTCTGTCTTTCAGACCAATGAATAGGATGCTTATTTGCAGAAGTGGAATCCCCCCAATACACTGCAATTTCAATTATGAATTCTGAGGTGGTGGGAACCTTAGAAATCAAGTCTGACTGCCTAATTTTATATAAGAGAAAAGAAGGAAATAAGCATTGAATAAGCACCTACTATGTGCCAGGGCACTGTGCTAAGTGCTTCCTCACCACAACTCTGTAAGGTAGAAGCACTATTATGATCTCCATTTTACAGTTGGAGAAACTGAGGCAAACAGTGACTTGCACAGGGTCACAGAGCTAGTAAGTATCTGAGGTTAGACTTGAACTTAGATCTTCCTGACTTCAAGATCATATATACAAGTGCCTTACTGAAGGGTACATGGCTAGGAAGGGGCAGAGTTGGGATCTGAACTCAGATTCTGTGATTCTGAGTCCAGAATTTTTTCCACCGCACTATACTGTAAGTGGAGGGAGGCACTTGTTTTCTTCCAGCCCAGTCTTCTCATTTATAAATCAGAGATAATAACATTCATTCAATTTATCTTAGGGTGTCATAATCACTAAAGCTGGGAGGGCCTGTCAGAGAATTGGGTCCAACCCTCTCCTTCTAAGACTGAAGAAACTGAGGTTCAGACTGGAGTGTGACTTTCCCAAGGTCACTCACAATGTGAATTCATTGACATAAGGAACTTCCAATGGGCAACCTCCCTCTGCCAATGTAGATCAGCACCTGCACTGTAATTTAGAGTCTTAGACAATTATCTGGGGGCCTTGTAGGTTTAGTGACCAGCCTTGGTCCTTCAGAGCCAGTACAATACTCTCTCTGCCATCTTTTAAAGTATTTTCATCCCTGGTAAAATATTTTCTAATGAACTGTAAATGGCTATATGAATGTGACCTACTCATTTATTACCTCAATTATCAGTAGTATAGCCATGTCTGTTTCTGCTCCTACTTCTCTAAAAGAAAGTGGGGTAGAGTAACGTCAGTGAATTCCCTACCAGCCTCCCTGGGACTGCATTAACCGTTTGCCTTTTAACTAGCTTTCCCGTTGGAGGATAGAGAATTTCTTACAGGAGAGAATAATAACAATAGACATTCATATAATGTCACTTTAAAGTTGTGCTTTGTCAATGTTTGATCCCCAGAACAACCTCATGATGTAGATATTACAGGTATTATTATTGCCATATTTCCAGATGAGGAAAATGAGGTTCCTGGAGGGTGAGTAACATACTAATGGTCACATAGCTACCTGAGGAAAAGTCTTATTGATTCCAGGTCCAATATTTTAGTCACTATTCCACAGTTTCTCTTTATTCTTAACTCATGGCTAGAATGTCTCAAAATGTACAGAAGCAGAAACAAGGAATGCCTGCTCTGATGTCTTCCCAGCTCTAAAGGTTGGGACAAGTCTAGGAATCCTAGGCGATCCCTGAGTATTCAATGGATCAATCTGATTGGTCTACAATGAAATCCGAAATTTGGAAAACTCCAGTGTAACCCTATGGCCACCTCTCTTTAACTTTGGTATCTGCTTTCCTAATTGTTCTTTTAGGGGAGGTTCCACAGCACTCTGAACTCTGGTGATTTCAGAAATTACTGTTCATATAGATTAAGGGAGTGGTGAGTTCAAGCAAAGAAGATTATGAAGACAAAAGTGGAAAAAAAAAACAAGTTTCACCAATTAAAAGAGTTTAAGGAACATTGACTAGACTGCAAAGTTACTAGCCTAAATTTAAGAATGTGTGTGTGTGTGTGTGTGTGTGTGTGTGTGTGTGTGTGTGTGTGTGTGTGTGTGTGTGTGTGTGTGTGTGTGTTGAGGGGTATGTCACTTCAAACCTTACCTAGACTTAAACCATATCATGGCTAATTCTCATAGGGTTGCTTTAAGGTTCACAAAAGAGGCAGGTGTTCATATTATTCTTGTTTTGCAGATGAGGAAACTGAGACTCAAGCAAGTAAGCAACAAGCATTTATTAAGTAATACTGTTCATCAGCCATGGGGTGTTAGGTTCTGGGAATACAAATAGAAAGAAAGAAAGAATCTCCACTTACAATGAGGTTATATTTACATAAGGGGAGATAACAAGTGCGTATGAAATCTATAAAGCATTAACATAAAGTTAACAAATGCAAATGTATACAAAGTAGTTAAACACAAGAGAGTTTGGGATGGGTCCAGTATTAACAAGATGAAGAAAGGCTTCCAGCAGAAGATAGTACCTGAGCTACATCTTAAAGGTAGAGAGGGACTCTCAGAGGCGGAGATAAGGAGAGAATGCATTACAGGCATAGGAAAAAGGCACAGGGATGAGGGATGGATTGATAAGCCATTTTGGCTGGACCATAGGTTATGGGAAAGAGAATAATATCCAATGAGGCTACAGAGACAGCCAGAAAGATTAGGTTCAGGACGTGTAGGACTTTAAAAGCTGAACAGAGGCATTTATATCTGATCCTAGAGGCAATAGGAAGCCACCAGAGTTGATTAAATAGGGGAATCACACAGTTGGATTTATTCTCACAGAAAATTATTTAGCAGATGTTCTGGAGTGGGGAAAGACTTGAGGCAAGGAGACAAGTTAGGAAGCTGTTGAAATAATTTAAGCAAGAGGTGATAAGGGACTGAACTAAGACGGTGGCTGTATGAATGGAATAAAGAGGCCAGATATTAGATATACTGTGGGGAGCAATGGACTGGATGGGGGGGCGGGGTGACAGTGAGGAGTCTGGAAAAATGTGGAGATTAAGAACCTGAGAAACTAGAAAGATGGTGGTCCCTTCAACAGATATAGTGACATTTGGAAGAAGGGAGGTTTTAAGGGGAAAGGTGAGGAGACCAGTATTAGACATGCTGAGTTTAGGATGTTTTGGAGACATCACTTGACATGTCTAATAGGTGACCATAAATAAAAGAAATGAGCTGGACGTGAAGATATGAGAGTCCTAGGCATAGTGGCTTGCTTAGAGTCACACAGCTAACACGTATCTGAGGGGGCATTTGAAAAAAAATGAGGAGTTCATCACAAAGACCCTCTTTATAAAAGTATGTCTGTTTACATACACACACACATATATACACACACATACAAATACACATAGATGTACACATACACACAAAATACACATAGCTCTTTGCTGCATGGCACTGGAATGTTAGTAATTAAGTTTTCTTTTGTGGAAGACAAAAGTCAGTGGTGATTCATTTAATCTTTAATTCATAATGACCTCTGGAGGCTTGGACGAATACCAGAAGGTCAAGGTTACTTAGAAATAGAAGCTGTGAATATCCAGTGCCAATCACAAAATTCTCTCTGACGCTAAAATTCCTCCCCCTTTTCATTTTTCCAATGTAACATAAAAAAAGGAAGAAATTGAGGGAGGGAGAATGAGGGGGAACTGTTAGGGCAACATATCATACAATTAGGGAATCTCTCCTGAGAGATACTTTCAGAGGAGAGATTGGCAAAAGGAAGCATGCATAAACTTCGCCTTTAATATTCCTGAGCTGCCCCATGAAGCTGTGCTACTTGACCTTGGGAAATTTCTTTTCTTTTAAATAATTTTCAAAGGATTATCAAGAGGATATTAAGGTTTTATGGAAGCATCAGTAGCCTCAAATCCAAGTGACCTGGATTCCTCTACTGGTTCGGTCCCTAATTTACTTTGTTCGGAAAAAGCCATTTGATTGTACTATGTTTTGTTCATTTAACCTTAATCTGGAAGTAAGGACAATGATGATTAGTGAGGAAGCTAATGCATACAAACTGCTTTGAGCTTTCTTGAAGAAAACCTTAGGCAGAGTTAAAGTGTTCTGTTTTGTTTAGTTTTTAAGTAGCTCAGATGGTTTTAGTATTCAATTATTACAACCAGTTGGAATTTACTGATGAAGATTTTTGTCTCTTCTGATGAAAACCTTTCTTGGTGACATGGCAAGTATCTAAGAACACTACTTTCAGAACTCATAACACAGTGTGAAATATTCCTATTATTTGTAGTTCATGATGAGGATAATGGGTTGAGATCAATGAATGGAGAATAGCTCCAGACTGGATTATAATGAAGAAAGTTGAGGTGTTCGGGGGATGGTTCTAAATTTTTAAAGTAGAAGACAATTCTCATGGCCTCTCACAATGCATTCCTTGGTGCCCCCAAAAGAGGAAGAATTCAGGAGGGAATCAAGCCCTGGTTTGAACCATCCAGCTTCCTTATGTTTTCATTGCTTATATTTTATCACTTGCTCCTTCCCACAAATCTGTTCAGGGAAGAGGTATGGTGTAGAAAGACTGGGAATGGTGATCCAATACCTTCTCCTGTCCCAAATAAAAATTAAGTGAGTGTGATTCAGGTCAACATTAGGATCAGAGATTCAGTTCTATTCCTCCCCATCCCCTCCTGCCCCATTTTATATAGAGAAGCAATTTGAGACTCTAAAGGATAGAATGCCTTGCCTAAATCTACACAGGTAAGTAAATACCATAACTGGGATTTGAACTCAGATTCTCTGACAGGAAGGCCAACACATTTTTTTGCACAATATGACTTTTTAGAATTATCCTTAGAGAGTGAGAAGACTTTAATTCGAGTCCCATTCAGCTACTGACTAGCTTTGTGCAAAACATTTAACCTTGGAGTCTCAATTTCCAAATCTATAAAATGGAGCTAGTTCAATCTACCTCATCAGACTGTTGTGAGGGCTAAGTGAAAGTGAGATAACGTAGGAAAAAAAAATGCCTTGTGACCCTAAAGGCATTCTCAACTCATGCTGTCCTGGAAGCCTGTTGGTGGCAGAGAATAGAAATCTCCTTTTAGGACCAGGAATGAACACCTCCTGCTTCTGAGTGTCTCTCTGGTCCTTTACTCTTTCCTGAGAGCCCATGTCACTAGAGACAGCTTTGCATTTTAATCAAATTTCCCATCCCTCCCTCCTAACTCTGTCCCATCTTCCTGAACCCTCTACCCCCAAATAGCCCAAGTTCCCCAGGGCTCCTAAGGGGTTGAGGAAAGAGCAGCTTTTGTAGCTAGTGATGGGGTCGGTGGATAGCTCAAGCTGTCATTACAAGATCCCCCTAGATATACTAGAACAATCACAGCAAGGCTTCAGTTCCACTTGAGGTTTTCTGATTGTAAAACCAGCCATTTTTCAATTTAAATAATTTAAAGATTCCAGCTTCTCCCTCTGCCACGGCTCATTTAGCTCCTTATTAGATAACTGCTTCTCGAGTTCAAGGGGTGCAAGGGAAGAGGGCAGCTTTTCTTTCTTCTGATATGTAGCAGCAGGTAGTGGAGCATAAGTAAAAATAAAATGAATATATCTGATGAGAAGAGAGATGGGGAATCCATCCAAATAATCACAATTGATTTTTAAAAGATAATTAAAGGCAAGTACTTCACATCATGGCATCATCTATCTATCACTACGGGAGCTGACTGAGATGCCAAGGGGGGATAGGGAAGGGAAAGACAGAAGTGACTAAGTCTCTAGAAAACTGGGTAAAAGCCACGGAACTCACCGACTCTCAGCTCTGCTTGAGAAATGCCCAATTCTCATCCCAACCTCACTCCTCCCAGATCTTGTAACCCATGTTTGCCCTTCACTATTTCTTCTCCAAAGGGCTCTGTGGAGAAATAAAAAGATATCTTGGCATCTGGGAAGAATGGGCTTGGGGCCTGATCTAGAATCTGCATATGGCAACCAATTCCAAGAAGCTGTGGAAGAAAACAATCATCTTCCTCTTACCCTGACCTTACTCTCTTTATTGTGGTCCTTAGCGTTTGAGGTTTCCCCTTTTCCCCACATTTCTGGGGTTACAAATATGGGACTCCTGGAGAAGTTTTGCAAGACTGCTCATTCACAAGATTTTTTCTCTTAACTTTTGATAAATTATAAATACTGCAAGAAGAGAAGGTCCTTCTTAGGCCTTGTCAGGATGGAGAAAGGCAGGAACATTTCTTATATTTCCTCTGTTTCCCCCATATGGTTAAGCACAGTGCTAAGGTGCTCTAGGGTCACTCAAACATTTACAGAATGATTTCTTCTTTACCTTGGTCTCTTAGGTTCCCTAACTTCCTGCAAATTTCAACTTCTAATGCCATCTCCTACATGAGATGTGCTTGAAGCTCCCCAAAAGTCTGTATTTATTTTGGATATTCTTATATATGTACATGTCTTCTCCCTGTATAGAATGTAAGTCCCTTGAGGGCAAGAACTTTAATATTTTTTCCCCAATGACTAGGACAGTGACTGGCATATAGTCATACCTAATATATGCCCACTGAGTGACAGATGGATTGTTTAATTTCAGAAAACAACGGGGGGGGGGGGGGGAGGAGGGGAGGGAGAGAGAGAGAGAGAGAGAAAGAGAGAAAGAAAGAGAGAGAGACTGAGAGAGAGAGAGAGCGCTATTTTCTTTTCCACCTGCCAGGGCAGGGGCTATGGATGTGGGTGAACTGTCTTTGTCTGAATTTTCATAACCCTTCCAGGGTTTCTGCCAGTCTTTAGGACATTTCACTCTCTAATTATATATGAGAGGTCTAAGAAATTCCATAATTAGGGATTCTCTATGGCAACCTCTCTGGAGTGGGGAGACACAAAGCCTGGGGAATGTTTTTCAAAATCATGATGAAAACATTTTGCAATGAGGGAGAAGTTGAAGAACTAGACCCTGCCCATATCAACTGTCCCTTTTCTTTCTCTGCTCCAGATAACATGTTTTATTCACGTGAAAGAAAAGGAGTTCTCTGAAACAAAAAAGAAGGGTAGAGCTTGAGAAAGGCAAAAACATGAGAACCACTCAGAGAAGAGACTTCTGGCAGTGGTGGAACGCAGAGTCAACAATAAGTGGTAAGCCCGATTTCTCTAGTTTGAGTTATTGGAAAGATTTTGAATAGTCCAGGGAAAATGTCAAGGAGGACAGTGATCCTTTTGCCTCAAGTTGTCACAAAGGGAACTGAGCCACTCATCCAAAAGGAAAGCTGAATAATTAAACAAGAAGCACAATAGATAAGGAGATATGATGTAAGGAAGAGTGGGGGAAAGGTGGGTGAAGGTGATAATAGTGGTTTTCTTTTTAATGCTGTCTGGACATCAGGAGTAGGTTCTTGAGCTTCTAGGGAAAATGATGGGTCTAACCACTGGAATACCAGGGTAGAATTCAAGAAAACAGGTGCCGTCAAGGTTCCAATGGAACATTCATTTCAGTTTAGTCAAGTCAACAATCTTTAATTAGGCACCTACACTGTGCTACTATGCAGGATGGCACCTGCATGTTCTCAACATCTGGACTGCTGAAAGCCTTTCCAGGCTTACTCAGATGAAAGCATTAGAAACTAGCTAGGTCCGCTTGTGCACTTAAATCCAGAGGGTAAGTGTCTGGAGAACATCATCATGCAAGTTAGCATCAAAACAGAAAACTCTAATTCACAATCTTTTATTAGACTGAAACGTCCCTCCCTCCCCAAGTCCCTCCAGAGATTCAATTAGGGTCTTATTTTTAACCATTTGCATCCTTTAGTTTTCTTCCTTCTAAAATTTAAATATGGAACACCATTTAGCTTTTATGCTAAAATTACATCACAGAATAACACTCAATGACAAATAGGGATTGCCCCAAATTTTCTCTATTGGCTACACTTGAGCCCTTAGATATCAACAGCGTGTCCAAATAAAGACCTTTAATTTTCCTCTACAATTCATCTACAATGCCATGCCCCCAGCCAAATGTAGCAAGAGAAGCATTAATATGCATCCTTACTTTGAAAAAGTGATTGTATATAATATCAAGTATATTTAAGAGTTTAAACTTGAGAGTCTTATAAGTTTTATTTGGGGGAAGGGCTGCCTTTAAAAAGCAAACTTTTCTTTAAGTGGTAAAACAATAAATGAAAAACAATCGACACTTGACTGTTCACAGAAAACAAAGACCAGAGGTATAAGACTGAAGTATGAAAGCATGTTCGGGTCCATAGCATCATCGCCGAACCTCCCCGAATTAATGGAGAAATCACATAGCGATTCAAATAGCATTCAGAAAAATAAAGTTAAGCAAGATATCATCATGTAGACATCCTCTTTGGAAATAGATCTATTTTAGATTTTTGATTTTTTAAAAAGGACGATTTTTATTATCCTCTAAAATGTGATGGAGAAAATGTCAACATTTTACTACACTGCTATAGAATTAAAATTTCTGACAGACAATATCAGCATAAAAGTTGGCTACTGAAATGGTTTTCCAAGAGCATGAACTAAAAACACAGGGGATTAATTATGCCAATGTGCTTTTATTTTTTTTTTCAAAATATGGACTGTCTTCTAGTTAAGGAACAAGAGAGAAGCAAATGCAAAAATATTCTAGCAGGCATTCTGTTTCCTGTACAGCCTTTAAAATTATGACATGTTTACTAGAAAAATGTATTACTCATTGACAGGGTGACAAAAGCAATGTTAACCTTCTTGAAATTTAATGGGCAATGGAAACATGGGAAATAAAATCGGTACTGCATGTGGAATCACATTAAAGTTGTATAGAGGAGAAAAGAGATTTTCAAAAACACATTAGGATTTGGGAAAAGAAAAGATCCTTTAGAAGATATATCTACACACACATTTAAAAAAAACCAAAACCTTAACGGCAATCTACCATGCTGAGTCTTCCAAAGACAATGCTCTTTTGAAGAAAGCACAACATGGGTACAATTGCATCGATTATGGATGCCCTGCAGGTATCCCAATTTCATATCCAACCACAATGGCTTCCTGATTCCACATTCCTTTAAGTATATTTTTTCCCATTAGTTTCTGTGTCAAGTCACTAGTATAACCTTAGTGAAAAAGTATCTCCATTTCTACAATATTAGAGCATTCCTAGTGAACTTCAATCAAAACAACTAATCCAAGGGGATGTTTCCTTCTTCAAAAATGTAACAATTTGGAAATGTCCTCTATACTACTATATAATTTTGGTTACATTTTACACTAAAATTTCTATTACAAAACTATTGATTCCGTTACGTATTTTTAAAAACTTTCATTAAATTTATTTTAATCCCTCTGATTTTATTCTTGAGTCTGCTCACTGCCCAGTCACGTTTGTGTTGAGGTATGAAATATTAGTGCCCTTTACTAACCTTGTACGCCTATATAATTTTAAAATGTTCCATTCAAACTCTCCTCCAGCCAATGCTATTTTACCTGAGAAAATGCTAGTTTAAGGCATATTAAAAAAAAACAACAAACAACAAAGGTCAAAAGTCACAAGGGATAATAGCTAATGGCTTTGATAATGCTAATTACATACTGCTAGAGGATAAAGGTAGAAAGGGAAATATGAACACCAAAGAAAGATAAACATCCCAATGCTGGATTAAAAAAAATAATAAGGGGAAAAAACTTTAAATGTCTTTGTACTTCACTGTCATAATTCGGAGACATAATGAAGCCTGAATTAAAAATGTCAGTTTCTGTGAGTGTTGATAACTTGGTTCTTTGTTGGGCAAGTCAAAATGTGTCTGTTTGATAGGTAAAAATGACAGATTGAAAATGGGAGAAGCTGGGTCTAAAAAAAGAAACACACACACACACACACACACACACACACACACACACACACGACTTAAAAAAAAGTAGGCCCATAATGTGGTACTTCAAGGAGAGGACCTGTAGGGTAGGAGGCAGTATCTTTAGGATGTAACCATGCAGCACTAAAACGCAATGTCCATGACCAATCACAGTGATTTCTCTGGCTGCTGGGGCTCTTGCATCTCTCTCTTTACACTAGACTGGAAACCCTTTGTACTAATTGCCAGACTGTACCAGATTTTCTGGTTCAGTTCAATCTCATAATTGACTGACAATGATTGTCAAGGAAGGGGAAAAATCCAGGCTCAGCACTGCAAGCAGAGGGTCAGAAATGGTTTCGCAGGGAGCCCATCACTGCCTGGCACCAACGGCAGGGTTAAGAAAGCATCCTCAGCACTTTATTCTCAATGCCAGGTTAAAAGGGGAGTGGGGAAAAAAGCACATCTCCCAGATACCCTCTGGTGCGGGGGGTGCTGCTCTGATCTTGCTCACAAACTCCTAGCCTGCATCGGCCTGAAGTAAAAGGAGAGAGGAAACCACTTTCATTGGAGTTTTGTTCCCCTGGCTGTTTGTTATTTCTCAAGTTACTGGATTATTGCATTTCTTTGGGGAAGAGAGTTCTGCTTTAGTTCTACACAATTAAAACAGGGCAGGCTAAGAAAAGCTAAACACACTCAGAGTTTTTATCCAGTTTAGTAATCTCAAGAAAGAGTGCTCCTATTTTAATTAGGATCTCAAGAATTGAAAAGCGTCAAAGTGCTGGACCTGACGAACAGAAGCTAGGTTGGAACATAGACCTAAGCCAAATATCCGAAAACCTATTAACGTTGCTAATTCCCACATTCTGGTTCCCTGGGACAGGGGTTCAAGTGCATCCCTCACAGTGTAGAAAATGATTTACTTTCCCCTATTGATTAAAAAAAATAAAATAGACTGACAAGTACCTAGGAAGCCACAGATGATGCTCCCCCCCCAAAAGAAAAAGTGAGAGAGAGAGAGAGAGAGAGAGAGAGAGAGAGAGAGAGAGAGAGAGACCGCTCATAGTTTTAGATTAGAGAAAGGCGGTTCTGCTGACTGCCTGGTCACTTGCTATTTCCTTGGAATCATTCTCCTTCCACTTTATTTCAGACTAACAGCAACCTTCACAGAACACACAGCCGACGTTAAAAACACAAATGCCCAAACCAGCAGAAGCCTGTCGGAGAAGAGGCTACATCTCACCGCCAGACAGAGAAGAGCCCTGGAGGAACCTTTGGAGGCCAATAGAGTGGAAATGTAGTCACAAGGCTCAGGCACCTAGAAGCCAGGTACCCCAGCATGTCCAGCGCTTTCATCCTCAGCTCCTCCTGGAGCACCTGCCACAGTACCTACTTCGGCTTTTAGTAAGAAGTCAATTACTTACTGGGATGGGAAAGGGACCTTCCATTCATTCCGAGGAGGACCCCCTTTTCGCTGAAACCTGTCATGCTATCTGGTTTTCCATTAAAAAAAATGAAGAAAAGAAAAGAAAGAAAGGAAAAAAAGGAAAAAAAAAGTTACCAATGAGTTCCATCCTGCAAAGTTTCAGAGTTAGGCCAACAAACTGGCATCTCAAACTCTAAGGCAGCCGAGAAGTTGAGCAAATGCTTACCTTTCCAACCCCTGAACAGAGCTGTCTTTTATGAGGCCTAGACCAGCTGACAAGTCCCAGGACTTTCCCCCACAGAGGAACAGAACAGGTGAAATGATAATAGGTGAGCAACACCTGAGAAAAAGGACAAGGTGACTGGAAGAAAGGAGAAGGCAAAGAAGTAAAATGTCTTCCCACAGCCTCAGTCAGTCCTTGTGCGTGCACCGGGAGTTACCAACGCACAGACTCTAGACTTTTGTCCAAAGCTGTGGTTCTTCCCCCCTCCCCCTCCTTTTTTAGTGAAGCTAGATTAGTTCATACAAAACTCAACAATACAGCACTGAAACCCATTGTTGATATTCAACATTTTTCACATAGCGGAACAGAATAGACAATACGGTATCTAGGAAACCATGGGCTGGATTACAAACTGATGCTATCTCATCCTTCTGGAGGCCTGTAATCCTTTTTATTACCTACCACAGCAAAAAAAAAAAAATCAACAGGGGAAAAAAAACCCCTCTCCGGATGCATCAATAACATTACAATTCTTAAGAAAATAGGATAAATTCAAATCAAATCTTGTCTTCAGGGCTATTTCTCAGTAATGCCATTTGCCTTTCATGTGGCCCAGTGATGATTAAGCCCACACACTCTTAGCTAACTCTGTTGCCAGCCTACATATGATTGCTTCTTCTTAATTGCAATATTAGGACCTTTAAAAAGAAACTTCTTCAATAGGGTTCATGACCAATTCATATCTCCAAGGTTTATAAAGACTTGGCAAGTTTTTGGTTTCAACACCCAAGGAAGAGGACTGGGACAAAAAGCCTAGTCCGTTTCATTCACGTTCTCAGAACGAATGCATCGCCATGTTATTAGTAAATCAGGTCCATCTATTTCCTATAGTTCACTACTCGTCATCATCATTCACCTGGAAAGAGCCAACCAAGCCCCCATGTTTATCTGCATTTATCTATTCTCCAACTTAATGACTATTTCCCAGTTTCTCAGCACCTCATACTCATTTTGTGTGCCCCCCTTTCCTGATTGTGCCTTAATTCCAATGCCCTTCTTCTGGGGGCATTCCCCCTTTTAACCTTTCATAGACAGTACCAACCTCTTGGCTCAGTTCCTTTCTACAAAATCCACTTCCCATATTTTCCGCCAACCCCGAAATGGTCTAGGTAGCCACGAAGTGATTGTTCCTACCAGTTTCTTTTCATCACTTCTGCAATTGACCAATTGACAACTGATTGATGGTTATCTTTTCACTTCCACAATGAAAGAAATTACCATCACTATGGCTATGTACAGTAAATGCCTCCAGAGTAAATTACAGGATTCTAAAATTCTCCTTAGCTCACTTAGTAAAACATCAACACAAAAAGTTTCTTTACTGCCTCTCTTCCTGTACCACAGATTTGGCCTTTCCTGTCAGCTGTAGAAAAAGAACTTGACAGCTTCTTTAAAAAGAGGAACATAAAGGAACTTGAATAAAGGATGGCACTGGGCCGGTCTCAGGCAAGTGGCCATTCTTTGCACTTGGAAAAAAATCAGGCATGTGAGCACTGATAAGCCATACACGAATACTCCAAAGACCATTCCCAGTGACCTTGAGATTTTTCTCTCCCTTCCTCAACTATTCCAGTGTGTTAGCAAGGCAACATGAATTCTGAACTTTAGAAAATTGCCAACTTATTTTTTTAGTAGGTGGTTATTTTTTGTGAAAAAGAAAACTCTGAAATTGGAAAACTTCCCTAAGAGTATAAGAAAAAAGTCCTGTTTCTCTCAAAGTGTTAAAAACCAGCATATTCTCTAAGTATCCCATTCTTCTGTTCTGATAGGATAGTAGAAAAATGCTTTAAATTCTGTACCATAATCTAAACATCTTGTAAATTTGTATTTTACTGTCATATGAACACCTAGTTCTGTCAAGGAAAAATATTCAGAAATAGTTTTTGATCATTATACAATTAAAGTATTTTTGTATATGTGAAATAAATATGCTATTGTGAAAAAAACATGACTGATGCCCTGTTTCCCCCCTCCCTTTTGAAAACCATATTTTGAGAGCTAAAAACATAAAAACAGGCAGAAAATGCAATTTCTCACTATTTTTCATCTGGTGCTTTGTATATCTATCTATAAAATGTATTCCACTGAATAGCAAAAAATAAATCTCACTCTGGTTTCATTTGTCTAGAATGACTTGGTCTTGTTTTGAAATCTTTTCCAGCACTGAGCCAATTTATTCCTCCTACCCATCCCAATTTTCTTCTTTAGAGTTGACAGAAAGGAAGTTGTCTGCTGGCTGAAGATACCCAATAGGATCTATTCTTAGCTCTGTTAAGGACTCATCTTGGATTTGGGCAAATGAATGCATTTGGGTTCAGTTACTTAATCAATCAGTTACTTAATTGACCAACAATTATCCGCTGAGAACATGTCATATATCTAATGCTGAGCTATATTGTTAAAGAATGCAAGACATTATAAATGACCACAATAACTGTAAAATATAATTGGAGAGACAATAATAATAATGGTCACATATGTAGTGATTTAGAAAAGTAATTTATACAAATTTTTTCATTTGAGTCCGGGAATAACCTGTGAGGTAAGAACAAAGCACATAACTTCATATAAGATAATATATATGTGAATTATGAATTACATATCAAGCCACGAATATATAAGGTTATATATATTCATACCTTCATATATAATTTCAGGTATATACATGGTATGTATATATTCAGTTTATATACATATACATGTGTGTATGTGTGTATCTTTCATTCTAGATGAGGAAAAAGAGTCTTAGGAAGAGTAATGACTTGCTTATGGCCATATAGCTAATAAATGTCTGAAGCAAGACTTGAACTCAGGTCTTCCTCCCTCCAAGCCAAATGTACTCTGCCATATCGCCTCTCAAAATGAGGTGTAAATTCATGAGGCAATTAGTAACTACTTTCTATATGCATGCTATATACAGACTCAGATGTGGTATATGTGTGTGTATATATGTGTATGTGTGTATATAAATATGTACAACATTGCTGGTATGATGATAATTCTGTATTTCAGATTTAATAAGGTTCTAGCACGTGCACAGACCCCATCATGTGGAGAACCTGGGAAGCTTGCTTCCAGAAGAATTTTTAAAATGTGTAAGGGAAATGACTCAAAGAGACTGTGTGAAATGTGTGAATAGAATCTAACCAGTTCTAACTGGCTAACCAGAGGTTTAGGAGGGCATTTTTTAGTGGGCTATGTAGCTGGACCTGTCTTCAAAAGACCTGAGTCAGCTTGTTCTCCCTCTTTGTTTCATTCTCATCTAGGCGAGTTCAGTGCCTCATTATCTCAGGCTATTTGATGAAAGACTATGCTATAAGAAGAAAAGCCTCATGACCTTCTTCTCCACTCTGAGGCCATACAGTCAACAACAACAAAAAATAGACCTTGGTCTTTGCCTTCTTTGTTTTGTCTTTTCTATGCTAGATAGGAGTGGAGCTTTCTAGACTTTGTTAGTTTCAACAGGTTAAGAGAATAAGCCACAGGAATCTAAGGATCCAGAAACCAGTTTAGCACTGATGTTCTGAGGATCAAGGAAGGATTTTCAGGAGCAACTTTCTCAACCCACACCAGGAAAAGCTGAAATGATGATTCATTCATCCATGATGATGACTCATTTATCAGTGATGATGCCTTTGGGTGTGAATTTGGTGGGTCCAATGCTTTGTAGTAATTGATCTAAGCTTGATCAAGGGGAGAATATGCTCTGGACTTATTGGGGGAAATGTTTGTTCTTGTTATATCTTTGAAGTAAATGTCTCTTTTTAAAAGTTACTTGGTGTTAAGTAGTTAAATGGAACGAGAGTGCTAGTCACCAGCCTCTAACAAATGTGGGGAACACAGTCATTTTTCTCTCCCTCCTTCCTTCCTTCCTCCCTTCTTTCCCTTTCTCCTTTCTTTCCTCCTTTCCTTTCTTCCTTTCTCCCTTCCATCCTTCCCTCCATCCTTTCTTCCACTCTCCATCCTTTTTTCTTCCTTCATCCCTTCCCTCCTTCCCACTTTTCCTTCCCTCCTTCTTTCCTTCCTTCCTTCCTTCTTCCTTCCTTCCTTCCTTCTTCCTTCCTTCCTTCCTCCCTCTCTCCCTTCATCCCTCCTTCCCTTCCTTCCTTCCTTCCTCCTTCCTTCCTTCTTTCCTTCCTTCCTTCCTTCCTTCTTTCCTCAGAGTATTCTAGCACTCTGAGGAGATGTTGCAGACCTGGCTTTATACAGAGTCAAAGCATCCATGCTACATAGATAATACACACAGAGGAGTTAGTAAATATATAAATCAATATGAGGTCATTTCACAAGACTATATTCACCAAGGCAGTGAGATTTGATTGAAGCTTGAAGGATAGGTTATGAAGAGAAGACAGCATTCAGTCTAGGCAGGAGAAATAACAAATGAAAGCCTATAATAGAAATAAGAAATATAATTCAATTAAACAAACATTTATTAAATACTACTTATGTACCAGATTCATCCCTGGCAGACTAGCCATTGGGTGATTAATTCTTTTGTAATGGTAGTTCATGAAATTAAAACAAACGTAAAATATCCCTCAGTCCTATGCTAGATTTTCCCATTTCTTCACTGAAGGTAAGCAGCCCATTGGTAGAAAAAGAGGAAGAGGGTGCTGAGAATCATGAATTTTAGATGACCAATAAACATGAACTAACTCTTGATTCTTTAAATATAATATGCTTGTCCAAGGACCAATGAGTAGCCATATTACTAGAGGAAGCAAATTATGATCCTATGTTTCTATGTATAAATGATGCCAGGAGACAAAAGGAAATTAGAGTTAAGTGAAAAAAAAATGGTTCAGAAGTCCTCCATGGAGAAGCTATTAAAAAGAATGGGCAGAATTGACTTTGTTATGCATCCAAAGGCATCCCATTTAGGGGAGACACTTAGTTATCTTGTGCTGCATTGATCATGATGTGCCTTTGTGAAAGATCCCATTCTTCAATAAAAAATGGAGATAATTGTAGCTTATATGCCATTATCTCTTGGAAAGGATGATGTGAAGAAGAAATTCCATAAACAACTTATAAAGCTCTCAAAATTAAATCAACATGTACTTTAATATTCAATGACTCCATTGAGATAGGAGAGGCTAGCAAAACTATGGTGAAAAATATGTCTCAGGATTAAGAAATTAGACAAGTCAGAGGCTTGTAGATACACTGTTTGTGCTGGATGTGGCAAGTGGCAAAAAAAAATCCCATAAAAATGAAACTGATTATATCTTGGATAAGTATGTTGTTTATGTACTGTTAGACCATCAACATATAAGAACAAGGATAAATATCAGTATCAAATTAGAAGAAATTATAAAAATGAGAAAAAAATAATGTATAATTAAAACAATTTCAGCCTGACCTATTTAAGCCAGATGATTGCAAAATATGGAAAACAGATAAAAGAACAGACACCAGAACAGACTATCACTATTTCCAAGAAAGTCTAACCAATGCAAAATCCATCACCACAGAACCTATAAATCACCATAGACAAAAGACTTTTGATCCTCGTGTGAAGCAGGGATAAAGCAGTCAAGAACAAAACTGGTTTAGAAAATAAACAAATATAGAGAATCTTATGGAGGAGGATGTTAGAGGATTATAAGCAGTATTACATCAGAAAATAGAAAAAAGTAGAAGAGGAAAAAAAAATCACAAAAGACATGGCAAGAAGCCTAAGTGAAACCAGATCATCTGGAAGATGTTGAATGAGGACAATAAAGAGATAAAAATGGAAAAGATTTGTAAAAACTTCTATAGTCTTTTTTTTCTCCATCAATAGCAGTGAGTCAATCAAATCTACGCTGTCTGAGGAAGCAGAAATGGTACTAAGGAAAATAGAAATGAGGAGAACACCTGGATTAGAACACGTAGATACAGATGAGGTGTGCACTGAAGGCTTCACAATTACTAGGGCATCAAAGGATTGATTCTCACCTCTCTGACAGAAAAAAAAAGATGCCAAACCCTTGGGAAAACTGTCACTATTTCTAAAATGAGGCAACCTAGAGAATATCAGGAATTATTGATTGATCCATATTCCTACTATCTCATCTCTCCAAAATCTTTATAAGATTATCCCCCATACCTTTTGAAGGCATCTCTTATGAAGGGAACACACAAGGCTTAGCAAGCAATATTCAAACACATCTTTATGGTCATATAATTAAAGATACTGTGCTGATGGCTTCTTGACTATTAAAAAAATTAATTCAGTTGAGAAAAACATACCTCTACTGTTCACTACATAGTTCTACTATCAAAATTATACAAGATTCTTTGAAAGGTGGAACAGCATAGTTTATGGTTTCTCAACTGGAAAACTAGGGAAGAAAGGATATGTACTCATTGGTGAGGAGGTTATGGGAGTGGTGGCTAGAGAGGAGGTGGTGAAGTGAGGTACCAATTCATAAAAGCTAAGGACAGCACCTGATGAGGACAGGGCCTAAAAATTCCATGGTAAAGGTGGAGACTTACCAACCTGGGAAGCAGGAAAGGTGATAGCTAGAATGATCCTGTTCAAGGAGGGTCAGAGTTAGACTTTGATTAGTGGAGGCTAGGAAATACATGACTCTTTCCTATTTGATTAACTATCAAGGTAGCTATTACAAATCTTATCCATCTTCAAGTGTCTTATCACTCCCTTGCCCCACCCTCTCAGATGAGGACCTTGACTCATACTTCCAACAAAAAATTGAGTGTTTGGCCAAGATCTCACTTTTCTCTTCTCCTCTTCTCACATCACTCAGATATCTTCTGCCTTGATCTCCTTCTTGACCCATTTCACATGAAGAGGTGGCCCTTTTCCTTGCCAGGGCAAATCTACATATATTTTTATTCTGTTCCCTATATTCAGTTTGCCTCCTCCACTCTAATCTTTAATCTCTCCTTTTCTATTGGTTCCTTTCCTGGCATGTATAAATACAATCATAGTTTACCTATCCTTTAAAAAATTCTCACTAAATTCAACCATTTACACTAGCTATAGACCTATAGTTCTCCCCTTCTAAGCTTAACTCTCTGACAAAGCCATCTACATTAGAGGCTTCCACTTTCTCCCCTTTCATTTGATTCTAAATCCTCTGCAATTTGGCTTCTAATGTCATTATTCAGTTGAAACTGCTCTCTTCAAAGATACCAAATAATTTCTTAATTCCTATATCTATTGTTTTCTCATTTCTCATCTTTCTAGACTTCTATGCAGACTTTGACATTGTTAATTATTCTCTTCTATTTACTACTCTCTCCTCCTTGTGTTTTCTTGACACTGCTCTCTCCCAGTTCCCATACATGTATTATTGCTCCTTTTTCAGCATCCTTTGTTGGATCTTCCTCCAAATCATATCCACTAAATGGCTGTCCCCCAACCAATAGGCTCTAGTGTGGGGCCTCTTTTTCTCTTCTATACAATCTTGCTTGGTGATTTCATCATCTCCCAAGGTTCTACTATCATCTAGTATAGTATGATTTATAGATTTATATATCCATCCTTACCTTATCTCCTGAACATCAGTTCCATATCACTGATGACCATTTGGATATCCCAAACTGGATATCCCATAGGCATTTCAAACTCAAGATATACAAAACAGAATTCATTACCTTCTCCCTTCCTCTCTTCCAAATGTTGATGATGCTGTCAACCCTCTCAACCACCAAAGATAATTTTGATGTTATCTGTAAATCTTTACTCTTACTCATCCCACATATCTAGTTTGTTGTCAAATTTTGTTGTTTCTACCTTCACTACATGTCTTGTACATGTCTCCTCTCCACTTATGCAACTGCCACCTTTGTACAAGCCCTCATCATCTCACATTGCAACTATTGCAATATTCTTCTGGTTCCTCTGCTTTGAGTTTCTTCATTCATCTATTCAGCTGAAATACTGATATTTTTCAAGTGACAATTTGACCATATTTCCAACTTAATCAACAAACTCCAGGGGCTTTCTATTACCTCTAGGATCAAACGTTAAATGTTTTATTTGGCAATATGATGGAGATATTATAACTCAATGTTGCAAGTATACCAATGGAGTGTACGGGGTGTCCTTTCTGTCTCTATGAGACTAGAGTTTATTGATATCCTTTATTTCAGTTCTCCCTTGTTAGTTTTTATTTGGAATGTATTATTGCTTTCTCATACCTATCATACGTCTTTCCACTTTCCTTTGTGGTTACACTAATTTTCATATTTTCAGAGACCACAGTCAGAACCTATAGCGCTCCATGTTTCACAGCCAGAAAGCAACTCTGGAAAAATACTTGTATTAAAAAAGCTATGTTTTTGTATAAGGGAGAGACTTGGCATCTTTCTTTTTTTTTAATTTGCAACTTCCCAAAAGCAATCCAGTCTTTTCTCCTGTATATTTCTAAGGCCAACTGATTATCCATTTCTAGTGAGTCAGTTAGTCAACAAGTATTTATTAAGCACTTACTATGTGCCAGAAACAATATCTATGTCCAAAGCACACATACTGACAGAAGAGCTTGAAAGGTAGTTCAGCTGAGAGATATTCACAAAAAAATTATTTTGTCTCTCACCTCCTCCTTTTTCAACTGAAAAAAAAAAAGAACAAAAAACAAACCCCTTACACCAAATACATATAGTCAAACAAAACAAATTCCTATAATGGCCATGAAGGAAAATGTATGTCTTATTCTGTATCTTGAGTCTCTCACTCCTCTCTGAACTGGTAGGTAGCTTAAAAAAAATTTTTTTTTAAAAATTGATTTGTTTATTTACTTTTAGTTTACAAGATTCAGTTCCACAGTCCCTTGAGTTTCAAATTTTTCCCCCCCCATGTCTCTGAAATCATCCCTTTTGTCATTCTTTATTAGATTACATTCCTATATCATACTTTATTTAGCTATTCTCTAGTCGAAGAATATACTCCGGATTCCATTTCTTTGCTACTACTAAAAATCTACTATAAATGTTTTTGTGTATATCAGTGTTTCCCCTCTTTCTTTGATATCTTTGGGGGATAACACTTGTAGTGGTATGCTGGGTTAAAGGATATATGAACAGGTTAGTGATTTTAGGGTCATAGTTAAAAAATAATTTCCAGAATGTCTGGTGCATTAAAGCACTTCTTTTCCCGCAACCTCTCAAACATTGGTCATTTTCTTTTTTTATCAGCTTCTTCAATCTTATTGGTATGAAGTAGAAACTCAGACTTATTTAATTTGTATTTTCCTATTAGGACCATTTTTTCATATAGCTATTGATAGTTTAGATTTCTTCCTTTAAAAAATTGCCTGTTCATGGAATTTTATTATTTATATATTGGGGGATGGCTCTTATTCCTATAAATTTGAATCAATGTCTTTTGGAAATGAAACTTTTATCAGAGAAATTTGATGCAAAGTTTTTTTTGTTTTTGTTTTTTACCTAGTTTATGGTTAGCTGCATGTTATGTTTTTGATTTTTTTTTTTTACCTAGTTTATGGTTAGCTGCATCAGTTTTTCTTGTGCAAAATCTTTTTAATTTTATTTAATCTATAGTGTCCATTTTATCTTCTGTGATCTTCTCTACCCCTTATTTGATCATAAACTCTTTCCCTAACCATAGATCTAAAAGGAAATTTCTTCCTTGTTTTGTTAACTGTTGTTTATGATGTTGACTTTTAAATTTAAATAATGTGTCCATTTGGAACATACTTTGGTATGTGATACAAAGTGCAGATCTAAATCTAATTTCTGACAGATTGTGTTCCAGTTTTCCCAGCAGTTTTTGTTGGGTAATGAATAGCTTGGGTCACTGACTTTTTCCCCCAAACATTAGGTATTAGGTTCCTTTCCTTTAATATGTTGTGTATTTTTAATTAAAACTAAATAATTTTGAAAACCATAGCTTTATAATATAGCTTGAGATCTGGTACTGATAGTTTTCTATCCTTTACTTTTTTCTTCACTATTTCTCTTATGATTCTTGACCTTTTCTTTCTCCACATAAAATATGCCATAATATTTCCTAGTTCTGTAAAGTAATTCTTGGAAGTTTGACTGGTATAGTGCAGAAAAAAGTAAATTAAATAGTATTGTCATTTTTCTTATGTTGGCTCTGCCTACTCATGCACAACCAATATTTGTCCAATTATTTAGGTTTTTCCTTGATGAGTATTTTGTAGATATACTTACAAGTAATTTATACAGCATGTAGTTATTTTAAATGGAATCTTTCTACTTCTTACTATTGGTTTTATTGGTAATAAATATAAATGTTGATGATCTATATGAATTTATTTTACAATTGGGTACTTTACTGTAGTTATTATTTCAATTAATTTTTATTTGACTATCTAATGTTACCTAAGCAAACCATATCATCCAAAAATTAATAATCTTGTTTGGTCTTCGACTGTGTTTAGTTCTTCAATTTTCTTTCTGTCTTATTCTTATAACAAGTATTTCTAGTACTATATCAAATAGCAGTGATGATAACAGATAGGCTTGTTGTACTCCTGACCTTACTGGAGAGACCTCTAATTTATCATCAATTACATATAATGCTATATCTTGGTTTTAGATAACTATTATTTTCTAGATTAAGAAAAGGTCCATTTATTCCTGTGTTTTCTGGTGTGTGTTTTTAATTAATAGAAATGAGAGTTGCATTTTGTTAAAAGTTTTTTTCTAAATCTATTGATATAACTATGATTTTTGTTGTTTATGCATATGATCTATCATATTTATTCTAATGCTGAACCAAATCTGTATTTCTGGCATAACTCTAACATGGTGATAGTGTATGGTATTTTTGATATATGTTGCTGCAGATTCTTTGCTAATATTTTATTCAATTTTTCCATCATTATTCACTAATGGTTCTGAAGTATAATTTTCCTTCTCTGTTTTTGTTCTCCCTGGTTAAAATGTCAAGACCATATTTATATCATAGGAGCAATTCAATATGATCCAATATCTTCTTATTTTTGCAGTTTACACAATGCTGGAATTACTTGTTCTTTACATGTTTGTTTGAATTCACTTGTAAATTCATCTGATCCAGGGATTTTATTCTTTTGGAGGTTTATGGCTTATTCAACCTTTTTTCCTGAGGTTATTTAAATTCTCCATTTCTTGTTTTGTTAAGCAGGAAATTTTACATTTTGTAAACATTCACACATTTCATTTATCAATTTTATGGAAATACAGTTGGGCAAAAGTTTCTAATAATATTCTTTATTTCTTCTTCATGTACTGTGAATTGTCCCATTTTATGTTTGGTATAGATTATTTGGTTTTTCTCTTTATAAAAAAATCAAGTTAACTAACGTTTTATCTACTTTATTTTTTGAAAGAACATCTAGTTTTATTCATTAATTTAATTTTTTCTTTCAATATTGTTATTCTGTTTTTGATGTTTAGAATTTAAATTTTGGTGTTTAATTAGGGTTTTAAAATTCATTGGTTTTTCCATTTTTTAAAATTGCATGTTCAATTAATAAATCTAATCTTTCTCTTTTGCTGATGAAAATATTTAGAAATACAAAATCTCCCCTAAACACTTCTTGAGTTCTATCTCACAAATTTTGTTACATTGGCATGTGGTCTCATTATTGTTATCTTCTATGAAATTATCTATTGATTTTATCATTTGTTCTTTGATAGACCAGTTCTTTAGGATTAAGTTACTGAGTCTCTAATTAATTTCTAATCTTTTCTTCAACATATATTTATTATGAATATTTTTATGAATAACTTTTATTGCATTGTGGGCAGTAAAATATGTGCTTAATTTTTTTTCTGGATTTATGTTGAGATTTTTATATCTTACCACATGGTCAATTTTTTTTTGCAAATGCTGTAAAGTGCTGAAAAATATGTATATTCCTTTCTGTTCACATTAAATCACAAAGATGTATGTAGGCTAACTTTTTCTCTAAAATTCTATTAATACCCTTAACCTCTTTCCTTGTCATAGTTAGATTTGTCTAGGTATAAAAGAGGGTACACTGAGATCCTCAACTCTCATAGTTTTCAATTTATTTCTCCCTTTAACTCATTTAACTTTTCCTTTATGTATTTAGATGGTACGCCATTAAGTGAATATGTCTAAAATATTAAAATCAATCATTGTCTTTGGTACCCTTTCTACATAATGTAGTTTCCCTTGATTCTTTTCATTAAGTTTATTTTTCAGTAGCCTTGTCTGAGATCATGATTACTACTCTTGCTTTTTTGAGTTGAACTGAAGCATAATAGTTTTTGACCTAGCTCTTGCTTTAACTCTGTGAATTCTTATGCTTCAAGTACATTTCTTGTAATCAACATATTGTTGGAGTCTACTTTCTAAGCCATTCTGCTACCCTCTTCCATTTTATAGGTGAGTTCATCCATTTTATATTCATTGTTAAGATTATTGTTGACCTCTCTATCTCATTCTCTTATACTTTCCCCTCTGTTTTCTCCTTGCTACTCGCAACCTCTTACAAAAAAAAAGATGATGGTGACAAGAAAGAAGGGATGTACTCAGCACCAGTGCTCTATGCCTGATGGACTCTGTTTCCACTCTGCTGTTCCTCTTCTATTCCCTTCACCCAGATCCCAATCACAGTCTCTTATGCTGTTTTATCTCTTCAAAAGCTCTCTTCACAATCCATCCTCTGAAGTTAGAATTTGTTGTTTATGATC
>CM053580.1:35487970-35555618 GCA_028627135.1 Pseudochirops cupreus | reverse complement strand
TCCTCTTTCCTTGATGACATTAAGGTTCTGAAGGGGACACTTCCATGTTTTTCCTCTAAAAATGTAAACCCTTCATCTTTATATAGTCCTTTCTGATTGCTCTCTTATATTTACCTTTTTATATTTTTCTTGATTCCTCTGTGTGTATTTTAAAGTTTTTACTTATTTCTAGTCTTTTCATTACGAATGTTTGGAATTCCTCTATTTTCTTAAATATACATTTCCCTTCTCCCCCCCCCCCCCCACAGGATAATACCTAGTTCTGCTGGTAAAGCTCTATCTTTTGTAATGCTATATTCCAGGCTACCAATTCCTTTATGGTAGTTGCCAAATTGTTTATGATCCTAACTGTGGCTCTTTGGTACTTGAATCCTTTCCTTTTGGCTTCTTGAAGTATTTTTGCTTGAACCCATGGGAGCTGATGAGATAACCAGGAAAGATAATATAAAGCAAGTGAGTATAGAGTTCTTCACTCTTTTTGTGGCATGGACATCTTTGACAGTTTGGTGAAATATATGGACCTCTTATGAGAATAATGATTTTAAATGAAAAAAAATACTTAGGATTACAAAGGAAACTGATTATATTGAAATGAAGTCATAGAAATATTTTTAAAAATGTATTTGTGGAACCTCAAGTTTACAGCCCTTGGTGTAAAGGGGAAGAGAAGAGGGTACATGACAGAGCCTTGGGGGAATTCCAAAGTTAGTGAATAGAGATTTGCCTTGGCAAAGAGAAGGGTTTCTTCTTTATGTGAGGACAGAGTGAGGATATCAGAATTGTGTGAGATAAGAAGAAAAGAGAATTCTCAACAAAAATACATTTTTTCAGTAAAATATGATGTAAGGTTCTTAGCTAAAAGAATGGACATAGCAGGTACACAAGCATTTCTTAAGCACCTACTATATGCCAGGTGCTAGGCTAAACACTTTTCAAATATTATTTTATTTAATCATGAGAAATTTGATCAGGAAATAAAAGCTTTGAAAAGCTGCTGTGGTGAATGGGATAGCGAATTGATTATAGATTGTTTTGTTTCACTGTGGGCCTAGTTGAGATTAGATAACAAAATTTGTAATGGTTCTAATCAACAGCTTTTTGACTTTTTCCAGGTCTGTTCATCAGTATATGAATAGAAGCAAAAGCAGTAAATATTAGGAATGATTCAAACCTGGGGCTGAGCAAGGCATGATCAATGATAGGATAAGTAGTCAAGGACTCAGATAGAGTAGACAGCATAGAGTTGAACTAATTCATCAAGGGTTTAAAAGTGGGAAAGTAGAGGAGTGTAGCTAGTTCATATGTGACAGCCTGGAAAAGAACTAAGGGAGAGAGGTAATGGAGGTTTTGGTGTGAATAAAGAACAAAGTCAGAAGTCATAAGGCAGAGGTAAAGCTGGAATGATAAAAGATTATATATGATCAGATAAAAGAATGTCAGAGGTCATGAACATAGAAGTGGGACATTATAGGTGATGGCAAGATGAAGGATATAATTGTAGCTATATGCAGCCAAGGTGGAGTGGAGGAGTCAGTCATGTGAACCAAATGGATCAAAGAACTAGTAGATTAAGGTAAATGAGAAAGAATCAAGATGTATGTTAAAGTTCCCTATGAGGAGGTATGATGAGGATAGTAGTTGGGGTGGAGAAAAAAACCATGCACCAGACAATGAATTCTGTAAGGAAGGAAGGAGAATATCCTGGGAGTTGGTAAACTACAGAGAAACAAAATCTGGCCAGAGGATAAATATTAATGAATAATAACTTACAGGAGAGGTTACTGAATGATGGTGATAGACAAAGAGTATGGAGCTACAATGGAAAGTAACTACATATCAATGGAAAAGAAGGCTGTCCCTCCCAGGAGGAAGCCAGGTTGAAGTGAAAATCAAAATTGGAGGTAATGAGAAAGGAAAAGATTTAGAATGAAAACAGAAATAAAATTGGAATAAGCATTCCAGAGAGTAGAGTGTGATAGAGTGATAGAGAGAGGGTGATAAAGATAGATATGGAGTGGGATATTATGGGGGTTACATTTGGGAGGGTGAGAGTAAAGCAATGGTGGGATGAGGAATGAGATTAGAGTATGACAACAATTGAAGAATGAGTCCAAGCAGACTGTCAGTGGCTACAGAGATCCATTGACAAATGAAGGTTATTAGACTGTTCAAAGTCCTCCTCTGACATTCAACCTAGCAACAGGTAGTGATGTCATTTCCTGTAAGCTTCAAGAGGTCCACCATAGAGCAGGCAAGAGAAGGCAAAAGTACGGTCTGTGGAAGACTGGAGAGGGGTATTCAAGGTGGGTTTAGTTAGGAATGGCTTCTCAAGCACCAGAAAAGCCCTAGGACAAAGACAGAGACCAGAAAGCTTGGTAAGAGAACAAATTAAGCAAAGTCATCCTGAGGACACTTAAGGATGAAATTAGGAGAGATGAAAGATGGAAAAAACATCTTCAAAAATATTTACAGAGAGCATTTTTAATCATCAACAGTGGATCTACCATATTAGGAATCACTATTATACTTCTGAATGGGCATCCAGAATAAATAGAAATAGAACTAAAAAAAAAATGGGTAAAGCAGCAGTACCTGAACATAAAGGTGATCTAGCTTGGACATATTTTTGAGGGCACTGAGGGACTGGTCTCAAAATGAAGGAAAGGAAAATATCAAAGACGTGGAAAAATTTTGGAGTTTAGTACCGTGTTTCTCCTTTGGTTGGGTTTTTTTTTTTTTTTTGCTTTTTGGAGTGGGGAGGGCAGAGCAATTGGGGTTAAGTGACTTGCCCAAGGTCACACTGCTAACAAGTGTTAAGTGTCTGAGGCCACATTTGAACTCAGGTCTTCCTGACTCTGGGCCACCTAGCCACCCCTGTCCTTTGATTTTAAAGAGAACTCCAATAATTACCATCTGATATGCTTATTTTATATATGCATACATGTGTGTATGTGTATGGTTGTGTGTGTGTGTGTGAATAATCTATCTGAGCATCAAAAGTATCCTTGATACAAATATTAGATGGAAAAAGGCAGGACTTTTTAAATGATATTCCACAACAGATTAGATCTTTATTATCACACAATAATATAATTGACTGAAAGACAGAGAATATCAGTTTCTATTGCATTTATTATTTGTTTACTTTTTTAAAAGAGCATTTGCTTTAGTAGAGCAAAAAAGTGTCTTTTAAAAATAATTTTAATTAAATTTCATGTTTAAAATCAACAAGCATTTGTTTCCTTTTCTCCTACTTAGTCCTCTACTGGAAAAAAAGACTCTTGTGACAAATACGTTAAATAGTCAAGCAAAACAGATTCTCACACTGGCCACATCCAAAAACGTGTTTCTAATTCTATACCTTCAACCTATTGCCTCTCTGTCAGGCGGTATACAGCATTCTCTCCTCTAACAATTCTCTCTCCATGCATATGTCAAAATTATACAAGATTACTTAATATACAACCACAAAGATAACCTGGTTTGATTCTTAATCAAGTGAAGCAAAAACCCAAAGATAATATTGGCATTAAAAAGATGTTTTTTTTAAAAGCATAGAGTATTTTGGGATAATTCAAAATGTTGAGGATTTTTCTAAACGCAGTTCTTTCAGTCACTATTCATTCCCATTTCATCCCATTCTTTATACTACTGCCTAGTACTCTCAGACTAATCTTCCTTATGTACAGATCTGTTCTTGTAAATCTTTTGCTCAAAATTGTTCAGGAATTCTGTATTGCCAACTGAATATATTCTGACTCCTGCCATTCTGTGACTTCTATAATCTGATGTCACTTTGCCTTTCTTACTTTATCTCCCTGCCATGTGCTTCATGCTGTAGCCAAACTTAACAGTGACTTAATAAATGTTGGTTGAATTGTTGAATCTAATAACCAAAGATATTTTATTCAGCTTCAGTATTTGAAGATATATTCTTGGAAAAGCCTTTCTGTTTACTTATGTATGACCCAGGATTTTTGTTGTAGATGTGCTTGTGTGTGACTCTAAATCCATCCCTTTTCCTCATAATTTATCAGATGGATTGAGATTAAAGGGATTGAAACAGCAAAGGGAAGAGGAAAGTTTCCAGGCACAACTTGCCTTGCTGAGGAGTAGACACAGGTCTTTGGTTATATTGCAACTAAGTGAAGAAGCTCCAGCAGGGATAACAGTTGAGTTAATATACTGTTTCTGGGGCAGTGAAAGGGAGGCTCAAAGCTAAGCATGATGAAGTTATGTTTCTAACAGACTTCTTGACTGCAGAAGAATTCCATGTAAGCACAAAAATACTCATTCATTTCTCAAGGTGACTATGCCCTATATCATCAATCAATGAAGCAAGCAAACAAATAATAGGCATTTATTAAGAGCCTACTATGTGCCTGACACTGGAGATACAGATACAAAAGTTAGATGATCTTTGTCCTCAAAGAATTTGTCTTCTAAAAGATATAGGTGGCTAGTGGCAAGGGATGAAAGTTTTTGTCTAAGCAGCCACAGGGACTGTGAGCAGAGCCATAGGGCAGTGGATTCTCATGCCTCTCCCAGAAGCAATGACAGAATTGATATCGTTACTCCTCTCACAATAAGAGCAAGAGGTAGAAAGTGGTGGTAGTGGGGGGTAGGTATATAAAGCAACTGGGCAGATAACAATGACCATACTTGGGTAGGTCCTGGAATTCTGGTGAATGGCTAAACAGAATATGAAACATGGTCCACAGTCAATTAGATGTAGTGAAGTATTTGTTTTAAGCATGGCTTAAAACCAGTCACTCAGACAGAAATAGATAATAGTGATAATAATAATTATATGTCCTGAAACTAAGTGGTCTTCATATAAGGATTTTTACATCTCAAGGCACCGATAGATGCTCAATCCGTCCATATATTCTTGCTCATTTGTGCCTCATGACTGGCCCCCCACCTTTACTATTCATCCATTTTCTTCATTATAGCTCTAGAGGGTCTCATTACTCTGTATTTTAAAGAAGTCCTACTGGGAGATTTTGATACTTCAAGGACCTGTATTTTCACTGGTATTGGTTGTCTCCTATGCTGTAGGTTGCAACTTCTATTATGACATAGTAGACAGTCTGCAGAAGTTGCTATGACTGAAAATTAATTATCCTGTGGCCAACTTGTCAAAGAACATCTGAACATGACTAGGCTGATCCTTGGGCAAACATACAGAGCATCACTGGGCCCAAACTCAAAGCCTTTCCAGATAGGTAGGATCTACCAAAGCTAGAGGTCCTAGTTAGGGCCTTCCATAGAGGAGGATCTCCTCCATCCCACAATGATAAACAAGAGTATGGTGCCAGTGGAGTTGCATAGTGGTATAGTAGTGTTAAAATAGACCCTGATACAAAGAATGAAACTTCTTACCAATTTAACTTCCCATATCTCTCTATGGGATTGTCAAGGTCTCTTCTGCTCCCATCCCCTTTTTCCTTGCGCTTCATTTTATCTGTTCACAGACATCAACGCTCTTACTCTGTGAAGTTTGGCTGACAATATCTCAAGGTTGAAAGTTCTTCAATTAACTTAAATCATTGTCATCATGATCATATTTAGTGACTATTTTTCATACAATGTGCTATCTTCCCTGGGGAAAAAAAATGGGATTAGAATGGCATACTTTCCCCCTACAAGGTGTTTATGATCTAGTTATTTGCAAGAAAATCAAACATTGGGAACAAAGTACAACACAAAACATTGCTTTTCGTGTGAAAATAATCTATGCACTTGTAGAGATTTGTTTTTTTTTAATTTGAGTTTTATATAATTCTTTTTATATAATTTTATATAATTCTTTCCAAGATAACATGAGTTAGTTCATGGTTTCAATGAAAACACAATGAGACATTTAGTGAGAAATAAAAACAGAAGGAAAAGAAGGAAAAAAAATAAGAGATGCTGTAATGCACCTGAGATTCAATTCATTTCAATTTAGCATTCATTAAGTGGCTACTATGTATGAAGTACTTGCTAGGTGCTGGTGATACAAAGGCAAAAGTTATAGGTGTCTGTCTTTGAGTAGACTCCATTCCATTGGGGTAAAACACCATATAAACAGAGAAATAAATTTTTTGTTATTCAGTCATTTCAGCTATGTCTGACTCTTCATGACCCCATTATGGATTTTCTTGGCAAAGATACTGGAGCGGTTTGCCATTTCTTACACCAGCTCATTTTACAGATGAGGAAATTGAAGCAAACAGGGTTAAGTGACTTGCCCAGGGTCACACAGCTAATAGGTATTTGAATCCATATTTGAACTCAGTTCTTCTTGACTTTAGGCTTGGTGCTTTATCCACTGTGCCACATAGCTACTTTTATAACTATACCCATGCATACACACATACGTATATGTATATATGTGTATACATATGTATGCATATGTGTGTATTTATTTCTCTATAAATCATCACATTGAAGGAAGGAGGGTGAAATAAAATAGAATCTTTTAGGATTAGAAAAGAAGGCATAGGAAGTTTTCTTTTTATTTTTAAAAATTAATCTTTTATTTATTCATTTTTAGTTTTCAACATTCATTTCCACAAGATTTTGAGTTACGAATTTTCTCCACATCTTTCCCCTACTGCCCACCCCAAGACAGCGAGCGCACTGAATACCTCTTCCCTCAATCTGTTCTCTCTTATATCCTCCCCCATTCACCCCTAAATTTCTATTAGGGCAAGACGGATTTCTATACCCCAGGGCCTGTATATCTTATTTTCCAGTTGCATGTAAAAAACAATTTTTAAAAATATTTGTTTTTAGAACTTTGATTTCCAAATTCTTTCCCTTCTTCCCTTCTCACCCACCCCCCTGGGAAGACAAGCAATTTAATATAGTTTGTATATAAGTAGTTACACAAAACGTTTCCATAGTAGTTTTATTGTGAAAGACTAACTATATTCCCCTCCATCCTATCCTGCACCCTACTTATTGTATTTTCTACTTTGACCCTGTCCCTTTTCAAAAGTGTTTACTTATAACTACCTTCTCCCCTAATCTGCCCTCTCTTCCATCCTCCCCCTTCTTATCCCCTTCCCCCTACTTTCCTGTAGGGAATGATAGAAAGGGAAGTGTATGTTATTCCCTCCTTAAGCCAAATTCAATGAGAGTAAGGTTGACCCATTCCCTTTCACCTTCCTGCTCTTCTCCTGCATTCTAACAGTTTTCTCTTGCCTCTTTTATATGAGATAATTGACCCTTTTCTATCTCTCCCTTTTTCCTTCTACCATTATATTCCTTCTCACTTCTTAATTTTATTTTTTAGATATCATCCCTTCATATTCAGTTCATCCTGTGCCCTCCTCTATGTATATGTGTACACACATATACACACACTCACATATGTATTTATACACACACCCTCCTATACATACATACATACATACATACACATACATATATACACACACATATATATTCCCTTCAACTATCCTCATACTGAGAAAAGTCTCATGAATTACAATTGTCATTTTTTTCCATGTAGGAATGTAAATAGTTCAGCTTTAATAAGTTCTTTGTGATTTCCTGTTTATCTTCTCATACTTCTCTTACTTTTTGTATTTGAAAGTCCAATTTTTTGTTCAGCTTTTTTTTTCATCAAGAATACTTGAAAGTCCTCTGTTTCACTGAATGACCAGATTTTCCTCTGAAGCATTATACTCAGTTTTGCTGGATAGGTGATTCTCAGTTTTAATCCTAGCTCCTTTGACCTCCAGAATATCATATTCCAAGCCCTTTGATCCCTTAATGTAGAAGCTGCTAGATCTTGTGTTATCCTGATTGTGTTTCCACAATACTCAAATTGTTTCTTCCTGACAGCTTGTAATATTTTCTCCTTGACCTGGAAACTCTCAAGTTTGGCTATAATATTCCTAGAAGTTTTCTTTTTGAGATCTTTTTCAAGAGATGATCACTGAATTCTTCCTATTTCTATTTTGCCCTCTGGTTCTAGAATATCAGGGCATTTTTCTTTGAGAATTTCTTGAAGGATGATTTCTAGGCTCTTTTTTTGATCATGGTTTTCAGGTAGTTCAATAATTTTTAAATTATCTCTCCTGAATCTATTTTCCAGGTCAGTGGTTTTTCCAGTGAGATATTTCACATTGCCTTCTATTTTTCCATTTGCTTGGATCTGTTTTATAGTATCTTGAGTTCTCATAAAGTCATTAGCTTCCATTTGCTCCATTCTAATTTTGAAGGAATTATTCTCTTCAGTGAGTTTTTGAAATTCCTTTTCCATCTGGCCAATTTGACTTTTTAAGGCATTCTTCTCCTCACTGGCTTTTTGGGTTTCTTTTGCCATTTGAGTTAATCTATTTTTAAGGTGTTATTTTCTTTTCTTTAGTATTTTTGGGGTTTCCTTTAGCAGGCTGTTGACTTGCTTTTCATGATTTTCTTCCATTATTCTCATTTCTCTTCCCAATTTTTTCTCCACTTGTCTTACTTGATTTTTAAAATCCTTTTTTAACTCCTCCATGGCCTATAACCAGTTCACATGTTTTTCCTGGAAACTTTTGGTGCAGGAGTTTTGGCTCTCTTGTCTTCTTCTGGTTCCATGTTTTGATCCTTTTTGTCCCCCCAAAAAAAGGATTTTATGGTCTGATTGCACTTCCTCTGCTTGCTCATCTTGCCAGCCAATTATTTGACTTTTTGAGCTCTTTGCCACAGTAAAACTCTGCCTCCAGAATGGAGAGAGCTATGTCCCAAATTGCTGGGGGGTTTGCAAATGTTGTCAGAAAATTTAATTTTCCTCTAATATTGAGTCTTTTCCCAAACTTTATCAGTAATAAATGCAAAATGGAGTCTCCTGCTGGTTCTATTCCTAATTCACTTCATGACCTGGGCAAGTAATTTCATCTTCCCGGATGCAACTGTTGCTCTTTTCCTAACTTTGGCCTACAGAGAAAACCAAAGGCATGTAATAAGGACACCTGACTCAGTAATCTCCATGAGTGTTTTAAGTTTTGTAAAGCAAGTACATGATCAGACCCACAACTGGATTAGGGCAATTAATGCTTTCCCCCAGGTGTCAATGTGGTGGTGGATGGGGGACTTCCTCCCCATGGCACTCCTCCTAGTGTAGCATGTCCCTGTACGTAGTAGTCCTTCACCAATCCTGTGCTATATGACAACAGCTCCAAGAGTTCTGTTTTTTTTCCTAAGACCTTTCCTAGTCTCATCCCTACCCCACTCCTCCCTCTATAACTCCCTTTGTCATAGGATGGACTGGACATTTTATGGGTCACCCTTTCTCCTAACACGACTAGCATGACCTAACCAAGGTAATATGTTCTCTATATTCCCTACCCCTTACCACTAACTGAATTTTTCCTGGGCACTAGAATTCCTAATGTTGGTTCTAGACATGAGTTAAGAAACTGAAACTTAAAAAAAAATCACAAAGCTTCAAAGGAATTCTTCAAGCAAGAAATTCTCAAAATGGGTCCTTATCCTAAAAAAGGAAAAAGGTTATATTTGAGAAAAAAAATCATTCTAATCAGACAGAGGTTAAAGCTTCCCCATGAAGTCTCTTATATTTGACTTCTGCTATTGTTTTGGTGAGTATTCAGAAACAAGTGTACTCTATGGAACAAATACACGAATCAAAAATCTGCTTGTGCTCTCTCTCTCTCTCTCTCTGTCTCTCTCTCTCTCTTTCTCTCTCTCTCTCTCTCTCTCTCTCTCTCTTTCGTGTGTGTGTGTGTGTAAAGGACCATTGGCTCATTCTGTCACACTAGATAGTAATAAGCATTTGTAGCAACATCTTCTAATAGAAGTCAGTGATAATAATAACAGATAGCATTTACATTTACTATTTAATCCTCACAAAAGTCCTGTAAAATCGATGCTACTGCTAGACCCATTTTACAGATGAAATAAGCTAATGACTTGCTGAGGGTCACCTAGCTAGTAAATGAGTGAGGCAGGAAACAAACTCAAGTCACTGCAGGTCCACCACTCTATCTACTAGTAGTGCCACCTAACTACCTATATTTTTTGGAGTTTTTCTTTTTGCTAGACAATGAGATTAATGACTTGCCCAGGGTCATACAGCTAGTAATTGTCAAGTCTCTGAGGTGGGATTTGAACTCAGGTCCTCCTAACTCCAGAGTCAGTGCTTTATCCACTGTGCCACCTAGCTGCCCCTAACTACCTACATTTTAAGGAAGCATGACTCAGATGCCAAACTATACTTCAATATCTTGGTGATCTATGAGTATTGCTCTTCATCCCATCCATGCCTTCCCATTCATAACTGTCATCCATGTTCTTCCACGGATCCTACATAGAACATCCATCCAATGTGCTGGAGGTATTGCACCTTATTATATTTTGTAGGATAGCAGTCAAGCTACCTATATGTTGACCCTTGTCCTCATTAAATGACTGGTTCACCTCCTTTTCCAATCAAATATCTTCTCAGTATTAGCTCTCATGTTACTTCTCATGTACACAGCATGAAGACAAATCTGCGCAGCCTACTCTTGCCTAACAAGCTTTTTCCCATTGAACTTGGCATCTCCTGAAGCTTTGGCTCTTCAGAGATCATAACATTCTTAGCTCTGCAGCCACAGAGTGGTGGCAGTAAAACATCTATATTGAAAAGCTGAGTCTTTACACTGTGGAACAATCGGAGATCATTAAAAGTACTGCACCTTTCCCCAAATACAATCCAGCTTTCTTCCTTTCTCCTATTCAGTTCTGGGCTCAATTCATTGTACATTTGCCAGCTGTTCCTGTCTCAAATATATACAATGATGAAAGAATTCAATGAACTGGCCATCAAACTGCATTTTGTAGCCTAGACAATAGGTCTTTTCATTCATTTACTTTTTTCTATATAGACTGTAAGTTTGATTAAAAGATAATCACAGACATCATTGAGATCCATCTCACTGTCATGTTCCAGGGCTTTATGGATCCCTACAGTAGCCTCTGCAAACAAGCAAGAACCATTCTTTCATTTGGATCTTGTGTAAGATGTCTTTCATGACAGGAGTGTACACCTTTAGCAAGCGTGTTTTATTGTTCTTCAGTCATTTTTCAGTCGTGTCCAACTCATCATGTCCCCATCTAGGGTTTTCTCAGCAAAGATAGTAGAGTAGTTTGTCACTTCCTCCTTCAGCTCATTTTACAGACAAGGAACAGAGGCAAGCAGGGTTAAGTGACTTGGCCAGGCTTATGCAGCTAGCTAGTAAGTGTCTGAGGTCAGATTTGAAGTCAGGAAGAAGACGCTCTATCCTCTGTGCCACCTTGCTGTCCTGTAGTAACACTTAGTAAGAGCTTAGTAAATATTCACTGAATGAATGATTGAGCATATACTTCCTTTTTAGTGAGTTATTTAAGTATTGATTATTGATGGTCACATAGTCATTGAACAGAGTTATCAAGAAAAGCTACATGGACTTAGAGAGACTTCTTTTCAGAAGGAAGCCTTTAAGACTAAATTTTGCTTTAGCTTTGCAACTAGATGCAAAGATGGCTTCCAGGGGGCTCTGGCTGGAAGATCAAATAAAGCATCTGGCAGGATTTGTTTCATCAGAGGGTGGGCTGGAGCCAGCTCAAACTGACTTGCAAGAACCAATTATTAAATTTTCAGTGTAAGAATTTCTACATTGGAAATCAGCAAATCCTACTGATAAAGGCTTAATTTGTTGTTTTGATGATTGTCTAGACTCAAGAAAGTGATGGAGAAAATGTTAATAAGGCAGATTCAGCTTAAAAGTGTGTCCTGTGCACATCCCTCCTCCCCCGCCGCCAGGCAGTCGGTTGTTAAACATTTACCATCACACCCTTGGTTTCATGTCACACACTCTGCCCATATCACCCAACAAAGAACTCCTTAAGGCTCTATGCTGTGATTCTGCAAACTAAATGAAAAAGCTAGGTGGCTGAAAGTATCTCTGGGAATAAAGGCCTATGCAGAAGATATAGGGAGAAAGACAAGAGAATTCCAGCATAGGAATAAAATTCAGTTTCACAGCTATTTATTGAGGGCCTCCTGTATGCAAAGCATTGAGTTAAGTGCTCAATGAAGTGAAAAATGAAAAGGTCCTTTCCCTCAGGGACAAAGTTTTTGAATTCTGGCTCCTCCACTTATTATGTTGGGGGGGGATGGAGGGTGTCCCTTGACCTTCCTATGTTTCAGTTTTCTCATATGTAAAATAAGGAAGTTTGACTAGGTGATCACTGAGGCCTCTTCCAAATAATAAATTCTGTGATTCTCCCCAAGACATATGAATAGATGTAATATAAGGTAAACAGGATTAGGAAAATAAGACACATCACCATTACACCAATGTAAATAGAAAGAACAAAAAAAGATATAATGACAAATCTTGGTCCTGAGAAAGAGATAAGAAAATGGGCGTTCCTTTCTTTTTGTTAATAGGGACGGGGCGATCGGTGTGGGACCTCAGGTAATATTACATACATTGCCATATTTGGTTGATGTGTTGGTTAATTTTGCTAAATTATCTTTTTTCCCCTCTCTTTTTTATTTTACAGAGGATGGTTCTCTAAATAGGGGAGGGAGGAAGGATATACATACATACATATACACACATATGTATATATAGACATAGGTATATATGCATACATATGCATGTATATGTAGGTTAGCTAGGTGGCACAATGGATAGAGCACTGGGCTTGGAATCGGGAAGACTCATTTTCCCAAGTTCAAATCTGGTCTCAGACATTTTCTAGCTTGACTCTTGGTGTAATGGTAATGGGAATTTGAAGCTCTTCCCTGCCCCTTAACAAGCCTAAGGGAATTTGAAGACTTTGTCCACTTTGAAGATATCTCCTGCTCCCTAATAGGCTGAACATAATCACATGGAGCCCATGGTGGGAGGAGTTTGCTGAAGGATGGAGCAGATCCCACAGGAAGCTGGGAGTCAGAGTAATCAGAGAGGACATACCTGAGGGAGACAGTTGGGCTTGTGAGTAAATGTTCGTTTGTGGGAAGGCTAAAGGATGCTGTGGCTCTCTATGCTGTTATGGCTTATTAACTTCTCTGCTACTATGATGGAATTGGCTTACTGCTTTTGGGATCCAGTTTTCTGGTGTCTGAATATTTTGCCTCTGTCTTCTATATGGACAGTCTGTTATAGTTTGTGATTAAGCACTACACCAGCATATTTACAGTGGCTGTCAGCACTGTGAATATTGCATTGGCACTACACTTGGCAAGTCACTTAGCCCTATTTGCCTATTTCCTCATTTGTAAAATGAGCTGGAAAAGGAAATGGCAAACCACTCTGCCAAGCATACCCCAAATGGGTTCATGAAAATTGGACATGACTAAAAAATGACTCAACAACAACATGTATATGTGTGTGTATTTGTAGGCATATATATATATATGTATATATGTATATATATATACACACACATATATGCAATATGGAAATATAAAAAAACCAAATTTTATATGTATAAAATTAAAAAGTTTTAAAGGAGTACAGTGAAATGAGATGTGGTAAGATTGTGTGTGTGTGTGTATGTATGTGCATAGTGTGTAAAGAATAGAAATTCTGGTACAGAAAATAGTGTGAGAAAGTCATTGAAGAAGGAACAACAGATTTGTTCAAGGGACATACTCTACCTGGAGAGTGGGGAAGATTATAAAGCATAAATAGAAAAGGAAGATGGCACTAGATTGTGGAAGACCTTGAAAGACAGAAAAAATAATCTGAACTTTATTTGAATTTCAGTATAGAGCCCCTGATTCCTATTTGGTATGGCATGACCACATTTAAGCACAAGGGAGTTTAGTCTGGAAACCATGGGAAGGATGGATTTGAAAGGGGTAAAGTAGAGTTCTATACAGATGCTAAAGCAGCAATGGGAAGGATAACATTCAGAGGATTGTAAGAGCAGTAGGAAAAACAAAAGATGAGCTGGTCACAAAGAAAGAGTGAGGTATAAGAAATTTAGATGTAGAAGAGATCTTGAAGGATACCTAACACAGACCCTCTCATTTTACATATGAGGAAATTGAGACCCAGGTCACAATGAGATAATAGTAATGACAGCAACAACAACAACACTAGCATTTACATAGTGATTTAACATTTGTAAAGTACTTTATATGTATTATCTCATTTGATCTTCACAACAACCTTGTGAGGTAGGTGCTATTATTCTAGGGAGGATGATGACAGAACCATCTCATAGGGCAACACAAAAATTGCACCTAATAAGCACATTAGTTTCTTCTCATTAAGAAACTGGGCATAGATAGTACTTAAGTGACTTGTCCAAGGTCAAACAACACCTGTGTGAAGTTAGATTTGAACTCAGATCTTTCTGACTTCAAGTCTAACATTCCAGACACTACACTTAAGGTCACAGAGGTAAGCCAAGACAGAGATAGATCCTCTGACTCTAAGGTCCAAGTTCTTTCTACTATACCATAGACAACTAATCAATAGCCTTCATTATCCTACATTCAGTCAACATAATGCATGCAGAGAAGGCATGTTGGGGTCTATGGTAGCATTCTAGGAGACCACGGACAAGAATTCATGGGCAACAAGGGTAGGCATGCATGGATTGTGATTTGTGTCATTAATAGGAATACCAATTTGAATAGAACCACAGCTTTCCCCTGGAGTACTGGAAAGTAGAAACCAACAGCAAAGTCCAGATTGTAATGACTATAGCAGCAGATCAGACAGATGTTAACAAAGTCTCGTGCTGGGTCAGGCAGAGAGCATGGAGAGGTACAGAGATGCTGTGGAGGTGGCATCAACAGGACTTGGCAATTGATTGGATATAAGACATAGGAGGGAGAGAAGAGCTGAAGATAACCCCCATGGGCTTCAGTATGTAGGAAAAGACATTTTTCAGCTCATCCTTTTTTCTTCTTCTTTTTTCTAAAATGTGAACACTGCATGACTCAAAGAAATTTTGTGTAACTTGTTCAATATTGTGATTAAGGTCTTGTGTTCAATAGTCAGTGGGATATAATTTTAAGAAGCATGATACCTATATCAATTAATTCTCATAGATTTTATAATTAAAACAATTAAAGGATTGGAAAAAATAATTAGAGTACCTACCTTGTGAAAATCTTCACTGAGGTTAACATGCAGGCATAGAATGATATGAACTTGTTTAAAAATAGCTACTAACTAGAAAAAAATAATTATAACATCAAACCAAAGTAATGTCTGCACTTGCCTTGGAAACAAAAGAGAAAATATTCCTCGAGCTCAGAAGCTGTCTGTTTAACATCAGCAGGGGCTGGAAACAGCTCCCAAATAAATCACCTTGTTCATTGGTAACACGGACATTGTGGAGCATCTGCATGATAGAAGTAGGAGCTCAATCATAGTATTGATGTGGGTACTCCCTTCATTATTCCCTCATTTTGGAGCTGTCCAATGTCCTGCAGGCCTTCCTGGAGGTCTCTGGACATTCCACTGGCACCAAGGTAGCACACAATTGCTACCTATTGTTACCCATTGCTTTTGTCATGTGAGTGGCCCCACCTTCTTTACCAATCAAATAACTTCTGGATGACATCTTGTATAGGACTTCTTGTGCACCCATCATTTTGGTAGTATGTTACAGTCCACTTACACAGTCTTCATTATTCTTGGGATTACTTCGTTGGTAGGAATACCATAATATTCAATTCCTCCATGAAGGTTAGGCCAGTATTTCCTTAAAAGGTATTAAAACCTTACTCAAAATTCAAGTGTAAAACGGCTCAATCTGTTGACATTATTTCCTTATCACCTGAGTACAAAGCAGCCACACCCCCTGGGCTCCAGGGGTGCTGAGAAGCCTGAGATCATGATGAGTAATTCAGGCAAGGGAGCATCACTCAGTTGGGTCAATTTGAAGTGTCATCAATACCTGTTCTTGTTCAATAGACTCTGACTATTGCTAAGCAAACCTCTTGTTTACTGAATGACTTATGAGTACCATATTTTATCCTAGGGCAAACCTAAAATATCAGGGGACTGATCTGGGTCACGCTTAACACAGAACAAATCAAAATTTATATTCTAAAGAGACTAGTATCTCCATTAACACCACAACTATCTTAGTTCAGGCCCTCAACACTTATTGACTGCATATTATAATACTGTAGCTTCTTAATTATTATATCCCAGACTTTTCCTTCTCCAATTTGTCCTTCACACAGTCATCAAATTGATTTTCTTAAAGCACAAGGCTGACTATGTCATTTCCCTAGTAAAGAAGATTCAATGGTCCCCAATGCCTTCAAGTTAAAATGCAAATGCCTTTGTTATTGAAGGCTTTTGTATTCTAGTTATTGAATATCCTTTCAGTCTGATTATATATCATGCCCTTATTATATACTCTACAGCACCAGTCCTTAATGAGGTGATATAAAAACAAGAGATATCAACACATTTTTTTAAAAACTGGCTAGCAATTCAATAACCATTCAGGAGTTTTTCTACACTTACTGTTCCCCATACACAACACCACTTTATTGCCTTGAAAAGGTTCTTTTCTAGGTCTAGAACTGTTTCTGGAGGGAGTACATTGCTCCTGGAGGAAGCCAGCCATTCATACCAAATGCAAACTAACTGCCATACAGAGGGCAGACAAGGCAGTCTAGCTGAAGCAGTGGGGCATTCTGGAGGAGAGACAGGATGTAGCATGTGACAGGCAAGTCAAATAACTGCTATCACCTTGACCACTGCCTCCCTTCAGACTCTAATGGAGACCCAAGAGCTTTGGGAATAACAATACTTCCAGGCCAGTGCCTACCACAGATATAGTTATCCTGGGAAGCAACTCCTTTGGGGATGCAGCCTGGAAACTGCTACTGTGGTACCACAGCCACATCTTTTGAAGATCCATAAAAGAAAGTTCTTATCACCAAAGTCCTTAGCACTGTCAAATTGTTCAATATCATATACAATTTTACCAGTGAAAATCCCATTAAAGAAGAATCCCTATCACCAGCTTTGCCATTGCACCCTAAAGATGATGAGAATTTTTCCATATGACTCTCAGCTGAAGTTTTCTATATGAGTTGTCTCCCTGATTAGAATGTGAGCTCCTTGGGAGCAGACTTCCCTACTTTAAAATTTGTATCCTCAGTGCTTAGCACATAGTAATCACTTAATAAATGCTTCATTCATCCATTTCTTAATGTCTCCCACTCAGAATGGAAGCCCTAGTTTCCTTCAAGGTTCATCTCATGTACTACTTCTTTCTTATAAGAAACCTTTCTTATAACCAATGGAGTAGACAAGGGGAAAAAGGAAACAAAACCAAACATGGAAAAGAGTGAGGAAGAGCCCATGAGAGTACAGGCACAGAAGTGAAACTTATTTCTGATACAGTTTAAAATTTTAAGAAGTGCAGATATGATACTTAGCATATTCAGTCACTCAACAAGAATTGATTAAGTGCCCTCCTATGTACTAAGCCATGGAGGTACCAAAGTAAGGAAAAAGTTCCTACTCTAAAGGAACTCACAGTCTAATGGGGGATTCAACTATGTGTGAACAAGCTACATACATGAAAAATGAAGACATAGAATGGAAGAAAGACACTACAGTTAAATGAGATCAGGAAAAGCTTATTGTAGAATGTGAGATTTTAGTTGGCACATGAAGGCAGCCCAGGAAAGCTTGGAGGAAGAGATAAGGAAGGAACGAATTTCAACATGAGGGGAGAGTCAGTGAATATGTCCAAAGTCAGGAGATGGAGTGCATTGGGAAAAGAGGCCAGTAAATCTTCTTCTCAGAGTACAGGGGGTGAGAAGATTGGAAAGATAGGAGGGTACCAAGTTATGAAGGACTTTGAATGTCAAAGAAATAATTTTTTATTTAATCCTAGAGATGACAGGGAACCACTGGATTTTATTGAATGGGAGTCAGGGTTGGGGGAGTAAATGACATGATCAGATGTGCACTTTAGGAAGATCAAGCTTAGTATTTTTATTATTCACTCGTATGTTTTTTTTCCATTTTAATTTTAAAACACATTTACTCAGACAATAAAAATAAAGGTCAATTTACTTTCTAATTATAAACCAGGTACTATCCTAGAAAGAGTAAATAAAAGAAAAATACTACCAAGTACAATCAAAGACCTTGTCACAGACTTAATTTCATTTATGCTCTACTCTCGGCTTTCTTTCATCAATGTGCTGAGGCCATTCTAATAGCCAGTTTATGTTTGCTCAATTTCAGTGTATACCCAGTTGCTATTTAGAATGCAGATGTCAATGACCCCTTTAATATCATTAACACTTTTTTGCTAATTTATTCTTACCTTTAAATATTTCCTTCCCAATTAGACTATTTGGCTCTATATAAATGGTAGCTATCATTATCATCATTATAACTGTTCAACTCATTTTGATTTTTTTTTCCACCAAGGAGTAAACTTTGGACAGGACCAAAGTGCTAACTGGGAGTTGATACCCCAGATACATAGAGCAATAGTTAAGAAGACTATAACTACCTCTGATGAGTTTCAGTAATTAGGTCAGGTAGACTACAAGAATGGGCAGGCATGACTGGCACAACAAATTAATTTGTTGAGCCACTCATTGTGAGTTACTTACTGGCAGTGATACTTGAAAAATCCTGGAGAATGGAAGAGGTATTTCAATCAAAGGACAAATATCATGAAATCACAGATTTAAAGCTGGAAGGACCCTTTGAGGTCAAAATCTCCATTTTACAAATGAGGAAACTGAAACACAGAGAGAATAAGGGACTTACCTAGAGTCACAAAATAGTGATTGTCTGACTCATTATTTTAAACTAGGTCTTCCTGACTTCAAATCTAGTGCCTTAAGAGAATGGAGTCTACAAATTCTAGACAGTTCTTCCCTCCATGCCTTCCTTCTTCCTTCCTTCCTTCCTTCCTTTCTTCCTTCCTTCCTTTCTTCCTTCCTTTCTTCCTTCCTTCCTTCTTTCCTTCCTTCCTTCCTCTATCCCTTCCTTCTCCCTTCTTTCCCTCCCTCCCTCTTATCTAACCCCTTCATTTTGTTATATGAGGAAACTGATGACTAGAAAGGCTGCTCGACTTGACCAATTCACTTCTTGTCCTACATTTTTTCATTATTGTTTACTCTATGCCCTGGGCCTGGATGACCCCAGTCCCATTTCTGTCTATTCTGTCTATTGAAATTCCTCTCCTCCTTCAGGGCTCAAATCAAGTTCTACTTTCTCCATGAAGTCTTTATTAAGTCATAGGATCATAGATTTGGAATTGGAAGAGACCTTTACAGTCACTGAATGCAATGCTCTTATTTTATATATGGGAAAACTGAGATCCAGAGAGGTTAAATGATTTCACAAAGTTGTACAACAGTGATTGGCAGAGCTGTGACTCAAACCCAGGAACTCCAAAACCAAATCAAGAATTGATTTCACTATCTCTTACTGCTCCTTCTCTTGGCTCTTTCTCTAGTTGAAAGTGATCTCTCTCTTTTTTCAGATTTCTGAGAACATTCTGTCAGGATATTCTCTCATTTATCACACTTTAAAAAAAATAATAGTTACTTCTATAAATGTCTGCCCTTCTCCCCGGGTTCCTAGACTGTCAGGCAGGATCTGGATGTGTCTACATCTGTAACACAAACAGTTACAAAGTGACTAGCAGAATGTTAATTATAATAATAGTATTTAGATGGCTTCTTAAGGTTTGCAAAGCACTTTACATACTTTATCCCAGCTGATCTCCACAAGGACTCTGTGAGGTAGGTGCTAATATCCTCCCTTTACAGATGAGGGAAATTAAGTTGAAGGAGTTTAAGTTATTTTCCTAGGATTACATTGCTAATAAGTGTCTGAGGCAGGATCTGAACTCATGTCTCCCTAACACCAAATTAATAGCTTGACTGCCATTTAATTGCATTTTCTAGAAACCAATAAATTAATTTTTTTTTTTACTTTTGATGAATCTAACAAACAGTGAAAGCTATTCATTTTTTTATGGCTGAAACTTTTCCCAATACTGTTTCCCATTGTGAAAACACCCTCTACACTCAAAGGCAGTGTTGTGTGCCTTTCATATCAAAACATCTGCCACAACAAAGAATGTGACTGAATAGACCAAGAGGATAAATACAAGGCATAATAAGCGGCCTTAATACTTTAAAAAAAAACCATGGCATCAAAACTAATTTTGTGTAACTCACTTTGATTCTTCAATAGCTCTGTGCAGTTACTGATGTAGGCACTCCCCCCAGCCGTGCAGATTGCAATCCATCTATATCTCCTCATCCTGTGCATCTCTTGTCCAAGATCTCCCCTGAAACCTCCACCCAATAGGCCTTCCTCTAAATTTCTTGACATTTTGTGGACCCTGTTGGAGCAAACAGGCTGTCCATTGAGTTACCTTCTCTGGCTAGGCATTTCTCTGATGATAATCTTCATTCTGTTTCTCTCACATAATTCTTCATTTGGAACATGCTCCTCTCTTCTGTCATGTTCTCTACTATTGCCTTTGGGATCACTTGTAAATTGAGCTCTTGAGGCACTGGGGATTCTCAGACTTGAAGACATTCAGTATCAATAGACAAACATTGTTTTTTAAAAAGCTATATCTTTGCATGCAGTCAATTTCCCATGGCAATCTAGACTTCCCTTTTTCTATTCACTTCTGGGCCTAGTTCATTGTCTGTTCACTGTATTTGAATAGCTCACTATTTTTGGAAAAGCAATTATTTTACTGAAATCTTGTGTCTAGGCCTGAGGCCTATGCAAAAAGTGAAATGTCAAGTGGAAATAAAGTCAGATTATTTGATTCTCTATTTGGGCTCTAGATATTTCATCAAAGTCTTTCTCTAATGCCTCATCAAGGTGTGGAGGAGTCCCTGGGCTCTTAAATGGCTGTCCCCATGGAGCACAAACTCTTGATAGCACCTTGATCCAACTAACAAAGCTCAGAGAGACTCATCCCAACTTGGCTGCAAAGGGAGGAGTAGTTTAATTAGGACAACTCTCAAAGACCATAAGGTCAAGGGATTCTTAGCTTTTTTGTGTGTTATGTATCTCGTTGGCAGCAGTCTGGTGAAGCCAATGGATCCCTTCTCCAAATAATGTTTTTAAATGCATAAAATAAGATATATGGGATTATAAATCAGACCAATAAATTGAAATAGTTATCAATTTAAAAAAAAACAAGGTCACAAATCTTAGGTTAAGAACCCTTGATCTAACAGGTCCCTGAAGACTTATGATCTGTGATGGGGGAGAAAGGAATAATTGATTCTTATGAAATCATAGATCCTTAAAATACTTAAGTGTAAGGCTATTTGGTCCTCCACAGCTAGAATATTCATGGACTTTCAATGAGCCCATACATTTTCTAGATTAAATGGGGCTTATACAATAAAAGGTTTAGAGCTGGAAGGAACCTTGGAAGGTCACCTAGTCCATCCCATTAATGTTACAGTATTAAAAAAAAAACAGGTAGTAAGTTCACTGAAGTTCTTGGACATCAACTGCAGTACTTTTTCCTTTATACCATATCTGTTAGTCATATCTCTAAGATATAATCACTGCACGTCAAGGATAATGGAAACAATGAATCAAACTATAGACAATATCAAAGATTAGGAATGAGAACGGTGTAATCTAAACATAATGTATGGTCCAAAGATGTCAAAAGAGAATAAATAGTACAAAGATGATTTTTAGAATCAGAAGTTCTAGCTTTTTATTAAATGAAAGAGGTTATACAATTAATACAAGGGGGGGGTCATGAAATTTTATCTTTTCAGTGATACTCATATTTGAATCAAAAAATTTCAAAGGTGAGACAGACCTCAGAGACCTTCTAGCCCAACCCATACTGATTCAAAATCTCCATTGTAACATCCTTAACAAGTGCTTAAAGACCTGGGGGAAAGGAGATTCATTGCCCAATGACATAGCCCACTCCACTTGTGCATAGCTCTAATTATTATAAAAAAAATTTTCCTTCCACAAACCAAAAACCAGACCTCTGGGTTTTCCACCTATTATTTCTAGTTCTTTCCTCTTGGGTCCAGCAGAACCAAACAAAAGCTTCTGTAAGACATCTTCTCAAATTCTTAAAGATGCCTACCCTGTCTCTCTTGAAGCTTTTTTAGCTTCAATACCTGCATTTCCTTCGACTAATTTTCATTTGATATACTTCTGAGGAATCCCCCCCTTATTGTCTCCACAATTATGGCTGTCTTCTTTTAGAGGACATTTTAAAAAGGCTCTAGTCTGTCAATATCCTTCCAAAATTGTGGTGTCTAGAAGTGAAAATAATATTTCAGACATTGTCTGACTAGGACAGAGTAAAGAGGAATTGAACCCACTTTGCTCTAGATCAGTGGTTCTCAACCTTCCTAATGTCGCGACCCTTTAATATTCGTATGTGGGTGTATCTACATGTGGGTGGACCCGCCTGGAGACTGATAAAGGAGCGGTATCTTGGTTCCTAAGACCATCGAAAATATGTGTTTTAAGACCCCCAAAGGGGTTGTGACCCACAGGTTGAGAACCGCTGCTCTAGATGTTTTGCTTCTCAAAATGCAGCCTGATGCAATCACACTAGTTTTGGGGGTCTAGGGCAGATTTATCATGTTCTATTATTCATTCATTCTGACTTTATAATCCACTAAGACTCCTTTTCAAAAGATCTCTTATCTAGCCAAATATAGGAAATGATCCTGACACTTAGGACATTCTCTTCTCTCCTCTCTTCTCTACTAATTCTTTCACCTTCTGAATACCATTTATTATTCTCTTGTCTTTTCCAATGAGGATCATGCAAAGTAAAACACCTGAGTAACTTCACACCAGCCTTTCTGAGGAGGAGAACCAAGATTCAGGTAACCAGCAGTTTCATTTCTAGCCCCAAAAGATGACAATAACCAATATCTTTCAATTTTTGGAGGGCAAATGGGAGTAATTGTTCATAAAGCTGCAGGAGCCACATGAAACCAATAACACAAAACAGAATTCTGAAAACTCCAGCAATCAGGAATCAGTCATTCCAGAAACAAGCATTTACTGGTGATCCACAGGGTGTAGAGCTCTGTATCTGGACCCCTCGCCTTCAGATACAGTTGAAATAACTCATGCAGTTTGGGCTGAGAAGAAACAAACAACACTCATGGGGCTCCATTTCATAAATCATCCTGCCAGGCATTGATTGGCGGCTTGCGGCCTTTCTTAAAGCACATTTTGCATCCCTGGGGTGTGCTGAGTCCAAGCTCTAATGTAAAAGATGAGAACATCACATGAAGTGTTTATTATGACTATTTCCCTGTTGCCACTGACTAGGAAGCCTCATGCAACAGAAACTATGTGTCTCTAGTCTTTATGAAAATTAAAATTAAAATGTCTTTCTAACTAAAGCACAATTAAAAAAGGAAACTCAGTCAACGCTTTTTGGGTAGACTGATCTCAGGCCAGACTGATTAGTTTAGTTGTATGGCAGATATCTTCTGAAATTAACAGGAGCTAACCCTATACATTATGAAGCAAGTTGTCAACAGTAAAGACCAACTTCATTAGCACACAAAAATCCATGAGTCAATTGCTTACCTGGTTTCCAATTTACTTGCAGATACTCCAAGCAAAAATCAAAGACCACATGGAGAATAAGAAAACCAGTTGTTGTTTTTCTTCTAGCAAAGTCAATTGAATTATACATCCTTTAGATATGGAAGTTTCTTTTGCAGATGACAGTTCCAGATTGCAGGTGACCTCCTCTGCAGAGAGATATGGAAGGATGTTTCAGTCACAGCCCATTATCAGACAACAGCAGGGAAAATTTCACCCAAATGGCCCTGAGTGCTTTACTATTCCTCAGCCAACTGTACTTGATTTTGCACACACATTCGTTCATTCAATCAAGTAACCAATATTTATTAAGCTCCTATGGCATGTAGAACATAGATGTAGGCACGGGGAGATCACACTCTAGTAAGAAAATAAGACATAAACATCTCAATGACCTATGATTTTATTGGAGAAGGAAAATTCCCTCTTCCGAGGCAGATCAGAACTCCCCTGTAACTTGAATTCTTTAGAATTGCTGGAGGTATTAAGTACCTTGACCAGGTTTTGCTACCTTATAAGTGTTAGAGATCTTCCTGTTCAGCACTTTATCCACTACCTGTTGGTGCCTCTTAAAATATAAACATGAACAACTTTAATACACAGGATTATATGTGAAGGGCATTACATGTTGCCTACATAGATGCTTCTAAGAGAAACTGCTTTATCAGTCAGCTTTACGGAACTGTTTTTGTCACTAGGTGGCTATGGGGGTACATGATGGGTCTGTTAATGACTGTGGTATAAAAAGAAAAGGCATTGATTAAACTAAAAATTGATGGAAGTGCATTAGAGAGGTGAAAACCAGATACTTTTTATTCATATACATACAAAAATTAGAAGGGACTCATTCTAATCTGTACCTGACCAAGAATCCTCTCTACAGCACTCTCATCAAGAGGTTAAAGCCCTAAACTTCCTGAATGAAGTGTAAATGCTGCACATATCATAGGGTGCGGTCTAGCAAGAACAATTTTATCACCATCTTCCCTTCGGCTCTAAATCTATGATTCTATGACTCAACCCCATAACAGTGCCTTAAACTTTTTTTTTTTTTTTTACCTTTGGATTGGATCTGTGAAAAGAGTATAGAGAAATCCTGGTGAGAAAAATCTCTCTCCCAATGCAGATCAGCACCTACTCTGTAACTATATAGACTTGCCAAGTTTCCTGAGGGCACTGAGAGATTACAACTTGCTTGTGATCCCACACCATAGCCAATGTGTTTCAGAGGAAGGACTTTTTGACTTTGAGGTCCACTCCACCACAATCATGCCACCATTCACACAATAAGTACTTAATAAATACTTGCTGGGTTGAACTGAATGGAATCTTCATTTTACATATTGGGGAAACTAAGGCTCAGAGAGGGATAATGAATAGTAAATGGCCACCCTAGGACTTAAAAACAGATTCTCAGATGGTGAAACCTGTGGCTTTTCTCTACTTTATACTGGCAAAGCACACAAGATCTTGGACTAAAGTGAATCCAAGAAGAGTCCAGGACTTACAGCACAGAATTGTTCTTAGTTTGAGGGTGCACTCAACATCATCACAGTGTTTGGAAACAAAAGATCATGGGTGAGAGAAATGAGCAACTGGCCCCTTCATTGTCAGCCATGGGATATCCAGAGCTATTCTACTGGATGAATATGTTACTTCTGTATTGTTTGGAAATTTTAATATTTCCTTGACCCACTTAGCAGCAATTGCCAATCAAATGTCAGGTCTGGTCACAGAAAGCTTCTACTTTCACATGGTATAATTTCAATTAAATGTTATGCCATTAAAACATGCATGTGCATAAGTTATATGGGGAAATGACAGGAAAGCAGGACAACCAACAATGGGACAAATTTATGGGCAACATGCAGCCAGATGAATTTTGCAGGTTGTTCTCTCCCTAGTTAATATGTACATATGTACACTATGTATATACAAACACACATAGTCATGAGACAGACAATATGGCATGGTAGGTACAATATGAGTTCTTTGAGGGCAGGATTTTCTTGTTTTTGTATTTGTATCCTCAGAACCTAACACAATGCCTGCTTATAGTAGGTGTTTAATAAATGCTTAGAGCCAAGGGAGCTAGAAATGGAAATAAGGGCAGCCCCAGTGATAATGGTTCTTCCCACCTCCCTCCCAGAAGTGAATGAAGCAATTATCTCTTAGCAGCATCTATGTAGGCAACATGTAATACCTTTCACATATAATACTATGTAACAAAGTTGTTCATGTTTGTGTCTTAAGAGGCACCATCAGGTAGTGGAAAAAGTGTTGGATGTGAAATCAGGAAGATCTCTAACGCTTATAAGGTAGTAAAACCTGGTCAAAGTACTTAATATCTCTAGCAATTCTAAAGTGCTCCTGTTATAGAGGAGTTCTGATCTGCCCCAGAAGAGGAATTTTTCCTTCTCCAACAAAATCATAGGTCATTGGGATGTTTATGTCTTATCTTCTTACCAGAGTGTGATTTCCCCATGCCTAGATCTATGTTCTGCATGCCACAGTAGTTTAACAAATATTGGTTAATTGATTGATTGAATGAATATGTGTGTAAAATCATGATAATTAATCAATGCTTATTGATTGACTGATTGGTGGAGTGCTGGTTTTGGAGTCAAAGATTTGCCTCTGACACTTACTAGCTGTGTGACCATAATCAAATCACTTACTTTTTTGAACTCTAGGCCACTCTAAGATTATATATTATAAAAAGAGAAACAACAGGCTCTTCATGTATTGTTATATACAGCAATATCTCTATTAATAAAGAGGACATGCTCTAACCAAACAACTTATTATCAGAAACCTTATTACAAGTTGTAGAAATATTATGGGAACAGTAGGGAGTTCCTCCAATGAAACAAAACAATGCACAAATATTTATTAAGCCCTTCTGGGATGGAATGGAGGTGGCAAGTCCTGGGCCACCAAGGTCCCTTATGGGCCTTCAGCTCATAGCGGAATGCTACTCACTCTGCATCATTCTTGTCCATGTACTTTCAGGAATCTTCCACAAGGGACCAATTCAATAAGGGCCTTCCTCTATGCCTTTTAACATTTCATAGACACCTGTACAATGCCTAGGCTGTCCATCTGTTATCTCACTCTCTCACCCATTAGAACACAAGTTCCTTAGAGTATTGCCTCCCCCCACTTCTTCTTTGCTTCTTTGTATCACATAGTAAGTATGTAAGAGATACTCATTTAACTAAATAATGAACTCATTATTTTATCCTGGTTGATACCTTTTGTGCCACTTCCTTCATGTGAGTCATGGTGGGTAAGATGCAGCATCCTACCTACATTTCCTTTGTGTCACCGTATTACGCTCTGGGCCACCACAATTTTGATTCTATAGATATTATAGGGTTCTGAAAAACATGATCCTGAAAAACATCTGGGGGTTTGGTTGTAATGCAAGCTCAATATGAGACAATAGGAGGTGATATCATCTTTTAAAAAGTGAGTGCAACTTGAGGCTACATTAAGAGAGACACTAGTTTGAGAAAGAGAGGTGACTATGCCTTTGTACTTTGCTCTAATTAGACCTGGACCTGTGCAGGTCAGCAACATCTCAACAATTTATAGTCTAGAGCAGGGGTGGGGGAGCTGCAATCTCGAGGTCACATGTGGCCCTCTAGGTCCTCAAGTGTGGCCATTTGACTGAATCCCAAACTTCACAAATTGGAATTTATTCTGTAAAGTTTGGATTCAGTCAAAGGGCCACACTTGAAGATCTAGAGGGCCACATGTGGCCCCATCTCTGGTCTAGAGAGCTTCTGTAGAGTCCCGAGAAGTTCAAGGCTCACACAGTGTCAGAAATGGGAAGAATTTGAAGCCAGGTTTTCTAGGCTCTGAATCTGGCTCTCTCTGTCCAATGGACCACACTTCCTCTCTAGAGTTTATGTTGACTATTATGTTTCATTTCAGGCATCACATTTTAGGAAGGACTTGGATAAGCTAGAGAATATTCAGAGGAGGGTGACCAGGCTTTAAATTCATATTCTATAACTATCAGCAGAAGGAAGTAGAATGTTAATCCTGGAACAGAGGTTTACAATAGCTGTCCAAGGTTGCTTACCTGGAAGACGGATTAGATTTAATCAATGTTTGCTGATTATATTGAAAGTGATATTTTTGTTCATATCCAGTTTAAGCTAAATGACCATTGAAGCCCCTTCCAACTATGAAAAAAATAAGGAAATGATTATAATTTGGCACCCAGTAATTAATTAGTATTTTCTGAATTGAATAGAATCAAGCTAAATATTTTCCAAAGATGTGGTTAGATCTTAATTTTCAGTTTGTTTTGCCATAGATTGTGTGTCAATGAAGAACTGACTTTTAGTGAAAAATTACCCTGGAGTGGCTGGCTCCTGGTGCTCTCCCAGAAACTGATGTCAATCTAGAAATCCAGGATTTTAGGAAAGACTGTTTGATCCTCTTTTTCTCCACATCATTGATAACAGATGAGCATCTCTGCCTTGATGGCTGCCCCATTCCTATCAGTGCTTTGGAATTGGCATAGATTAGCAGTCGTTCAGAAGGAGCTTAATAAAGTAGTTGAGTATCCATGTTGTATAAAGAAAGTAGAGCAGCACATGCGACTGGTTCACTATCATCCATTTTGGGAATGATAATCAATACTGGAAAGTGAGTCATCTTCCATGCTCAATTTTGTTCCTTTTTTTTTTGCAAGACATTAAATGTGATGGAATATTTGCACATTAAAACATGCATTTATTTTTCAAGATTACACCTGCAATCCCTCTGGATTGTGCTGTCCAAATACTTGCATATGTTAATTGACAACATTTGTACAGAAATTACTACCAATTTATGCTTTCTGTCAGTTTAAAAGCATATTATAGAAAAATGTTTTTGAAGCCTATATTGGAGCTAGAAGAAGGAAAAGGGGAAAAAAGGCTCTAAGTCATCACATTTAAACTCAATTCCTAGCTACCTTGCAGGGGCAAAATGCAGGAATTAGTCATCATACCCAGAACAGAGCACTAAAAGGTTTTTCATGGTTGATAATCCAAGTAGGCTGGAACCTTGACAGGGCTCCAAGAATGATCCCAGTGGATCATTCATGGAAGAGCAGCATTGGACAGGCTCCAAAGGATGCTCTCAACAGGAGACAGAATGACTATGATTTAAGAGTCTAACAAAGGAAAACAGTAGGAAGCTGGCTTCAAAAAGTATCAAAGACCCAAATAAAATATAGTTAGAATTTATAGACTGATTTAAGGTTTGAAAAGTTCTTAACATATTTTATCTGAGTTGATCCTCATAACACTCTTGTAAAGCAGGTGTTACCATCATTCCCATTTTCCAGCTGAGGAAAATGAGGGTAAGAGAAATTAAGTGCTTTGCCCAGGGTCATACAGTAAAGATATGAGGCAGGATTTCAGCTCAAGCCTCCCTGACTCTAAGTTCAACACTGTGTTCACTTCACCATCTTTTGACAGAAAACCATACTAGTTTTAACTTCTACAAAAGGGCAAAAAAGGAAACTAGTCTTTTCCCAAAAAAGAAGAGACTTTCATTCATATCGATACGTTTCTGGAAGCATGAGAGAAACAGATACGAAAAATGAAAGAGATTGTAGAAAGTATTAAGAAGTACAGTTTTACTGCTAATATTAGACTATCAGAGACCCAGAATTTGTGGACAATATATTTCAGAAATAAGGACAGTTTCACTCAGAATTGAGACTCTTTTTAATGTCAAAATCTACCTTTCAGGACACAGTCTGAGGGATTCTGAAAGGGGCTTTACAGAAAAAAAGGCTCATTTAACTAAAATGGAAGGCAATGTCACTTAACAAGAGATACTGAAGGGCATGAAGTAAGTGGAGGACGGGACACAAACAGAATCTAGAGGGGACTTGGGTGCCAGGGCAGGAGGAACAATGGCTCTAAAAGAAGGTACCCCCCCCCCCAAATAAGATTCATTATTACAATACTATAATAATGCCAGGGCATATAAGTGATGCTAAAGAGGTCCAAGTGTTTTATAGGAAAAGCTCTATTCCTACTCAGGTTTGTCTGAGTGATTCCCCAACTCTGTGTCACAGACAGGGAGACATACAGGGAGATCAGCCTGGAGGATTCCAGAAAATGGGAGGCATGTAACAGGTAGGGCAAAGGGGCCTGGCTAGATTAGAGACCATCCATTGGTCAGCCCAAAAAACCAGCCTACCAAAGAGTTGCAGAATTCAAGATGGGGAAAGGATGGCATACATCATTTAACCTAACCCCTTAACTTTATAAATAAGAAAATTGGGATTGCAGTATAATAGGCTCATAGAGCTAGAAAAAGCCTCAGAAGACATTTAGTTCAAATCTTCTTTTTTACAGATGAGGAAAGTGAGGCTGAGATAAATGACTTGTCCAAAGTCACATAGCTAACAGGTAGTAGAGCTCAGTTAAGTGAGGTACGGTGACATGAAAGAAGGCAGTTAGTTACTATCACTAACCCACAGCTAGTCAGTTTACTAATGTAGTATCATTAACACACAGCTAGTTAGTATACTAATGTAGCTAGTTGGTATCATTAATACAGCTAGTTAGTATACTAATGTAGCTAGTTAGGATCACCAAGACATAGCTAGTTGGTGTTATTAACCCATACAGTAAGGATTGCTAACACAACTAGTTGGCATCACTAACACACAGCTAATTAGTATATTAATATATATAGTTAGCATCACTAACACAGCAGGTCAGTTTGCTAATGTGGCTAGTTAATAATAATGGGAGGGTACCTTCTTTTAGAGCCATTGCTCCTCCTGCCTTGGCATCCAAGTCCCCCCTACACAAAGCTAGTTGGTATTATTAATGCAGCTTGTTAGCATACTAACCCATAGCTAGTTAGTTTACTAATGTAGCTAGTTGGTATCACTAATGCAGCAAGTTAATATATTAACATAGCTAGTTGGTATATTAATGCAGCTAGTTACTGTCACTAACACATAGCTAGTTGGTATCACTAATGTAGCTAGTTAGTAACATTAACACACGGCTAGCTAGCATCACTAACACAGCTAGCTGATATTATTAACACACAGCTAATTGGTGTCACTAATGAAGCTAGTTAGTAACACTAACACAACTAGTTATTATCACTAACCAGCTAGTTAGTGACTCATGGTTCCTAGTTCATGGTTTTTTCCACTACGTCATTTTGCCTTCTTATATACTATACTCTTTAATCACACAATTGATATAAAAATTCTCCTAGGTATTTCAAAACACCAGGCATTCAGCACCTAGTATGTGCAAAGCTCTGTGCCAGGTATAGAGATAAAACCACAAAAATGAAACAGTGCTTGTTGTCAAGGTGCTTACATTCTCTCGGCAAGCTACAACAAGCTCACAGATGCAGGAGCTAGTACAGACAGCTCAAATCAGCTCACAAGAATAGATTGTTAAGTTTCCAGCATGAGCATTTACACCTTGGAAATGGGCAAGTGCTACAAATTCTGGTTTGATTTATTGGTTTGTTGATTGTCTAGTCTTAAGAAAGGGGTGGAGAAAATGTCAACAGTGCAGATAAAGCTTAAAAGTGTGAGTTACCTGAGAGAGCTGGTCAAACAATTGCCAGCACATCTCTTCAGATAAGTAAATAAAACATCTACCTGGAGAGAATATAAAGACATTTCTTCCGGATTGAGAGAACATGAACAATGGTTTGGGAAGGGAGAATCTTAGAAAAGTGAAGGTTGTTATAAAATTCAAAATGTCATAAAATTACATTATTGGAACAAAAAAAGCACATTGGGGGAAAAGAGCAACATTTAAATAAAATGCCTGCAATTTTCACTAAACCCAAGTAATAGCCGATAGAATGTCATATTTTTACAATTTTCTCCATGGAAAAGCAAGATCAGTATTGAGATCAGTGACCCTTATTCCAGAACATACACTTGCTAAGTAGGTAGTTGCCTCCTGAAAGAAGGTTATCTCCTATTTTGACTATCATCTTTTCGTACTCCAATAAATCTCACTTTCATCATGAAAATGTAGCCCGTTCTAATAGGGAGTCCTCCATGCAATATTACCTCTGATCAGAGTGATTGCGTGGGGAAGTCAAGTTCAAAGGAGATGGCCAAATGATGATGCCAGGGAGAGAGGCACTGAACAGCTCTGTCCACATATTGGCTACTGCCTTTCAAGCATGTTTTCGAAAATAGCAGCACTTTGAGAAAGCATGGCATTTGGTAAAAGCTAAGGGCATAAAATCTTTTCGTTTACTAGAAGGCAACCTGAGCAAATGTTTTGTAGATATTTGCTGTGTGCAGGAATATTGAAGATTCAGTGCAGGGAATGTTAAAATGTAAAAGACATATGTGAGAAAAGTAAACTCTTCTGATTAAGCAGTTGCATTACTGGGCATATACCCCAATGTGCTAAAAGACACACAAAAAAGACCACGTATATACCAAAATACTCACAGCAGTACTTTTTCTTCTGATAGCAAAAAAGGGAGGGGGGAGTGAGTGTATAACTATTATAGAATGGTTAAATAAACTGTTATAAAAATGTAACAAAATATAATTAGTCCATAAGAAATAATGAATATGAGTAATTCAGAGAAACAGAAAGAATTCTAAGAACTGATGAAGACTGAATTAAGCAGAATCAGGAAAACAATACATCAACCACCACTTATCAGGCCCTTATTATCTCTCAGGCCCTGTGCTAAGTGATGAAGCTAATAAAAAAGAAAAAGAAAAAGGAGTCTCCGCATCACAGAGTATACATTCTCATGGAGGAAGGAACACATACACGTGGATTACAACTGTCAGGCAAACTCCCTCTCTTTTACCACATTGTACTCACAATAAGATGGACAAATTAGGACAAAGAGAGGTAAAAAGCAAGAGAGTACAGGATGGAGGAAAATACAAATTTAAAAATCTCGAAATTGTGGACATGAATGGGATTAATTTACCCATAAAAAAGAAAAGGAAAACAGAGTGAACTAGATTGAGGAGAAAAATCTATTATGCTTGTTTTAGTTGAACTGGGGGTGGGGTGGGGTTACAGATAAGGTCACAGTAAATATAAACATCATAAAAAGATAAGCAGAGATGTTGTATTATACTTAAAGGCACTATAGATAATTACTCAATATCAATCATTAATATATGTAACCAACAATATCATCTACATATTTTTAAAAAAGATTATCAAATTGGAAAGAGAAATAGACAGTAAATACTGGGGCACCTTAATGCACACATTTCAGATCTAGAAACATATAACCAAAAGATAAACAAGAAATAAGTCAATGACCTGAATAGAACTTCAGAAAAATTAGAGATGATAGATTTCTGGAGATTACTGAATGAGAATAAAAAGGAATTTACATACCACTCAACTATAAATGACACCTTTACAAAAACTGACCATGTATTTGAGCATAAGGACCTTTTCAAAAAAGAGCAGAATTACTGAACACACATTGATCACAATGAAATAAAAAATTATATACAATAAAGAGCTCTCATAGAAAAAAAAATTAAGAACTAAATGGAAGCTAAGTAATATGATTCTAAAGAACTGGTGGGCCATAGAGAAAATTGTAGAAAACAACAGGAAAGTCCTAAATGAGAATGAAAAGAATGAGACAACATATATAAATATGAGGCAGCTACAGCAGTTTTTAGGGGGAATTTCACATCGCTAAAGGTTTTTTATTAACAAAAAAAACCAGAAGAAAGATATCAAAGCACTGGACATACAATTTTCCTTTTTTTAAAGTTGAATGACAAACATTCTCCTACTAAGCAACAAAGGAGAAATTGTGAAAATTACAGAAAATGATGAAATTGAAAGCAAAAAGATCATTGAATTTATATATAAAACTAGCAGCTTAAAATAACTAACAAAATAGGTAAAGTTAGCTAATCTCACTTAAATAGAAATGAAAACCAAACTGTTCCTTTCAAAAATGAAAAAGGAGGCCTCAAAAGGGCCTAGACATCATCCTTTAAGAAATCCTCAAAGCAAATTGCCCTGATATTCTAGAACCAGAGGGCAAAATAGAAATGGAAAGAATTCACTGATCATCTCTTGAAAAAGATCCCAAAAAGAAAACTTCTAGGAATATTATAGCCAAATTCCAGAGTTCCCAGGTCAAGGAGAAAATACTGCAAGCAGTCAGGAAGAAACAACTTGAAACACAATCAGGATAACAGAATATCTAGTAGCTTCTATCTTAAGGGATTGAAGGGCTTGGAATATGATATTCTGGAGTTTGAAGGAGCTGGGATTAAAACCAAGAATCACCTACCCAGAAAAACTGAGTAAAATGCTTCAGAGGAAAATATGGTCATTCAATGAAAGAGAGGACTTTCAAGCATTCTTGATGAGAAAAAACAGAGCTGAACAGAAAATTCAACTTTTAAATACAAGAAGCAAGAGAAACATGAGAAGGTAAACAGGAAAAAGAAATCATAAGGAACTTACTGAAGTTGAACTATTTACATTCTTACATGGAAAAATGATAATTGTAAAACTCATGAGATTTCTCAGTATTAGGATAGTTGAAGGGAATATATATACATATGTATATATATACATATATGTATATACACACATATATACACACATACACACATATATGTATACATGTATAAAATGTATGTATAGGAGGGTGTATGTGTGCATAAATATATATGTGTTTGTGTATATGTGTGTACATGTATACATAGACAGAGGGCCCAGGATGAGTTGAATATGAAGGGATGATATCTAAAAAATAAAATTAAGAGGTGAGAGAGGAATATATTGGGAGGAGAAAGAGAACGATAAAATAGAGTAAATTATCTCATATAAAAGAGGCAAGAGAAAACTGTTACAATGGAGGGGAAGAGCAGGAAGGTAAAAGGGAATGGGTCAACCTTACTCATTGGATTTGGCTTAAGGAGGGAATAGAATACACACTCCATTGGGTATCTTACTCTGCAGGAAAGTAGGGAGGAAAGGGATAAGAGGGGGGATGATAGAAGAGAGGGCAGATTGGGAAAAAAGGGTAGTTAGAAACAAACACTTTTGAAAAGGGACAGGGTCAAAGAAGAAAACAGAATAAGTGGGGGGGCTGGATAGGATGTAGGGGAATATAGTTAGTCTTTCCCAATATAACTACTATGGAAATGTTTTGCATAACTACACATGTACAACCTATATTGAATTACTTATCTTCCCAGTGGGGGTGGGTGAAGAGGGAAGAAGGGAAAGAATCTGGAAATCAAAGTTTTAAAAAGAAATGATGAAAAAAAATTGTTTTTTACATGCAACTGGGAAATAAGATATACAGGCACTGGGGTATAGAAATCCATCTTGCCCTTCTAGAAATTTAGGGGGAGGTATGGGGTATGATATAAGAGAAAACAGATTGGGGGAAGGGGTATTCAGTATGCTCACTATCTTGGAGTGGGGGGTAGGGAAAAGATGGGGAGAAAAATTTGTAACTCAAAATCTTGTGGAAATGCATGTTGATAACTAAAAATAAATAAATAAATTGGAAAAAAGGAGGACTCACAACAATTGAAGAGGAAATAAAGCAAATTATTAGAAACTATTTTGCCTGATTATACTCTAACAAAACTGATAATAAAGGGAAAAGAATACTTTTTAAAAATAGCCATATTAAAGGAAGAAATAGAATAAATAATTTGGTATCAGAAAAATAAACTGAACAAGTCACAAATTAACTTCTAAAGGGAAAAAACCATCTAAGAAAAAAAAAGAAAAAAACATAAGAATGTATTCTTATATGAATTTTACCAACCATTCAAAGAAAAATTAATTTCAATAGCACATAAACTGCAATAATAAGAAAAGAAGGCATCCTTCTAATCTCTATGATACAATGTGGTATCTATCTAAACCAAGGAGAAAAAAGCAGAGAAAGAAAAATATGGACTAATCATGGACTAATATCACCATTAGTGATGAGAAATATGGACTAAAAAGTGAACTAATATATGGACTACTAAATTGACTAATAGTGATGAGCATTGTCTAAATGATGTAAATAAAATATTAATAAGTAAGCTGCAACAACATATTAAATTATATGCTATGACCAGTATAGATTTATACAAAGAATGCAGGATTGGTTCAGCAAAAAGAAGACCATAGTTATAATAAATGATGTTAATGGTATAAATAAAAATGTGATTATATCAATAGATATTGAAAAATACTTTTGATGAAATCCAGTAAATATTCCTCTTTTTAAAAAAATCTAGGAGGTATAAGAATAAATGGATCTTTTCTTACTATAGTCAGTAATATATTATTAAATTCAGAAGTGGCACAGAAAACAGAGTGCTAGAGTTGATGATTCTGAATTCAAATCTAATCTTAGACACTTAATATTGTGTGACCCTGCCTCATTTCTTCATCTGGAAAATAGAAATAATCATATCACTTAACACCAAGGGTTGGTGTGAAGATAAAATGAGTTAATATTTGTAAAGCTCTTTGTAAGTGCTATATAAATGCTAAATATTATTATTAATAATAGTCATTGTATGTACTAGAGAAAAACTAGAGCTCTTCCCAGTAAGATCAGGGATAAATCAAGGATGCCCATTATTTTCATTACTACCTAATATAGTGCTAGAAATGCTAGCTGTGGCAATAAGACAAGAAAAAGAAATTGAAGGGGAAAGCATAATGAAAGAAGAAACAAAGTTATTGCTTTTTGAAGATATGATAATTTACTTAGAAAACCCTATGAGTTAACCCAAATTACCAGAAACAATTAAAAAATTCAGCAAAGTTACAGGACATAAAGTAAATCCACATAAATCATGGGCATTCCTGTATGTGAAAAACAAAGCCCAGTAGGGAAAGCTAGAAAGAGAAATGAGGTTAAAAATAACTACATAAGCTACACATTATTTGAGAGTATATCTACCAACATGTACTGAAAAATTACATAAAACCAATTATAAAATACTCTTTGTAGTAATAAAGACAGATCTAAAAAATTGGAGAAACAATAATTTGTCATGTGTAGGGTTAAACCAATATAATAAAACAATATCATCTAAGTTAATTTACTTATTCAAAGCTATGCCAGTCATAACATTAAAGGAATATTTTATAGAACTAGGAAAAATAATAAAATTCATATGGAAGAAAAAAGGTCAAGAATATTGAAGGTAATAAAGAAAAAATATAGGAAGAAAGGAAGTGTATCAGTAACAGATTTTTAGCACTACTATACAGCAGTAGTGTAGTACTAGTTAAAAAAAAATAAAGAAGGTTAATCTACAGAAGAGTTTAGAAGGAAATTAACACCATAGCATAGTATTTGCTAAATCCCCAAATCCCAGTTACTGGGTAAAGGACTCAATATTTCACAGAAATTAGGGAGAGAGAGAGAGGGAGAGAGAGAGAGAGACAGACAGACAGACAGACAGACAGACTAAGATAAGTACCAAATGGCTTTAAGACTTAGAAATAAAAGGTCCCATAAATTAGAGGAGCAAAGAAGAAACTGCCTTTCAGATCTATGGATAGGAAAAGGGTTCATGATTAAACAGTCAAAAGAGAGGATTGTACAAGATAAAATGGACAGTTTTCATTAAATAAAAATCAAAAGCTTTTGCACAAACTTAATTCAGTTAAAATTAAAAGGGGAACAGGTAAATGGGAAAAAATTTGCCACTAATTTATCTGATAAAGGGCTCATAACCAATATATATAAAGACCTACTTCAAATTTGTGAAATGATAAACCATTTCCCCAAAGATAAATGATTAAAGAGTGTGAACAGGCAGTTTTTAAAGTAAGAAATATAAGTAATAAATAATCACATGAAAAATGCTCTAAATCACAAATAATTAGAGAAACACAAATTAAAGCAATTTTGAGGTTACAACTGATATCCAACCTATTAGTAAAGATAACAGAAGAAGAAAATGACAATGTTTGAAGAGCTAAAGGGAAAAAGGTACATTAAAGCACTGCTGGTGAAGCTGTGAATTGGTCCAGCCATTCTATAAAACAATTGGAACTATGCCCCAAAAGCTATTAAACTGTGTATGTTCTTCTAGCAAGCTACATCACTACTTAGCCTTTATCCCAAAGAGATGAAAGAAAGAGAGGAAAGACCTATAGGGACAAAAAGATGCTTTTTTCATAATGGCCAAAATTAGGAACTAAAGGGCTATCTTCTTATTGGGGAATGTCTAAATGAACTGGTATGTGAATATAATGGAATCCTTATTGTGTCATGAGAAATTATGAAATGTGAAGTTTGAAAGGAAACTGAGAAAACTCTAATTATTCAAAGCAAAGTGAGTAGAATCATAAGAATAATATATATGGAGACAATCCAGGATTCAAGACTAAACAACTGTATAAAATTTTTCTTGTTGAAGGAGATAACGATTAAATGATCATGCTCTGTGCCTGCGGGGGGGACATAGTTGTTGGGAAGAGGCTGACATGTAGAAGAAACCATGCCTTGAGCATGTCCTTACTTACAGCTTAGCACACTAGAGATTTGGGGGAATTTCTTCTTGGGTGAAAACAGGGATTTTCTCTCAGTCAAGCTGAAATATCTAGTTCTCAGCAGGAGAGCTCATTCGCTCTGTGTAATGCCTGGAATATTCTAATCTATTTAACTTCTCTGATTTCTTTTTGTTCCTGGCTTGGATAAATGTGTTTGTTGGCTAGTCACTATAGGTTATAGTCACTGTATAATTAGTATTTGGTGGGAAGGGCATCAAGTCTTCAGCTATAGCTTATGGTCCTCATTTTTCCTCATTGAGAAAAAGTGACATGAACTTAAAAATAGTTTCTCTAAGATTAACAGTATTCAAGTGGGCAGGCAGATACAACTCTAATCTCATATCCCCTTTCTGAGGAGAACAGGGTGGACCACTCTGGTGGGCCCAATTTCCTGATCAAAGTGATCAAAGTCTCCCTTGGAGATAGGTGGGTGAAATTCTACAGACCTTTATTTATTCACGCATCCCTGCAAGCCACATTTAGACAGATTCCTGTGGACATACAAACAACCCACATGGGCTATATACATACCTCACACAGTGATAACAGCTTATAGAGAAAAATAACCTTGAAAGGTTTAGAATTTGATCAATACAATGAAAAATTATGAATCCAGAGGACTGAAGATGAAATATATCTTCTGACAGAAAGTTAGAAAGCAGAGAGAGACCAACATTTTCTTGTATGGCCAACACGGGAATCTGTTTTTCTGGTTTGTGTATATTTTTTGAGGAGCATTTTTTTGTCCAATTATAGGGGGCAATGGGAGGGACAGATTATAAATGCATGAAAAAAGAAGTAAATACATATATAAATTTTACTAATGTATGTAGTGTGATAATTAGTCTATTTCCATTTTTATATTAAAAAATTCCAAATTTTGAGATTTGGAAAAAGCACACACAAGTACTCAAATGTGTCACAGAATCAACAATGATAGATGACTAGACAAATGAAAAAATGTAACAATATGGAATAATCATTTTTCCCACATCTGATGATGTCTTGAATTAAGGGTTCACAAAGAGGAACCCTTTACTGAAGCAATAAACCCAAGTTGTCCATGATTGGACACCAACCAATTCAGATCACGCAGTGAAATAAACATGCAATTAGAAGGGCTCCCCTGGATTTACAGAATCATAGGATTAAGTGCTTACCACTTATTCACAAAGGATTAGTTAGGATACATGTATTTACTTAAAGCAGATCTTTTACTAAATTGAATCGTTTATGATGATAGAGAGTAGGGAATTCACATCAGGTTCAGTTTCCAATCTTTATCTATAACAATCAACTACAAGATGAAATGTGTTTATCCAAAACAATATTTAATCCTTAAACAGGTTAAGAAAAAAAAAGTCTAATATGCATGTGTGCATATGTGCATGGATGGTGTAGTAGATGGTATGTTGGACTTGCATTCAGGAGGAGCTGGGTTAACTTTGTTCAGAAATGTAATAATAACAATTATGATGATTTATTATTTGCTTATTATTATTATTTATAGCTAAATTTATTTAGTGCTCACTATGTGCCATGCACTGGGCTAAGTGCTTTACAAATATTACCTCATTTGGTCCTCAACTGGAAAGCAGGTATTGTTAGTGCCTCATTTTCCAGAGGAGGAAACTGAGTCAAATAGAGGTTAAGTGATCCATGGTCACATGGCTAGTAAGTGTCTCAGGTCTACTTGACTCCAGGCTTACACTGGTTATCTGACCTCTTTGATCTCTGTTCCACCAAGCCTCTGAGGTCTCTCATTTAATATTAAAAAATTCAACTGGCTACCTGTATTTTAAAAATCTTTTCAATTTGTCGTAAGTCTAAATATATGCCCATCAAAATAATCATCTGATTTTTTTCCGCTTTATTGCTTTGAGGGACCAAAAGAGCAAAGTTTATGAGGCAGAATTTTTAATGGCCTATAATGTAATATACAAAGGGCTTTTCCTCCTGTCTTTGGAGAGAAATACTCTAATCAATTTGAAAATACCAATCTTGAATTTGACAGAAGAGTATTTTCTTTTTCTTCTTTTAATTTTTCGGACATCTGTCATTAAATCACCTTCATTTCTAAACTTATCCCTACTTACTTCCCTACCCAGCAAATCATTCTAGGTAAAAGGTCAAAGGGAAAAGGAGAGGAAAATCAGTCGTGCCAGACTGATCAAAGCATGAGCTGAGTGTTAAGTGGCTACCACAGTCTCCTGCATCTATAGCAGAGGAAGGGAGGTGCCTTTTTAAGAACTCTTCTTCAAGATGAAGCTTTTTCATTATAATTACATGTTCAGTTTCTTTCGTAGCTGTTCTTTTCATTTCTGTTTCCATTGTTGTAGTCATTCTCCATAGTATTTTCCTGGTTCTTTTTCAACTTGCATCAGTTCATGTAAATTTCCACATTTCTCTGAATTATCTACAGAATCAAATCTAAAATCATCTGTTTGACTTGCAAAGCCTTTGGATCAGTCTCTCTGACAGAAGGGACAATCAAGTACACAATCTATGTTTATGTTGTACTTGATTGAATTAAACTTTAGCATAGTTTTAAAAGGCCATTTTAGAAGGGGAGAGACCTCTAATTTGGCAGATGAATAAACAATGTTTCTTTGTAAATAATAACAAAAATTTTAGAAAACGCCATTTGTGGGGAACTTGATAGCTTAAGGAAAGAAGCTGAGGATTGGGAAAGCATTTAACAAATCTTATGTTTTTTAAAAAGATATTCTGGGAATGGAAAGATATAAAAGTCATTTGTTTACCATTAACACTGTAGCTTTGGGAGTACCCTGACCTCTTGCATGAAGAGTAATTGGGAAGCTTTTGTGAGGTTAAAGGTAGACACGCAACTTTTCCAAAATTATAGCTCCTGAGCTCCCATCACTGCTTTTCATCTTACTATTCATCTATGAACCATATCTAGTTCAAAAGAAAAACATTTAATGAAACAACATAATTAGAAAATTAGTAGTAGAATATTTCCCCCCATAAAACTTGGGACATACTTTTCCCAGAACTAGCACGGAAAGAGACAATTGGAACATGTTTCCAGGGCACACATATCTCTTAAACTACATAGGGTTCCTATCTCCTAATGCAGTCATTGTACTGCATTCACTAGGCCTGTTCCCTACTGGTCTTGGGCGCTATGTGGTCTCCCCCAGCCAAAGGCTCTGCTGGGCATTACTCCTCTTTTTTTTTTTCCATTACTCCTCTTGAGGCAGTGTTTCACTGGTCTCTTGGTCACTGTCTTGCAGTAATTTTGTGGCTGTGTGCCTACTATGGGCTTGTGGCTGTTGAGCTTCTCTTTGCTACCGACTTCTTGTCTTCATCTCTTCAGAGCACTTCCTGGCTATTTCAGTTCCTGTAGGTTTGGAAAGGGCAGCTAGGTGGCATGATGGCTAGAGTGCTGAGCCTGGAGTCAGGAAGACCTAAGTAGAAATCTAGCCTCACTTACTGTGTGACTCTAACTCTCTCTACCTCAATTTCTTTTTTTTAATTAAAATTTTTGTTTATTTTTAGTTTATGCCATTCATTTCCACCAGATTTTGAGTTACTAATTTTTTCCCCATCTTTCCCTTACCCACCACCCCAAAACAGTGATCCCACTGTATACTCCCCCAATCTGCTCTCTCCTATATCCTTTCCCCATCCCCCCTCCAACATTCCGGTAGATGGATCTCCATATCCCCAGTGCCTGTATACTTTATTTCCCAGTTGCATGTAAAATAATGGTAACAATAATATTTTTTAAACATTTGATTTTAAAACTTTCAATTCCAGATTCTTTCCCTTCCTCCCTTATCACCCACCCTTACTGGGAAAATAAGCAATTCAATATAGGTTTTACATGTGTAGCTATGCAAAACATTTCCATAGTGGATATATTGTGAAAGACTGACTATATTTCCCTCCATCCTATCCTGCCCCCCACTAATCTAGTCTCTACTTTGACCCTGTCTCTTTTCAAAAGTGTGTGCTTCTAACTACCCTCCCCCCCAACTTGCCCTCCCTTCCATCATGCCCCCTTACCTCAATTCCTTTATCTGTAAAATGAGGACAATAATAACACCTCCCTCACAGCTGAAGATCCAATGAGGTAATGATTGTAAAGTGCTAGTAAGCACCATGTAAACATTGTTATTATTGTTACTATTATTTCCTGTCACATCCTGTCCAAAAGCAAGTGTATTTCACCATCTACGTGCCATGCAATGTTCTAGGGCTGGGAAAACAAAGAAGACAGTGAACTGACTCCCTGCCTTCAAGGAGCTTACATTCTTCTGGGAGAAAATAACATGTATACAGATAAGTATACATATATATCTACAAAATAAATACAAAATAATACTTTCAGGGAATGGTGTTCCCACCCGGGTGGGATGGTCTGGATGCTGGGAAGGGGGAAAAGCCTCACCCACAAGGCAGCAAGGGATTCTAAGAGTTGGAAGGGAAGCAAGAGGACATTCCAGGCATGAGTTATATTATGTATGGATGCAGGAGATTGAATGTCAAGTGTTGGGAACAGCAAGTTCAAAAAGTTGATTACAAAGTCTAATTAATTATAATATGGGATTACTTTGAGAAGCTGTTAAAAAGATTCAATCGCTTTTCTACCCACAGAACATCTTCTCATTAATTTAAAATCTGGGGGAAAGTTAACTTATTAGCAGCTATTTAAAGGAGTATTATTACCTCCTTTGTTTTCTGTCTTTTATATTTTTTATATTTTTGCTAGAAAATTGAGTAGCAAATCAAACTTTTAGCAGTAAAAAAGTACATCTTTAACAACAATTAACCTGGAATCCAGGTTACTAAAGGGCTCATGCCTCCCATTAGGAAAATGAGAAGTCTTTTCCAAATACCATTTTGTTGTTGTTGGGAGGATTGTTAAGCTTATAAATGATTATCTTCCTCTGTCTCAGTGGTTCTCAACCTTCCTAATGCCGGGACCCTTTAATATTTGTATGTGGGCGTATCTGCATGTGGGTGGACTTGCCTGGAGTTGGATAGAGGAGCTGTGTCTTGGTTGCTAAGACCATCGGAAATATGCATTTTCCGATGATCTTAGGTGACCCCAAAGGGGTCGCAACCCACAGGTTGAGAACCGCTGCTCTATCTGTTGTTTGCTGGAAGGCCACAGAATAAAATCTTCAGGAATATAGTGATTTCAGAAGATCCTGAAGAATAGAAGTTTATTGGCTAAATCCATGGACCACTGCATAGTCACGGTCATTGAAAGAAAATAACAGGGATCCATAAAATTATCATATTTCTGTATTTTGGAGGACACTGTTCACATCAGAAGGGCATCCAAGAACACACAGCCTCTGAGTCTGAGGTGTTGCCAGAAGGACACTGACGGAGACAACTCTGGTATTCCTGATCTGTAAACATCCCACTAGACACCGATGTAATTCACTGAAGAGTCTTGACAAGAGTGCTTTTAAAAGAAGCTGGGAAAGTTAAAAATGGGATAATCACCCCCTTTCCCATCATTCAAATGTACCACCCCCCACCAAGCTTGTTCCAGGGCCAGTATGTGACTGAGTCTTCTGGGTGTCTTCTTGGTTAAAGTATGAGGCAGTCAAAGTAGCTCTGTAAAATGGATGGGGAAGAGAGGTACGTGGTCAGAGTTAGAGCTCAGGGGTCACTTCCTACATGAGGCCTGTTCTTATCTCCCTCTAACCCCAAACCCTCCAGCAAAATTTTTAGGGTTTACTCCTTCCAGAAACTAGAGATTTGGTGTTTACTTATCTATGTACATATGGTATCTACACACACACACACGCACACACACACACACACACACACGCACGCACACACACGTCGGACTCCCACTCCCAACCTCAGTAAAATCTCAGTTTTTTGAGTGCAAAGATTGGTTTTCCATCCCTAACACCTGGTAATCTGAATGTTGAGTTTAAAAGTTTGCTCTATAGGCTTTGGATGTTAAAAAAAGACTTTCAATTTCTTAATATTTAATAAACAGCCTTCTAAGGCCCTCAACATAGAACCTATAGTAACCAATGACTTCATTTTAAGATCACTTTCCACAACTTTTTAATGTTCTGACAGTCTGATTTTACATGTTGAAATCAGTAAATACATGCCATTATTTCTTTCATGTCTTATGGCAGCATTAACCAATCAGTCTGCTTTCTCTTGAGAAATTTTTAGTCCAGTAGAAGGAAAACACAGCAAGGCTGTGGATGACTTATTTCGCCATTTAGTAAGAAATGGTTTTAGAAGCTTTGGGGTTTGCCTAGAGGCTTAATCAGATCCTAAAACTAAGAATCTACTGATTATTAACAATGGGGTTTAATTTATATGAGGTAAGCTAAGAACTATCCAGAGCCAATACTGAATTTATGTTTCAATGAATTGGGTCCTCCTTAGTAGTCTGGATTGGTTCAGTGATGGGAAGAAACCATATTCACTGAAGCATTGATCTAGAATTCAATTGTCTCTCAGCACCTTATAATTTAAATATGTATTTCTTAAGCCCTAGTTAGGTTAAAGCTTCTTGTTTCCCCTCCTGTCCCTTCTGTCCCCTACCCCCATCTCTATTTGGTTTTTAGATATTTTTTTAAATCTCTATCAAGTTTTAAAACCATAGTACTATACATTACACACACAATGTCCCCACTTACATTCATCTGTACCGAGTGTCTTTCTCCTAAAGATCAATACTAAGACTATCCTGAGGTTTTGAGTCACTTCATTTTCTCAGTCTTGTAGAGTACTGTGTGAGTGCTCTCACAATTTACCTAGCCTTGGCCTGACCCGATTTAGAAAAGCACATTGAAACTGGAATTCAAAGAATCCATATTTGTGAAAACAGAATGTGATTGTAAACGTCTTGAATGACCAAACAGTACCTTTTTCAACAATAGAAAGTACATTTTCCAAGGGAAAAAATCTCTGTTTTTTTAATCTTTGCTTTCTGCTCAGCGTGACATGGTCTATTGGTTTCTGAGCAAGAGAAAGACTCAATCATCTCCTAATCTTAATCCCGTCTGTGAAGTTTTCTCCTTTTGTGACTTTTGGAAAATCATTTAAATTGTCGGTTCCAGTTTCCATTTTTTTTTTGAATCAATGACTTATAAGATATTTGGTTTGGGGTAGATTCATGTTTTATGGTTCTCAGAATAAACATTAAATAATCATATTACTGGATATTTTATCACATAATATTGAACCTAAAGGCTACTAGTTATTGCCTACTGTTTTTTATTCATGTAACAGCAACAAAGTATCAGGGAATGATATAAATAAGTATTTCACATTAAATATAATTATTAATAATCACTTTTTAATATAAAATAGTATTTCAGCCATTTCAATATTTTGACGGACTTATAATCTCATTCATGTGGAGAGTTCATCTACAAATAGAGATTACAACCCACCCATGCCTTCTCATGCACTTGGTTTTTGAAAAAAATTTTATTTGCTACTTCCACATATTTTTCATAGTGGATCTATTCAACTTGTTAGAGGTCCTCCATCTAGGTCAAATGAATTCAATTCAATAAACATAATATTATATGATAGACGCTGTGCTCAATTTTGAACACAGAAAGATAAAAAATGTATGAATCCTTACCCTCAAGAAGCTTACATTATACGGGGGCGGGGGGAGGGTTGGATATATTTGTTGTTGTTCATCCTTCATTTTCAAAGAAGACCAATGACACCATTGTGCTGAATTGAATTGATTTAAATGAAGCAAGGTCTCACAAAGTTATCAACTTTACTCTCTCTTCCAGAGTCATTGAGGTCCAGTGGCAAGACAAAAGTCAAGATGGCTATATAATCCAGGATGCAGTATTCACATGCTTGGGATTACTCACAAAGGAGCATTTATTACCGCTAATCTGGTTTAGTCATTCTGCCAAAATGATTTTACCAGGATGAGGCTACTGCAGCTTCTTGGAGCAGCTTCTTGGAGAGTTGGGTGCAAGTGGACACTGAAGGTGGATGAGAATCCCTGAAAAGGTCTTGGCAATCTCTCATACCAGAAGTGCCAATGCTCTCTGAACATCCTATACACCTAGGGGGATATACTAACACAAACATGGATATAAATCAATACAAAGGAGACATTAGCAAATATGAAGTATTGGATGGGCCACTGACAAATGGGGAAATCAGGAAATGCTTTGTTTGGAAGGTGAAATATGTCTTTAAATTCTCGCTGGGTAGTGGGTCAGCACTGAGGCTGCTCTTCTATTATTCCTTGATTTCTTTATGTAAGTAGTCCACTAATTCAAAGGGTTTAGATTTAGAAGAATGATAAAGAGTATACCATGAAGTAAAATGCTTCAGCCCAGGAGGTATGCAGATAATGAAGGATGAAATTATGAAGACAAAAAAAGAAACAATTCCAACAAGGATTAAAAATGAAGTATTCCCAGAGAGAATAATATGGTCACCAACCAACTTAGATTTTAAATAGAAACATGCAGAAGAGAGAGGTAAGGCTCAGTAACAAAAGATGAATATATGGATACCAGATAATCTTGTAAGAATAATGTTAAGAAAGCTAAAACTCATGATGAACTGAAGCTGGTGAAGGAAGCTAAAAACAATGAAAAAGCTTTTTTACTCCCTTCTTGAAAGCTTTATTAGTTGAAAAGGAAGGATTAACCCCAGGATAAGGTCCTTGCTTGGGGTGGATGGAATGGTCATAACTCACAACAGAGAGAAGGGAGTGTTACTTGATTTTTGCTTTATTTTTTCTATTTTCTCTGAAAAGGATGACCTTTATTCTGGAAATGACAGAACAAAAATGACTCAAGAGGCATCAAGACCCAATGTATGTTGATGGATGCCCTTGATCAATTCATTGCTTGGCCCACATAAGCAACATCCTCAAGTTCAGAAAGAAAAGGCACCTGTGAAGGATGAGCCACTGACAGTGACATATGAAAGATCAGAGTTAAGGGACAGGTAGTGCAGGACTGGAGAAGGTCACCTGTTGGTCCATTTTTTAATGGAAGAGAGCAGAATCTGCAAACCATAGACCAGTAAGCCTGACATCAATTTCTGGGGAAATTATATAATGGATATTTTAAAAAATGGTTGCTGAATATTGAGAAAGAGAAGCAGTGATTACAAAGAGCTGTCATTTTTTTTCATCAGAAATACATTATGCCAGATGAATAATTTTTTTGTATTTTTTTATAAGACTACTGAACTAGTAGAGAGAGAAATGCTGTGAATACCTAGATTTTAGCAAAGTTGTTGATGAGATAATTCATACTGTTATTATAGAGAAGATAGGAAAGAGTGGGTTAGATGACTACACAAGAAGATGAATTCAGAATAATTCGCATGACTGGACTCAAAGAGTAGTTATTAATCTCCACTAGGAGAACACTGAGTCTCATGCAAAGCTTTCTATAGATTCATCTTCCCTTACACTGTTTTTCCCTGTTTTATGAGGTAGTTACTCAGATGTGAAACTTCCATCCTCCTTCTCTATAATGGTTCAGTGTTTCGGTTGGTTTGGGTGCTCAGGGATCTGTGTTTGATTACGTGTTGTTTAATATTTTTATCAAAAACTTGGATAAAAGTATAAATAGTCTACAAATCAAACTTATAGATGATGCAAAGCTAGGAGAGCTAACATAATGGATGATATAGCCATGTTTTGAAATCTTGATGAGCTATAACATTGGTAGGAATACAATAAAATAAAATTTAATAGGGATAAATGTATAGTCTTATACTTAGGTACAAAAAAAAACTTCAAAAGCATAAAACTGGGGAGTATTGACAGATGATGGTTGTTTTGAAAAGAGATCTATGGGGTTTAGTAGTCTATAAATTTGACATGGCTCTGTAGTATGATGTGGCAGCCAGAAGATAATGTGATATTGGGATGCATTAAGAGGGAAACATAGCATCCAGGGATAGAGAAGAGAGAGTTCAACTCTTCTTTGCCATTGTTAAATCTTATCTGGAATAATGTATTCAATTCTGGGAATCATGGTTAAAGAACAACACTGATGAACTGGACACTGTCCAGAAGAAGACAACCAAAATGCTAAAGGGTTGTAAATTCATGACGCAAGGATTGATTGAAGAACCTGGGCAAGTTTAGCAAGGAGCAAAGAAAATTTGGGGGTGGGAGCAGAGTGTAATAGCTGTCTTTAAGCATCTGAAGGTCTGTCACGTAGAGAAGAGTTCAAATTTGATTGTTTTGATTTGTTTTAGGTTTTTTTTGCCCTATTGGACCAAAGCAATGGAAATGGGTAGAAGTTCATACAGGGGCATTGGGCATGTTAAACGGCAGATTATTTTTTTATATGAGTTCAATTAAAGGGCCATTGAGGTTCCTTTCACCTCTCAATTTTGTGATTCATTTTCTAGGCACATATATCAGCAATGCTGCCTTTAATGATACTTCCTAGACGCACATTATTCATGGTAATATGTTGCAGCCTGCTTTCACCCAAGAGGTACTTTCCATCGAACTCTGAGTCACATGTAAGTTGGAGGCCATAGTATTCCATGAGCTACTATGTTGTGTGGAACAATGTTAAGTATTATTTTCAATTCCTCAGACAGTACCTTTAGTATTGAGCTATTAAGATTACATGTGTAACACAATAACAACAACAACAAAAAAAGAACAATGTGCTTCCTAAAATAGTGACATTTCTCTCAGTGAAGATCTTCAGGCAAAGGCTGCATGACTACTTATGTTTTTTTGTAGAGGGAAATCTCATTCAGGGTAGACTAGATAGTCCCTTCTAGCAATGAGATTCTATGATTCTGATAGTTTTATTCCTATGCTTGGTCAAAACTGATCGAAATACTGGCGAATTTATTCCATCTCACATTTATTGGTTATTCTTATGCCAGTCTCATTTAATTCCCAGCAGGAGAATGCCTCATGCAAAGCTTTCTGCAGATTTATCTTCTCTTATATTGCTTTTTACTGTTTTATTGGGCAGTCACTCATACTCTTCCATCCTTCTATCCTCCCACTCTGTAATGTTTAGCTTGTACTTTAAAGTTCTGTTTTCCTTTGCTTCTATGTCATTTCACTTGAGAAAGAAATTGAGTGTCTGTTGGATGAGATGGTTTCCGGACTCTTTTGGTCTTATTATTTTGGCAACTGCTTTAAACTTTTAAATTTTCCATGAAAAATAATGATAATAAGAGTCAATGTCTTTACACTTATTCACTTCCCTTATTTTAGAGTCAAGAATTTTTTTTAAGGTTATGTTGGAAAGGTTGTGTTTGGAATATCTTTTCATCTTTACTTTTTATTTTACTTTAGCATTATTTTGAGCTTGGCTCCAACTTGTCAATGATCTAGCTACACAAAGACATTTGATTCTGAAATAACTACCACATCAAAACAGGTCATTCGCCATTTGTTAAGGTACCATTAATTTAATTTTCTTGCGATATTGTTCAGTGTTTATCATGTCTTTTTTTTTTTTTTGGCTTTTTGGAGGGGTAAGGCAATTGGGTTTAAGTGACTTGTCCAAGGTCACACAGCTAGTAAGTGTTAAGTGTCTGAGGCCAGATTTGAACTCAAGTCCTCCTGACTCCAGGGCCAGTGCTCTATTCACTGTGCCCCCTCGCCACCTCCACCATGTATTACTTAAAGAAAGTATTCATTGTAATCAGATGTGAAGCTTCATTTTGATCTATAGGCTTTTGACTTCTTTCTTTTTTTTTTTATTGAGAACTGTATGTTCTACCATATTTTTTCTGTCCTTTGTTGAATGAAATAATTAAGCATTAAGATATATTTCCACAGTATCTTCAGTGTATAGCTGGGACTTCAGAGAATATCCAGTAAATCCTCCTCATTTTATAGATGAAGAAGAGGAGGGTCTTGTCATAGAATTTCTCTATTTCTTTATCTTCTGCAATAGAAACTTTCTTTACATCTTCTAATTTCATTTATAATCCTTATATCAATATGTATATGGTTCAGCTCCTACAGTACTATATCAACTCACTAGACAGTAGAAAAAGACTATGTCATAATTAAATTGATGGCTATAGATGGTCTAAAAACAATGATTTTAATATCCTTTTCATCTTTCTTTATAACCCTATCAAATAAATGAGACTGAATCTAATTACACTAAAATTTGGACTACATTATTTATACCATTCTCTTCTCTTTTTTCAAATTACTTTTTAAATTAACAACCATTTCTTCCCACCTCCCTATCCCCTATAAAGACAACCTCTTAACAAATATAGATAGTTAAGTAAAATAAATTCTAGAAATAATAGCAAAAAAGATGTCACATTCATAATAGGGGAATTGGAATGCTAAAGTAGGAAAGCAAAAGATAACTGGAATAACACAAAATTAGGCAGGACATAAACTAATAGAGTTTTGTCAAGATAACTTGCTGCTCATAAGCAAACTCTTTTTCTTTTGTTTGTTATTTTGCTTTTTAGAGGGGGGGGGGAAGACATGGCAATTAGGGTTAAGCAACTTGCCCAAGGTCACATGGCTAGTAAGTGTTAAGTGTCTGAGGCTGGATTTGAACTCAGGTTCTCCTGACTCCAGGACCAGTGCTCTATTCACTGCACCACTAAGCCACAACAGCGACAACCCAAAGGGTGACTACACATCAAAAAATAATAATATTGAAATAAGATTGATTATATACTTTGCAAACAAAGGTGGAGAAGCTCTATACAGTCACTTAAAATAAGAGCTAGAGCTAACTCTGGCTCAGATCATGAGCTTCTAATTACACATTTTAGACTTAAATTCAAGAAAATAGGGGAAATCATCAGACCATATAGATATGACCTAAGTAACAACCCCGTAAGGGATCAAATCTAATAGAGTGTCTGAAGAACTATGGACAGAGTTTCACAATTTTGTACAGGAGGCAGCTACAAAAATATTCCAAATATAAAGAACAAGAAAGCAAAAAGCTGTCTGCTGAGACCTTACAAATAACTGAGGAAGGAAGAAAAGCAAAAGGAAAAGGAAAAAGAGAAACTGAATGTAGAATTCCAGAAAACAAGGGGAGATAAAAAAGGTCTTCTTAAATGAGCAATGCAAAGAAATAGAAGAAACTAATAGAATAGGAAAGACAAGATATCTCTTCAAGAGATTAGAGGTATCAAGGGCATGATAAAACACAAAAATGGTAGGGACTTAACAGAAATAGACGAGATTAAGAAGAGGTGTCAAGAATACACAGAAGAATTATACCAGAAGGATCTTAACATCACTGATAACCACGATGATGTGGTGACTTATCTCTAGCCATCTATCCTAAAGAATGAAGTCAAATGGACCTTAGGAAGCACTAACAATAAGGCTAGTGAAGGTGATGGAATTCTAAGCTTTTTAAAATCATAACAAGAAGATGTTGTTAAAGAGCTGCACTCAGTATGACAGAAAATTTAGAAAACTCAACAGTGGCCACTGGATTGGAAAAGATTAGTTATGTCCCAATCCCAAAGATGGGCAATACCAAAGAATGTTTAAATTCCTGAACAATTGTGTTCATTTCACATGCCAGTAAGGTTATGCTTAAGATTCTTCAAGCTAGGCTTCAGTAATATGTAACACAGGAATTACTAGAAATAAAGGCTGGTTTCAAAGAGAGAAAACTGATCAAATTACTGACATTCTTTGGATTATGAAGAAAGCAAGGAAATTCCAGAAAAAAAACATCTACTTCTGTTTCATTGATTACACTAAAATCTTTGGCTGGATGGATCCCAACAAAATGTAGCGAGTCCTCAAAGAGATGGGAGTACCAGGACATCTTACTTGTCTCCCAAGAACCTGTAGTTGGGTCAAGAAGCAATAGTTTAGAAATGAACATGGAACAACTGATTGTTTTAAGATAGGGAAAGGAGTACAACAAGGCTATATACTGCCACCTTATTTTTTTCAACTTCTATGCAGATGACATCATGTGAAATGCCAGGCTAGATGAATCAAAAACCGGAATTAAAGTTGCTGGGAGAAATATAAATAACCTCAGATATGTAGACAATACACTCTGAAGGCAGAAAGTAAAGAATTAAGAAGGATCTTGATGAGGGTGAAAGAGGAAAGTGTAAAAGCTGGCTTGAAGTTTAACATTAAAAAAACCCCTAAGATCATGGCAATTGGTCCCATCATTTCTTGGCAAGTAGAGAGAGCAAAAATGGAAGCACTGTCAGATTTTATGTTCTTGGACTCAAAGATCACAGTAGATGGTGACTGTTGCCATGAAATTAGAAGATGCTTGCTCCTTGGAAAGAAAGCTATGGCAAATCTGGATAGCATGCTAAAAAGCAGAGATACCACCTTGCCAACAAAGGTCCATATTGTCCAAGCTATTGTTTTTCCAGTAGTAATGAATGGATATGAGAGTTGGACTATAAGGAAAGCTGAATGCTACAGAACTGACACTTTTGAATTTGGTGCTAGAGACTTTTGAAAATCCCTTGGACAGCAAGGAGATCAAATCTGTCGATACTTAGAAAGAAATTAATTCAGTCTATTTACTGGAGGGCCAAATACTGAAGCCGAAGATGGACATATAATTTGGCCACATAAATGGAAAGACAGGACCCACTGGAAAAGATCCTGATGTTGGGAAAGATTGAAGGCAAAAGGAAAAGGTGATGGCAGAGGATGAGATGGATAGATAGTATCATGGAAACAAAGAACATGAACTTGGACATACTTTGATAGATAGTGGAGGACAGAGGGTCTGGTGTGCTATGATCCATGGGGTTGTGAAGACCAATGCAGCAATTGTATTTTACAGTATGAGTAACATTCCATAGCCTTCCTTCCCCCCCCACGCTCTGTCCCATACACATCTTTCTTTATCAAAATGAGGGAAATGCATCCTGGAACAAAGACTGGCCATAATTGTAGGCTTTTGAAATGAAAATCCAATGTGTAAAATTATTCTTTTATCAAGGTTCATATAAAGTGACACATAGGTCTATATAATGTGAGATTCTTGAGGCATTATCTTTATATTCCCAGAACCTACCACAATTCCTGGCACAGGTGGTTGATGTTCAGTCATTTCAGTCACTTCTGACTCTTCTTGACCTCTTCTGAAGTTTTCTTGGCAGAGAAATTGCAGGGGGTTGTCATTAGCTCATTTTACAGATGAGGAAACTGAGGCAAACAGGGTTAAGTGATTTGCCCAGGTGATTTGCCCAGCTAGTAAGTGCCTGAGGCCAGATTTGAACTCAGGAAGATGAGTCTTCTTAACTCAGCACTCTCCATTGCTCATCACTGTGCACTAACTGGCACATAGTAGGTGTTTAATAAATGTTTGTTGAACTCAACTGAATTGGATTGAAGATGCTTGCCTAATATAGTCACTGTGAGACAAAGTAGTGTTCAGCTGTCACCACGACAATTAAATAGTGGAGACAAGATGGTCTTTGTGGAAAGAAGGCAAGATTTAGCGTCAGAGGACCTGGTTTGAAATCTCAACTTCATGTGACCTTGGGCAACAAACTTTAATCTCTCTGGGCCTCAGTTTCCTCATCAATAAAATGAGAGGGTTGGATTAGATAGTTTCTGAATTCCCTACCTGCTAATATTGTGATCTTGTGATCTGATGAATAAAACCTACTTGAATGAGATGGTTTCATTTCTAATATTCTATATTAATTTTTTTGTCCCAAATTATGCTTGAACAAAAAAATAAAAAGGAAAACTAAACAAGTCAATTGCATCTTAAAACTGGAGATCATTCTGCTCTGATAACACCATTTTGAGTCATCTAAATTCATAACCATTATCACTTAAGTGAACACCAACACCATTGCCAAATCTTGGAAAGATATTCAGATTTTTTTTTTTCCCTTCTCATTCTGAAGGTTATCTCCCTGGTCTCTGGAAAAATCAGGTGACAACCATTTCCCGTGATGCTCTAAGTGCTGTCAAGCTGTCCATCAAGCTGTCACCTGACCCATTGGTCCCATGGTTCTTTAAGACTTCTAATATGATAAATTGAAAAGCACTATTATCTGCCTGTTGTGATGGGGACCTGTTTAGGCTTTGATAAGATATCACTAGTCCCAGGTGAGAGGCGGCTGACAGCATGTCAAGAAAAGACAACAGGCAGCAACATCGACCATGAGAGTGAGCACCAGGTTGACAAACATCTGTTGTGGTTACTAAGCCGTCTTCATTGCATTTCAGTTTCAGACTCATTCTGAGTCTGGGTAAGAACAGAAATTTTACTTTTATAGCTAGCAAATCACAGCTACTCCTCTTTTCATGTCAAAGGGGGGAAAGTCCTTAGAATTGAAAAGATACCAAGGATAAAGCTCACCTCAGGGATTTAGGGGGACACATTTTCTGCCCTATATCTAAGAAATCCTATGTTCTTGGTGATGACATCATTCAATTCTTTAAGAATCTCATATCAAAGAATGATACCTTGCAACAAAAGAGAAAATGTCTTAATTTTTTTTCCTGAGACTAGTATTAAACAATTATATGTTTTTATGAAAGTATGAAGGTATCAATGCTCAAAAATTAGTTCAGTTGGTAGTCTACATTTGCTGTTCTATTTAATTTATTTTAAAATTAACAGACGTACTAAGATTTCATAATGGATAAAGTTTATTTATGAGTTGGAATTCAGTTTTCATACTTAATTGCTGTGAATTATGCTAATATCAAACTAAAGACTTTGATCTCTGTAAAAGGAGGAAGAATGGGAGGGGGAGGCTTTGCTAGTCAAGGGATCAATGGATCAGTCAATATTTGGAGAAAGAAAGCTATTTCAAAAGGAAGGGGGAGAGGCTGTGAGAGAGAAAAGATTGCTCTGTAAGCAAGGTAGCTGGGACTAGGGAGGGAGAGTCATTTCAAGGTTTTATCTTGTAAAAGACACAGTGACAAGTTTGAAATTGGAATGAACTTCTCCAGACTCACCTATTCAAAACCAGGATCACTGGAAGCATAGAGATTTAGTAGTGCTGAATTCCTGGATACTTACATGTACTAGTATCTCAATGTATTTTTTGTTTTGGGGGGTTTTTTAATTTGTTTTTTAAGGAATTTATGAAGAAAATGACAGTTTCTACTTAGGCAATTTAATGATCTCTTTTCATTTCCTACGATTTGCCTGCCCCATGTATTCTAGGATGTTTTTCATGTCACAGGTTTCTTCTCTTTCTCTGGGGCCTTACGTTCTTTATTCCTGCCTTCCTGAGAACACCTGAACTTGGAGCTCACTTAGGGAAAATAGTCTGTTGTTATTTATTATGGTTTGCAGCTGAATAAAGGTGGTGGCGTTGGCTGCTAACATCACCACCTTGTGTACAAACATTTTTTTGCATGCACTTTCTTAATGTCATTAGGGAGCATTGTAATTTTATTATATAGTGATGTCGCACCTCGATTACAGAGAACATTTAAATAATTTTGTAATTCAAAAGCAGGGGGTAAAAAACATCCTAGCCAACTCAAACCATGATTTATTTTTAGACCTTTGTAATTGATTCACCACATAATATTCTCTTGAACTATAATGAAAAGAAAAATACCCCAGATCACTGAATAGTATTAAAGAAATGGCCCAGGAATTCAGGGACATTAATAAATATGAACAAGTATTCTCACATCATTTATGCAAACAACCCGGGGCCAAAGCCTCTCTCCTGGTTCTTGGATCTGGTTCCTTGCTCCTGAATCTCTGACTCTCCAATACGTTTTTTGCATGCCAGGACATTCTCTCCCTCAATTCAATGTACTAATATTGGGAATTTATAATCCATTTGAAAACTGAGACTTTGTGTCCCATGCAGTGGCACTTTAACTGAACAGAATGTGAATTTATTTTCAATATGACATGTTATGTCTCCACATTGAAATTTTCAAAGAGCTATCTTGCTTAGTGACAAATGAAGCTTAAGTCACTTGTAGTCTTCCATTACCTTTTGAAGAGACCAGGTAAGTTTGGATCCAGTCAAGAAGAATGGTGGCACAGTGGAAAGGGTGGGTATTTAATAAAATTCTTCAGAGCACCAAAAGAAAATAAACTAACAATCATATATATCACAGAGAAAATTAATAAGCAGCACATTTGACTTGTTACGAGCCTGCTTTCAAATACTCTCAGCAATGGAGCTCATCTTCAGGCAAATTATGGGATTAAGTAGATAAATAAGAACCATTACAATTTTCAGACATATAAACTAAGACTGATCATGCCAGAAGATACTTAAAAAAAAACTAAGGAAAAGAAAAGTGAATAAATACAAGTTAGGGTTGCTTGTCTTAAACCAGTGGTTCTGAAAATGGCAGGGCTGTCACACAACACTAATCTGTACACTGTCAAATTCAAGTTCACTGTACTGGCTTCATAGGACCTATGATATGCTGTCTGGTACTGTTTGTTTTGCTTCTAGTTCTTATTTAGTCTTCCATTTTTCTAACGATAGAAAGTCAAATAATCTTGAATGAGAAGTTAGATTGGCCCACAATGGCATTTGTTGGTAAATATACTTCAATAGAGAGGTGAGGTACATAACTCATATTTATGTATGCCCAAAATAAATAATACAGTTACTGGAAGAGGCAATCTAATACATCCATTTATATTCTTGAAAATAGCACAGTAGAATTACAAACTGTTGCCAAATATGCAGATATCTTAAGGAAAAATAACTTTCAGATCTGACCTAGTGTGGTCTCTGAACCCTTTGTGTATGGCTAATTTAGATCATTCAGCTGTAATTCATAGGACCATGGGATCAGAGTTGGAAAGGCCCAACTCTAAAAATATTTTCTGGGTAGGCGTACATGACTATTTGGGGATGGGTTACTGAAGGGAAGAAATTTTCTTAAGATGATTTCCAAGTTTCCATCAAGAGTCTTGATGTTTCAAAATCTTGGAATGTTGGTATTGAACGACTGTGCAGGAGCATTGCATTTGTGGAGAAACATCCTGCTCTGAAGGTAGTAGCTCCAGGGTGAGGCTATTTTTCAATATCAAATTTCATAGTAACGAGCTGATTCAGTGCCATGCTGACTTCGCAGAACTGGGACATGTTTCAAATTGAAAGGGAAATGTCCAATGTATCGGTTCACTTTTTAGATTAATTACTTAAAACCAATGATAGACTGCCTCTAAAATGCTATATGATCCAGATCTGATCAGAAAGACACATGTCAGGGGTGGTTAGGTGGCACAGTGAATAGAGCACCAGCCTGGCAGTCAGGAGGACTTGAGTTCCAATCCAGCCTCAGACACTTAACACTTAACTAGCCATATGACCTTGGGCAAGTCACTTAACTTCAATTGCCCTGCCTTCCCCCCTCCAAAAAAGCAAAAAAAGAAAGGAAGAAAGAAAGAAAAACAAGTGTCTATCTGAAAATTCATTTTTTCTGCTGATAGACATTAGAAATTACAGAAACAATACATACTGCCAAACTTGTCAAAAGTTCCTCATCTCTTTATTTATACACAGGTATCGATATTTAGGCTAAAATCACATGGAGAACAATGAAGGATACATGTCTCAACAAATTCAGTGACCCATTTTACTTCCTTCGACCTTGTGACAAAATCTTTGCCCCCCCTAATCCCATTCTTTCATATAATGAGTAAGCAAATAAGCAGTCCAGTCTAGCTCAGGGATGTGATGAGGTTATCAGTGCACATTGGAAGATTAATTTATTCTTTTTTTAAAAATGAATTTTATGTTTATTTTTAGTTTACAACATTCATTTCCACAAGATTTTGAGTTACAAATTTCCTCCCTGTCTGTCCCCTACCCACCACCCCAAAACAGCGATCCCACTGAATACTCCTTCCCTCAATCTGCTCTCTCCTATATCTTCCCCCATTTCCTCTCCAACTTTCCAGTAGGGCAAAATGGAAATTAATTTATTCCTATACCTTACCAGTAATATGTAACAAGCCATTATGAACCCCAAAGTAATAATTCTTTTTTCTCATCCATCATTAATACAATGTCTACTGTAGTATAAGTGCTTAATAGACGTTTACTGACAATTGACCTTCCCCAGCAACCAAGCTCACTTAAAATAGTTTATGTCAACATTTTCAAAATTGGTGTCTGATGCCTCTCCCTCTTCTCTCTTTCATTATACTACTAGTAACCATAATTTTAAAAAAGGAAGCCTTCTTATTCATTTGTTCATTGATTAAGCATTTATGAAGCTCCCACTATATGCAGGATAGGTGCTGGGGATGCAAACATACACATAAAATGAAATTGTCTCTGCTCTTGGGGAGCTTACATTCTATGGAGTTGATACAACATGTACACAAGTAAGTAAATATGAAAGATAGAAAGTAAATACAAAATAATTTTGGGGGGAGAAGGGCACTAGCAACTAGAGGGGTCGTGTTAGGACTGGCAGCATCTGAGCTGGGCCTTGAAGGTATTGTGGAAATTCTGAGCTCTACTCTGCAGATACAGAAAAATTTAATACCTGAAAGGAACTTATAGTGAATTAATCAAAAGCTCCTTTTTCACTTGAATAATGTTTTAAGATGATGGTGGCATATTTTCACAAAGGGTATATGGGTGTAGAAATTTTTGCGAAAGTTGTCATTTAAATTTTCAAGCAACAGTACTTAAGAAAATCATTCCTTAGCTGTATTTATAACAGAAAGTAAAAATGTAAATATGCAGATATAAACACTTTGCTTTTTGTAGTGGGAGGGGGGAGGGGATTGTCATAATGTATTTAAAAAGCAACTGAATTTTTTTTTCCACTTTTCTCATTAGTTGTTTTGGGACAGTCTTCCAACACATTTAAACAGCTCCAAGGGAAAATTAAATGGTGTTTGAACAAGATGACAACTTTTGTCATTAAAAACTCAATAATTCAGTGCAATTCAACAATCATTTATTAAGTGGCTACTAGATGCTGACATCATGCTATATTCTGGAGATACAGAGCAAAAAATTATATAGTCCCTCTCCTCTAGAAACTTATATTCTACAATTATTTTGTCTAAAATCAATCCCCCCAAATTTGGAGGTAAATTCATTTTGAAAAGCCAGTTTTACTTTTGTACTTTGCGCTTTGCACAGAGGAATATGAGGAGCCAATGCTACTTGGAGAAATCTCTCAACAAACTTCTAACTTGACACTAAATTATCCAGAAAGAAATCACTGGATCATTGGGCTAGATAGGCCTAAAATCAGCTGAAAGTTCTCTTTTGAAGATCGCTGAAACTCAATTCTGTGCCCAAAACATTGGGGGAAAGTCTAGGCTACAAAAGAGGCAATTGAACAAACCCATACATTTCTGGAAAAAAAATCATGTCAATGATGTTACATGATCTTTGTTATTTTCACTTCCCAATCCAACTCCAAATCATCATAATAAAATTTTATCCATAGCAAATGGGCCAGCTGAAAGGAGAGCCTGTCTAACCCTCCTCCCTACACTGAGCCAAAGAAATGGGGGGGGGGGGGGAGGGTTATGGATTCTTCTCCTTTGGCCTCTTGTGTAAAATTTCTTTCCTTATCATCTCATCTTGTCATATCTTTCTGCAGTTTGAATTACCCTCTTTTCCTCAATCTGGTAAAGCAGTGAAAGGATGTTTGTTCTGCTAATTAACTTGATTACCCTGATAACTCCCTGCAGCCTGTGACAAAAACAATTACCGTTCTTCCTTTTTTTACCCCTCCTACTGGTGAGAGAGCAAAGAGAAAGGAAAAAAGAAGAAGAGAGGAGAGGAAAGGAGAAGGGGGAAAGAGAGACAGAGGAAGGGGGAGTGAGAGAGAGAGAGAGAGTGAGAGAGAGTGAGAGAGAGAGTGAGAGAGAGAGAGAGAGAGAGAGAGAGAGACTATTAATTAGCAGCCAGGCCCAGGTCCCTGCCATGTTCTCCTGCCACGTTCCCAGGCCCTCGAGCAGGATAGCATTACATTGTCAGGAGTAATTTAGCTCTCATCTGTCTCTGCTAATTATTGTCACATTCATCAAGTTCATCAACAGAAGTGCTCTCCGGAGGGCTGCATATTTGCAGTTAATACAGCATAAACGGGTATTACCCATCACCACATTTGTGATGATGAGAGGGACACAACTTATTCATCCCTAATTAGAGCAAGCTGGGTAATTAATTATGCATTCCGCCTTATTACTTCTGAGTTCCCAGATATTGTTTGTCTAAAAAGGGGGAGAGAGAGGGAGAGGAGCCTGAAAATGCAAAAAAAAAAAAAGGGGGGGGGAGGAGAGAGAAAAGGGTGATGTGTTTTGTCACATGCTCTATGCCATAATTCCCACCTGACAAACTCGCTGAATCAGGGGAAAATTGCGAGTTGTCAGCGGCAGAATAAACCGCTGTAATAGCTGATTAATGATCAGCACCTGTGACAGGTGCTGTACGGGACTGTAAACTTGGTTTGATTAACAGTCACTGGACGAATAAATATTAGTGACAGTCGCTGGAGAGCCAGTTGGCTTGTTTTCTTCCCTGTTAACAAATCACTAGCGTTCCGGTTATTGATATTTCGGGTGGAGATGCCCGGTTTTCTTTATGATCATTCGGCAACATTGATGGAGAGTTTTGTTGTTGTTTTTTTTAAAGGACTATGTTTGTTTCTGTTCAGGGTACTTTTTTTGCAGGAAGAAAAATGTATTTTGACAAGATGACCTGTAGGGGTTTAATCTTACCGAATGCAGGAGGAAGGATTCAAAGCAGGAAAGGATTCACACTTGCTTAGTTCGCATCCACCTGTAGTGTGCTGATATGTCAATGTATATAATCGTGCATTTAACAAATGTTTATCTAGCAACTACTATGCTACACACCAGGGGAAGAAAGGTCAAAATAAAAGATAATCTCTGCCCTCAAAGAGCTTATGTTCTACAGCATATATGTGTGTAAATATAGACCATAGTTGTGTGCTATTTAAATACATGCACACACACACACACACACATACACACACTCATAAGGAAAAAAAAGATTTTCCCCAGGAATTATCAGATTGATAATTTAAAGGTTTAATCCTGCTCTCTGAATGTGTGTTACTGCTACATCAAAGAATCACAGGATTTAGAGTTAGAAGTGGCCTCACTGGTTATCTAGTCTGATGAATATACCAAAAAGATGTCCACTACAACATGCCCAACAAGTGGTCATTCAGCTCTTGCTTTAAGATTTCTGGTGAAGGGGAACCCACTACATCTTGAGGGAGGCTGCCCATTTCATTTCTAAGTTGTCCTGCTAACTGAGGAAGTTTTTCCTTAAATAATAATTTCCTTACTATAATTTCCCTCTTCCTAACTTTCACCCACTGTCCATAATCCTGACATCTGGGACCAAACCCAGCAACCCCAATTCCTCTTTCATATTATAGTCCTTCAAATACTTAAAGTCAACTCTCATGTCTCTTCCAAATTTCCTCTTCCCTAAGTTAACCATGCCCAGTTTCCTCAATCAGTACTCATAAGTTATTATTATTTAAGTTTTTTTTAGCAGGCTGGTTGCTTCTTTTTGGATGCTTTCCAGCTTATCAATAGCCTTTCTAAACTCTGGCATCCAGAACTGGACAAAATATTCCAAATCGGATTTAGCCAGGGCAGAATACAGTGGGACTGTCTTAATGAAGCTTAAGAACTCACTAACTTTTTTTAGCTTTCCATATCACCATGGCTGACTCATAAGGAGTTTGCAATCAATTCAAACATTAACCTAACATTCCCTTTGTTCTAAAATTTTATTTTTTTATAGAGTTGAGTCTTTTCTTTGGAAAAAGAGCACCTCAAGTTTATGCAATCATCAACCTCACCCCTAAACTGAAGGGAGCAATTATCTCAATGTCTAAACATATGAACAAATAAAATGAAGTTGGATTAAATGATCCAATTACCCCTTGGTTGGTCACTATTTTTTTTGTCCAACTTGACTGGTTGCTAACATCATAGCCAAATCCATTATGGATACTAAAACAGCTTGAACAAAAGAAAGACAATTTTTCTGAGTACACTAAAAATGAATCTGTTTCTATAGGTATTATGGTAGTTAGGGACTTCAAATGTTTCTATGTCTATATGACAGTAACACAGCTGGCTAAAAAGTGAATCTCAACAGACAATTTCATTTGAAATTGTTCACATGCTGCTAAATAGTTGCTTTAATTCCTTGTCTAGTTGTTATGTGCCTTGAGTCTCATTACATCTACTAGTCACGGAACTCTGACTGATGACTTCCCAAAGTGGAGTCTAGGATTTGTAGGTGACCATTTCTGATCCTCCCAAGGAGGTGGTATGCCTCTTGCCTTTTAACTCATTGCCACTAAGCCTTATAGGGGCAAGTAGGTGGCACAGTGGATAGAGCACTTGGTTTGGAATCAGGAAGACTCATCTTCATGAGTTCAAATCCATCCTCAGACACTTACTAGCTGTGTGACCCTGGGTGAGTCACTTAACCCTGTTTCTTGTATTTTCTTAATCCATGTGACAATCAGCCTCATTCCAGGATTTTAGTTTCCAGTAAGGTAGATTTGTAAGTTGACAGTGTTCTAAGAGTAGGGATGAATAGATCCATGCCAATGTGATGAAATGTCAAAGGACATCCAGTCCTGTTCAACATTTTAATAAATTACTTGCATGGATGCATAGATAGCATGTAGATCAAATGTACAGATGACACAAAGCTGGGAGGGATTGCTAACATAGTGAATGACAGAATCAAAATCTCAATAGCCTAGAATGATGGGATAATCTTTATTGAAATGAAATATAAAAACAATGCCATTGAAAGAGTAATGGAGTTGATATCAGAAGACCTAGGTTCAAAAACTAGTTCTTTTATTACTACCTACAAGACTTGAATAAGTCAACTTCTTTGGACCTTGGTCTGAGACCTTTTTCTTACCTGTAAGATGGGAGGAATGGGTTAGATTATCTCAAAAATCCTTGCAAATTTAAAGCTATGATCTCAGAAGAGAGGAGAATTCAAAGATGAGGATACAGTGGTGGGTCTCAAACCCAGGCTCAAGAAGCATTCCTCTCTGTATCCTACAATCAATTAACTTACTGAAAATTAAGTAATTAATTAATCATTGTTGTTTGACTTTCATTCTTTTTTTTCTCTCAATGACTTGTTTAATTACTTTTAGTTTACAAGATTCAGTTCCACAATCCCTTGAGTTTCAGATTTTCTCCCCTGCCTTCCCTCCGCCTCCTGCCATGGTGGTGTGCATTCATGTATAGGATCCGCAAATACTTTCACATTGTACAATAGTCTGGTTGTATAGAAGAGTTGTAACCAATGAGTGAACACTGGGAAAAAGAAACAAAACCAAACATGAAAAAGAATGATAGCATGTATTGCTTCAGTCTCCATTTGAACTCTAATCTTTCTAGAACTTTCTTTGAATGTAGATATCTCCTTCCATTCTGAGACTTGTAGAGTTGTCTTATAGCTGTGTGTTGCTGAGAAGAGTCCAGTTTATCAAGATTTTGACCTTCATTCTTGAAAAGGACCAATAATATCAGGGAGGAGATATTGTGACTTGCGAGTGAACTGGATTTAAGTGAGACAGGGCTATTCAAAGTCACCAGCCACACTTTCTCCTCCAGAGCCATCTTGGTCTACTGGAATGATAATAGATCAGGACAACTGGAGATGGCCCCAGATGCAAGGGCAGCCCTTGGCCTTTTTAAGCTAAGGTCTTTCCTGGATCTGAGTTTGTCTGAGGCAGCACCTATTCAGTGATTAAGGCTAGGTAAGAAAATTAATTAATCAAAAAGCACAAATACTATGTGCTGGGCATATGGCAGGCTTTGAGGAAACAAATATGATCAATGAAACAATCTCTACTTCCAAGAAGCTTACATTATGAGGGGGAAAACACAAGGAGAAGCAGCAACAACTAAAATCTATGTAGTACTTGAAGATTCACAAAGTACTTTAAATGAATCACCTGGTGTGATTAGCCTCCAACAGCACTGTGAAGTAGATGCTACAGCATCTATTATCATAATCCACCGTATCCACTATTATAATGATAGACTCCATGTTACAGATGAGGAAAGAGAAGCTGAGAGAGTTTAAGTGACTTGCTCAGGATCACAGAGCTGGTAAGTATTTAAAACAAGACTTAAACTCGGGTCTTCCTTGACTCTTAAGTCCAGACCCACATCCACAATACCGCTTGGCTGGATAGACAGACTATGCAGGGGAAAGTAGAAAAAGAATAAATGCAAAGAAATGCAATGTAACTAAGAAGAAAGTAGTTTAGGAGGAAGGTCACTAGCATTTGGGCAGATCATGAAAAGCTTCAAGTAAAAGGCATGTTTGCTGAGCCTGTGCACCATCAGGAGATCTTGAGTGAGTTGGAACATGACTGTGCAAACAGATTTAAGTGCTGGTCCCAACACAACGTTCAGAAAGAATAAAAGCAGGAAAAAAGTGATTATCCTTATCATCAGAAACAATAACATTTTACAAGAGTGTAAAGGGAAATACATTCAATATTTGGCCAATGGATCAATGTCCAAAGCAACAAATACTTGTGGAACAGAATTGTTGGGTAGTCAGAGTTTTATGGGATTATAACAATCAGACACGGCATTTTAATCTACATGGCACTTCACAGTTTACAAAGCACTTTATTCACAATAACTTCCTGTGGTTGCAGTCAAATATTATTATCTCTATTTTGTGGATAAAATAGCTGAAGGTTAAAGAGGAGAAACAGCTTATCCAGGGCCATACAGCTAGTATACGGTAGAAACAGGACTTGAACCCAGGTGTCTTGAGCCAATATCAGAAGCTGGAAGGAAAAGTCATCCCACTTTGTGCTTCTCTCCCACCCCCCTGCTCACTTGGTAGAAATTCTTAGTATCACAATGGAGTTGAAAGATATTTCCATGAGATTCGGTACCTGCTGATATGGAGCAAGACTCATTTGCAATAATATACAGATGCAGAGATCATACAATTAGATCTCAAGATTTCCTTTTGCATATTCTAGAAAGGAAAGGAAAACAAAAGTCAAAATCAGGAGTGACAACTGTGATCATTGCAATGGCTTGGCATCAGCTATTGGATTACTGCCCATTTGGCCCTGCTGGCAGTAAAATCTATCAATCTTTCATGGATGGCTGTACTGTAGAAGTGAAATCATGGTGTTCAGGAGAAAACAGGAGGGATGGTGGTTAAGTACTTAATGAATAACAGAAAGGGCAGATGTTTTAGCTGGGATGTTCTAGCTTTGATTCTTTTACATGATGAAGTAAGTCTGGAAAGAGTCTGGTCAATTTGATAAATGAGTCTAATTAGTAGTGACCTATATATGAGATAAATATTTTACATTTTGATCAGAGAAAATGAGCAATCTCAATTCATGCGCAATAGAAGAATGACAAAGTAAAGGGTTGGACAAGATAGCCATCCATTCCACAAACAAAGAAGTGTATGACCTGGCCCCTTTTCTTTTTTCCCTTTATGCTATCTTACTTTGTGATCTCATTAGATCTCAAGGATGCAGATGATTCCCAGATCTATACATGCAACTTTAATCTCCTCTGAGTTCTAATGCTACATCACTAATTACTTTTTGGACATATCAAAGTGGAGGTCCTATAGATATCTCAAACTCATTATGTCCTAAATAGAACTCATTAATTTTCTCCCTAAACCTTAACCCTCTTCCCCATTTTTTTTCTTACTGCAAGGGCACTACTTTTCTCCTAGACATCTAGTCTCCTAACCTCTATATCATCCTCAATTCCTCATCCCACTGAACCCACATAAGCAATCTCTTGTCAAGGATTATTATCACTACCTTTATAACATATCACAAATACATTCCCTTCTCTCCACATAATAAGTGCTTAATAAATGCTTGTTGGATGGCAAACCTTTGTTAACATGTTTTCTGACACCAGCAGGAATTCTGTTAGCTGAGCTTCATTGCATTGTATTGTATAATTAGGAGAAATGGACACACGGAAGGAACAATCTTCTATTGGCAGGCCATGAGCTGAAGCTACCTTTATAGTGGCCTTCCCCTTACCCCAATTAATCCTAGAAGAACTAGGCTCTGAGGCATGGGCCTATGCAAAGTATGTCTGATTCCTATTAACAGTCTGTGTGCCTTCTCCCACTCCACTGCTAATTTGTCTAGTTCTGAACCTGTTTTCACTTCCTCCTGAACCCAGACAAGTACTCACAGACCAATGAGAAGATACTATATTATACCTGATACAAAAGTTAGAACATATCTTTCCTTGATTAGTGAGAAATATCTATCTATATCTTATAGTCATGGTTCTTTATTGATAGGAAGGGTGATTCTGCCTTGGTCTTGCATCAACTAATTAACCCACAAACATTTATTAAGCATCTCCTGTGTGCTAGGCCTTCAAGAAGCTCATAGTATATTGGACAGTCTTCTACATATTCTATGGCTGTGATGATCTTTCCCATTTGGGGGGTGGGTTGGGAACTACACTCCAGGGGTCACATAGATCTCATAGCCCTCCAGCAGGCCCCTCTCCTGAACATGGCTCAGTGCCTTCAGAAGGCTGAAACCAATGGTCTTACACAGAATACGTGACCTTACAAAAGCAGAGAATGGCATACTGCAAGTGGCTGTAAGAGCCTCAATTCTCTGTCAGACACTTTCAGAAATACAGGCCTGCTTATATTCTATTGGACATTCTACAAGAATGTACATCTTGGATCCTGAGGAGGGGCTTCCAGGGAACCAATAATTATATAATTTCAGAGTAGGAAAGGAACTTTAGCGACCATGTGTAGTCCAACCTACATGTGAAAAATAATGGACAGTACCATATAGCATCATTGATTTCAAGCTTCAAGAGACCTTAGAGGTCACATAGTTTTATAGGTCCCTCATGTAAAGATGTAGTAACATGGAAATATTAACATTAACTGATGCAAAGTGAAACGAGCAGCACCAGGAAAATATTGTACACAGTAACAGCAACATTATACAATGGTCAACTATGAGTGACTTAGATATTCTCAACAATTCAGTGAGCCAAGACAATTCCAAAGGACTCATGATGGAAAATGCTATCCATACCCAGAGAAAGAATTGATGAAATCTGACTGCAGATCAAAGAATACTGTTTTCACTCTCTTTACCTTTTTTGTGTTTTTTCTTTTGGTCTATTTCTTCTTTAACACTGTGAGTAACATAGAAATATGTTTCACATGATCGCACATATGTAACCTATATAAAATTCTTACCTTTACAGGGAGGGAGGTGGGGGGAAGAGGAGGGAGTGAAAAAAATTGAAACTCAAAATTTTTAAAAATTGATATTAAAATTGACTTTACATGTTATTGGTATAAATAAAATGCTATATAAAAATATGTAGTAATGAAGGCCCAGAGAAATGAAATGATTTATCCAAGGTTACACAGGTAGAAAGTGACAGCGTTAGGACTTGAACCCAGGTCCTCTCATTCTTTTTTTTTTTAATTTTTTTTTTATTTACTCATTTACTTTTAATTTACAAGATTCAGTTCCACAATCACTTGAGTTTCAGATTTTCT
>CM053580.1:35456404-35487470 GCA_028627135.1 Pseudochirops cupreus | reverse complement strand
CCTGGCTGCCGTAGCTCTCAGGAAGGTGCTGGGTCCCTTTCCTACTTACTTCTGGCTCACTGGATAATGAAGACTCCAGGACCGAAAGCCCAAGACCGCGATCCAGATCCAGGCTGCTCAATGCGAGAGCAGTCGGCCTCTGAACAATTGCTTAGTCCCCCTGCTGTCTGCAGGCCACGGGTGCAGAAGCTGCAATGGGGAGGCGGGTGCAAAACCTCTGCCTTCTGCTTTCCTGCCCTGGAGGCCTTTCAGCCAGACCACTTTTCTCCCCTGATTTCGCAAGCTCCACTGACCTAGTTCTGAACGCTGCTTGCAGCTGCCGCTAATAGGCTCACCTGAGAGGTTCCTCCACTCCTCCTGTCCAGCCGCCGGGGCAGGCTGGTTTCGGTTTGCAGTGCTGATATGGTTCCTCGCAGCCGAGCTGACTTTAGTGGGAAGTATCTTTGTGTGCGTTTTGGAGTTCTAGGATTGGTTTAGAGTCCTGTTTTATGGGTATTTTGGGGTGGCTATGTGAGAGCTGCGATGTGTTGCTGCTGCTGTGCCACCATCTTGGCTCTGCCCCCAGCACTTTCTAATTTTTAAGAATTATTGGGAAAACCACAAAGTAGTTTAGAAGAATTTAGGTTTAAGCTGACATCTTGTGTCATATACAATAATAAAATCAAAATGGAACCAGGATGTAAATATTAAAGGTCCCACCATAAAATATTTTAAAGAGAAACAGATCATATACCTTTCATGGCTATGGCTAGAGGGAGAATTCTTAGTGAAAAAGTGTATAGTGGCAATCATAACATATTAAGTGAATCATTTAGATTACATGATGCTAATGAGCTTTTGCAAAAACAAAATTAATGCAACTCAGGTAAGAGGGGATGCTGTCAATTTGGGGAAAGTGTTTGCATCAAATATCGCTGATATGATTCCGATATCTGAAATACATAGGGAAACTAACAGCAATACTTAAAATCAAAGCTATTTTCCAATGGATAAGTGGTCTAAATATATTTTAAAATAGTTCTAAGAAGCAGAATTTTGCAGCCTGTTGGAAGCCACATGAAACATTGCTTCCAGTCACCAATAATACAGGAAATACAAAATGCAGCAAGCCCCGGGTGTCTCCGAACACGCAGTGGGCAGCGGGAGGGCAGATGAAAGTAGTCTGCACTGCGGCACCCTGGGGAGGCGGGCGCAGCGCCACCTGGTGATGTCCCGAGGCAGCGGCGAGAAGAGCCTGCCGGACCCGGGAAGGCCGCTCGTCCAACAGCGCGCGTGAAGTGCTCGCTGATTGTCGGGCGCTGTGCTAGATGGTGAGGACACAAAGGCAAGAGTTAAATGATCCCTGAATCCAAGGAGGCTGCAGTCAAGCGCAGAAGACAAGCGCTACCGAGAATATACAAAGTGGATCCCGGGCAGTTTCCAGAGAGCGCTGGATGACTTCATCAGCGTAAGTGCCGAGAGCTATAGCTGAGTTGTCAGAACTAAATACTATACAACTTGAACGGCCAAGCTGTACCCAAGAGAGCGGATGTGACAATACATCCCCCACGTACACTGATTCTTTTTGCATGTGGAACACCACCTGTCATGTTGGACCTAATGTTTCGGTTGGTCTTGCTGAATCCCCATCCCCCTCTTAATTCTTTGTTAGAAGCGGTGGTTCTCTGGGAGAAAGAGACAGTGAGATATATTAAATCAAAAAATCAATAATTTTAGAAAAAAATATGGAAGCTGGAGATGAGAAAGGGAAGGTATTCTGGGGATAGCTTAAAATATAGCTATGATCTCTGACTTCTCCCATCCGACAATGTTCTTTCTTTCTCTCTCCAAATATTTCACAAGCATTTAATCTGGTTGTCTCCTTTGCCCATGGCATTCCCTATCTTGCATTAGACTGTGTTTTGTGTATGGTATTATATAATATACATATTATGTGTTATATAGTAGATGCATAGATGTATATACCATACATTTATTACGTATATATTATATATACATATATGTATCCAGTATGTATACACCATACGTTATTCACCCATGTATATATGGAAAAACATATATAATATATACTATACATGTGTATATGTATTATTCACATGTATGTGTGTAGCGTATACTATTTACATGGTATATAATATATGTGTGCATGGATACATATACTATAAGTTATATACTATACATGTGTGTATGATGCTTATGTTCAGTATGCATTATATTGTATAGAATTTATATATACATTTGTGTGTAATACATATATGAGTATATATATATATATATGTACACACACACACACACACACACACATATATCATATCATACCATACACTCTGAAACTGGGTAGGGAATGACATGGGCTGAAGCGGGCCTCTCACTCCCTCGAGCCCCCTGCCCTCTACTTACCCATCTTCAGGGTCTTTGGTCGTCACCAGCCCCGGGTCGGGGAATAACCAGACAGAACGCCCGAGGTTGATCAGAGGTTGTTTATTCATCCACTGCTACATCACGACTCTCCTCACTTCCGTGTGAGTAGCAATTTAAAACAATCATCAACCAATCACAATTACATATAACACACATCACCTTATATGGATTAGCCAATCACTATTACAATCTCAAACCATCACCTTATATGGATATATTCAGCACATAACAAGCAGGCTTTGAGCAACACCCATCCCCCCGCCCCCAACAATGGGCAACAGAGAGAACCAGACTAAATGTTCAAGGATTATTTGGAGAGGAAAATAAAGGACATTTTCAGACAGGAGAAGTCAGGGATCATGGATAGTTAAGCTGTGAGCCATCCCTGGAATAGCCTCTACTTCTTATCTCTACCTTCCAGTATATACAAAAAATCTTTGTATATACTCTATTATAATGTGTAATATATATGCATTTGATACTATACATATATGTATGTATATATGTGTATGTGTGTGTATTTATGTATGTGGCATATTTCCCTAATAGAAACCAATCTCTTTGAGGGAAAGGATATTTGTCTTTCCATCCCCAGTGCCTGACACATAAAAGTTGAATAAAAAGTATCCATTTACACCAGACATAGTATGGTGCTCAAATAAACTTTGATTAAAATATTTGTCTCTATTTAAAAACAGATGCAATTGAAATATCTCAGCTTTTTCACCACTTTATAGCTAAATACTGACAGGAAAAGTGTTCTCATAGGTTATCATTTTATCTTCCTTGTTCTAGGGGGAAGTGTAGACTTGTCAATTATCTAACTAATTATGTAGCCATAGTGGATAACACACATCCATTTGTGCATTGCATGTGCACATAGAGACACACACAGTGTCCACAATTAAGTCAGAATTAGTCGATTTGACTTTCTACATTGGCCAAATCAGTTGGGTTATTGCATGTCCATTTCGCTTTGGAAAGGGTACACTTGGTCATAATGTAGCAATAAAATTATTTCTATTAGATGATGCATATAAAGATGTGATGGAACAATTCAGCAAATCAAATTATGGTATTTGAAATCTGTATTCAGAAAGAACATTGGAGCAACAGAGCTCTTAACTGAAGGATGTAATTTGTTGAAAATAACTACTCTTTCAAAACATTTTCCAAAAGAAATCCTGATAAACTGTGTCTCCAATAACCTAATCCCTGAAAAAAAAGAGAACATCACAAAAGAAAGAAGATTTTTCATATTTTGGGAAGATTTTCATATTTTCATATTTTGGAATATAGGGCCTCTCAGATCACTTATAACTCTAAGATTTTATAATTTTGTGATTTGTGGGCACCTCAGATATTTAAAATGACAGAGAAATAGAATATTCCCTTTAATTATAAGCTTCCCCTGTGAGGTTTATGTGTATGCATATCTATGTGTGCATATGTATATGTATATAAAATACATATATTTGCATATATGTATATATGGCACAGTAGTTTGTACGGTATATAAATGAGTATAATATATAATGAATATAACATATAAAATATGATAAATATAAAATTATAGCATTTAAGTATAATACATTATATCAGACATAAATATAGGTATAATAAATTTGTGCCCAATTTTTTAAAAAAAATTGAAAAAGTAATGTTTATCATGTAGAATCCTCAAATTTTAATGCTAGAAGAGACCTTAGGAATCACTTAGTCTATCTCCTTCATTTTATAGGTGATGAAATTGAGACCCCAAGATATAAAGTGACTTTTAAGATTACATAGTTAACTAGTAACAGACCTGAAACTAGAACCTTGTTTTTCTGGCTCCAGTGCCCCTTCTCACATCATGGGCAATAGATTAGATATCCATATTCTTTTTTCTTTTCCTTTACAAACAAGTAAATTAGGTTCAAAGACATTGAGTCCAAGTTCATAGATCAACTTGGGAGTCTGAATGAGACTGTTTAGTATAAGCCTTTTTCAAACCGTAATTTAAGGTTGACTTTGTTCTTCCTCTACTAAATGGGCTGAATGCAGTCATGAAGCTGATTCTCACATAGCTCCCAGTAACCACGTGTTTAATTTATAGGTGTGGTCAGTTTCATTTTTACAAACAAGTGCCCTCCAACCCTCCAACTCTTCTGAAAGAAAGTATTCATAAAATAGGGGCTCGAGGGTTCTGAATAGGCTGCAAGCTTTTGTCTTTATGCTCTTTTGCTTCTAAAATGTTAGCCATATTTTATAAGATACTGTCATTGTCCAATTGTTTCAGTCATGTCTGACCCCATTTGGCATTTTCTTGGCAGAGATTCTGGAGTGGTTTGCTGTATCCTTCTCCAGCTCATTTGCAGATGAGGAAACTGAGGCAAACAGGGTTGAGTGACTTGCCTAGGATCATGATATCTCAGAACAGAGAGGAAAATAGGGAAGATGACTATAGAAAAAACTGTGAAGTTATCCAATATACAATGTATGTATCCCACTAGTAACAAATGACTCTTCTGTCTTCCCTCAGTGTGACTTTAAAAGAATTTCTTTCATAGTCTGTTTTATTTTAATCTCTATTATTGCTCATCAATGCATTTTCCTTTTTGTTATTTGAATGCCCTCCTTTATCCCTACAAATATCTTATCAAATACATGGCAAGGAAATATTGGTCATGTATTTGAATGCATGTCTAGTTCTAAAGCTCCAGGTTATTACTTTATGACCAAAGAGCGGATGGAAGGCTTCATCGCCAGTTTTCGGAAATCGTTAAGGATTGTTGCTTTAATCCAAGTTCTGAGGTCTTTCAGACCTGCATGCTTTTCATCGTTCTCTCTTGTGCCTACTTTGAAATTGAAGTTACCAAGACCTTCTTTTGAAGGTTCTCAATAATTTCTCAACCCTTTCATCATCCATAACAGATGTTTGTGCATCAGCTGCAATTGTCTTCATGGTTTTTTTGCTTGTATTTATGATGAGCACAGTAAAAGAAAAAAATGAACAGTGGCCTATAAAATGATATTTCTCAATCCTTTTGACCATGCCAGGAAACTGACTCCACCAACTTCACCAAGGTGAACCTGTGAGCCAACTTTCATTCAGTGTCAGTTTTCTTTTGTCTTATGACTTCATTCATTACCAGAATATCAACAGAGATTTGGTCTGGTTATTCCAATAACAGGTCAGATTGTTGGTAATTGGACAAAGATCTCTATTTTTGAGTGCCTGTAGTTATTGTTATCGATCTAACAACTTAGTGTTGTGTGTATGTATATTTCAGAATATTGCCTGTAGTTACTGGTCTAACAATTTTATCTGTTTTACATCCATCTTCTGTCACAGTGAAGGGGCAGGACTGAGGTCTACCTTGGGAGGTTTGTTGTTGTTAATTATTTTTGAGTTGTGTCTGACTCTTCCTGACCCCATTTGGGGTTTTCTTAGAGGAGATACCAGAGTGGTTCACCATTCTCCTCTCCAGCTCATTTTACAGATAAGAAAATTGAGGCTGACAGGATTAAGTGACTTTCCCAGGGTCACATAGTTACTAATAAGTGTCTGAAGCCAGATTTGAACTCAAGAAGATGAGGCTTCCTGACTCCAGGCCTGGAAACATGCCACCTAACTGCCATTTGGAAGTTGCTATGGTTCAAAGTATTAATTTTGTAGTAGTCAACTCACTGTTGACAATTCTCTCTGTAATTTGCTAACCTGGTACTTGCACAGCCGACTCCATCTAATCCTGGGATCATACTTGAAACTTTCCATTACAACCCAATCTAACAGTGCCTACACTTCTCTGGTGTACCTTTAAGAACCCAGAATCATGTCCACACTACTATGAGGCATCGGAGTAAGACTGAAAGGAGAATAAATCTTAGTTTGAAGGACATCATGGAATTTTCATTTTTGAAAGTACATAAGAGGTCATATCATTTAACAACCTCATTTTATAGATAAGGTAGCTGATTCCTGGAGAGGTAAATCTCAAGTGTCACACAGGTTATGTGAGATGCAGGCCTAGAATTCTGATCTCCTGACTTTCAGTGCTATGCCCTTTCCAGTAGATGCATAGCTCATGTTTTATCCCATTTGTTCAAAATATTTCTTGGTGCATGTTATTGCTATTTATAGGAACTGAAATGAGACAGGATAAGATAGAAAACCAGCCTGCTTCTTTTCAAGAGGTCCTAAAATCATCCCATTTCTCTTCTTTCCTTTCACTTCAAGCACTGACTATTATCATTATATCAAAGCACAAAAGTTTGTTGATAACATGGTTACCAAGAACAATGGAGGCTAAAGAGAAATGGAGGAAAGGCTATAGAAATATTCAGCAAAACAAGCCAGTCTCTGGACAATACAGGAATGTGAAAAATGAGAAACTTAAGCCATCCTTCTTTTCCCATTGATCTTGACCTTCTTCTCATTGCTCGTACCGTGTCCATGTTTGTTAAAGGGCCCTGTGCTTAATTGAAAGTATCCAAGTATGAGTCTTTCATGTAACTGGATAAAGGTAAAAAAAAGTTAAACCATGAATAAAAATGGCAAATGTTGACAGCCAGGAAGTTCATCAGTAATAGATGCTTGTCATGTTATTAGATGTAACCTTGGAACTCTGCTTCCTCAGTTTAATGGAAACTCAATGCATCATGAGGTGGATAGGTCACAGAGGAGAGTTTTGTATTTCTTTTTAGCATTTTCTCCTGGCAGTCATGGCTATATTCCACTCTGGAGGGAAATGGATTACACTGTCCATAGAATGTAAGCGCCTCAAGTGGGTGCAAAAAAATATACTTTTTCTTTCACATAAATCTAGATGAGGAGGATGTGGGTCTGCTGGTTTTATAAATTTTTTAAAATTCAAATCTTTTTCTGTAATAGTTTGAAATTTCAGAAACTAGTTAGGAAAGGAGGTGGGCTAGCCCTATAGCAAGATGAAGGGATAGGAGATGGACAGCCAGAATGCTGCACTGGCCCTCGCTTAGTAGGAACAGAACCAGAGGAACGCCATGTTAGGTTGACCATCAATGGAGGATTCACAGAGAAACCTGGGAAGTGGAGGTGCAGATATGCTATGATCTGCAGTGCTGGGGAGGACTGCTTATACCAGCAAAGTCAGAGATCTGTTCAAGTGTGAAATTACAGAGATGTTTATAAGGGGAGGGGGGGGGTGGCTTCTTCTTCAGTAAAATGGCTCTGTTTGGCTGGAGGTGGAGAACATCAATGGAAGGCTTCTTTATTCCCCCTACCCACCCATTGTTTCAGGAAACAACCAAAACCAAGAGCACAAGGATATGCTTTTATTTCTATGAAGGCATTAGAAAATGCCAGAGGCTAGGAATGGGGAAAACTGGAGAAGTTAGACTGGAAAAAGGAAGAGTTGGGGGTGGGATATAAATATATATATATATATATATATATATTTAATATTTGGAAGGTTGTTATGTGGAAGAGAAACTAGACTTACAGTGGTTGACTCCCCAAGTTGAAATTAGGAAGGATGGATGATAGTTTCAATGAGGCACACTTAGACTTGGTGTAAGAAAGACTTTCTAAACCATAGAAGTGGTTCCAAATTGGAGGTGCTGGGTTGCCTCTTGCTGTAGGACTTCAAGGAGAGAGTGGAGGGCCACTGCTCAAGGGTGTTGTACAAACCTGTTCAAATATGAATTGGACTAGATTGCCTTTGAGGACCCTTCCATCTCTTGGGTTCTTTGGTGCTGGTCGACTTAACTCTGTTTTATTCTAAAAGACAGAACTAGGAGAATCATGTGAATGTTGCTAAGAGGCAGATTTAGGGTCGATGTAAAGCAATATTTCCAAACAATTAGAAATGTACAAATGTGGAATGGGCTGCTTCAGGATCTAATAAATTATAACCCTTTAATGATATTCAAGTAAAGAGTGTATGACAACTGGTCAAAACTATTATAGAGTTGTTGGCTTATATATGGGCAATTTGAAATATTTTTATTTCAGTTTCTATGCTACTCTAAGGTTCACCAAGAACTTTTATCCCAGCACACTAACTCTAGGAGAGTTAGTTGCAAGGTGCAAGTTTTATCCTCCCATTTTGTAGACAAGGAAATCACCTCAAAAAAGCTAATAATATTAATATCTAACTTTAATGTTGCAAAGTGCTTTATGTACATTATTCATTAGATATTCATACCAACTCTGTGAATGAGTGCTATTACAATTTTACAAATTGGGAAACTGAGGCTAAGAGAGGTTATGTGACTTGACCAGGATCACACAGTGAAATGAAGCAGGATTGGTACTTGTCTTCTTCATACAAAGTGTAGGTATCTATCCACTACTCTCCCTATCTAGCTGCCTTGAAAAATTACCTGCTAATTGTCATACAGATAATACTTGTCAGACCAAGGATTCAAAGCCTGGACTTTATATCCTCTGGTCTACCATTCTTCCAATTCTTCTGGGTTGTTTGGCACTTCACTATTAGATGACATCTGGTGTATTGGGAAAACCCCTGAATTTGGAGTCAGAAAATCTGGTTTTAAATCCTGGCTTTCTTGCTTATTACCTGTGACCTTGGGCAAATCACCCCCTTTCTGGTGATAAGTTTCTTCTGCCTTAACATGAAGAGGTTGGGTCAGATGACCTTTAAGGTTTCTTCTGCCTCTAAATCTGTGTTCTTGTCATCAAAAGTCTGAAGCAAAGCTCCATTTTAGGACCGATCTTTGCTTTAGAAATTTGCTTTGAGGCCTCACTGATCAAGTACACACTGTGGATGAATGAGTGAATGCCTAATCTTTTGTGCATCGAAAGTAAAATTATCTGCTGCTCTACTGGGAAGGAGAAGATGTTCGTCTTCTCGTATGCATGTGTGGCAAGCCATTTCTTTAAAATGGGAGCGCTTAAATGACACAGGGCACTCTTCTGTGGATGACACATCAGTGTCCATTCATCGCATAAAGAGAGAGCCGAGATTCCAGGGGAAAATTCTGTGAAAGTCAGTGTACAAAGAAAAGTGGAAGCATCTGCTTAATATATACGACATTAGAATTTAATTTTCCCTCCGCTAGCCTTTTGTGTCGCGGCAGTGCTGTAGCCGAGCGCAGAAGCCTAGGAGTGCGGTGTCAGCAGGTGCAGGCCACCAAATTACTGCTTTTAATTTGCATATTCATCTGCTAAGAAGCATGTCATTATCATATCAAAGGGATACTAAGCAACAACTAGCTTGGAGAGATGTGGCATAGTTTCAATATGAGCAATTAATGCAAGATGAGGACTCTTTCTGTCCTATCTCCCAGGGCTCGCTGTGATCGGGCTTATTATTGGAGGACCTCGAAGACCAAGGTACCAGTTGGTACAGAACAACCTAAGTGCTAAGACGGGGGTAAAAAAAGGCTCGAGTTTCTGTGAGATTTCTGTGGACTGTATACACACGTACACAAACACGTGTGTACGTGTGTATAGTTGGTGACCAAGTAATCCCCTGGTCACTCAAAAACAAACCCTAACCCTGCTCACATGGTGTCACTGACATTTGTTACTCTCTTGGAGGTCTGTAGCCAGGAGACTATCTCAACTGTCCTGAGGGTCATATCAAAGTAGAGGTGAAATGATTGGATTATATAAAAAACCAAAAAGAAGATTTGTATTTGTTTCTTTCTCTCTATTCATCTGTATCTCTCTCTCTCTCTCTCTCTCATTAACATAACTATGATAGCAATTGAACCAGTTGATAGATACAATGTTAGGAAGAAATTCAAATAAACTCCTAAATCCCCATTTTGATGTTTAGATAGTCCCTCACAGGAATGTGCAAAAAATATTTTCCCAACCCCTAGTTAATTAATGCTATTATGGTGTAAATTCAGAGCATGTTCATTTTCAAATTATTTTTTTCCATTTTTCAACTTGAGAAAAATAAGAGAAATATCTGATGCCACCTTAAATACAGATAGTATCTGTGCTATTCACTTTTAAAATGCCCACAATTTTTTTTATCATACTTTGACACCTTCCCCCTCTTTATTGCTTCTATTGGTTTAGCAGCAGCTGAAAAATATACAATTAGGAATCAATCAGTCAGCAAGCATGTTATCAATCACCTACTATGTGCTAAGCATTGTGCTATTATTCCCCGTGGATACAAAGACAAAGAATGAAACAATTTCTATTCACAAGAAGCTTATCTTTGAATAGGGGAGGCAACAAATATGTACCTAAGTTTATACAGAATAAATATAAATAGAATAAATACAAAGTAGTTCAATAATGAATCTAACACAGGGACCATAAGAATGGCTTTGGAACTTGGAACTCTTCTTCAATCCTTCCTTGACTAGGGAAGTGATATCAGAACCTTTGAAGGGAAGAAGTCTTTAAACTATTTAGTGCATTGCCTAAGGCAGTTTCCTGCACACGAATGTTAGAAGTGCTGGAGATTGTTGAAGGGGACAAAAAGGTTCCTCATAAAATTCTGAGCCCAGAAACTCAATGTGTGGTGCATCTTCAAAGGTAAGAAAACATTATGTAATTTTCAGCCTTGTACATTGTCTCCCCTTGTAGAATGTAAGCTCTCTAAGGGGAAGGAACATTTCATTTTTGTTTCCATATTTTTAGTGTGTAGTACAGTGCCTGTCTTAGTGTAAGCTCTTAGTAAATTCTTCCTGATTGATAAAGCCTGTGACCACTCTTAACTCACATAGGGCATAAAGCTAGCGATAAGAGACTTGGACAAGTGATTTCAATGATATGGGGAATTCCCTTCAATAGAAATAAGGAAGTTTGAAAAAGGATGAATTGAGGGGAAAAGATAATGAATTCTGTTGTGGATATGTTCAGTTTGAGAGCTGTCTGGGACATTTAGTTCAAAATGAGATGCTGTCACATAACCAACAAGATGCAAGAATACGTATTTTCTTTGCTGCTCAAAATTCCTTAATATAATTTTATGCTCAAGAAATAAAATAATTCTAGCCATCTCCAGAAGCCAAGACACCAGAAATCTAATAAGGTAACACTCTGATGAGTTAACACCAGAGAAAGCTAATCCCTAATCCTTAAACCCTGTGCTCATTAAGTATCCCCTCCCCCACCAGCTCCTATACTATGACAGTGTTAAGGACCCACATTCTTGTGCTCAGAGATTCAGTTATCTTTTCCTTACTGCTGCTGCAGTCTCTTCTAGCAGGCTCTGACCTAGCCCTAAACTCAACTCTGCTCTGCCTAGAATAGCAGATATATAGAAAATGAAAGAACAGAGTGCTAGCCTGAAGGAAAAAGTGCTAGCATTGAGTTTAGGAAAGTTGTGTTCCCCCAGATATCACTTAGAGCAGGGATTGAGACTGGCAAAAAGGTAAATTGCACAAATGGGGATAAGGCTGAGACAACTTTGGGGTCCAGCCCTGGGGCAATATGCTTCAAAAGGGAAGGAGAGGGAAAGAGATCAATCTGGAAATGTGAGGGGGAAAGACTGAGATTACCAAAGATGTTGGGAGGAAGAAAAAATCAATTAAAAACCTTAAGTACAAGTAGATATGTCAATAGAAGAGATGTTAATAACAGAAAGAAATACAGGTTCTAAAACATCTAAACAAGTCCACAATATTTAAATAAATATTGAAAGACAAAAGAAAATGAATCAACAGCAGATGAAGCAGAAGATCCTCTGGATTTCCGAGGAATCGTGGAACTATAGTAGTATGTTCCCAAATGGTTTGAGAGAGAAGCAAGAATCTCACAAGAATTTATAGCTTTCAAAGAAGGTATAACTGACAGGATAGAAAAACTGGAATTTATGGTGGTTTCTCTCCAAAGAAACAAAAGAAAAACCAATTAATTGGAAATACAGTTATACAATATTGAAGGACAATCTGAAAGAAAGGAAAAAAGCAGCAATGTTAACAGAAAACATGATTTCTGTATTAGCAAACCATTATTTCAAAGGCAGTATGTGTAAAGACAATTTAAGGATAAGTCTTCCAGAAGAATGTGACAAAACCTTGATTACCATAATATAAGAAATAATACAAGAAAACTGCCCAGAACCTAACACAGAAAACAAAATGCCAATTAAAAAAGAGGTTGACTGCAAAAAAATCAAATCAAAACCCAACTAAACCCTATACTACAAACTCCAAAGGATAGACTGGTTAACTTAAAAATTCCAGGCATAAACAACAAATTCTGCAAGTGGCCAGTGAAAAGACTTCCAAAATATAAAAGAAAGAAAATTTTACTAACACAAGACTATTCTATATCCACTAGATATCATGAAATATAATGAAAGGATGTATTCCAGAAAAAAGGATCTCAAGATGCAACCCATTTCAACACGTTCTGAAAACTTGAGCCTAATTGTCAATAAAAAAAAAAGATGAATGTTCAATAAAAGAAATCATTTGAAACATTTCTTCAAAGGAAACCAGATGTGAACAAATTATTTCCTTTGCCAATACCTCAGACAACAGACCCAAAAAAGGTGAATTCATACAGTTACCAAGGAAAAGACAAGTTAAAAAACAAATTAATATAGAAAAGAAAGGAGAACAAAACAGAAAGAGAAAGAAACATATGGGGTTAAACAATAAGAATAAAGTAACAATGGAAGGACTATTAAAAGATTTCTTCCTTACAAAATTACAAAAGGATATTGATAAAATAGAACTTAGAAGAAATAATGGGCCTGAAACACTGTGGACTAAATTTCATAATATCCTTCTATGGACCAACCAATTTTTTTGCAGAGATGTAGCAAAGGGAGGAATTAAAACTAGGGAGAAGAAAGAGGGAAATCTCAATTCAGTGATAAGCAGAAGTCCAACTGAAGGAACACTCCCACTGGGAAGGGAGATATTTTACAATGGGAGATGGGGACCTTACAGTAGATATAATCTGGAGGGATTTGGAGCTTGGAGAGAGCACTACATTTGAGAGAATTTTGTACCTGCACATCTCATTGCAGTAGAAGGTGAATGGGAGCTTTTGGAGGCAACCAGCATAGAAAAAAGTGGGAGGGCATGTACTCAAAGAGGAGATTTCATCACAAATGCAAAATAAATTGATGATTATGAGAGTGGGGTGTAGAAATGGACCATACAATCAAGAGGGACAGAGGAACATTTTTTTTTACCATGATTTATTAATTCTCTCTTCTGTCTCCTTCAGGAATTGATACTTCTAACAGTGAGGTACTACCAAAAAGGAGAGGAGGAAAAGAGACAAGATCTATAAGGCAATAACAGAAATTGTTTGGAAGAGGGAACTAAAAATATTTTAGATGCTTAAATTCTATTCCATGAGAACGCAAAGATTATAGCATAAATAAATAAGGATAAGAACCACAAATCAGATAATAAATATATGGAATAGACAGAAAATGAACAGAATTAATGAAGAGAATGAAGGAAATCCTTTCTTAGAAAAAGTATAGAAAATAAAAGAAAATATGAATAATATGAGTTAAAGGAGAGGAAGGGGGATGTTACTTAGCTGAAAGAATAAAAAGGAAGAATTAAATACATAAATAAAAGGGAGAAAGAAAAAAGGAATAAGTAAGAAATAAAAGCTAGGGAAAGAGGTTACAAGCAGAAGGAGTGTATAAAGGTAAATGGAAGAAAACATGGAAAATGGGCTGCCATAAAATAGATTAAGCAAAAATATCTGAAGAGACAAAGTGCTATTTTTAAGGAGGAAAAGGAACAAAAAGAGCAAACTTAATTTAAAAAAATCAAAACAATGAATCCATTAGAGACAAATGAAGGAAAATATAAACCTAACTCTCATAATTTTAAATGTGAATAGATTAAATAATCCAATGAAATAAAAGAGACTGACAGATTGGATAAGAAAATAAATCCCCACAAGCTGTTGCTTACAAGAAATATACATAAAAAAGCAAAAACATATATAAAATAAAAATGAGGGGCTGAAATGATTTTTTTATACATGAGGTGACTCCAAAAAAAAAGCACCAGTTTCAAATTTGCTATCAGACAAAGCAGAAACAAAAATTCACTATGTAGTAGAGGTAAAAAAAAAAAAAAAGGAAGCTACATTATGCTGAAAGGAACCATAAAAAATGAACAATATCAATATTGAACTTAAATGCTTCAAAATGCCTTAGTATCTAAATTCATCCAAGAAAAATTAACTGGATTACAAGAAGACCTAAACAGTAAGTAACAGAATAACAGCTGGAGACTTAAATGTCCCTCTTTCAGTTTTAGACAAGTCTTAAAGAAAAATAAACTAAAGGAAAAATAAAAAATTCAACAAAGTGCTAGAGAAACTATAAAGAAAAGATTTATACTGTCATAAATGGAAATACTAAAGAATATATGTATTTCTCAGTACTGAATGAAACTTTTGCCAAAAAATGGCAGCATATTAGGGCACAGAGATGCTGTGAATAAGTGTAAAAAGGTAGAGATAATAAATGTATCTTTTATAAACTATAACACAATAAAAATAGTAATCAATTCAGACAGCACAAAGGACAAGGATCCAAATGGAGACAACAATGAACTCCTAAATAAGGAGAAATATAGAAACAATTAAAAATTTTGTGAAAGAAGATTATACTGATGAAACAACATATAAATTCTGGGATGTAGCAAAAACAATCTTTAAGGGAACAATTATATCCCTAAAAAAATACATTAACAAAAAGAAAAGGATTAATGAACTGAATATGTATCTTTAAAAATTAGAAAGTCAACACATAAACAAAGCTAGAATTGAGTACAATATACTTTATTAAAAATTAGAAGAAAAGTAAGCTAGAAACCAAAAAGACCATAGAGATGATAAAATTAAAAGTTGGTTCTTTAATAGGTTAAAAATAGATAAATGTTTAGCCAATATGATTCAAGAAGCCAGAAAATCAAGTTTAAAAAAAATAAATGAACAATGTGAAATTGCAACAAAACCAGAATAAACAGTACCAGAGCTTACTATGCACAGTTATAACAAAACTGAAAAAAAAAAAACCAAAGGAAATACAAGGATACCTTAAAAAAATGACTAAATGAACATTTTAAAAATCCAGTTTCATAAAAGGAAATAGAACTAGCTACAAAGCAACCACCAAAGAAAAATTCCTGGTCCTGATAGATTCACAAGAGTATTCATTAAACCTTTAAAAATAACTAGTACAAATACCAAACAATTATTTTAAAAATTTAGAAAGTGCTCTACCATATTCTTTTTATAAGTAAAATATAGTCCTAATGCGTAATGCCAGGGAAGGATAAAACAAAGACAAAGAACTATAGACCAATATTATTAATGAAAATAGTGCTGGCAGCAAAACAGATGCTCGTTGACTGGGGAATGACTAAACAAATTGTGGTACATTTATGTAATTGCATATTGCCGTACTATAAGAAACAATGAATATAATGAATACAGATGATCCTAAAAAGATTTAAATGAACTGATGCAGGTTGAAGTAAGCAGAGCTAAGAAAACAATATTTACAATGGCTATAACAGTAAAAATAGAAAGAATAGTAACCATAAAATAATCACAGGTGACTGTTGTAAAATGATAAAGAACAAGCATGACTCCAAATAATATTAGTGATACTTAGCATTTGTATAATGTTTCAAGGTTTTCTGATTGCTTTACAAAGTTTAATTAATTTTATCCTCACAACAACCTTGGAGGGGAGGTGCTGTTGCTGTCTCCATTTTATAAGTGAGGAAACCTAGACAGGTAGAGGTTGACTTGCCCTTAATCATACTCACTTAATATCTGACGCTAGATTTGAACTCAGGACTTAGTGGCTGTAGAACCAACGCTTTATCTACTAGTTGCCAAAGAAGAGATATGAAAGACACCCCACTTTTTTGCAGAATTGTGAGGTTCACAAGTGTGTGGAGTGTTGCTATATTTTTAGATATTTCTGATGTATTGATTGATTTTGTTGATTTTTTCCCTCTTCTTTTTTAAAAAAATATTATTTGCTTGCAGGATGGCTCTTTGGGAGATGGAGGAGGAGGGACACTGAGAGAAATTTTGGTGACATTAAAATAAAATATGTTAACAAAAAAATTTAAGTCAAATTATCCCAATGGCAATTGATGATTCAGCAATGAAGTTCAAGGGAGTGAATGGACATATAAATCTGCAAGTCATCTGAGCAGGGAGATAATTAAAGCCATGGCATTGGATAAAGTCATCGAGAGTAGAGAGAAAGTAATATGTCTCTGAAGGTAAAACATATTTGGCATATAGTTAGTTGACAAGAATAACTAAATTTATATTCTCAAGAAAACAGATTAGTATCTTCCTGGGAGCAAACCAATATCCTAAGGTCTGGTAATAACATTCAAATAGAAATAGTGTGGTAAGTGGTAGCTAAAATTTGGAGTTTGGGATCAAGAAGGTCTCAATTCCAATTACAACTGTCACACTTACTAGCTTTGTACTAGGCAAGCCACTTAACCTGGTTGATCTTAAGACTGTTTACTTGGACTTAGATATTAAGTATGACTGAGTTATGAATTGTGGCAGCAGAGGAAGTTTGCACCCCAGAATTTTCCTTCTCTGATGAAATTATGGATTGTGAATGTACTCAGGTATGAATTAGAACTCCATCATTCTTTCATCTTTTCATTATGGGATGGCTAGGTGGCACAATAGATAGATTGCTGAACCTGGAGTTAGGGAACCACATCTTTCTTAGTTCAAATGCAACCTCAGATACTTACTAGCTATGTGCCTCTAGACAAGTCATTTAACCCTGTTTGCCTCAGTTTCCTCATCTGTAAAAACAGGCTAAAGAAGTAAATGGCAAACTACTCCAGTATCTTCACCCCAAAAACCCCAATGGGGTTGTGAAGTCAGATACAGCTGAAACAACTGAAAAACAACGAATTATTTCAGCATAGGTCTCAAAGTAGCATTTTCATGACCAAGTTACTTGAGTGTCATTTTAGTGCCCATTTCCAGATCTGTTGTATGTAAGGTTAAAATGAGAACTTTGGAACTTGCTCAGCTACCTTAACTATCTTGCTTAAACTGCCTGGTAATAAAAGGACCACAATATTGGAGAAAACTATTTGCTCAAGGCAGTAGGTAGTCTTGATCCTATAATTTAGGTCAAGAATTTTGGAACTGATATCGAATGGAAGTATCATTTGTAAAAAAGAGCTATCAACTGTTCTCTATCAGTACTTCCATATAAATACTAGCCATTGTCATCACCATTGGAGTAGGAAAGAATTTGTGTCAAGACTCAACTTTGTTATGTCAAGAAAAAAGCACTGCTTTGGGTGTTTGGAGACCTGAACTATAATTCTCCCTGTGTCCATAGTTTCCTATAGCATTTCTCTGCATCTCAGTTTCTTCATCCATTTTTATATTGCAGGAGTATTTTTTGTGTGGTTTGGTCATTCCACATATCCAGTCAGTTGAAAAATCATGTCATTTCTAGTTCCACAACAACTCTTGAATCCAACCCTTTCTCTCCACTCACATAGTCAAGTTCAGGCCCTTATCTGGACTATTCCAATTATCTCCTAATTGGTTCCCCTGCCTCAATCTTCTACTGCAGTTCTTCCTCCCCCCAGCTACTAACGTCCTTAAGTGCAGATTTGACTGTGTCACTCCCCTGCTTGGTAAACACAACCAACTCCCTATAACCCCTAGGATCAAATATAAACTCTTTTCTGTGGCATTGCAACTGCTTATAACTTTATTATGCCTTACTCCTGCTTCCACATCTTTATGGTTCAGACAATTTGGCCTGATTGCTGTTTGTCATTCCCCATCTTCATGCCTTTGTGCTAACCATGCCCCCATGCCTTAGAATCCATAATTTCTTTCAACATTTATAACAAGCATCCTTTAACATGAAATCTTTCCTAATTCCACCACTTGCTTTTATCTTACAGAACACTTTGTATACATTTTGTTGGGTGATTGTGTGACATATGACTATATTTTTTCAGCTGTGTCCAAATCCTTATGACCCCATAAATCATACTGGCAATGGGGTTTTCTTGGCAAAGACCATGGAGTGGTTTGCCATTTTCTTTTATATATATGTAATATATAAAATAAAATGGCATACATATATATACACACATGTTTTTGTTATATATGCACATACATGTTTTTTCTCTGTATAGAGAGAACAAAAACAAGGACTATTTAATTTTTATCTTAGTATCCCCAGGGTCTAGCACACAGTAAGTAACTTGTTGACTGTTTGATTAGATTGGTCTGGTTTGGATTAAGGAATGTTTATTTGTATTGGGTTGAGTTTGGGAGTATAAGAGGGTAAGGGATGGGAATATTAGAAAGTCCAATACCAGACCTATATAATTGATTTCTGTTTGACCATTTGAAAAATAGATCCTTCTGTATTTTTATTCTGGGCTAATGACTATATCCTCATTAGTTTTTAATTGTATTTAGGCTGCAATGAATTTTTGTATGCCTGTTGGAAAGGGATTCTACCTCCCAACCTCAGTGACATGAGCGCTTAGAATTAGACATGGGTTGGCGATAGCGATTAGTGGAAATAAGTCAGGATGGAAGATGACCCTCATGTTGATTTTCAAGGTAATAGGTGGAGGTGGTGACTTCATTTGTCCCCAGATTGAATCCTTGGCTCTAATTATCCTGTTTCCAGCAGAGTGAACTTATCTAACAAGAGCCTCAATGTCAGAGTCTGTTCTACTTATGGCCAGTGCTAGCGCTACATGGGCTATGCTCTACCACTGATTTCACCATCAAATTATGGTTACTAAGTACCGTTAGGCACAGATGCATAACTAGTGTGAGGCAGTTGAAGCACTGATAGAGAATTTGTCCTTCTGGGAGATCACAATTCCTCCCTATACAGTCAGTTGATATCACTTGACCACATCCCCAGTAAGTCTGTGGGGGGAAGCAAGGTCAAGGAGAGGATGAGCAAGCAGGGTCATGGGCCAGCAGCAGGTGGGGGAATCCGGGAAAAATGCACCCTTGGCTGCATTGTTCCTATGTTTCTAGCACCAAAAGATTATTTTTGATACCTCTTCCCCATGATGGTTTTTGCCCCAAGTTAAAAAAAAAAACCAACTTAATTATAACTCTGCTGTCACTTAATTTAACTTGATCTTTAACAGTGTTTCCAGACTTCATTTTTTTTTTGAGAAAGTTACACTGGTAGTTTTAAAATCCATATGATAAACAACTTGTGTTTCTTCTCTCTCTGTCTCTTTGTCTCTCTCTGTCTGTCTCTCTGTCTCTCTGTCTTTTCTGTCTCTGTCTCTGTGTGTCTCTGTCTCTGTGTGTCTCTGTCTCTGTCTCTCTGTCTCTGTCTCTCTCTGTCTCTGTCTCTCTCTGTCTCTCTCTGTCTCTGTCTCTGTCTCTGTCTCTGTCTCTGTCTCTCTCTCTCTCTCTCTCTCTCTCTCTCTCCCTTTTCTCCCCTTCCCCTCTCTCTACTGTATCAGGTTACCCCCACTTTTCCTGATAGCTGCTATAGTCTTGTGCTCATACTTAGAATGGGCTAAGGATTTCAAAGGAGGCAGAACCCTAAATTATGTAGATTCAACAAACCAGGTCAACTTCACAAACCTTTGTGGAGGCTTAATTCCCCAAAGACTGGACTGCCTATGGAAAATAATGTGGTTCTTCAACCTCATCAGGCTTTTTCTTCACCTTTTAAATATCAATCTTTTTCTGGTCATGCTGCATGGCTATAAGTCATGGAGTGCCACAGACTCTGAAGCATTAAAGTAATGGACCACCCAAAAATAACCATAAGGTCATGGTGTGTGTGAGAAAGTTACAACACATTTCCAATAGAGAATCATTCTAGAGAATCAGTGCTAGTATTATCTTTAGAAGGATGTTTGATTGCAAAAGGAGCCAGGTCAGTCATGTAGCAAGAGTGAGGGCTAGCCATAGGACTGCTCTCTTCCTCCATCAATGTCCATCTGTTTTCAATGTTTCTAGAAGCCAAGTACCTGACATGTTGGGCAAACCTGCAGAGGAGATTTTATAGTAGGGCTGAAATAGGAATCACACGGGATAAGAAATCATGGGTGTTTTTAAAAAAAAAAAATCTGTATTGTTGGAGGGAATACCCATATTGATGAGCTCATGCATCTGTGAAAACACCTAACAATGCACAGGGCATTTTATTAGAGTCTGAGGATGCAAAGACAAGATGAAACAGCTCCTGTCTTGAAAGAGCTCGTGTTCTGCCTCATTTGTCTTCTTAGATTTTAAGTTTTATGAGGGCAGGAACAGTGTCTTATTTGATGTTTTAAATGTCCCCTAGGGTTTGCCACAGTGGTTTGGATATTTGCTGCAGCTCCTAGTCTTGTCCTTTACATATGTAAGGTACTTCATAAATATTTATTGACATGATGAATAAATAAATGAAAATATAAAATTCAACTGACATAGTCCTTTATTTGCACCCCTCTTCTGCTCTTATCATGCTATATCTGATATTATAGTTTATGTGTATTTTATTTTATCTTCATACTAGACTGTAAGTTCAATAAGAGAAGGGAACGTGTCTTATTAAATTTTTTAAAATCCCCTTAGCATCTATCATAGAACTTTCTATGGCAGATAATATAACACTAAATGGTAGTAATAAATGTTTGCTGCCTTGCAATGGAAAGACCCCAGATTGGTGGCAGTAGACCTGATTCAAATCCCAGTTGTTTCATTTAGTAGCTGTGTGTTTGGCAATCAGAGAAAGTTATTTTCTCTCAGCCAAACTAATTTAATGACAGGTGATAGTGACTAGTGAAGATAAGACAGTCAGATAAATCAGATTTGTCAGATAAGACAAATCTCTAAGCCTCAATTTCCGCTATAAAATGGGCATATTAATATTTGTCCTACCCTACCTTATAGGGCAGTTGTGAGAATCCAGTGAAATAATACATATAAAGCCCTTTGTAAAGCTCACATACTCTATGAAGGCCTGCTGGAATGAATTGAACTGAATGCCTAAAATACACAATGGGAAGGTCTATGTGATAGTATATAGAGGAGTGGCCTTGGACTCAGCAAGACCCGAGTTGAAGTTCTGCCTTTGACATAGAGTAACACAGGGACTATAAGCAGGACACCATCTCATCAAGTTTCTCAGTTAACTTTTCAAACATAAGTTCCAGACAGGTTGTTGTTGATCTGTTGTGTGGGTTGCTTTCACCTTTTGAGTTCCCCCTAGCAATTAAATGACAAATATAAACCCCCAAACTATCCTACTTACTTATACCATGGGGTTGTTATGAGGATCAAAATCAAGAAAATAAGCATTAAGTGCCTGCTGTGCACAGGCTGGGAATTAGCATGATGTAGTGGATATGGTATCAGTCTTGGAGTCAGGACAACCTAGGACCAGGTGTTGCCTTAGACAGATAGCATGACCATGGGCAAATCAATCACCTAACCTCTCACTGTCTCTGGTGCTTCTTTAAGACTATAAGTTCCTCATCTTCCATCGGTCAAGGGAATTTCTGCACTAGAAGTTCCCATCATTAGTGAAAAGCAAAACAGGACCAAAAGTCCAAAGCACTGTCCTAGCACTGGGGACACCAAAGTAAAATAATTATAACGACTGCCCTCAGCTGTACGTAAATATTATTTTCTGGCCAAATTGGCAGCTAGGCTTGCATGAATGAATGGGGGGAAAGCATTTATTATTTATGTGACAGGATCTTGAATAAATGCTCAGTACAAATACAAGAGTGAGACAGCCTCTGCCCTCAAGGGGCTGACATCCTAATAGGAGGAGATAGCACATAGAAGGGACTGGGGCTAGAGAACAGAGTTTTGATCTAGGCAGCCATTGTGATGGTGAATGCAGCCATGGGGCAGTCAGTTAACCAACTTCTTTCAGATGCAATAGTACTATTGCCTTGATTATTATTTCTAGAGCAATGCATGGAAAGGAGGTGGGATGGTGGTGGTGGTGGGCAACATGTATAATAGCAAGACAGATGGCAAAATGGCTTAGGTAGATGACAGAATGGGATGTGAAATGTTTTATGAACTGAGGCCAGTTCAATAGAGTGGGCTAGATTAGTTTGCATTTATTCACTTACCAGTCAAGGAACTGGAGACATTATTCTGGAGGTCCAGTTCAGATAGTGAAATGATATATCGGAAGAAGCAAGATATATAACAAGATGGCAAGTGTGAAAGACTGGATGGGGTATGGAATATGGTCTGCTCTGGAGCTGACTAAATATTGTGGACTAGGTGAGACTATAGTCACTAGTCGAGGTGGCTCAGTCCTAGGTAGTTGAAGGGACACAAAATTTAAAATCATAATACTTCTTCAAATGGTGTCTCTACCCTCTCAACTCTGAATTCTATTGTAGCACATCCTCTGCTGAACTGGGTCCCCAGATCATGGCTACCATTGTCCCCAAAGAACTCCAAGGTTAGCCCATTGGGATTAGTAAATATCTTTCTAATGCTTTATTACTCATAAGCTCCTACCGGAGTTCTTCCTGCTATGAATTATGAGTTAAGAATAATTTTAGTGGACCAGAGCTTTTAGACAGGGATATTTGCTAAGAACAACTAGTTCAAAACACCCCCCACCAAAAAATAATTCCCTGACACCTTCTTCTGCCAGTACATAAAGCATCTAGGGAAATGTGAGCTCAAGCTTAGAAAGCACATTGACCAAATGCATCCTAGTTACTGGAAATACTTTTGTCCTCTTCATAAGATGCTCAAAGTCCCCCTTATGGAGAGCTTATTTGCTGGGCTCTTTGTATGGCTATGCATCTAGCCTTCAGCTTCCAGTGTAGGCACTGTGTTTTTTGCTGCTGTCAAGGGGGTTAGAGGGTTCCAGCACTAGGATAGTTTGGGGGTTTATATTTGTCATTTAATTGCTAGGGGGAACTCAAAAGCTTATGATGTCCTCCTCTAGCTAAAAGAAGTGGGGAGGAGACTAAACTCTAGGCTAGAGGCTTTCCCCAGCCTTCCTCCCCCCCTCAAGTGATTCCTGAGGGGTTTTAGCTATAATATGCTTTTTTCCTTCAATACTTGCTAGAATTGATATTTTTTAGTCTTTCACTGGTTTACTATCGTATAGAAGACTCATGAGGATATAACCAAGTTTCCTTAGCAAATGTGAACACTCATTTTGTGTAACATCACTCCAGCTCCTCCAGAAGCTTCTGAGACATCTAAGTTGATTATGACTGTTTCCCATTTAATTGGAATGTCTTTGATTTATTTGATTTGATTAAGAATCATTCCTACTTGGTTAAGGTACTGGGTTATAGCATTTTTATCCATTGCTTTTAGCGGAATGAAATAATTTTATTGATTTTCTCTATCAATGCAACTTTATACTATGATTCTTTGATTTGTTAGCTGTGTGACCCTAGGGGAAATCACTTCGCCTTGCTTAGACTCTATTTCCTCATCTGTAAAATAAAGATAATAATACTTACATAGGTTATTTTGAGGACCAAATGATATGATATGTGAAAGTAAATTCATGAAGCACCATATAATTATGGACAATAAGGTCAATAATAATAAGTTAAAAGGGCGGCGTTCTTTTAATCTGGTGAAAAATGCCATTAACACGGACTCACGAGGACCACGGCTGCATGGAAGTCACATAAACCATGTTAGGGAAAATCATTTACCTAAATCATTCACAGAGCTGAAACGAACAATTGAATTGATGAATTCGAGAGGTGGGGGAGGATCATGAAAGACTGGGAGGGGGAGGGAAGGAGAGAGACAGAGACAGAGAAACAGAGAGGGAGAGAGAGAGAGAGACAAAAAGACAGAGACAGAGAGAGGGGAAACAGAAAAGGAGGGGTGGGGGCAAAACTGGAACATTTTAAAAAGATCACTCCTTTGTTATAGCTGCCTGATTTGAAAGGCGAAATTAGGTGTTGTCACTTTGAAAAAAAACACCACATTCTTTCATGGGACCATTGGAAATTGCAATCATACTTCATCAGCCCACTTGTGAGAACTTTGTTCAAGACCTGATTATCAACTGCAGAAATTAGTAAAGGAAATGTTGCAGAAAGAAAAGTAGGGTTGCCTTGTATGTCCATCTCCAATTCCACCAATTTCCTTGATTCTACACAAACTCAATCAGCTGTAATATCCTTTAATTATCCACTAAAACAGTTGTTTTCCAATTCAGAGCACTCAGACTCTGTACAAAGCCATGGTTGATCCTATGATGGACAGTACTCTTCTTGGGGGAGCTGGGACAAAGGAAAGGCAACTCATTCTTCATTTAACAGCATCTCCTCACTAACATCCTATCATTGGGAAAAGACCTCTGACTGCTGTAAATACTATTTGTCTGCTCAGGAAGCTCAAATTCTTGAATGAACTGGAAAGAAGTCTTGAAATCCAGTCAAATGGAGCCGTATGAGGCTAGGTTTGAATCTTATGGTTTAGTGCAGGAAAATCTCACCATTGAAGCAAGTGACAGAATCTATTTGGGACAGTTTGCTTACCCAGGCATTTGTCCTACTAATACTTAATTTCTGATGAAGTACTAAATCATATTTTTTAAGAGGAACTTACTGAAAAAAAATGACATTCTAAATTCATATCTCCTTGTTTGTTCAACTGTTCGTGTGTGTGTGTGTGTGTGTGTGTGTGTGTGTGTGTGTGTGTCTGGTTGCGAGTAAGAGGACCTGGATTTGAATGCTGTTACTTATTACTTTTGTGAAGTTGGACAAGTAATTTCCTTTCTGTGAACCTAAGTTCCCTAAAGTCTAATAAGAGAAGCTCGTACTAAGTGGCAACCTCCAAGGCCCCTGCCATTTCCAAGAAGCTGAATCTATTGGTCCACCTGAAGATCAAACTTCAAATGCTGACCTCCTTTAACATCTCTAAATTAGCAGTTCTCAAACTTTTTGGCCTTAAGACCCCTCTATATGCTAAAAAAAACTTTGAAGACTCCAAAGACCTTTTGTTTATGTGCATGTACACAAACACACACACATTATATTACTGAATATAGCATTAGAAATTAAAACTGATACATGTTTACAGTATTAATTCATTTAAAATAGCAATATACTCCACTCCATGTTAATGTAAATAATATGACCTTGTGAAAAATAACTAATTTTAAGACAAAAAATTAATGAGAACAGTGGCCCTTTTTACATTTATGCATATTTTAATATCTAACTTAATAGAAAACAGCTATCTTCCTATATTTGCTCCTTCATTGAATTTGTTGTGATATGTTATTTTGGTTAAAGCATTTGAAGAAAATCTAGCCTCACATAGGTATGTAGTTGGGAAGGTGAGAAATATTTTAGCAGATAAACCACATCTTATACTGTGAAAATAGTTTTGATTTTACTGCATCCCTGAAAGGGTCTCAGGGTCTCCAGAGGTCTGGAGACCATAGTTTGATAACTGCTACTTTAATGAAATGGAAAGTCCCAAAGGTGCTAGCTCTCATCCAAATAATCAATTGAAATATGCTTGCCATCATTTAAATATTTTCATACTGATCTGGTCACAGAGAAATGAAATCATCATTCCTATCAACTGTAGAAGACCATCCACCAAATCACAGAGGAGTTGCAATCTGTGTGGTAGAGAGAGTCTGCTTTCTGATGAAATCAAACATTCTCAAAGTGTTAAGGTTCTCTAAATGAGAGTAAGGTCTGGCTTTGACGCTTTCAACATTGGGAGAAGTGAATTAAAATGTACTCTGCAATTCCTTCATTCAAGGTTTTCACTTTATGAAATGTACAAGGCCTTATAATACTAAGATTGCAGGGTAAATACTCTTTTCTTTGATTGAAAGTAATTAATCATAGAACATGATAAATAGCTGTCACTTCCTGTTAACCAATCAGCCTACAAGGATAACTTGGGACTCTGTCTCGGTAACTGTAGATCTGGCTTTGTAATAGAAAGAACATGAAGGAGAATAACCTTTTGGGTATGTCACAATTGACCAGAAAGCACGGCTGGCCTTCCACCATGCTACAAAGGAAAAGAGATAATGAAAAACCATTACTATGTTGTATGTATGTGTGTTCAGAAGCCTGATTAATTTAAGACCTTTAAATAATCTTTTACCACTGCTGAGATTGCTGTAGCATGTTAACAATTCAAAGATAATGTACAGAAACCTCTCTGAACTTATAAAATCATGTAATTTATCTTTCTAAAAGGACTCTCCCCAAAATAATAACATACACGCTGTGAGGGGAGAAGGATGGGGGAAATGTGAAAAGACAAAATAGCTACCTCCACATTAAGTACTTTCTTTTTTGTAGTTTAAAACAAACCTGCATTTTCCTTATTCCAAATATGAAATCCAAACATAATTATGTAGCCAAGACAGTGATTCTCTTCCAAGATTTGGAGGAAATGTAAGGTCATTCAAATTTGCATTAAAAGAAATATTTTGAACCGTTTGGTGAGAGGTGACCTGGAGTAATAGACAGAGGAAAGCTACATTTGAAATCATGACAATTTGGCTCCACATTTTCTCTCTGACTCTTTGTAAAGTGCTTGGCACTAATGAGTACCTAAGAAACCTAAGCTGCTAGAGGGAGCTGGTTGGCACAATGGATAGAGGACTGGAAGAAGAAAGATCTGAGTTCAAATGCTGTCTCAGATACTCACTAAGCTGTGTGTTATTGTTCAGTGATATCTGACTCTTCATGACCCCATTTGGAGTATTCTTGGCAAAGATGCCGGAGTAGTTTGCCATTTCTTACTCTTGCTCATTTTATAGATGAGGAACTGAAGCAAACACAGGGTTAAGTGACTAGCTTAGGGTAACACAGCTAGTAAGTGTCTGAGGCTGAGTTTGAAGTCAGATCTTCCTGTCTTTAGGATCTACACTCTATCCACTGTCACCTAGCTGCTCTGCTTAGCACTGTGACCCTGGGTCAGTTACTCTTGTCAGCTTCAGTGTCCTCATCTGCAAAATCAGGATCATAATAACACCTACTCTGAAGGTTTGTTGTGAAGATCTAAAAAAGATAATATATGCAAAGTGAATTGCAAACCTTAAAGCATCATGGAAATATTGGCTATTAATAAATACTTGCTGATTGACTAATTGATACATAATTGTATGACTGAACAAATCATTTAACCTCTCTGAGCATCAATTTTCCCATCTTTAAAATGATAATAATAGTACCAAGCCTCACAGAGTAATTTTGAGAAGCAACTGAAATCATATATGTAAATTGCTTTGAAATCTTAAAGCTCTGTAAAAAAGATATTGTAATATAATCATCATAGGAGGTAGGCATCTTGCTTCAAAAGCTGTCTTTCTTCATTTTTCCTCCAGAGAAATACTGTCATTGGACATATCAGCTGATGAGTAATTTCCTTTGCTAAACCTTTGCCAGTTGTTTTTGATTCATTTAGTCAATAAGTACTTATTAAGCCTTTCCTGAATGCCAAGGATAGGATCAGATACCAATGTCCTGAAATTAGATGGGTTCAAGAAGAAACATTCAAAGAGCAATTCCAATATTTCAATAATACAGAAAAAAATTTTGAAATATAAACTGAGGGGAGCCAACAAATTCTTTCCATGATACAAATATGGTCCTGATACCTAAACCACAGAGAAAGAAAATTATAGAACAATATCCCCAATGTGCATTGATGTAAAAAATAAATAAATAAAACACTATCAAAGAGGCTGTGGGAACATATCAAAAAATATATGCACTATTACCAAAGTGAATTTGTTGAAATATAATAGGCTATATTAATAACAGGAATGATGAACTCATGATTATATTAATAGGTTTAGAAAAGACTTGACAAAATTGGCAAATTTGATGGACATAAATAAATCATTAGCATTTCTGCTTATTACTAACAAAACTCAGGAAGAGGGGCTAGAAAGAAAGATTCCATTCAAAATAACTACAAAATGTGTAAAATATTCAGGAGTCTACCTACTGAGAGAAACTGGTACTAGATTAAGACAGTTATAGAACACTCCTTATGAAAATAAAAACAGACTTAAATAATTTGAGAAATTTTGTCCTGTCAATATAATTAAAATGACAATATTACCTAAATTAATTTACCTACCCTGTGTGCCATGACAATCAAACCACCAAAAAGTGACTCTATAGAGCTAGAGAAAATAATAATGAAATGCATCTAGAGGAGCAAGAGATCAAGAGCCTCAAGGGAAAGACTGAAAAAAGGTGAGAAGGAAGGGGGTTTAGCAGTACTAGATCTCTAATTATATTGCAGAGCAATGATCAGGGAAATTATTTTGTATTGGTTTAGAAATTGAGAAGTCAATCAGTGGAACAGATTGTGTACACAATACAGAGAAGACAAGGAACCAAGTAGTCTAATGTTTGATTAAACTCAAGATCCAAGCTGCTGGAATAAGGATTCATTATTTGAACAAAGTTTCTGTGAAAACTGAAGAGCAATCAGGCAGAAATTGATTTTAGAGCAGTACTTCATACCAAATGCTAAGATAAGCTACAAATGGATACATAGATATTAAAGGCCATATGATAAAGGTATTAGAGGAGCAAGAAATTATCGATTGGTCTATGAATAGGGGAAGAGTTAATGACTAAACAAGGGATAGAAAGTATCACAGAAGAAAAAATGGATAAGTTTGATACAAAAAATCCAGACAGTTTTGCATAAACAAAACCAACAGTTAAAATTTGAGTAGGAACTAAATGAAAAAATCTTTGCAGCAAATTTCTCTGATAAGGTTTCATTCCTAAAATATGACATGAACTGATTCCAATTAAGAGAAATAAGAGCCATTCCTGTATTGATTAATGATAAAGGCATATGAACAGGCCATTTTCAAAGCAAAAAAAAAAATCTAAGACCTCAACAATCATGTGAAAAAATATTCCAAATTACTAATAATAAAAGAATTACAAATTAAAGTAGCTGAAGTCCTATCTTATACCCATTGTAATGACAAAATGACAAAAACAACAATTGCACATGTTGAGGAGCTACAGGAAAATAGTCACACTGTTGGTCGAATAGTAGATTGGCTTAGCTATTCTGAAAAGCATTTTGGAACTGTACCCCTAAAGATACTAAATTGGATATAACCTTTGACTCAGCGGTACCACTACTATGCCCATACCCCAGGGATACCAAATAAAGAGGAAAAGGACCCATATTTATAGTAGCTTTTTTACTAGAAGCAAAGAACTGGAAACCAAGAGGGTGCCTGGAAGTTGGGCAATGGATGGGGGAAAATGATGCCTCATGAATATAATAGAATGTTATTATACAATAAATATTATGAAAGATATTTTCACAGAAACCTGGGAAGACTTATATAAACCAATACAGAGTGAAGTAAGCAGAATGAGAAGGATAACTTATATTTTGACAACAATGACAGAAAAAATAACTAAAAGATGTACAAATTCTGATCAGTGCAATAACTTTCCACAGCTGAAGAATACTAGGGAGAAAACCTGCCACCACCTCCTTAGGGAGAGGTGATGGTCTCAAATGCAGGCTTAGCCATACAGTTTTGGATATGGGTATTGTGGGAATTTGTTTTGCCTGACTGTATGTTTATTACAAGATTCCCTGTCTTTTTTTCTAATAGTTGGAGGAGGGAGCAGAGAGGTAGAAATTAGTGGAGGTTTAGAGATAGGATCCCACCAATAAATAAGAAAAGAACAGGGGAAGACTAGAAGGAATCACAGACAAGAGAGATAGCTTTGAAAGTTTCACATTGAATTCATAATATGCTCAAAAATCTGAAAAGCAAACCAAATAATAGAGGTTCCCATTTTCATATACAATCACTTTCTTTTTTACAATGTATATTAAACTCTCCATTTAATTTGGTTTTTCTACAGCTGAGTGTAAAAAAGTTGTTTATTTAAGTAATCAGGTTAGAATAACAATATTGGAACTGGAAATTCACGTATGAGACCAACCAGATGGCAACCTTGACACATTTGTCTCAATGGATCTACCCAGAAGCTCTGGGATACAGATGTTAATGTCTGAAATTAATTTTTCCAGCGCTCACGTTTGGAATGGTGATTGTTGCTTTGGCCATTCTCTTTTATGCCTATGATATTGGTCAATGTAGGGTAAAATGACAGTAGACAAGTCAGTCTTGGAAGACAAAATATTTTACCAGAAATATGGTCGAGTTTTTTTTCTTTGCCCCCCAAAAACATTTCATCTTCATTTTGGGGAGCAGAATCTCATCCATGAGCTCACAAGCTAATCTGCAAATGTTTTGACAAGAAGAAAATGGCTGTCTTCATTTCATCATTGTGTTTTCACTATGTGTTGTGTCTATGCTCACCTATAGCTACTGGAAAGGTCCATTTAGTTTCCCTGCAAATCAGTCTAGGGATCTACAGTTTCTCAGAAGGGCCACACACAGTTCCCTAGTTTGGGCTGACAGACCATGTCTCTAACAATGGGACCTCTGAGAATAGGTGTTTTTGTAAATCACAGTTCTGGTTCATGTAATCCAGTCCACCACACTTTTAGTATCCAAATAAATAGATTTTTTTCTCACTCTTTCCTCCCAATCACCCTCCCTCCCTCCTTCCCTCCTTCCTTCCTTCCCTCCTTCCCTCCTTCCTTCCCTCCCTCCTTCCCTCCTTCCTTTCTTCCTTCCCTCTTTCCTTCCCTCCTTCCCTCCCTCCTTCCTTCCTTTCCTCCTTCCTTCCTTCC
>CM053580.1:35434437-35456304 GCA_028627135.1 Pseudochirops cupreus | reverse complement strand
GAGAAGTAGCCGCACGTGCCGCTCCCCACCTTTCTGCACGGTACCGTTTCTTCCTGTTCCCCTTATCTGTAGCTGTGATGATGCATGGCTTTCTCCTTTCCCTTTCTTGTGGGCTGGTGCAGTTTCTTGATGTTTGTGACAGGCCACGATAGGGGAAGCTTTTATCACTGTGGGGTTTGGAGGCCTCAGTAAATTGAAAATTGCAAATGAAATCCACTGGGCTTGAATTCATCAGCTATTATGTCAGGTGACCTTTGGCAGCTGCTGATAAAAAACGAGAGAATGTTAGCTCTGATCCAATTTTCAGCACTAACCATTCCTTTTCAAATCCATTCACAGTCAGGCAGCAGACACATGGGAAGTGAAAATGATAGGGTTTCCAGAGAGCTGCATTGTGTTGCAGATTAAGATTTTCTCCCCCTATTTCGAGAGGTCGGCCCCTGGGCCCCTGTCTGCTATCTACCTATTGTCCAATCAGTTTCAATATCTGCTTCAGAGGACATGTTAGCCATCCTTACAGATAAGTGCTTACAGGAGAAAATGTTGGACTTAATAGTTTTGCTTCTGAGGCATCAAGGGTCACAGTGTACCAATATTGACTGGCACATGTTAGTTTAATCCGACATTCTAAGGAATGCGACATGAGATTCTTTCAGAGTTGTTGATCTCTGGGTGATTTTTGTTACCAGCACTGGTTTTTGTAAAAAAAAATCTTTCCACATAACTATTTATATTCATGAGTCAGGGATATTCTAAAATGCCTATCATGCCCACGCAAGTGCAGCCCTAAGCTTAGTTTGGCAATGTACAGATGCTGAAATTATGACAAAAGGCATGAACCTGTTTGAGAGATTGCCTGTTTTTGCGACTTGACCAAATAGAAGTCCTATCAAGAGCATTAAAGGAGACTGGCGCCAAAATAAATGATGAACTGCCTGTAAGCTTGTATATACTCTGGTAATCTTTATAGTGCAAAGAAGAACATATAGATTTGCTCTATCCCTCTTGGGAAGCATGAACAAGCAAAAGATCAAACAGCTGAGTCATCACTACATTTCTCCAACAGATAAAAGTAGCAACAGGAAAACAAACCATCTGAAATTGAAGCAAACTAAAAACTCAGTGTTTCTTACTTGAATGATTCAAGAAAAAACGACCATTTCTCTCTGGTTCTACAAGGACCATTGCTCAGTGGGAAGTTTCCCAGTAAGTATAAAAGGAAAAAAAAATTAATCATTGTCATACATGATCCTTGAAACCATTTTTAAAGGAAAATAATGTAGTAAGAGGGGAAAAAAGGAATTAAAAGTGGTATGTATTTTTTTTTTACCTTTTGACAGGTTTTGTACCAACAGTTATGAGACATATAATATATATATTTCCATGTTAATTGAGTGCAAGAATATTGATTGGTCATAGTGACTCCTCTCTTTTTAAAATTTACCTGTGGATATCAATTAATTAATAACTCATTCAACAAGCCTTTATTAAGTGCTTCCTATGTGCCAAGCATGTTAATATTCTTGGTGGGAATGCATGTACAAAACTAAGTTGGTCCTCAGCCTCAAGTAAGTTACATTCTATTTTATCAAGAAGCACGAGTGTGGAAGTGCCTGGAGGGTAAGCCTAGTTCTTGCCTTTAGTCAAGAATACAACCTAAATTAAGAAAAAAAACAAACAAACAAACATGTAATATATGGATGGAACTATATATTTCTAAGATTTTCCACAGACTTCTCTAGTATTAATAAGGAAATGAAAAACAATTGTAAAAATATGAGATTTGTCATTTCCTTTACTGTAGACACAAAATCTATCTAACTCCATCATTCAATTCTTTCATCTCTGCTTTAAATACAATGTCATCCCTTCCCTACCTGGAACTGTTTATCAACCGGCTCAAATCTATGCTATGGTCTATACTCCGGTCCCTTAAAAAAATATACTCCAGTCCCTTGCTGCCTCCTACTATCACAGATTATGCCTTGCCAAACACCAGTGTTGGGTTACTTCCACTATTCACCGCCTTTGCTTCTATTCATTTTTTGCTGATCAGACCTGAAGAAAATCATGCTCATTGGGTCCATTACAAATTAATGTTATATAATCCCAACTGGGCCCTCAGTGTAGTAAAGCAATCCTTTTATATCTCCCTAATTAGGAGTTTAGTAGTTATCACTATCCCACTCATTACAACAGTTCCAAACATTTTCATCTCTCCTCAAATTCCCTCACAGCATTCTTTTATTTTTTTAAATTTTAATTAATTAATTAATTTACTTTTAGTTTACAATATTCAGTTCCACAATCCCTTGAGATCCAAATTTTCTCCCCTTCCCTTTCCTCCCCCCTCCCTCCACCATGATGGCATGTAATCAAATACAGGTTCTACAAATATCTTCACATTAGTCAGTTTGTAAAGAAGAATTATAACCAATGGAGTGAACAATGAAAAAGAAGGAATGAAACAAAACAAAACATAAAAGAGAGGGAGTAGTTCACTTCAATCTGCATTCAGACTCTGTAGTTTTTTCTCTGGATGTGGATATTCCTTTCCATCATGAGTCTTTTGGAGTTGTCTTCTAACTTTGCTTTGCTGAGAGGAGCCCAGTCTATCAAAGTAAGTCATCACAGATTTGATGTGTCTGTAATTGTTTACAAAGTTCTCCTGGTTCTGCTCTCCTCAGTCAGCATCAGTTTATATAAGTCTCTCCAGGTTATTATGAAGTCCGTCTGCTCCTCATTTCTTATAGCACAATAGTCTTCCCTTACATTCATATACCACAACTTGTTTAACCAGTCCCCATTTGATGGGCATCCCCTTGATTTCCAATTCTTTACCACCACAAAAAGAGCTAATATAAATATTATATGGACCGTTTCCCACTTATATCAACTCTTTGGGATACAACCCTAGAAGTGGTATTTCTGGGTCAAAGGGTACGCACTTTGGTTGAATCAGTTCACAACTCCACCAACAATGCATTAGTGTTCCAATTTTTCCACACCCTCTCCAGCATTTATCATTTTCCTGTTTTGTCATCTTAGCTAATTTGATGAGTGAGATGTGGTACCTCAGAGCTGTTTTGATTTGCATTTCTCTAATCAATAGTGATTTAGAGCATTTCCCATATGCTTATAGATATCTTTAATTTCTTCCTCTGAAAACTACCTGTTCATATCTTTTGACTATTTATTAATTGCCTACCCCCATCCTTTTAACTGAAGACCTTTCTTCATACTTCATCTCCAAAATGGAGGCTGTTTGTCAAGAGTCCTCTCTTCTCTTCTCATTTCATAACCTTCAGGTGCCTTTTCCTTCTATCTCCTCCTTCACCCCATCTCATATGAAAAGTTGGCCCTTCTTCTTGCCAAGGTAAACCCTTCTACATGTACCAATGATCTCACTTCATTGTGTCTTCTTCAGCAGCTTGTCATCTGTATCATCTCCACTCCCTCACTAATGATCATTTTTCTCTATTGGATATTTCCTTACTGCCTAAAATCACACTCATTTGTCCTCCCATCCTTGAAAAGAATCTCTATTGATCAGATCATCCTCACTAATTATATTTCTCTCTTGTTTTATGACTTAAATTCCTTGAGAAAGTCACTTATTCTTGGTGCCTCCATTTCATCTCCTTTCACTTGATTTTAAACCATCTGTAATCTGACTTCCAACTGAAGTTGTTCTCTCTCCAAAGTTGCCATTGATCCCTTAATTGCCAAGTCTAATAGCCTTTTTCTCACTCCTTCTTGGCCTCCCTGTAGTTGTTAACACGATCAATGACCCTTTTCTCCACATTCCAGCCCTCTTCATTGTGACATTGATAGTTTTTGGTTCTCCTCCTGTCTGTCTGACCGCTACTGCTAAGTTTCCTTTGCTACAATTTCCTCCACATTATACCTGCTAACTATGAGTATACCTCCCCCCCCCCCCCCCAGGGTTCTGTCTCTTCTTTTCCCTTTGTACTATCTCTCTTGGTGAATTCATCAACTCCCAAGAGTTGGATGATGATCTCTACGTAGATCAGCAGTTCTCAACCTGTGAGTGGCGACCCCTTTGGGGTCACCTAAGACCATCGGAAAACACATATTTCCAATGGTCTTAGGAACCAAGACACCCCTCCTCTATCCATCTCCAAGCAGGTCCACCCACATGCAGATATGCCCACATATGAGTATTAAAGGGTCACGGCATTAGGAAGATTGAGAACCACTGATGTAGTTGATTCACAGATCTATATGTACAGCCCTGGTCTTTCCCCTAATCTCCGGTCCCACATCACCAACTGTCTTTTGGACATCTCAGACTGGTATCTCAAACTCAAATTGTTCAAAATTGAATTTTTTATTTTTCTCCTGAGTCAGTGTCCTCTCTCAAAGTTCCCTGTTGCTTTTGGGAGCACTGCCATCCTCCCAGTCCCCCAGACTCACAATTTGGCTGTCCTCTTGGACTCTTTACTAGCCCTCCCTCCCATGTCCAATCTCTTAGCAAATCTGTCCATTCTTACCCTACATCTCTTGTATGTGTCCCATTATCCCCACTCACATGGCTACCTCCCAGATGTACATACTGGTCACTTCCTGCATAGACTAATGTAATAGTCTACTGATTGATTGCCCTACTTCAATTCATCCTCCTGTGAACTGTCAATGTCAACTTCTTAAAGTACAGGTATGACCATGTCACTACCTTCCTAAATAAACACCAGTAGTTCCCTATTACTTCCAGGATTTAATATAAAATGGGTACCTAGGGGGTGCAATGAATATAGTGCCAGGCTTTGAGTTAGGAAGATTCATTTTCCCAAGTTCAAATCTGGCCTCAGACACTTACTACTGTGGGACCCTGTGCAAGCCACTTAGCCCTGTTTGCCTCAGTTTCCCCTTCCTTAATGTGAGCTGTAGAAGGAATCGGCAAATCATTCCAGTACCTTTACCAAGAAAACCTGAATTGGAGCCACAAAAAGTCAGTTGTGACTGAAGTGACTCAACAACAACCACAAATTCTATTTGGCACTTAAAGGCTTCTGAACTTTTCCTACCTTCCCAGTCTTCTTCTACTTTCCTCCTTTCGATACTTCTTCTGCTAGCAAATTACCCTGGTTTTCTCATGGCCATTTCCTGACTCCATGCCTTTTCATTGGCTGTCCCTTGTGTCTAGAATTCTCTCCCTTCTCACCTTTCCCTCCTGGCTTTCCTGGTCTCTTTCAAGTGTTGGCTCACATCCTTCCTACCTTTTGTGAGAGACTTTTCTTATCTCTCCCCTGTTAGTGCTTCCCGTCTGAGCCTGCCTTCTATTCACACCACGTGTGTGTTGTGTTTACAAAGATATTTGCCTGTTGGCTCCCCCATCAGAATGGGGTCTCCTTGGGGGCAGAGACTGTGTTTTTCGCCACTCCTTGCCTTTAGAATAATGCCTGGCACATAGGAAGCATTTATTAACTGTTTATCGACTAACTAAACTAATTGGCAAGAATAATTCATTCTGATAGGAAGCAGCCAGAGAGCAGTCTGGGTTGAACTCTTCTCGCAGTACCTCAAAATCACAATCTTCCCTGCAGTGACCTTACACCAATGAATTTAATAAATACTCTTTAGTAATAATTGACTTTTAAAGGGAAAAGGATCAGTGGTCACATTGCTTTGATTATATAGTAGCGTTTAAATGTTTGGTGACGTGTTCTCTCTCAGAAGTTACTTTCTAATTATATTGTGTATTTATTTTGTATTTAACATGATATTTTATGTTATTTGTATGTATATATATACATTTGTACATTATATTTGCACATCATTTGTATGTTAAATGTATACAAAATTGTTATATTTATACATTATACCCCACCTCTCAATCCCTGCTCCACAGAAGATTTTATTTTAAATTAAGGATTTTTTTTTTTTGCCTTCATATTCCCCTGTACCCAGCACAGTGCCTGGCACAAAGTATATCAATAAATGCTTATTGGGTTGAAGGGAATTCAGTTATGGATGAAATTAGATAGAGGAGCTCAGTTTCCAAAGAGGAGATTTCAGTAACCTCAGAACTATCTTTGTCCCTGAGTTTGAGTTGCTTTTTTTACATATAGTTTGAATTTTCATAGAGGCTAATTGATAAGTTTTAGCCATCCACAGATTTCCTGAGATAGATTTCTTTCTTCCTTTGGTACCATCCATGTGCTGTCCATTTTGAACCCCCAGTGATATCTTCTTTCTGCATGTTGGCTCTGTGTAAACACTACTGTAGCTTGGGGTGGGGGGGAGGGAAGGGAGGATGGATTCAGTCAAAATGTCCCCACTGACTGTGAGTATAAGAATCACTGTTAGAAACAATGGCCAGTCATGCCCACAACAGCTCTTATCAAAATGATTAACTCTGCATGGAGCAGGTTTATCAACAGCTGCTGGTCACATGTTACTCCTTTCATCTCTACTTATGAGTGGGTCTTGTTTCTGCAAGCTTTATCCTTGGAAGACAAAAGTTTTTTATGGATATGTCTTACATTTTAAACAGCATCTCTATTTTTATTTCTGATTTGAATCATTTGGGAAGCATCTTATATGGACTTTTCAAGTCATCCCATAGTTGACCCCAGTCTATCAACAGGGAAATTCCCTGTGTAACAGGAACTGCAGTGCCCAAACATTGTTCTCCTCTGTTACAGTAGTGTGACCATGCAATCTGTGTACTCACAAGGATTTTTATTAGCTAGGTTAATTAGCTCCTGATTCTTAGTTACTGATTTGTAATATGAACTCAATGTGATAAATGAGGGCAGCCAATATATTGGTTGAATCGATCTATAAAAAGGCATATAGTTTTAAATTTAGAATTAGAAAAGAAATGGCTATTTCATATTTATTTTGATACTTTGGTGGCTCCATTATTTCACTGAGTACCTGTTCCAAAGGGAGAGATTGCACTCATTCCACCCTTTGTCATCCTTTATGTTGCCTTTTCTCCATCTGTCCATAAATATTCCTTATAGAAACCTATACATATGCTAGAGCTATTCATCTGGTACTGGTAATATTTTAGAGGTGCCAATTAATGGTGCCCCTTAGGGGTTCACCCTAAATGTGCCAAGATGCATACTTGATATGTCCCTAGTCCACTTTTTCACTAATTATTTTTGTTCTTATGGCTAGAGTATGAAACCTAGAGTCAGGAAGACTGGATTTGAACCTTGCCTCTGATAGTGATATCGACATGAGAAGATCACTTCAATTTTCGGGGCTTCAATTTTTTCATCTGTAAAATGGGGACAATAATGACACTGACTTCACAGAGTTCAAATAACATTAATAGTGTGCAAAACATATTGTGAACCTTAAGAGATATATTTCATAAACACACACATACATATAAGCTATCATTATTATTATTTAATTACCATTTTTATCTCCTTCTCAACATTTTTGGTGGCATTCAGATAGAAGTGGTCCAAGGACAAGTTGCCATTTGGCTTTTATTCTTTTATATTTGATATTATTTGGGCTCTTACAAAAGTGGACTTTTATAATTGGCTTTTATCATTTATAAGTGGCTCTTTATAGTTGAAAAAAGAAAATCAAGATATAAATTCATCTTCTTTATACTCATTGAAAGTACCTTTTAAAAAAAACTAGTGACAATTAGGACAATAGGGTTGACGTGTACATTGTCCTGATCCTACATAGTTTAAAATTTTTCCACTAAGTCTCTATATCTTGGAAGATTTTCATACTGTAATTTGGGGTTCAAGGGTTTAGGATATGACAATATCTGCTAAAATGTCTTTAATTTTTGGGGAATGATTATTATTTCTGAAAAGTTGTGGGCAGCAAGTCTCTTTATGATGATGCTTTGCTTCCAGTATGAGTGATTAAAAAAAAAAAATTCTTAAGGTTATTCAAGCCTTTGCAGTATACAAACAAATTATAGCGGGATTTATTGTCTTTTAGTTTATAAGAGATAAAAAAATATTTTTGGTGTATAATTGTAGCCATTTGATTATATCTTCCTAGGTATATAGCAAATCCTAAATTTTTACATTATACAGTAACATGTTCCACTGTTTTATTGTATAATCTGCCTCAATCCAGAAATCCAGACTCCTTAATGATAGCATTCCTGCAAATTCTGGGGGCAATGAATGACCTAATTCTAAATGACTATAATGAACCCCTCTGTTTCTGTAAACAGATCTACTTGATTTGTTTGATTCTTCTTATCAGACATATTGTTGGCTGAGTTCATGTGGGTGGTGCCAATTGAGTACCTTTTCATTCTACTCTTTGATCTTCACCATTTCATAGACCTTCTCTGGAAATAAATCACTGTGGTTGTAGTCAACAGATCCAGTTTCATTTACCTATTTCCAGATGTTATTGTTATTTTGCGAAATATAGTCTTTTTGCTCAAAAAAATTTCTGGACATTTTAGCCTGTGTATCATGTACTCTGAGAACATCAATCCCCTTCCTCTTTTTTGATGAGAAAGAGTTCAACTTTCTATAACTACTGTAGACTCATGAGTCCTATGTTTCTTTGACATTATATGGGTTTTTGTTTTGATACCTTTCAGATCTGTTGTTTATTTCATGATGCCACAAGTTTACATTACAATTGGTATTGCATGGCTGTTAATTGCTCCAAATGTGTTTTTCCTGTTGAGTTTTGACCTTAGGATGCCATTATACACTACCTGATTTGTCACTTTTTAAATCTTACATTCCATGAACCTTTCCTAGAGAAGACCAAAGTACTTATAGATGTCATTTTCATCAATTGGTTGTTTAACCTTGGATTAAAGTTTACAGCCGTTAATCTCTGTTTTCCTTTGCTGCACGTTACAAATTTGAAAACAGGACTTCTCTTTTGCCTTTGCTGGTATCTGCAGTGTTTAGCATAGTGCCTGGCGTGAAGTGAGTGCTTAATAAAGACTTGTTCAACTTGAGTTAACTTGTGAATTCTGATCCCCATGTCTGAGGTTTTTGAGTTTATTGACCCCTAGATCACGTTCTTTTTCTTCAGCATGTTATATGCTTACTCTTTTCCACTAATTGACTTATTAATTTTTGTTTAAACCAATACCAACTCATTTTGATGATTACTGCTTTGTTGTGTAGTTTGACATCTGGTACTGCAAATCCTTCATTTCCACTTTCCCCCCAACTTGTTTGCTTTGTCATTCTTGACCTTTTGTTCTTTTAAATAAATTTCATTATATTTTTCTTGCTCTGCAAATAGTCTTTTGGTAGTGAATGGTTAAATTAATTTAGATTATATCCTTATTTTTATTATATTGGCTCTGCCCATAAGAAATAATATTTCTCTAATTATTTAGGTCTCTATTTTTGTAAGGGTTTTTTTTTTAGCTGTATTTCTATAGTTATAGTTCCTCTGTGTATCCTGGTAGGTGGATTCCCAGTAATTTTATGTGTTATGTAATGTAGTTAATTCAGATGCAAATCCTTCTTTCTATTTTTTTCCTATGGAGTTTCACTAGTAATGAACATAAATGTTGTTGATTTCTGTAGATTTATTTCATAAGCTACAGTGTTACTAGTTAATGCTTCAATTGACTTTGTTTGATTCCCCAACCTTGTGTTGTGTGTTCTTTTTGATATCTTGCTGTAGCCTCCTTACTAATATTTTATTTAAATTTTTTGCATCAATATTTTTAGATATTGGTCTGTAGTTTGTGGTTTTTTTTTTGCTTTAACTCTCCCGTTTTCGGTATTAAAACCATATTCATATCATAAAAGTTGTTGAAGTTCCTTCTTTTTCTATTTTCTATCTTTGCAAATAGTTTATGTAATATTGGAATTAATTATTTTTTTACTATTTGATAGAATTTGCTTGTAAATCCATCTGGTCCCAGACACTTTTTATGTGGGAGTTAATTTGTAGATTATTTAATTTCCTTTCCTAAGATTGGGGTTATTAAAATTGTCTATTTCTTGTTCTAGAAATCTGAACATTTTGTATTTCTTTGTAAATATTCTTTCATTTCATTGAAGTTGTTGGTTTCTTTGGCATATAGTTTGGCAAAACAGTTTCTACTAAGTTCCATTATTTATTTTTCAATTTGTGGTGAATTCTCCCTTTTCACATTTGATACTAGCGATTTTTGTTCCTCTTTATTTTTGTGATCAAATTAGCTAATGGTTTAACTATTCCTGTTTTTAAATTTTTGTAAATAGTCCTTATATTTGTTTAATTTGATGGAACTTTTTGCCTTTAATTTTGTCAATCTCTTTGATTTTCAAAATTTTTTTGGTGTTTAATTTTTTTTAATTCTTCAGAGAGAGAGATTAAGGAGTTGAATCAAATTTTTGAAAAGTTTGAAATTATACGTGTGTGTGTATTTCTCTTTCATATCTATCTATCTATCTATCTATCTATCTATCTATCTATCTATCTATCTCCTTTTCTATTCCATTCAATAATTACTAGAGATTCGTCATATTTAACTTTTCTAAAATTCTGTTCAGGTCCTTGACTTCTTTCTTGTTTATTTTTTTGTTGCATTTTTTTTTAGGTCTAAAAGAGTACATTGAGGTCCCCCAAAATCAAAATTTTAGTACCTAATTTGCCTTGGAACTAATTTGGCTTTTTCTTTAAACATTTAGATGTTACACTATTTGGTGCATAAATGTTAAGTTTTGATATTGATTCATTATCTTTGGAACTTTTTCTACATAATGTAATTTCCATGATGGTGTTTTTTAATTGTTCGTTCTTGCTCTCATCTTATCTTAGATCATAATTGCTACATTTCCTTTTTTGAATTAAGCTGGAGGATGATAGACTTTACTTCAGTCCCTTATTTTGATTTTGTGTGAATTCTCAAGTTTATCACATTCACATTAACAATTATGCTTATTGTGTATTTCCCTCTATCATGTTCACTTACACTTTTTTCTTCTCTTTGCCTCTGTACCGTCCCCTTTACATAGAAGATAAAGGTAGCAAAAGAAAAGTAGTGTGCTCAGCACAGATTCTCTAGGCTTGATGCAATGTGCTTCCATTCCCCCATTCTTCTCTTCCTTTTGCCCAGAATCCAATCACAAGTTCTTATCCTTTTTTCTATTTTTTTCCATTTAAAACCTCTCTCCATAATCCCTATTCTAAGCTTAAGAAGTTTTTTTTGCTAATGATTAATCCTTCCTTGAATCTACTCTCTACCTTATTACCCCTTTCCTTTCTTTCTATGACATCTTATCTCCCTGTTAAGTTGAATGTATTTCTACACCAAACTTTTTGTATGCACATGTGTGTGTCCTGTCCCTCCTTGTAGTGGTTCAGATGAAAAATGACATTCAAGTGACATCTAGTCACCTCTCCTTTTTAAAAATGATTTTCTACTTATGTTGCCCAGGTATGTGGGATAACTAGTTCCCTCCCCCTTTCTTCCTTATTCTCTCCTTTCTCTAATGTGTTCTTTATTTCATCCCTTTTTCTTCTTTTTTAAAGGATCATTAAAACATAGCAAAACCATACTTTTAGAGCTTCCTATTTAACAAGGTTATATTATTTAATTCTCACTATAACCCCTAATTACATTAGGTTTCTGAGAGGACATCTCCTGCATACATTTCATCCTTGTAGTTTCTTCTGTTTACTCACTTGTATTTATCTTCTTATGTTTCTCATAACTCCTGTGCTTTGTTTCAAAATTTCAACTTAGCTCTGTCTTTTAATAGGGGATGCTTGGAAGTCTATTTCATTAAAGTATCCCCCTGTAGGATAATTCTCAGTTTTGCTAAATAAGTATTCTTGATTACAAGCCTATATCTTTTGACTTTGGAATATTGCATTGCTCTTCACTAATTTATAGTTGGTTTTTAGTCATTCAATGTTGTCTAACTTGCTTATTCTCCAGAAATGAATCATAAATGCAGGTCAAATGATTCAAAATCTATTTGGAGACATAACATGCTATAGTGGAAGAAAAAAAAACAACACTGAATTTACAGTCAACTCATTTATGGGCAGCTGGGTGGTGCAGTGGATAGAGCCCTAGTCATGAAGTCAGGAAGACTCATCTTCCTGAGTTCAAATCTGGCCTTGGACACTAGTTGTATGCCCCTGGCCAAGTCACTTAACCATTTTTATCTGGTTCCTCACCTGTAAAATGAGCTAGAGAAGGACATGGCAAACCACTCCAGTATCTTTGCCAAGAAAATTCCAAATGGGGCCACAAAGAGTTGGACGTGACTGTAAAATGACTGAACAATAGCAATATAGTTATAATATAACTTTATATTTATGATCCTGTGATTCATTGCACTCCTCTATTGCATATGTCTAAAGAAAATTCAGGAGAGTTAACTCTGTGTAAACTAACGATAAGAATCCAACAACTGTATTTTTTAAAAATCCCTGATATATGAGGTTGTTTTCTCATGATTTGCTTCTTTCTCCTAAGAGCAGATCAGGGGATCACAGATGTTGAAGTTATTTAGTACAATTCCTTCATTATACAGATGAAGAAAACCTAGATCAGAAGAAAAAAAGATTGCTGATTGAGTTATCTGTGTTTTGGGAATATGGTCCTAATATGGTTCTTAGCAGGGTATAAGCTGCCCAAGTGCAGGGGTCACTCATTCATCATTCATTCATTCATTTATTCATCCATTCATGTCATCTTGCTGATTAAAAGGTAAGTGCTTTGAGGACAGAGTAAGTTTTGCCAGGAACGAATATGTTTACATCCTAAAGTCAAAATCTGAAGGAAAAGTAAAATAAATAAGTCCTTCCTTCCTTCCTTTCTCCCTCCCTCCTTTCCTTTTTTCCTTCCTCTCTTCCTTCCTTCCTCCCCTCCCTCTTATTTTTCCCTTCTTTCCTTATTTCACCTTAATCATTCACATTCGCTTGCAAAAAACACTAAATACATATATCAGAAACCTGAACAGTCAATGCTGGATTAACTGCCTTAGTGCTTAGTAATTATTTGGACCCCTATAATCTTACTCTTCATGTCCACTCCTTTAATGAACTATCTTGGGTCTAGTAGATCCATTTACATTGTGTAAACCATGAAGGAGAGCCTTGTGAACCTTGAGAAAGGCAGTTTCAGTTGAATGATGAGATCTGAAACCAGATTGCAGGGAGTTTAAAAGTGAGAGAGAAGAGAAGAAGCAGAGGCACAAATTGCTTAAAGAATATAGCCAAATGGAGTGGCTAGGTGACTCAGTGAATAGAGCACCAGCCCTGGAGTCAGGAGGACCCGAGTTCAAATCTGGCCTCAGACACTTAACACTTACTAGCCCTGTGACCTTGGCCATGTCACTTAACCCCAATTGCCCTGCCTTCCCCCTCCAAAAAAAAAAAGTGAAAGAAAAAAAACAACTAAAAAAAGGAATTTAACCAATAAGAGAAATGATAGCTATCAGGTAATGATTTTTTTAAGGATGAGGAGACCTGAGCATGTTTGTGGGCATCATGAGAAGCAGCCAATAGATACAGAGAGACTGAAGATTAGGCAAGGTTATTGATAATGAGATCAATCTTGGGGAGAAGATAGGAAGATAGAAGATAGCATTAAAGGCTTATGTAGAGAGATTTGTCTTGGCAAGAAGAAATATTACCTCTTTATCTGAGAGATGGTTGAGGAGGAGATTGTAGGAGAAGATACCAGGGATGTGAGGTGAAGAGGAGTGGAGAAAAGGGAGCAAATGACCTCAAATTTCTCTTGGTCAGGTACAAGGAGAGATTGCTAAAATGGTGAGAAAGGAGGTGCTTTGAGTGATTGGAGAAGAGACATGAATGTTTGGAGCAGCAGCAGAAATTGTTAGAACCAGAGATGTCCAATGGGATTTGGATAGGTATTCCATGGAAGACTGGAAAGGCAGTTGCATAGTGAGTGGAATACTGAACTTGGAATTAGAAAGCCCTGGGTTAAAAGCCTACCTCACACACTACTAGCTCTATGACCCTGGATGATATCACTTTCTGAGCCTCAATTTACTCATCTCTGAAATGAGACAGTTGTACCTAATGGTCCTTATGGTAACTTCTAGCTCTAAACCTATAATCCTATGATTTATGGGAAAGCACAGACAAGAATTTGTATAGGATTAGAAGTCATAGATGTGTTGTGATCTTTACTAGTGGATGGGGAGCCCACCTCAGTGAGACTGTGAATTCACCAAAGTACTATACTGTTCCCCCAAGTCTTTGTGAGTTTTACACTAAATTCTCATATAGCTTAAATGACCATTACAACATTTTGATGTAAGCAATGGCAAATAGAAGCTCCTCCTCTTGATTCTGGAAGCCTTTTGCCACCTGGCCCCTCCCTACCTTCAAGCAATCTACTTCCAACCAAATTAGCCTGCTTACTGTTCCCCAAATTAACGTTCTATCCACTCCCTCCCCATTTCCACAGTTTGTCCCTCACTCTTGCAATAAACCCCCTCTTTATCACTTTAGAATTTCCAGGTTCTGTCAATACTTAGCTCAAGTGCCGCCTCCTATGGGAAGTCTTTTTTTTTAATCCCCCCCCCATTTGTTTGTGCTCTTTTTCCTCTTTAAATTATCTTCTAATTATGTGTGTGTGTATATGTATGTGTGTGTGAGAGAGAGAGAAAGAGAGAGAGAGAGAGAGAGAGAGAGAGAGAGAGAGAGAGAGAGAGAGAGAGAAATATGCAGGCTTTTAAAGCATAGAGAATTTGAATTTGAATTTGATTGGTTAGGGACTTAATTAAATTTATTGAATTTAATGATCAAATGACATAAAAATCACCTTTTCATACCAGATATATTGAAATCTAGAATTATATGGATGTAAGCAGAGATTCTCCTTCCCATTTTGATCTTGGTTCTTGTGATAATGATCACATTCTTTTATAACAGGGAAATTGTAAGATTACATCCAGTTAAGAGTCAAGGAAGAAAGACTTCTCTTTTATTCACAATTGCAGGGATTTTTTCTTAAAGGGATTTAAATCTCATAGTTTCTTTTAAAAATTAGTCATGTGGTTTTATGTTTTGTTCATTTTCTGTATTCATGCCCCCAGTGCCTAGCATGGTGCCTAGAATGTGATAGACACTTAACAAATACTTAATGATCAGTTGATTGATTAATTTTACTTGCTTTTCAATTTGTTAGTCACATAATTCACAGAAAGATAAGTGTTATTCCACAAATATACTGGCTATCTGATATATCATTTCTTGTAATAAACTGTTGATCTTTCCTGAATGCAATGATGAGCACTGGATATATTTGTTCACGTCTCTCTGAGAGTGATTTATCAATGTCAATGACACTTGAAGAACTGAGAGCAATTAAATGTATTTCCCTCAAAAGAGTATGTAATCAGTGGGCAGCAGAGTGTCCAGGGAAAACTTGGCTTCTTACGTGGCGAAGATCACCTCCTCAAAGGGTAAAACTCTGACTGGGTCATCTTGGAGAGTTGTATTCAGCGTATTTCTGTGGGCAGATTGGGAAAACAATATGGAGCATGCAAAGACATTGCCCTATTCTGAGTGCTACATTCATACAAAATTAGCCAGTGGAATTATGATGAGCATTGCTAGACTGACCCTTTTGCTTTTCCTTTTTTCCTTTCAAAGAGCAGTTTAATGGTTTTTGACATTGCAGAAATTTAAATTAGAAATTACTCTGTGATTGTGGAAATTAAAAGATGTGATTTGAACTAAAGCATCTCTCAGAATTCATCAGAACTGTCAGATGTTAACCCATCTTCTGATAATTCTCCCCTTTCATCAGATGAATCTCAAAACTTTGCCCTGGCAAAACAGCTGCATCTTCTACTAGCTTACAGAAAGGAAGTTGTCTCAGTGGACTCATAGTACTAATGTTGGAATTGGGAGGGAAGTAGACCAGTCCGGGAGTGTGTGCTATTGGGGAAAATGCACTGGATTTGACCTTATGTCCTTTATGGACCCAGGGTAGAGGTTCCTCTCTGCTGTTTAAAAAACCTGTGTGATTTTGGCCAAGCTATTTCAGCTCTCTGGCTTCCACTTGTTGTTCACTTGTTTCAGTTACGTCCAACTCTTTGTGAGTCCATTTGGGTTTTCTTGGTAAAGAAACTGGAGTGGTTTGTTATTTCCTTCTTTAGTTCATTTTATAGATGAGGAAACTGAGGCAAGCAGGGTTAGGTGACTTGCCTAGGATCACACAGCTAGTAAGTGTCTGAGGCCAGATTTGAACACAAGCAGATGGGTCTTTCTGACTTCAGGTGTAGCACTCTATCCACTGCAACCTCTAACTTCAGCTAACTCCTCAATGAAATAAGGATATTGGCTTTGATGATCTCTAAGTTCCCTTCTAGCTTTCAGTCATATGCTCTCTCATGAACTGAGGCTAAAGAGGATATTGATCCAGCCTCCCATATTAAAAAAAGAAGAAAAAAGGCAAATGGAATCTGGTCAGAATTTCACAGTTGGGTTCATTTTCCCCCACTTCATTCCACTGCCATATTGGTACTATAATAGCCATGTTGATGCCTATTCAGTTTTTCTTTGGAAATCATTTGATGTTGAAAGAAATCACTATTATATTCTGCTGTCAAGCGTGAAAAGATTTTAAATTTATATTTCAATGGAGAATAAATTGATATGCATTGCTGCATGGACTGGAACAAAATTAACTTTATTTTTTAAATTTAAGAAATCATCAGTTTTTCAGAGATGTCCATTGTTTAAAACAAAAAAGCAGCAATAATTTTTAAAAGAATAATCATTTATTATTTTTAAAATTTTAAAGTTTCTGGGCCCTCACTGATTTTGACTTTATTCTGAAATCAACTTATACTTCTTAATTTCCAAAGCAGTTAAATACATAATAAATGACTTTCTTTGGCACTTTAAAAAGTATCCATACAACTGTTTCAAAGCAAAAAAAAAAAAAAGCATTGTATTATAACCCTTCATCATGTGACTACATAGAAATATTAATATAGAGCTCTTTATCGTCTTCATTTCCTTGTGTCACCTCTGTAAAAATTCTCACCAGTGAGTTTCAAATGAGGTTGGCAGCAGGAACATTTGGTGCCAAACAGTTCTTCTCTGGCAGTGGCATCTGGATGAGAGGTTGGCCTCTTTCCGGAATTCTTGGCCAGCAGTACTGTTGTCTATTCAAATGGCTATGTATCTGTTCAAGTGCCCAATAACCATGTGTGTGTATTTTGGTAAGCGATTACTTCTGGGCCAGAGATTTTTCATAGCGTTTTTGCATCTGTTGGCATGAATTCACCTTCTATTGGGCTTTTTGTATATATTGGGTTTCTGATCTTAATGCATTGTACTTAAGCAAAAATGCATTTTTCTAGACAACCTTTTCTACTGTATTTTTAAAAATCTTAACCAAATACCCAGCTCTGGCTCTTTCATTATTCTAACTAAACTGCCTTCCTTTCCATGAAGTATGAATAATGTAGAAATTCCATTCTCATAGTTGAAATTTTCAAATGTTTCAGATCCTGGCAGGTTTTAGATACTGAGCCTAATTATATAGAGAGCTATTAAGGGTGACTGTAATAATCAGATACATAACTAACCATTAAGAAACTTAAAGTCAACTTGCTCTAGAGAAACTCACTTATCTTTTGTAGCTTACAGTGTGTTATCACTGCAGGGTGACACCAGGAAATGTCAGAAATCCCAATCATCTGGCCTGTCAAGGCCCAACACTAGCCCACATGGCAATGATACCTAACCTTTCTGAAAATGCACTGCCTTCTGTTGCTAGTTTCCTGGGGCACTTTCACTTACCCCAAAAATTGTTTATACTAGAGAGGTGGTTTTAAAGCCAAGAATCTGATTTCCATTACTGGGGAAAGAGAAGAAAGAACAGGACTATTGGGCTCATTTCTTTATAGTCAAACCTTGCTATTTTTAAATGTAGGTGAACCCCCAAATCTGAGTTGCAAGGGACCTTACAGGTGGTGTAATCCAACTTGTTCTGGAACAAGAACCTCACTATCACATTTCTAAGAAATAACCGTCCCTTCCATGCTAGAACAAAGAGAGCCTGTTATTTCCTGAGGCAGCCTCTTCCCCATTAGAATGGTTCTTATTAAAAGTTTTTCCTTACTTGCTTCTTTGCAGCTTCTGCCCCTTGTTCCTAGTTTTGTTTTGTTTTGTTTTGTTTTTGGTCCATATTTTTTTAAAAAGCCTAATTCTCTTCCAGCTGAAAGCCTACCAAATTCCTGAAGTCAGCTAACTTGTCCTTCCAAAATCTTCTCTAATTTTAATCGTTTTCCAGGTCCTTCAGCTGATACTCATTTAACTAGAACTGGAGACCATTCATTGCTCTAGTGGCCTTTCTCTGAAGCTTTCCAGCTTATCAATGTCCTTCCTAAACTATGGCTCCCACAGTTGAACACACTGTTGCAAGATAGCCTACTGGCACAAAATACAGTGGGATTATCACCTCCTTATTCATAGAAGTAATGTCTCTCAATGCAGCCTAAAGTCACATTAGTTTTCTTGGCTGCTATATGACGCTATTGATTAATATTGAGCTGACATTTTAAATTACTTTTGTCTTCAGATTTCTAAAAAACAACAACCAAAAACCTATGAGAACCCTTGCCAAAATTAGTGACAAATCTCATATCATGAAACCCAGCTGAGAACCCTTGCGTTCAAGTACTACAGATGCCTTAGAATCCTCCTAACCACTCCATTTTTGCTAGATTGACCATGATAGGACTTTCCTTCTGGTTGTTGTGATTGGTCAGTCAATTGGAGTCCCAAGCTTGTTGATCACGGGACCAGAAGTCTTCTCCCCACTTTTCACAAATGCGACTGTCAAGATCAATTCCATGTAGCCATTAATTCTGTCTTAACCCCATCTTCATCTTCAGTGACTCCAGTGTACACCATCCCTCCAAGCGTCTTCTCCTCCTGCCTTCTTCATTGGCATTTTTGTGATTACCACTACTGAATCACCACTGGTGACCTAGATTTATGAAAAATCAATATTAAGCCCCTCCCCCTCTGGAAATAGCAGGAGATCCTTGGGTTAGAGATTGGGTATTTTGATTGATTGAAATTGAGATGATCTGAGAGTTTCCATGAAAATGTTATTATTTTTCAAAGAATAACAAAATATACTTAACAGTAAACTATGATGAAAAAAATTTAATGTTTCTTTGGTTACAAAATTCCTTAAGAAACTTAGCATGTCTAAGGTCCTCATCCTAAAGATCAGAGACATGGTTCCCAGCCTTTGGATCCAGGTTCATTTATGGACTATGTCATTGCAAGGGGTCCAAAAATCCATATGCTGGACAAACACTCTCATTTCGACTTTCATTTATATCAAATAAAATATACAGCATGACTGAATGTGATAAATAAACATTACTCCTGTAGGCAAAACAAACACCATCTTATACGTATCTGTATTACTATTTTTCAGATTCATGTAGCTTTGATTGTAATTAATATTGATGCAATATCATTTAAAGGTGATACAGAACTGACCTTTTGTCATCAGGTATACCATCAATAAATGAATATTACTAGTACAACTACTATCATGTTAGACTAGAACAAGGATTCTGCACTTGGAGCATACGAATTTATTTTTAAAAAATATTTTGACAAGAGCAATTTGGAACTATGCCCAAAGGGCTATAAAACCATCCATAACCTTTGACTCAGCAATACCATTACTAGGTATGTATCCCAGAAGAGATTTTTAAAAAAACTAAAAGGAAAAGGACCTACATATGCAAAAATATTTATAATAGCTCTTTTTTTAAAAAGCATTGCTGTTAAATTTTTAATGACGTATAAAGATGATACAACTTGTGACTGGTTCATATAAACTTGGATAAATTAACACCATCCTATCCTTGATTTTATGCTTGCGGTGGATTTCACCATTCTGGGATAAGAAACTTATCAATGAACAGCAGCTAAAGTACACTGTCCTCCTCACTGCCCCCTATCTACCTCTGGCTTTCAAACCTTTTTAAAAATTTTATTTATTTGCTTTTAGTTTACAACATTCAGTTCCACAATTCCTTGAGTTTCAAATTTTCTCCCTCTCTCTCTCTTTCCTCCTTCCCTCCCCCGATGGTGGCATGTGATCAAATATAGGTTCTACAAATACCTTCACATTAAACATTAGTCAAGTTAACAGCTCTTTTCTAGTAGCAAAGAATTGAAAATTGAGACATTGCCCATCAATTGGGGAATGACTGAATAAGCTGTTGTATATGATTGTGCTATGAGAAATAATGAGCAAGGTGCTTGCAGAAGAACCTGGAAAGACTTCCATGAACCGATGCAAAGTGAAATGAGTATAACAAAGAGAACATTGTGCATAGTAACAGTAATACTATAAGATGACCTAGCTAGTCTCAATAATACAATTATCCAAGACAACTCTGAAGGATATGATGGAAAATGTTATCCATCCCAAGAGAAAGAACTGATGGAGTCTAAATACAGTTTGAAGCATACTTTTCTTAAACTTTATTTTTCTTGGATTTTTTTGTCTATGTTTTCTTTTACAACATGAATAAATATGGAAATATGTTTCACATGACTACATATGTTTAACCTATATTAAATTGCTTGCCTTCTCAAAGAGTGGGGTGGGGATGGAGGGAGAGAATTTTGGACTATATCTTTTTAATGGTATTTTACTATTTTCAATAACATGTAAAGCCACAGTTATTGACATTCTTTTTTTATTTTGAGTTCCAAATTTTCTCTTTCACCTCCCAAAAAGGTAAGAATTTTAAATAGGTTATATACATGCAATCATGTAAAACTTATTTCCATGTTACTCATGTTGTGAAAGAAGAAATAGACCAAAAGGAAAAAATCCACAAAAAGATAAAGAAAGTGAAAATAATATGCTTTGATCTGCATTATGTATATATATATGAATGTACATATGTGTGTGCCCATATATATACATATACATACATACACATATATACATATATGCTGTATATATGCAAGTGGGTATATATGGAGACAGAGAGAGAGAGAGAGAGAGAGAGAGAGCATACAGTCCCTCAATAATTATGCTTCAGTCCACGTTCATCATATGCCATAGCCTATTTATACCAACTGTGAATCTTTGTCTCCAGGTCACCCACAATTTTGATTCTTGGGTTATCACTCCCAATTCTCCAAAATTAAAAACTAACTCTCCAAAATTAAATATCAGTGTGTTCTGAGATTTACAGATCTATCATATTAGCAGGAGAATACTGTGTTTAAAAGAATATTGTTGTATGTGAGAGAGGGTAGCTTGGGAGGATTGTCAGTGTTGTGTAAATGTGACATATAGCCCACTCGTGATACCTGTTAAATTTTAAATCTAATTCATTTTCCACCTGCAAGATATAGGCACAGTGATGAACTGGTTCAATAAAATGCCCATTTAACCATAAGTGATAGTTCTTTGTAGAAGTTGGGGGCTGTGAGCATGGAACATTGAATATGATATCAGACTTTGGGGATGTGCTGGTTACTTTTGCTGAATTATTTTCCCCCTTATTCTTTATTACAAAAGATGGCTGTTGGGGAGGAGTGGAGGAAGAAGGAAAGGAATGTGTTGGGAAATTTAGTTGAATATATTTTTTTTAATTCATTAAAAAAAAGTAGTTTAGAGGACCTTTCTCTCCTCACTCAACCCATTGTTTTTCTTTGGTGCTCTTTCAATAGAGATGTGTCACATAAAGACATTGTGATACCATGGAAAGAGCTTTGGCTTTAGAAGGCGAGGACCTGGCAGATTGGCTAAGATGACAAAACAGGAAAATGACAAATGCTAGAGAGGATGTGGAAAAATTGGAACACTAATGCATTGTTGGTGGAGTTGTGAATTGATACAACCATTCTGGAGAGCAATCTGGAACTTTGCCCAAAGGGCTA
>CM053580.1:35400777-35424166 GCA_028627135.1 Pseudochirops cupreus | reverse complement strand
TCAAGAAATTCTCAAGGAAAATTGCCCTGATATTTTAGAACCAGAGGGCAAAATGGAACTTGAAAGAATTCACTCATCACCTCTTGAAAAAGATCCCAAAAAGAAAACTCCTAGGAATGTTATAGCCAGGTTCTGGAGTCCTCAAGGAGAAAGTATTACAAGCTGCCAAGAAGAAACAATTTGAATACTCTAGAAATACAATTAGGATAACCCAGGATTTGGCAGCTTCTACATTAAGGGATCAAAGGGCCTGGAATATGATATTCCAGAGATCAAGGGAGCTAGGATTAAAACCAAGAATCACCTACCCAGAAAAATTGAGGATGTTGTTCCAGGGGAAAATATGGTCATTCAATGAGGTGGAGGACTTCCAAGCATTCTTGCTGAAAAAAACAGAACTGAATAGAAAATTTGACATTCAAGTACAAGAAGCATGAGAAGGTAAATATGGAAAAAGAATTCATAAGGAACTTATCAAAGTTGAACTATTTACATGCCAACATGGAAAAATGATAACTATAACTTATGAAACTTTCCTCAGTTTGAGGATAGTTGAAGGGAATATAAATGTGTGTATATGTATACATACACCTATGGATGGTATATATGTGTATGAATACATATGTGAGTATGTGTATATATGTGTACATAGACAGAGGGCTCAGGACCAGTTGAATAGGATGGGATATTATTTTAAAAGGTGAAATTGAGAGGTGGGAGAGGAATAGTATGAGAGGAGACAGGGAGAGACAGAATGTGGTTAATCCTCTCATATATAAGAGGCAAGGGATAACTGTTACAATGGAGGGGAAGAACAGGAAGGCAAAAGGGAATGGGTCAACCTTACTCTCATTAAAGTTGGCTTAGGGAAGAAATGACATACTCTAAATTGGAATCTTGGCCTACAGAAGAGTAGGGGGAAAGGGGAAAAGAGGGAGGAGGATGGAGGGGAGGGCAGGTTGGGGGGAAGGGTTGTTAGAAGCACACACTTTTGTAAAGGGACAGGGACAAAGTAGAGAATAGAACAAGGGGGGTGGGGAATAGGAAGGAGGGAAATATACAGGTACTAGGGTAGGGAGATCCATCTTGCCCTACCAGAAAGTCAGAGGGGTGATGGGGGAGGATATAGGAGAGAGTTACTTGGGGGAGGATACAGTGGGATCGCTGTTTTGGGGTGTTGGGTAGGGGAAAGACGGGGAGAAAATTTGTAAATCAAAATCTCATGGAAATGAATGATGTAAACTAAAAATAAACAAAAGTTAAAAAAAAACAGAGCAGGACATGACTGAAAATGACAGAACTACTACTACTACCAGAATGATTAGCAAACTACCATCACCTGTTAGTCTCCCTCTCCCTGTGTTACTTAATCAGGAGCTACCAAACTATCCCCATCCTCCACCTTCCATTCATTTCTTACCTCCTCATCCTCTTCAACCTTACCTTATCCATATCCCACTCCAATTTTACCCACCTCTTCCACTGTGCCCTTTGGAATTACCATTCCATAATGTAGACATTCCCTTTGCTCTGGACCTCTTCTTTTTATACTCCTCACCTGGTCTCTGCAGATGGTATTGTTTCCTTTGCCATCCTCTCTAGCACACACACACACACACACACACACACACACACACACACACACACACACACACACACACACACACTCCTCTGACAGTTTGACCCTATAAGAGAATCAGATTACTCCTTGACTCCCCATTGCCGTTCCAAGACAGTCTTTTTGCTTCCATCACTAAGGAACGTTTCTCCTTTGAAATCTAGTGTATGAAAAAAATTCCCTTTATCTAAGTATCTAAATCCTGGTGGCTTTTTTGTCTACCTGGTTCCAAGTCATGCCCCCTCCTTTCTCAAACATTTCAGTCTCTGGCTCATTTTCTTCCTCTCTTCTCCTACTCCTGCCCATATTTGCCCTTAAACACTTCAGCCTTTTGGTTTTTCAGTCTCCTCAAGTCCCATGACCTACTTCTTTACTTCAGCTACACAACAGGAATGGTCAGTCTGGGGATCTCACCATTATATACAAGTGTTCCACTTCCTTAATCAAAACTTTTGACATTACTCTGAATCTATTCCTCTTCACATGACCTCTAATCCCTCTGCCTATTAAGACTTTCTTCAGCCTTCTTTCACTCCATTTCCAATCTTGACTCTGTTATCCCGCTCCTACCTGTATGACATACTGCAATATGACTTCTTAATTGTCTTTGCTGGCTCATCATCCGTATTATATTCTATAACGGTGGTTATAGCCCAAAACGTTGTACTAAGCCTCCATCTCTTTCTCTATATTGTCTCTCGGTGACCTCATTAGCTCCCATAGGTTTAATTATTATCTCTTTGCTGAGAATTCACAGTTCTATATATACAGTTTTAATTCCACCCTAAAAGACAGGCCTGGGTCTACCTACCTCCCCAGACTTTCAGGTCCTCATCACCAATCATCTATTAGACATTCTAAACTGGATGTTCCAGAGACATTTCAAACTTAGAATGTCCAAAAGAGAATTCATTATCTCTTACCCCAAGCACAACTTTTCTTTAGAGCTTCCTGATTTATATAGAAGGTACTGCCATGTTCTTTTATTTAAAAACAAATTAAATTTCTTAATTAGTAAAAATCTCCATTCTCTTTACTTCCCTATCCCCCAATTGTAAATGAAAGAAAAGCAAAAGCCATTTTACAAACATGTATAGCCAAGCAAAACAGATTTTCACATTGGCCATGTCCAAAAGAGAAAAAAACTTGTGTGCTTGCTGTTTATATGTGTATATATGTCTCATTTGGCACTCGAAATCTTTCACCTCTCTATCAGGAGCTGGGTAGTATGTTTCATCATTAGTTCTCTGGAATAGCATTTGGTCCTTCCACTGATCAGAGCTCCCAAGTCTTTCAGAGTTGTTTGTCTTTACAATATTTTTGTCATTGAAGAACTTGATATCGTTCTGTTTATTTCATTCTGTATCAATTCATCTCAGATTTCTCTTAAACCATCCCTTTCATCATTTCTTACATTAAATAGTATTCCTTCACTTTCATATATCAAAACTTGTTAAGCTATTATCAAATTGATAAGTAACCTCCTAAGTTTCTAATTCTTTGCTACTTATTAAAAGAATTGCTCTAAACATTTTTGTATATCCTTAGGGTTTGTTTTCTTGTACAGTTGTTTCAATCATGTTGACTCATATATATGTATGTATGTATGTATGTATGTATACACACACACACACACACACACACACACACACACACACACACACATATATATATGAGAGAGAGAGAGAATGAGAGGGAGCTAAATATCCTTCTATTTCTATCAATCTATAAAAAATAAATGACAAATTGTCAGATATAGAGATATCCATCTCCCTACATGTATAATATATTCATATAGATCTGACTCAATTTAATAAAGAATGTTTATCTATCTGTGTAATGAGATCTTTATCAGAGAAACTTTCCACAAAGATTTTTTTACCCCAATTTCCTAGTTTTCTTCTAATTTTAGCTGCATTGGTTTTGTTTGTACAAAACTTTTATAATTTTATGCAATCAAAATTGTCCATTTTATTTCCTATAAACCTTTTTTTCTCTTGTTTGGTCATAAACTCTTCCTCTATCCATAGATCTTATAGGCAACTTTTTCCATTCTCTTCTAATTTGCTTATGGTGCCAACATTTATGTTTAAATTCTGTACCATCTGGAGTTTGGCTTGTTATACACTGTGAAATGTTGATCTCTACCTAGTTTCTGCCAGACTGCTTTCCAGTTTTCCCCCCAAAATTTTTCAAATAGTAAGTTCTTGCCTCAATATATAAGAACTAGGTTTATCAAACACTAGGCTACTGTGCTCATTTGCTTCTGTATACTGCATACCTAATCTGTTGATCCATCTCTCTACTTTGTACCCAATACTATTTTTTAAAAACAATTATGGCTTCGTGATAGAGTTTGACATTTGGTACTACTGAGCCCCCTTCCTACTTTTTTCATTAATTCCCTTGATGCCCTTGACCTTTTATTGCTCTAGATAAATTTTATTGTTTTTTTTACCTCTAGATCTATAAAGTAATCATTTGGTATTTTGATTGGCATTGAATTGAATAGGTAAGTTAATTTAGATAGCACTGCGATTTTTATTATATTGGTTCAACCAACATAATTAATATTTCCCCATTTTTTTTCAGATCTGTCTTTATTTGTATAAGGAGTGTTTTGTTCATTGCATTCATAAAGTTGCTTTATGTGTCTTGACAAATGTGTCTTTATGTGTCTTCCCAAATATTTTATACTATTTATAGTTGTTTAAAATGGAATTTCTCTTTCAGTCTTCTCTGGATTTTATTAATAATATGCATAAATGCTGATGACACGTACAGGTTATTTTATATCCTACACCTTTGTTGAAATTGTTAATTTTGTCAATTAATTTTTTAGTTGACTCTCTAGGGTTTACTTAGTTAACCATCATATCATCTGCAAAAAGTGATAAAAGCATTTCCTCTTTACCTACACTTATTCTTTTTTCTTGTGTTATTGATAGAATTAGAATTTCTGATAATGTATTGACTAGTAATGGTGATGATTAATATCCTTGTTTTACCTTTGATCTTATTGGGAAGGCCTCTCTAGCTTACCTCCATTATGAATAATGTTGGCTCTCAGTTCTAGATAAATACTACCTCTCATTTTAAGGAAAGTTCCATTTATTTCTGTACTTTCTGACATTTAATTTTTAATTTACCAGGAATGGGTGTCATGCTTTGTTTTTTTCTACATCTATCAAAATAATCCATTTTTTTTCCTGGTGAGTATAATAGTAATTATTACAATAGTTTCCCTAATATTGAATGAATTCTGAGTTCCTGATATAAATCCAGCCTGGTAATAGTGCATAATTTATCTCTTTATGTGATGCTGTAGTCTCATTTCTAATATTTTATTTAAAGATTTTTAAATCAATATTCATTAAAGATAGTGGTCTATAGTTTTCTTTCCCTGTTTTAACGCTTTCAGGTTAGGTATCAAGTTTTGTCACAGAGGGAATTTGGTGGGATCCCTTGTTTTCCTCTTTTAAAAAACAGGTTATGTAGTGTGAGAATGAATTATTCTTTAAATATTTGATAGAATTCACTTGCAAATCCCTCTGGTCCTGGAGTTATTTTTCCCTTTAGGAGTCCCTTTATGACTTGTCATATTGCTTTTTCTAAGTTGGGTTGCTTAATTACTCTGTTTCTTACTCTGTTTATCCAGGCAATTTTTATTTCTGTCAATACCTATCGTGTTTGGTTCATGAGTTTCATCAGCATGTAGTTGGGTGAAATGAATCCTGGCATTTTTAATGGTTTCTCCTTCATGCGTGTGAATTCACCTTTCTCAGTTTTGATACTAGTAATATTTTTCTTTTAAAAAAAATCAAGTTACCCAAATGTTTATCTATTTCATTGTTTTTCCCTAAAGAACCAGCTCCTACTCTTATTTAACAATTCAATGTTATTTTGCTTTCAAGTTGATGATTTTTGTTTGATTAATGTTGAATCTGAAGTTTTTAAAAAATTTTTAAAATTGTCAGTTTTTTAAATTGCATGCTGAATCTGTATTTGCTTGTTATTTTCCTTGTGCCGCTTTACTTGTGTCCCCCAGTTTTTTAAAATCCAGCTTCATTTTGCTCATTATATTAAATTAAATTATTAACTGTTTCTATGACTCATTCTTTGGAACCACCCCATTCATTGGGATCGTTATTAATTTCCAGTTTATTTTTAATCTTTGCTTCAATAGCCATTTCATAAATATAATTTTTTTTGTATTATGATTGGTAAAAGGTCCTCATCTGTCTGCAGCTCTGACATAATGGGTTTTCACAAAAGCTTTCTTGGGTCAAATCTACATCCTAGAAGGAGGCAGCTGGGTAGCTCAATGGATAGAGTGCTGGACTTGGAGTCAGGAAGACCTGGGTCTAGATCTGGCCTCAGACACTTACTAGCTGTGTGATCCTGGACAAGTCACTTAACATTTGTTTGTCTTAATCCGCTGAAGAAGGAAATGGCAAGCCATTCCACACTATCTTTGGCAAGAAAACTCCCTGGAGAGTATTGGCATGCTGTGGTGCATAGGGTCATGAAGAGTCAGACATGACTGAACAACAACATTCTAGAAAATATCTCTGCATAAATATTTTAATAATTCAAGTACCTAAATTTCTGTGGGTGAAGTGTTTTGCTTATGTTGTTTCTGTGACAGTCAGAAAAGATACCAAAAATTTAAAAAGAAACTGAAAAAAAGAAAAGATCCATGGGAATGGATTTTTAAAAATCTATTCTATGTAAGTATAATCTCAAAAGTGGAAGAATTGATGTATTTGTTGGGTGGAAGCTTTGATGTTATTTCGACTTTGAAGAGAAATATTTGAATGCAAGACCCAGAGTTGCTCTAGAAGTGAACTCTCCTCTGAAATCATAGGCTTAAGTTGGACTAGTCAGATACAGTGAGAGCTGGGAGAAGGGAGTGGAGAAGGGAGAACAGTTCCATGAACTGCTTCAGCTGAGTACAGGAGACAGCCCACGAAAAGAGGAGGATCAGTCACAATCCTGGGACCTGGAGATGAAAGTCCATCTGGAATGGGATAAGAATCCCTCATATCCTCTCATTTCTGTCTCCTCCTGCTCTAGCAGGATGGATTGAAAAAAGCATTCATTCAACAATAGTTTACTATTTGGAAGCTAGGCACTGAGAGGAATATAAAGACAAATAAGTAACAAGTCCCTTTTCTGGGGAGGCTCAGTCTAATAGAGGAAAGAAGTCAGTTACACAAACCTGGGTGCTACAGGAAGAATGTGAATGTTGCAAAAGAAGTGTATAAGCTGTGATCACAGTTAAAGGGAGAAATGAAATTCTGGAAAGACCAAGGAAAACTTTTAAGAATTGTGGAACCCATCTGTCTGACTCACAGCTGAAACCTCTTATGTGTGTTGAATCTGCCGTTTAGAAAATGATATGCATGAGATCAAGATACCTTTTATTTTTCTATTTGAGTCCTTAGCACATAGCTTATTACTTTGTACATTGGAAGGTGACATTTGAATTGGGCCTTGAAAGATGCATAGAAAGGCTTAGGTGACTGTATAATAATAGTAATAATAATAATAATAATAATGATAATAATGAAAATAATAAACTGATATTTATAAAGGCTTTTAAGGCTTGCAAAACACTTTATAGATGTAAGCTTGATCCTCACAGTAACACTGTGAAGGAGATATTGCAAGTATTATGATCCCATTTTGTGGATGAAGAAACTGAGCCTCAGATATTAAGGGATTTCCACATAATCACACAAATTGAAACAATCATCAAATCCAGGTCTCTTTTTGACTCTTGTACTCTCTATTCCCTAAACTACTCAATAGCTCCAGTTATTAATGTCCCTTACCTCCTCCTCACTTCAAATAGATGGAATAGCTTAAACACATTCAAGGAGAGAGGATCATGTAATGCATGTTGTAAGATAAGCAGTCTTATTTGACCATAGCATAGGGTATTTAAAGGGCAAATACAAGAACATAAGACTGGACATGTAGGTTAAGGCCAGGTTATAGAGGACCTTGAATTCTAGGTTAAGGAGTTTGGGCTCAGTAGGCAATAGGGACCCATTGAAGGCTCTTGAGTAGCAGGGTATTTTAGGAAGATTATTTTAGTGATGATAGATAATAAATTGGAGAAAGGATAGACTGGAGTCAGAAATACCAGTTTAAAGTTCAGTCATACAATCCCTATGTTAGATGATGAAGCTGTTAGCTGAGGTGATGGTGGTGGGAAGAATGGATTTCAGAGGTAGTCTTCTTAGTTGGTAGAACACTGGACTTGAAGTCAGGAGGCTTGAGTTAAAAATCCTGCCTCTGACACTTAATAGCTTTGTGACCCTGGACAAGTTATTAAATCTCTCTGAGTCTTATTTTAGGAAGTATAAAGAAGAAGAGCTTTTGAGGCTTTGACGAACTGGCTGATGGGAAATGTGGTGAATGCCTAGAGTTGTATGTGCTTGTTCAAGGTTGGGCTCTGTGCAGTGGGGGACACTTTTTGTGAAACCGTGGCTGTGGTTGCATTGATAGACAATGAACACCAGTGGACTGTTATAGTAATGTCACAGAATCTCATCTTGAAGATCTCCAGGGAAGGGGAGCTCATTTCATTTTTAGATAAACATCATCAGGCTTTTCCTTTTACATTAAGCTCAGATCTGTGCCTTGTGCCTTCTCCTCCTATCCCACTCCACTCCTGTTTCTGCCCTCTGAGGCCAAACAGGACAGATGTGATCCCTCTTTCATGGGTAGCCCTTTAAATGGGATAAGATGATCCTAGATCAGAAGCTGGAAAAGGCCTCAGAGGTCCTATTTGCCAGCCTCCTCATCTGATAAATGACGAATCTGAAGCACCAGGTGAAGGGATTTGCCCAAGGTTACAAGTGGTAGAAGTGGGATTCAAAACCAGGCACTCACATTGGAAGTCCAATGTTCTTTCTACTGTGTCAGAATACTGCAGAGAGCTAGCACATCCTCCTAAGGCTTTTTTCTCCAGGCTGAACATCCCTGGCTTCCTTATAACTGATCCTCTAGGGGCATGATCTTCAGACCCTTTACCACCCTGACTGTTAATTCTCCAGATGCCCTCCAGATTATCGCTAACCTTTCAAAAGTGCAGTACCCAAACTGAATGCTGTATCCCTGCTGCAGTTTGCAGAATAAGGCAGAATATAGCAAGCTCTGGATACTTTGCCACTCTTGATGCAGCCTACAATCACACAACCTGTCCATTTGTGGGTTTGGGGCTTTCATATATATAGATATAGATATAGATATATATGTATATGTATATGTATATATGTGTATATATATATATGCACACACATATACACATATATACATATATACACATATATACATATATATAATGTGTATATATACATGTATAATATGTAAGATAGTTAATACAATATATTATGTAAGATAATATGTAATAAATATAATATGTAGTTAATACAATATATTATATATAAGATAATTAATACAACAGTTCATTTTGTGTTAGGTCAGGACATTCTTCACCCCAGGCATTTAGTCTCGATAAAATGAATCTCTCAAGTTGCTGTTTTCAGTTGCTTTTGCCATATTATTTATGTTATGATGTGTGTCTCCATTTAGCAGCAAGCAGATGAATCTTAGTTGGACTGTACAGTCCATCAAGGAGTGCCTTTGAGGCATAAACTTGGGAAATGAGGCCAAACTAAGCAAATGCTATTAGGAAGCTTCCCACTATGCTGAACGACCCCCAACTGGACCCCGCCATTGAAGGGAAACGTCTTCTATCTTGTTCTCTAGTGTTTGTTTCAGTATCTTGCTACCTCTACTAAGGAGCAAGGAAGGGACCAATTTTTGCTCGTCCATTATCACTCATAATGCCAAACACGGTCTTCTGCATGTAGTATGTGTTCACGGACTCTGTGGAATGGAAATGACAACCTATCTGAGAGCTACTCACATTTCTACAGCATTTTAATGTCTCCTTAGGCTTTCCTCACAGCTCTATGATGTAGGTAGTATAGATATCCTCTCTCTCTGTCTCTCTGAATCTGTCTCTCTCTTTGTCTCTGTCTGTCTCTCTGTCTCTCTCTGCTTTCTTCTCCTCTCCTCTCCTCCCCTCCCCTCTCTTCTTTCTGTTTCTCCCTCTTTCTGTGTCCCTCTCTCTTTGTTTCTCGCTCTGTCTGTCTCTGTCTCTCTGTCTCCTCTCCTCTCCTCTTCTCTCCTCTCTCTCTCTTTCTCTCCCTCTTTCTCCTTTCCTCGCCTCTCCTCTTCTCCCCTCCCCTCTCTTCTTTCTGTCTTTCTCTGTGTCTCTCTTCTCTGTCCCTCTCTTTCTCCCTCTCTCTCCCTCTCTCTCCCTCCCTCCCTCTCTCTCTCTCTCTCCCCCTCTCCCTCTCCCTCTGTCTCTCTCTCTCTGTCTGTCTCTCTCTCTCCTCTCTCTGTCTCTCTCTGTCTCTCTGTCTCTCTCTGTCTCTCTGTCTCTCTCTCCCCCCCTTTCTCTCTCTGTCTCTCTCTCTCCTCTCTCTGTCTCTGTCTCTCTGTCTCTGTCTCTGTCTCTCTCTGTCTCTGTCTCTGTCTCTGTCCCTCCCTCTCCCTCTCCGTCTCCCTCTCTCTCTCTCTCTCTCTCTCTCTCTCTCTCTCTCTCTCTCTCTCTCTCTCTCTCTCTCTTTCTCTCTCTCTCTCACTCTCTCTCAGGTCTAGAATGATGCACCCAAAGTACTCCCCAAAATAAAGGGCAAAGCCAAGATTTAAGCCCAAGTCTCTCAGTTCAAATCCATTGTTCTTTCCACCATACAACTTTGTTATATCTTCATAGAAAAGACAAACTCTAACTGCCAGTGACAGAGACTGTGGAAATAAATCTATGGACTAAATTTACTTGAAAAATAATATAACTCAAGTCAGGTTCCTCATTTTGCAGACAGGTGAACATCTTACCCAAAATGTTACTCTTGGAGCCTTCTCCATTCCATTGCAGTATCGGAAAGAAATGTCGTATCATCTTCTTAACATTCCTAAATCCCTAAAAATCTGCAATTAGATAAATAATTGAGAGTTTTCTCAAAAATGAGTTAGGTAGAGAGATGCCATCAGCAGATCTCAATTTTGTTGAGATCTCCTCTCCTTTGTTGAATTGTAGGTCTCCGGTGTGGGGAAAATCAGTAAGTACTATAATTACCTTCAGTTTTAATGTCTGGGTGTCTTTTCTTCTCCTGACTACTGCCAAGGTTCTCTCCCTTAGTCTCAGCCATCAGTTAAAGTGGCAGTCATAGAGACTCAGTTCTCCTCCCTCTGGCAGTTCCTATGAGTTCTCATGTGATATCTCAAGGTATTTGAGCCTTCCTAAAAACTTGGGTCCCAGCAAACTTGCTTTTGTCTGTCATATTCTGCTCATTTTAAGAAGACTGTCCTATTCCCTGAAACCATCCTGTATCTAAGCTTTGTGGAAGAGTTGGGGGCTTATTTGGCCTGCATTTTTTTCTAAGCTCTTCTTAGTTTGAGAGTTATTTTGACTACTTAATCTGTAGGTATTCTTAAATTTTTTATTAGTCCTATTTCTGCCAGTATTTTGTCCTTTTATTTTTATAACTTGTGTTACCTTTCTTACATACCACAACTGGCTGTGTGAGTATATAGAATAAATCTGATATGTCTGACTTTTCATTCAAGTAGGCTTCCACCAATTCACATCAGAACATATCCACATTTTAGCAATCCTTTTCATGAGTTGTGTCTCTTTCCCTACCCCCATCACCCTATTTTTTTTATTTAGCTAGACTGGTCTGTATGTTGAAGATATACAGTCCATTGTCAGGTCCACACTTAAAATCTTTCCTACTTAGCAAGACATCTCAGAGCTCATGTTTCTCTGCCATTGTCTTCAAGATCCCAAGGTCATCTTCACATACCAATGAAGCATCAGAGTAGGATCTAAGTCGAGGTTTTTCCAAAAAGTCTGTTTAAAAATACAGATTATTACCTGGGAGTGTAATCGATTCTCACCAGGTCAGAAAGTAGCAGATGAAGGTCTGGAGGGACTGGGACGCAGGATTAGTATGTTTGGAGGGGCAGGGATGGGAAAACAAGAAAGACTTAGTGTGTTCAACATACCAAGAAAAGGGACACTGGATAGGGCCTCAAAGTGAGGCACCTTGGGCATCCAGGGAGCAGGAGGAGAAGATGCTGAGGAGACTTGGGGAAGGGAAGAGGGAAGGATGCTGGGAGTAAAGCAAATTTGCCTCTTGTATGTTATTTGCTTGTCATATGTTCTTATAGTCTCTTAAATTTCAAACCTATTATTTAGGTATAAGGCAGATTTCCATCTGTATTATTACATATAGTTTTTTTTTACAACAGTATTTTATACCATTCTTTCAGATAAAATAGAGATTACTTTTTATCAGTTAAATTCATTAATTATAATGGCATAGTTGGCATATTTATCAAATTTGAGGTGACGTAAAGCTTAGGAGCATAACTGATACGTTGGAAAACAGAGTTAAAATCCAATGAGGGCTTGACTAACTAGTTGTTTTTTCAGTCATTTCAGTAGTGCTGGACCCATTTTTTGTGGCCCCATTTTGGAGTTTTCTTAACAAAGAAACTAAAGTTTGTCGTTTCCTCCTTCAACTCAATTTACAGATGATAAAACTGAGGCCACAAGGGTTAAGTGATTTCCCTAGGCACACAGTTAGTAAGGGTCGAAGGCCAGATTTGAACTCAGGAAAATGAGTCTTCCTGACTCTAGACCAAGAACTCCATTACCACCAAGCTGCCCAAATCTAAGAAGATGAAATGTCATAAGAACATGTCTACTACTTGAGCAAAAAAAAAAAGTTAACTTCATAAGAACAAGATGGGTGTGGGGCAAGACTAGATGCAAGTTTGAAAAAAAAGATCTAGGGAATTAAGTAGATGGCAAGCTCAATAAATCTTAGGTTGCATTGATCAGTTGGAGAGTGAACAAAGAGGCCTTTGGCATCACAAGATATGAGGATGAGTTGATGAACCTAGGAATGTTTAGTCTGAAGATGAGAAGTCACAGGGAGATATAATAGCTATCCTCAAGCATTTGAAGGGTTATCATTTTTTAAAATATCTATATTTTCTCTTTTTGGCACCAGAGAACACAATTAGGAGTAATAGTTCAAACTTGAAGAAAGGCAGATTTTGGCTTCTATCCAGAGTAGAATAGGCTGCTTTGGAAAGTTAGTTCCCAAACTCTGATCAGCACAATGACCACCAATAATTCCTGAGGTCTCCTCAAAAAACATGCTTTCTACCTCCTGACAAATAGGTGATTGCCTCAGAGTACCGACTGAGACTTTTTTTATGGCATGGCCAATAAGAAATGTTGTTTTAATTTTTAGATATTCTTGTAACATGGCCTTTGTTTTTCCTGTTTTCTCACTTGGAGAAGAGGGGAGAGGAGATGGATATCTGATCTTTGTTTGAAATTAAACTAAAATCTAATTTAATAAACAAAGAAGAAAGTTGTAGCTCCTGAGACTGAAGGTACATTTTTTCAGGTATAGGTTAGACATGATAGCTTCTGATTTAATTTTAAACTCTGTGATCCTTTGTTTGTATAAAATGTTGACTAAAATTAGTGTAAATAAGTAACTGTCCTGGCCTTTCTAGGAATACTTAGTACCTTTTTTTTTTTTCAAATGTGACTAAGGAACCCAGAACACTGGGCTTCAAGATCCCTGCCTTTCATTTTTCATGTTGTTCCTACCTTCTCTGTATAACCTGTCCTGGGATATTTGCTTTGAACACTACATATCTCTATCTCCCTGATTGTAAAATAGAATTCACATCCTATATTATTCACATCCTATTCACAAACATGTCTGTTTCAGTAACCAAAGTTGTCACTTTGAACAGAAAAGAATGAAGTCCCATGCTTTCATATCTAGACTGGACTTTGGGTTTCCTGATTTATCTGCCAAGCCACCTGAAATGATAAGAACTGGAATTTGTGTGTAGACTTTCACTCATTTTGGGATCAGAATAAACCAGCCCAATAACATTTCATCTTCCAAAAACAGTGTGAATCAAGTATGAGGTAGTTGAAAATAGTCTGTATGTGTTTGAATGGCTTTGAACCTGTTGATTAAAAAAGTGATAAAATCTTTATGAAGGTGATCCATTCATGAACTGAGAACATCTTTGATGAGGACATTTGTGCAGAAAAAAGATTGTTTTTACAGATAATATCCAACAATGAACTTTTGTCGTTCAGTTGTTTCAGTCATGGCCAACTCTTTATGACCTTGTTTGGAGTTTTCTTGGCAAAGATACTGGAGTGGTTTGCCATTTCCTTCTCCAACTCATTTTATAGATGAAGAAACTGAGGCAAAATGATTTGCCCAGGTTCACACAGCTAGTCAATGTTTGAGACCAGATTTGAGTTTAGGAAGATGAAACTGTATATAGTAGACACTCGATAAATACTTATTCTTCAGAAAAAGAAAAGCAATCCAGCTCACTCTCCTCTTCCTTTTCAGTGCTAGGTCCAGTTCATTGTCTACTCGTAATGTTTGTCCCAGATTTATATACTCTCAGACAACCTCTAGAGGGTATCCACTTAGAAGCATGCCTAAATCTGAGCAGTAGTAATTCTTCATCCATTGGATGTTTCCTTTGGGGAAGGACAGGCCAGATTCCTTTGAGTGGTCACAGATATCTTCCAGTCTTGGCACTTAATATAATCAATACACTGTCATGAGAAAACATGAGCATATAGAGAATCTCTCCATCCACGGGGAATCCCTCCTTGACCTGGAATCTATGCTGGATCTACTCCATCACTGTGATAAATACTTTTGTCTGATGTTCATTATCAGAGAGTCTCTAAACAGAGAGATTACTGATAATGGAGTTGAAGCTCAGAGGCATCAAGTGACTTGTCTAAGGTCACAGATTCAAGAAATTTCAAGCTGGGATTTCCCCAGGCTGGGTGTCCTGACTTCATGTCCAGTGCTTTCTTCCCTACAGCACACTAAGCATCTTCTATAAGATAAAGGCTTAGATAGCCCATTTAGCATGCTTGCAGAGAGGGGTGGGGAGTGGGGATAGCTTAAGCATCATATCAATGGTATCAAACACAAATAGAAAGGGGGAACAAGTAAAACATACATAAGGATCCCTCTGAGCTGCCTATTGAGATGGAAAACCATGAATTACTATTACCCTTGTTTTATTTTATTTTTCTTTACTTTGCTAAGTATTTTCCAACTCCATTTTAATCTGGTTTAGGCTGCACTTAGGAGTGTACCGGCCCTGCATGTTTGGTACTGCTACCCTGGATGACAGTTTTAGCATTCAAAAAGATACAGATAGGCTGGGACACTGAGTTGAATCAAACAAGATGAGTTTTATTTGGAATAAATATAAAGTCTTATGATGGGCTTAAAAACCGTCACAAGTGTTAAATGAATAGTGGTATGGCTTGAAATGTTTGTCCTAAAAAGTTTTGGAATTTTAGTGAACTATAAGCTTAATATGAGTCCTCAGTGCTAAGATATTTCAACCAAAGAAAGCTAATATGAACTTGGATTACATTTACAATAGACATAGTGCCCAGGAATAAGGAGATAATAATTCTGTTGTTTCCTTGGCCCCATAGGGTACAATGGGTAGAAATTGAAAACGGGAAAATTTTGACTTGACATTAGGAAAAACTTCCTAATAATTAAAGCTATCCTAAAGTGGGATGAGTTACTTTAGGAGGTGGTGGGATTCCTCCTTGCTGGAGGTCTTAAAACAAAGGGGATGACCACTCATCAAGAATGTTTTAGAGGTATACTTTGTTCAAGGGGCACCAGACAACTTCTGAGATCCTTTCCAACTTTCTGGAATTCTTTGGCTTCTACAATATGCTTTATCCTGGCTATGAAAAATCACATGTGATTTATTTGAAATGTGAAAAATCTCCACTGAAGGACCTCTACATTGAAAAGCCCATTCTCTCCTACCTTTTCCTCCTTCATTTTATCCTCTTTGTGGAGATGGAAAGGTAGCAGAACACCCCCTTTTTGCACACAGCATGGAGCCTCCAGCTCCAGATTGCCTTGCCTGTTTGTGGACCTGTGCCAAAAGCAGTTTTGAAGGTGTTTTAAAAATGGAGATGTCTGGCAGCTGGCAGGCATCCTCACAATTCATTTGCCAAAGACAAGTTGCATGTTTCAGGAAGCCTCAATCAGAGGTTACGTCCCAGGCAAAAAGCTATCATAGCAAATTGGACAGTGAAGAACTCCTGACTCTATGAGACAGAGGGGGCTAAATCAAGAACAAGGTTTGTCTTGTCTCTCCACCTCCATTTAGAAAGCTTATAAAAAAAATTCAACCCAAGGAAACTGACAGCAAATCCAAAGGAGGCTGTGACATGTCAGTGGAAACCCCAGCAATTAGGTTGTGTAAAGGGGGTTAGGAGAGAGCCATGAATAACAGAATGTGACATAGGATTGGAAAAGCACAATTCTGTTGGCTGAGTGGGTACAGAGCTTTATAGCCATTTTTCACTAAGAAGTAGCCTCAGGGATTCTGTATTTACAGATCACTGCTGTCAAAATGAGTAACAGGGCATCATTGTCTATTTCTTTTCTTCTTGACATGGCAGCACTGAGCTGTTTATAATGACATTAGATGATGTTAATACTTTTGGTTTGTTTTTTGAACTTTTTCTATAATAGCTTTCCATAAGCAGTCATGTGTTTTTCTAACTCGGATTTACATGTGTACTTAATGACACTTTCTTTGCTATTCTGAAACAAAGAGCTTAACATGTAAATGTGCATGAGAGAGAAAGGGGAAATTTCCCTCCATTCCATCAACGTCACAGAGTACACTTATTTTAGGCATAAAGATAGTATGCTTGCTGTGATGCTGCAGAACAAAGTCTGCTCCTGCTACAGAAAAGTTAGATATTTCTTTGCCCCCAGCTCTCCAGTGGATTAGTGAAAGGTCTAATCTAGGCAGAAATAGTAGGATTTAGGGGAAAGTATACTGGATTTAGTCAGAGAACTAGGGTTTGAATCCCAGCTTTCCTAATTGTTTCCTATATCATCATGAGCAAGTTACTTATTTTTGGCCCTCAGTTCCCTCTGCAGCAAAGTCAGGGAAGCATCTGGAAGACTGTCCTATGGTTGGGGGAAATAGGCTTGCTTTGCTTTGACTCCAGAGGGCACAACTTGGAGTAGCAGGCAGCGTCGGAAGAAAGGCAAATTCACACCTGCTTGATTTAAGGAAAACTTCCCCAATAATCAGAGCTGTCCAGAAGTGGAGTAGACTGCCTCCACTGATTATGAATTCACATAATCACAGAATTTGAGAGCTATCGATGGCCATCTAGTTTAACCTACACATTCCCAGAATTCCTACTATGATATACTCAGCAAATGGACATGTAGATTCTGCTTGGAAACCTCCAAAGAAGGGAGACTGCCTCCTGAGGCTATCCATTCAAGTACAGTTTTGGATAGCATTAATTATTAGGTTGTTTAAGGTGACAAATCTTAAACAATTCTTAAAGGTGATCAAATCTAAATTTGCATTTTTGTTGTTTCCATCCATTACATCTCTATGGAGCCAAGTAGAACAGGAATCCTACCTCAATGGAGGCGTTCTAAGCCAAGGACAAATGAGCACTCATTGGGTTTGTTGCCAAAGAGTCTCTTATTCAGGCATGGATTGGAATAAATATCTTTGAGATCTCTTTCAAATCTGAGATTCTGTGACTATGTATGAGCCCTCCATTTGTGTGAAATTTAAAAACAAAATTAATTGTAAATTATCAGCAATAATCTAATGCACTTTAGACATTTAGCTTTGTCTCCTGACTAGACATGAAATATATTTGTAGTTAGATTCAGAATTAATCCTTAGAATATACAGTCAATTGATGACAAATCCTAATAACCCCCACTGTCCCCTGCTTTCATCCCTCTGAGTTAGTAGCAGTGCTCTGAGTTCTCATGCCTGTCATTTGGTCAATTATATTTGGAATTGATGGGATACTAGAAGTAATGGTGGTGGGGGGAATTCTTTAAATATGATAATATAAATATAGATATATTCTAAATTATGGAATTCAAAACTGGGAATTGAAAGGGATCTTAGATGTCATCCAGTCCATTCTCATCACTTTATAGATATGGAAATTAAAGTTTGAAGAAGTTAAGTGACTTATACAAAGTCATATAAGAGACAAGTCCATATATTCTGTTACAAAATCCACTGCTCTTTCCATTATACCACATTGAGGTTTATTTGGGACCATTATAAGGTAAGGGATGTAATTACCTCCTGACCCTTCTCATTACAACATTTATAATAACTGACAGTTATATGGTATTTTAATGTTTGCAAAGTGATTTTCCCACATTAGCTTGGTCAAGTCTTATGGCAACCTCTTGAGTTGCTGCAGGTATTAACAACTCCATTTTACTTATACTTTTATGAGAAAACTATGGCTCAGACTCACCCATGGTCACACAGCTAGTGAGAGCCAGACTCAGATCTTCCCAATTTCAAGCCCAGCACTATATCCATGGTCATCATTTCTCAAACACAAGAGTAAATTAGGACTTATTTTTCTTTCTGGGTGCTTATGATTCTTTCCCAGGTTCTATGGGTCAAAAGTCCAGGGATGGAAGTGAATTCATATTCCCACACTGCTTAATTAAAGCTGTGCCCTGCATTCCAGCAACTGGGATAACTCAAATGGAATCTTAATGAAGATCCCCAACGCATTTACTCCCTTCCTTCTTGGTTTTCATACCCTCCAGGGGGTAGAGTGTTTGCTAACATCATGTGCTTTATAAATTTCCCCAATCGCTAACATTGCAATTGAGGGAATTTTCCACTAATGTGCTGCATCTTTAATCTCATCTTCAAATGGATTTCTACAGCTACTGCACATGTGTTTTTCTTTTTCTTTAAGAAAAACAAGTGGAGATCCTGATGGAAAACGGTCTCTGATAAATAGGAAGAACTCCGTCAGGTGGTTTTACCAAAGCATTTGAAATCCCAGTTGCCATAAATGATCTCTCATATTTCCACAGGGCAATTCTGTTAGCAGGATTGCTCCCAGGGGGCTATTTTACAATTCTACATGATTCATTCATAGGAAAGACTAGCAACATCGACCTTATGTCACTTAAGCAGGAGACTCTAGGGGATGAACTAGGAATGCTCAGAAATGAATGTGGAGGAAGAATATTGGTGATCTGTGATGGCCGATCACCATGGCTTTGAGTCCTGTTTTGTTTTTCTATTCAAGTGCCTGTCAGACACCCCTTTTATGTTTTCTTTGCTATTTAAAAAGATCTTGCTACAGACCTCTGACACCAGAAGCCAAACTCAAGATGTCGTATTTGATTACAAGTATTGTACCCTCTAAACAAGCCTGCAGATTGGTGATGAAGTGATACTGGCTCTTTCTATAGACGTGAATGATTTAGAGTCATTTTTACCTAATGCTGAATCCCATTGTCAAGGGGCAATGGGTAGAGTACAATTTATTCATAGAAAATAGTCTCTGGTAGGAAGAAGTATTGGGAAAAGGGAGAAATGCATATGACTGACAATATGTTCCAAAACCTTCAGAGAGCAGGTGATTCTTTAAAAGCTGGATTTCCTTTTCTCTTTTTCAAGATTATATTTAGCTGATATTTCCCAGCGATAATAGTTGATGGTCCAAGGTTTGCAAAGTGCTTTATATCTATCTCATTTATTCCTCATAATAACCTTATGAGGTAGGTGCTGTTTTTATTACCCCCATTTTGCAGATAAGAAAATTGAAACTAATTTGCCCAAGATCACACAACTAATAAGTGTCTGATGTCGAATTTTAACCCAGGTCTTCCCGAGGCCAGATTTTGTTCTCTGTCCATCAGAGCAGAGGTGTCAGTCATGCAACCCACAACCCACAACCCTTCCAGAGTGGTCTGAACCAGATTAAATCATAATGCAAAAACGTAATTGAAAATGTTGAACAAAATAAATCGGTGTAAAATAAAAACATCTGTAACATTACCGTGTTGTCTCCTAAGTCGGCGTGAGGCTGTAGGAATCCTTCTACACAGTGTAGTACTGGCCTTTGTTTCTAGTTTAATTTGACACCACCTCTTGCCCCCTTACAATGTAATCTATATAATTAGCCCTTTTATTTCAGGTTAAAGATCAAAATAAAGGCATATGTGTTGAATAAGTACCTTATAATCTGTAGATGTCGAGCTAAAAATAACTTGCATCATCTAAATCGCTGAGTCAATGAGATGATTCATTCGACAGTCAGGGCTTGGAGTAAGGAAGTCCCGAGTTCAAATCCTGCCTCAGATTGTTACTAGCAGTGTGGCCTTGGGCAAGTCACCTAACCTCTGTCTGCTCCACTTTACTCATCCGTAAAATGGATATAAAAATAGCACCTTCGTCCTAGGGTTGTCAAAGGTTGTTGTGAAAGGGAAACGAGATGATATTTGTAAAGCACTTTGCAAACCATAAGGTGCTAGATAAATGTAGTATCTAAAATTCAGCCCGGTGTATTTTAAAAAGAAGATGTTGTTAAGTCGTTTTTTCAGTCCTGTCGGACTCTTCTTGACCCATTGGGGATTTCTTGGCAAAGACACTGGAGTGGTTTGCCGTTTCCTTCTCCAACTAATTTTACAGATGAGGAAACCGAGGCAAGCAGAGTTAAAGTGACTTGACTAGAGCCAAACACACAGTAGGTGTCTGAGTCCAGATTTGAATTCTAGGTCCCATATGCTATTCACCGTGTCAGCTAGCTGCACAGCACCACCTAGTTTATATTTCAAAAATGTTTATCTTACTATCTTTTGCTTTTACATCACTTTCATTTACAAATATATCCTTCCCTCTCTGTCATTCTGTCGTTACAAAATGATTGTAACCAAAAAAAACCCAACAGTTCAGGAAAAAAACAATTCAATCAACCATGTCAAATAGTGTAGGCAGTCCCCCACTTCTGCCGAAAAGGGAGAGAGGGACACTTTCTTAGTTTCTCGTGTTTATTTCCTATTTCAATCTTTCTCAATTTACTTCACTTCCAGTTTACCCCTTCAGCTTGTCCTGTGTCTCCACCAGCTGCCTTGGCCCTGAGTAGGTACCTTCTAGTCTATCTTCTCTTCAAGTTTTTATTTTCCCTTATTTGCTTGGGTCAATCCGGAATGTACATTCAATACACAAACCTGAACTTATTTTTGGTCTTTGGTAGGAGTCAGTCAGACTGACTTTCCCTCATATATCATCCTCTATGTCAAGTCTATATGCCTTTGCAATGACTGCCATTCATGTCTAAAATGCACTTCTGCCTTTTAGAATCTCTCACTTCTTTCAAAAGGCACTGTAATAACATCTCCTTCTCTGTAAAGTTTTTCCTCATCTCGTCGACTGCTGGCACATTCCCTCCCTAACTTGTTATTCACTTTACATTTTTGAGTATATATTTATGCTATATTGCATTATATATTGCATCGTTTCCCTCAACCTTCCCTCTCCAAAGTAGTTGGTGTGATTCCACAATGACAGTGAATTGAGTTTATGTCAAATAAATTTATAGGGGCCCCAGTCAGTAGTTTAGCGATTTTCTCCAACTTTCTTCAGCAGAACTTGAATTGGAGTGAAAGCAGTAGATGGTAAGAATAAGCCATGGTTGGAATTTTTCAGGGAAAGATTGGCAATAGGATAATGGGGTAAGGGACTTGGGAGTAGAAGATACTGTAGAGTTTAACTGGGTTACTAATGGTCCAGATGAGAAAAAAGCAGTGTAGACAGTACAGGTGTGGTGGCTTGGGAAAGAACTGAGGGGTAGAAGAGCTGGAGGTCACAGTGAGGATGCAGGATTAAAGGTTGTGAAGTTGAGGAGAAAATGGAATGACAAAAGATTGGTGAAAGGGATTTCATAGTTGATGAACATGGAAATTGTACTCTTGTGGGTGATGGTAAAAACCATGATATGGGTCATCTCTATGTGTAGCTGAAGGGGTGTGGAGGAGTGGGTCATGGGAAATGAGTAAATTTAGGAACTTGGAAGTGTTTGAGTGAGTATTTGAGGAAGTACAAATATGTATGTTGAAGTTTCCTATTTTGAGGGCAGAAGTGATGGACAGAAGAAAGACAGTGAGCTAGGCATTGGGAGGAAGGAGAATGTCTTATGCTAAGTAGGACATAGGACCAAGAATCTTTATTTTGAATCTTGAATCTAAGGATCAGTTGAAAGAACTAGGTAATGTTAGTCCAGAGAAGAGAAGATCAGTGGAGAATATGACGGCTGTCCTCAAATATTTGAAGGACTGTCATGCAGAAGAGGGACTAGATTTTGTTTCTTTTCCCTCCACAGGACAGAACTAGGAACAAATGAGAAGAAATTGCAAAGAGGCAAATTTCAGCTTAATATTAGGAAAAACTTCTTATCAATTAGAGCTATCCAAAAAATTGTCAAGAGATTAAGGGTTCTCTGCCCATGGAGGTATTCAAGCAAGGACCGGATGATAGCTTGTTGGGCATTATCATAATAATGAGAATTCTTTGGGCATCTATATTGCACTAACATCCCTCCCAACTCTCAAATTCTGTGATTCTTTCTCTCACCTCTTAAGTGCAGACATTCCTCATGGTCCTGGCTAGCACTCTCATCCTTTCCCTCCTATCATTTCCCCTCTCATGGAGCTCATCCATTTTCAAGGTTGATTAAAACCTCTATATAGAGACCTCGTAAATGAGTGTGTATACTCCAGGCCTCTTTCTTCAGCTCCATTCTCAGATTTCCATATGCTGTCCAAATGGTTTATTCTCCAGTGGATGTCATGCCCACAATTCAAATTCAGCATTTTAAGAAATGAGCTCTGCATCTTTGCATAGTAAGAGGTTTAATATATATAAAATAAACACAAGGTAATTTGAAGAAAGATAGACCACTAACAGTTGGGACATAAGAGTGATATTATTTGCTTAGAAAATCCTAGAGAATGATTAAAGGAACGAATAGTTTTAGTAAATTAGAATGTTACAAATTAAAAATGAAAAGAACTAACCATTTTTATATATAGTAATAGCAGTGTTCCAGAGGAAACAGTAGAAAGGGAAGTTCCATTCAAAATAACTGGAAAACGCATAAAATATTTGGTTATCTACCCAATGGAATATACTCAGTATTTGCATAGATGCAGTTACAAAAACTTTAAAAAAATGAAACAACAACAACAATTCAGATATCTGGAGGAATAATCGCTGCTCATGGCTAGGCTATGGTAATATTGTAAAGAGGACAGTACCTAAAGTGATTTGCAGATTTAGTATTATATGAGTCAAATTATCAAAGAAATTCTACATATAGATCAACAGAAAAATAATGGAAAGCTTCACATGGAGGGGAAAAAAAAGACCTAGATTCTCAAAGGACATAATGAAAAGTAAGAATGAAAGGAATGTATACCATCAATCTATATTCATCAAAAGTGTTTGGTACCAGTAACAAAATAGAAAAGTGGATCAGTAGAATAAACTAAATAAGGAATAATCAGAATCAATAATCCAGTGCCTCATGAATCCAAGAACATAAATTCCTTGAGGAAGCCCTTTCTAATTTTCTTATTTATTTATTTATTTATTATTTTTTAAATTTTATTTTAGTTTCCATCATTCATTTCCACGAGATTTTGAGTTACATATTTTCTCCCCGTCTTTCCCCTACCCACTGCCCCAAAACAACCATCCCAGTGTATCCCCCCTCCCCCAGTCTATTCTCTCCTATGTCTTCCCCCCTCA
>CM053580.1:35375825-35400277 GCA_028627135.1 Pseudochirops cupreus | reverse complement strand
AAAGTGACATAGGAGAGAATAGACTGGGGGAGGGGGGACACACTGGGATGGCTGTTTTGGGGTGGTGGGCGGGGGAAAGACGGGGAGAAAATATGTAACTCAAAAAAATTTAATAAAAATTTAATGGAAAAAAAAATAAAGAGGAGCATTTTGAAACAAATGCTTGAAAAACAAGGAGTCAGAAGAATTTTGTTCAAATTCTGTCACTATCAATTAGAGCTTTGTCCTTGGGCAAGTCACTTCCCTCTTCTGAGATCAGCTTCTTCATCTGTAAAATGACAAAGGCTGTCTTAGATGACTGCCAAAATTCTCTGAGATGAACTTTCAGAAAATTCCAAGTATTTGCTTTGTATTGACCCAGGACATTATTACATCCTCAAAGTAGAATATAGTTCCCTGGAAAAGCACTATAGGATTCTGGCTAATTTACTGTAGGTGAGAGGTTAGTAGCCCACAACTCTATTGGTATCTCCTTTTAACATCATCCTTACAGACCACACTGTGGGAGCATCTGATAGCACCTCAACTAGGAGTTATAAAAAAGATATTCTGTGCCTGGAACAATCATGACAACCATGCCCAAGGAAAGTGGTACAAAGTGTGTCATGAGTGGGCGTGGGATAGGCGGCAGGTGAGGGATAGAAGAGAGGAGTTCACTTTATCCTTCTTTCTGGTAGTTTCCTATTTTAATCAATTATTCTCACTGCCCCAGTGGTAAATTCTGTTGTTTCCATGCTGGTGAAGGACAACAAGTATTGTCAGTGCCCTTTAAATTCAGCCTATTCAACTATTTTACTACTTTATTATTTATTATTTTATGTTACTATTTAATTGTAAGGCATGGAAGACACTGGCATGGGATCATTCAGCATGGTGTGCCCACATCAAAGAAAGTGCTGTGCTCTATGAGTGAAGTAGAGTTGCAGTAGCTCAAAAGAAACATGAGATGCACAAATTTAAAGACATCTCCCTCTCAAATGGTCATATGAAATACTTGTGCCTGACCCATGGAAGAGCTTTTCAAGCTCATACTGGTATGATCAGCCACAGCTGGACATACCATACACTAACCAGGGGCACAAAGGACAAACAACAATAATAACATCCTGGGGCAAAGCCTCAGTTGCCTTGTCCTCGTTCCAATTCTATCAATTAATGAATATTCTTGGAATGGTGCTCCTTTGTAAGAAGGTCACAAAATCCTCTAAATCCTTACTGATTAGAAATGCAAATTAAAATAACCTCAAGATATCATTTTACACCTACCAGACTGGCTAAAATGATAGAAGGGAAACTGACAAATGTTGGAGGGAATGTGGAAAAATGGGGACCTTGGTTCATTGTTGGTGAAACTGTGAAATGATTCATTTTGGAGAGCAATCTGGAATGATGTCCAAAGAATTATTAAACTACCCATACCCTCTGACCCAGAAATACCACTACTTGATATACTTATGAAGATAATTAGGAAAAAGAAAAAGAACCTATACGTTCTAAAATGTTTATATCAGTTCTCTTGGTGGTGGTAAAGAGCTGAAAATTGCAAGGATGCCAATCAATTGAGGAATGGCTAAACAAGTTGTGGTATATGATTGTTATGGAATATTACTGTGCCATAAGAAATGATGAGCTCAATGATTTTAGAAAAACATGGAAAGACTTGCACAAAATAATGGAGTGAAATGAACAGAACCAAGAGAACATTATATACAGTAACAGCAATGTTGTTTTAAGAAAGAGTTTGAATGAGTAAGTTATTTTGACTATTTTAAATACCCAAATTAACTATAAAGAACATATGAAGAAAGATGCTATCCATATCCAGAGAAAGAACTGATAAACAGAAGTATGTATGTAAAAATGTTACACACACACACATACACACACACACACACACACACACACACACACCTATTCTTGTCTAATGGTAGCCATCTCTAGGAAAGGGGGAAAGGAAGGAAAAAAAAGAAATTAATGTGATAATTTTTTGTATATTTGAAAGGAATAGCAATTTGTGCATAGTAGAGTTATAATCTCATGTGCAATCATCTTTTTTTGGTACTATGTTATGGAAATGATTGTTTTATTCCATAAATTAAAAATAAAATTTAAATAAAAAATAAGGTCAGTCACATTGAAAACAAATCTTCATGCTGGTATCATCATTTGGGTTATTGATAAGAGAGAGAGAGGGAGGGAGGGAGAGAGAGAGAGAGAGAAAGAGAGAGAGAGAGGGAGGGAGAGAGAGAGAGGGAGAGAAAGGGAGAGGGAGAGAGAGAGGGAGAGAAAGAGAGAGAGAGGGAGAGAGAAAGAAAGAGAGAGAGAGAGAGAGAGAGAGAGAGAGAAAGAGAGAGAGAGAGGAGGAGAGAGAGAGAGAGAGGGAGAGGAGAGCTGCACAAGACAAAAAATACCTTAGAACTCAACTTTTGTCTATCAGCAAAGTATAGAAGGTCACAGGGCCAACCACTGGCAGAATTATGAGGTAAATAAAATTTTTCTTTGCCACCCACCCCCCACCCATGTCCCCTTGGAGCCTACCCTGACTTAGCATGTATCTGCTAAGTGCGCCTGTTCCCTCTATAACTCCAACTCAGCTAGTCTCTCTCTTGACTGAGCACAAATGAGGCCATCCTCTGACCTAACACCCTCTCTCCCCACTGATTCATATAGCTTTCCCTTTTATCTTTTATCCCAGTAGTCTCAGATATGCATTTAGGGCTCAATAATGGGCATATTCTTTATGTTAACGCTTGAAGACCATGATTTGCAACAGGTAGAAGTTGCAAGAGGTAAGCCAAGAAGAATAATCGTTTCTTTGGGGATATAGCTGATTTCCCCCAAACTGGAAAGGTTGGATGACTACTTATTGGTTTTGTGGTAGAGAGGGATCTTGGTGAAATATCGGTCGCTTAAAATCTGAGATCTTGTGATCAATGGGATGGGTATTCTCTTATGTTAGATTATCAAAAAATAGATATAGAGATATATTTAATAGGAAGATTGTTTATATATAATACATAGATGATAAAAGCATGTCTGTATATTTATTCACAGAGAGAAATCTACTAATACATATCTAGATTTTATTGTATATAATTTTATATAGGCATGTAAAGAAACGTGTATATATTATGAATTTCATCTAGCTATAAATATATAATGTCCATAAAATAACTTATTTATATATAACTAGATATTTATATGTTAGAGACATATTCATATATCTATATATTGTATGTATTACAAGGTGCTTTATAATATATTCATTTTACAAATGAAAAAAACTAAGGCAGAAAGAAGCTGTCTATGGCCATACAAATAGTAATGATGAAGGAATAAAATTCAAGTCTTCCTAATTTCAAGTCCAATTTTTGCCACTATGGCACCAAACTGCCTGTATATGCTTATACAGTCAGCTAGGGGGCTAGTGGGTAGAGTTCTAGGTCTCAAAGCATAAAGGCTTGAGTTCAAATATGGCCTCAGACATTTACTAACTATATGATCTCTGGGAAATCACAACTTCTTTTTGCCTCAGTTTTTAAAATGTGGATAATAAAACAGGGTTGTGATGAGCATCAAATGAAATTATACATATGTGTATGTGTATGCACACACATACACACATATATGGCACTCTACAAGCCTTAAAATGCTATATAAATGCTAGGTAGTATCATTATTATTGAGATAAATATGGATGAATATAGTTGTTGTTGTTGTTGAGTCATTTTCAGTTTTGTCTGGTTCTTCATGACTCCATTTGGGGTTTTCTTGGCAAAGATACTGGAGTAGTTTGTCCTTTCCTTCTCTGACTCATTTTACAGATGAGGAAACTGAGGCAAGTAGACGTAAGTGACTTGCCCAGGGTCACACAGCTAGTAAGTATCTGAGACTACAATTGAACTCAGGTCCTCTCACTCCAAGGCTGACACTTAGATTTGTATATTACATATAATTTTTATCATACACATATTTGTATAGCTATTTTTAAAACATTTCAAATATAATGATTATATAAACACATATCTGAAATGTAAATATGGTAGCATCTACACAGTGCTTTAAGGTTGCGAAACACCTTGAAAGCGTTTTCTGGTTTGATTCTTCCTGCTAGCAAGTTTGCATGAGAAAGGATTAGAATTCAGGTATTCTTGACTCCAAATCCATCACTCTATATTCTGCACCAACTAGATGCCTTTATATATCCATATATCATGAGTAATGCCTATATCACTAAACATATTTATGCACAAAATAGATGTATATTTCTATCAACATATCTACCATGCTTAGTTCAGTGCCTAGCAATTAGAAGGTGCTTACTAAATGTTTATTGACTGATATCTATAAATATATTCATAGATAGATGGAGATTGGGCTGATATTACAGAAGGATGGTGACCTGGGAATGGCTGCCATTGGGCATGATTCAAGAGGATGTGAGCTATAACAAATTTCTCTCTGTTGACTATACCCTCAGCCCTCCACAACCCTGGGGGCTTATCATTGGCTGGTACATGTGACTACAGCTGTCTGAACAATTATTACCCATTTAAAAGTGTGGCGGGTGTTGGTCTGTCACTCTGTATACTGGGGTGGGAAAGAGCAGCAGCAGCAGTGGCCTCAGCACCGAGTGACAACAATTCTTCCTTTTCCTTGGCTGCTTCCTTACCTGGACAGGATTACCCAGCAGGCTAGAGGAGATGAGGGAGCCCAGGACAGTAGCAGCAGAGATGTGCTTCACTGAGAGCCCATATGCATGTGTCAGGCAATGGAGCCCTTAGTGAAGGAGCTTCACGTTCCTCTTCAAAAATCACATGCTGGCTGGTGTAGTTTTTCCTAGTAGGCAAAGGAATAAGCTCCCATGCTCACCATGCTTCTTGGCTTCTAGACCCCGTGGGCCTTGTATTTGCCCTGGGCCACTGTTATATTTTCCTGATCCTTTCCTGATCAATGCTGCTGCCCAACTTTACTATCCATCCTGCCTTTGTTTCCTAAGTTCCATAAGGTCATGCCACCTGAAGACTCTCCATACTTATCGTCTTCTCCTCTAAGGTCCTAGCTAATTGAGAGTAGGTTTCTCTTGGTTTCCTATTTGTAGCCCCAGGACTTAGCAAGACGCTTGATACCTACTAGGTGTTTAATAAAAAGATGTAGCTCAATCTCTTCATTTGGCTGAAGAGGAAGCAGAGGCCCAGATAGCTGAAGAGCATCATACTGGTAGTAGCAACAGAGCTGAGATCTGAACCCAGAACATTTGGCTCAAATACTGGAGTTTTACAAGACTGACTGAATGAATGATACAAATAGAAAAAGTCAGACATTCTCTGCTCTTAAAGAATTCACATTCTAAAGGGAGAGATAACACACATAGAAGGTTTCAGCCACAGGTCAAATGGAAAGTTCCCATGGTCCTGAGTGTTTAGTAACAAGGCAGATAGAAATGCTTCTTCTCAATGTAATTTTCCCTGAAAAAAGTTTCTGATGTTTTATCATCTGATGCTGAATTAAAAGTGTTACTATTCTAGAGAGTCTGTGTTGCCTCCATCAAGGCCAGAAGGCAGATAGTGGCGGCTAAGGTGGTGGTGGGTGGTTTTGTCTGCCTGGAATACACTGTGTCCTCTGTCTCCCATTCTCTCCCAGGTGCCCTGCTGTCTCAGCCTCCTATGGAGCAGACCTAAAGTGCCTTACTCCATCCCAGGTCAGAGGGCGGCTAGCAAACCCGAGAGGAATGCTCCAAAAACCTCGTGATGCTAACCTGAAGAAGCAGACAATAGTTCCTCCATTTAGTGGACTATGAAATGCTTCAAAATCTGGCATGATTTCAGCTGTTAGCTTCTCCTGTGTAAATCTCCTTACGATTTAATAGTCGATGCCTTATAAAATGCTTAATCTCTCCTTTTAGTGAATGGTAATTCTGCCTGGCAACAGGAGGTCTATATAGTTATATAAATGGCCTGCTAGCATTTCCACTGTTACAATCTACTATACTTAGCTAAAAAAGAAAAAGAGAAGAAGGAGAAATATTTGGGCCTCTAAGTGCCTTTAAACATGCAGGCAGATGACTTATAAACCAACAGCCCTGCTCTGATGCTGCAGCATCAGTCTTCATTTCAAATTCTCCTGAGAGAAGTGATCAAACAGGTTCATCTTTACACTCATATGTCTTTCTCCTGAAATGTAACTCTTAGAAAAATGATATTTAGAGACAATGTTATAGATGTGGGTTTTGAGGTTGCAGTAACTAAGGAAAATTTCAATTAACTGGAACGCTGAAGGGGCAGAATAGAGTGTTCTGCCTAAGTGAAATGTTTTCATTTACATAGGGAGAGCCAGAAAAATATGTGTCACCTTTTATTCCTCTAATATACTTGGTAAGGATATGTGATCTCATTAGAGGCAATCCTCCTTCAGATATACTCATTAGCTCCATGACCTAGGACAAGACACTTAATCCCTGTGTCTCAATTTACTTTTTTATAAAATGAATTGTTTGGGCTCAGAGGCTTCTAAGGTCCCTTCTAGCTCTGAATCTATGATTCTGTGACAAATGAGAATATGGCAGTTCAGGTCTACTCACCAAGGGGAGGAAGACATTGGTTTAAATCCCACTTTTGAAACTTACACATTGTGACCTTGAATGAGCCACTTAACTCAGTTTCCTATATGTAAAATGAAGATCTGCCTCCCAGGGATGTTGTGAGAAACAAATGAGATAACTTAAATAACAAAAATTTAACACAGCTCAGTGGACAGTCAGTCTTGGAACCTGAAAGTCTGACCAGTATTGACTGTGTTTCCATGGGCAAAGCTGTGAATCTCTCAGTGCACTAGGTAATTCTCTAAGATGATAAGTTTAAGAGAAGGTATCAACCTGCATCAGCAGAAGGAGTTTCCTTACCTGGGAGTTCAACATACCAACGAAATCACTGATCCATTCCTGTCCTATCTAGGGGTAGCCCTATGTGAGGATGCCCTCAGACATCTGCTGGAGGCATACAAAGATCAAGTGAGTTGCCAGGATCACACTGTGTCAGAGGCAGGACTGAACCCATGTTTTCCTGACTCCAAACTTGGTACTTCATCCACTCTGTCTAACTGCCCCTTCAATTATTGGAAACCTTTCTAAAATAAAATACAATTTCCTGTTGTGTAAGTACAGTATAAGGACAAAAACTAGGTCCTTCTCTGACAATTAAGAAGCCTGCAGAGCCTCAAGGTCATTGTTTTGAGTCTCAATAGTCACAGCAAGGCATCATGTCATGAAACTGTCGAGGTATAGGAGTGTGGGTAAAATAGATATTTAGCCAAAGCTCCAGTAATCCACAGCTGCATTCCCAGGAGGGGAGAAGCTAGGAGGGAGACCAGTTAGGAGACTATTGAAGAAGTTTAGGTAAAACACGATGAGGCTGCATTTGAACTCAGCTCTTCCTAACTCCAGGTCAGGTTCTCTACCCACTACACCATCTAGTTGCCCCTCCCCACCCATGGATATCTGTCTATCTATCTATCTAGACATATAAAAACAGAGACAAGGTCGTTTGGGGAGGGCATTAGCATCTAGGGAGATCAGGGAAAAAATCCATGCAGGTAATGACTGTTGAGCTCAGATTTAAAGGAAACAAGGAATTATGGGAGGAGAGAGTCAATTTATGCATGGAGGATGACCAATGCAAAGGCACAGAAATGAGAGATGGCATGGTGTTTATTAGGAACATTAAGGACACATTGGCTAAAAGTGTACAGTATGTGAAGGGGAGTAATATGTTAAAAAATGAAAAGGTGAGAAGGGGACAGGTTGTGAAGAACTTTTGCAGTTGTATGGGGGATGGATTAGAACAGGGAGAGACTTAAGGCAGGGTGCCCATTAAGGAAGGCAATAATCCAGGTTGCCCATATGAATAGTGTAAGTGGTTTTGTTCTATTGAAAAATGAAATGAGGTTAGTCTGCCACAACCTGTTGATGAAGTTACATTGACTCCTTGGGATTTCACTTTCTTTTTCAGATGTTCATGCATTTAATAATAATTTCTAGGATCCTGTTAGGAATCCCAGTCAAACTTGCAGGCCTAGAGTTTACAGACTCTTGTGAAAAGTAATACATTTGCCCATCTCCATTCCAATGATTTGATTCTGTAAAGATCAGCGAGAGTGGTTTAAAAATCATGTTTGCCATCGGTGTAGGGATTGATTTTTTTTTTTTATATAGTTGACCCGGGCCTGGTTAATGTCAGGGAAGGGCATCTAGGTGCCCTCTTACTATCTCCTTAATAAATTTCAACTCCATATGAACCACTTCAATTCTGTTCTTTATGGTTCAAAGGTGGGTGAAATAGAAATAAAAAATGAGTTAAGTAAGTTTGCTTTGTTATCTCCGTCCAAATCACTGTGATTATTACCACACCTATCTTTCCTTTGACCTATACTTGAACACATTCCCCACTTCCCTCTGCTTCATAGAACCCTTAGGTTCTTGTAAAATTTCTCTATGGTGACACCTCCTACACACAGCCATTCCTGATCCCTGCATCTGCTATGGCCAATGATTTCCTAGTGTTAATCATAAACATGTTCTATGTATGCCCATATGTGTGCATGTTTCCTCCCTGATGGGATCGAAGCTCCTTGAGAATGCGGGCTCTTGTCCATTTGTCCTTGTATTCTCAGTACCTAGCACAATGACTGGCTCATAATAGATACTTAACAATGGTTGTTGATTGATTCTCATCTCTCCCCCCACCTCTATATCAATTTAAAAAATCCTTTTGTGTTGCCCTTAGAACTCACCAGACTTATCTCCTTCAGAGCTTTAGCAGTCCTGAGACTATTATTACAGGACTGTACCACCCTTTTGTATTCATCCTCTATTGGTCACTCATGCTTCCAGATTCCACGTATATCTTCTTAAAATTAAAATTGGGTGATGCATTTCCCAGGCCCTACACATTTGTCCTGACTTCCCTACAGAATTCTACAACACGGAGATTTCACTTATTCTTTTTTGCATCCTTTGAAACCCCTCTCCCCAAATCAATGGTGCATGTTGGACTATGTCTGACTTTCTTTTCTTTTTTTTTAAAATATAGTTTATTACATGCATTGACACTTAAAACACAATTTCAAAATACATGTTTCATGTCTAAAAAAAGTTCACCTCAGAATTTATAATATTGCCATATTTTCTTTCAAATTGATAATATAACTCAGAATCTACATGCAATCTTTATTCTTACTGCATTAAATATATTTCTAATTACTAAAATATGCTGACCTTTTTTTCCTCCTCTAGCATAAATTCTAAGATGCAGAGGTCACTTCTCCCCAAATTTTCATTATTTTTAGCATAGCACCTTGTTCCTTCTTGTTGATTAGAATCAAATCCAGAAGAGCATTTCTCCTCATTGTTTCCTACCCTTTATATTTCACATGCTATATTATTATTTATACAGAAATAATAATAATTATTATAAGCCTGAAATTAAAATACAACATCAGAGAATTGATGACTCATTTGTTTTTTTTTTTTGGAGGGGGGAAGGCAGGGCAGTCGGGGTTCAGTGACTTGCCCAAGGTCACACAGCTAGAAAGTGTTGAGGGTCTGAGGCCAGATTTGAACTCAGGTTCTCCTGACTCCAGGGCCAGTGCTCTATTCACTGCACCACCTAGCTACCCTGATGACTCATTCTTAGTTTGTTATTTTGCCGGTTCATCATCATCCATATCATGCCCCCTAAACTACGAGTCTTCTCAAAGGTTCTGTCTTGGACCCCCTACTCTTTCTATATATACTCTCTTCAGTGATCTCTTTGGCCCCTGTGGATTTAACTATTTTCTCTATGCAGACGACTCTGATCTATATATCCAGCCCCAATCACACTCCCCTGAGCTTCAGCCTTACATCACCAATTGTCTCTTGGACATTTCAAAGTGGATGTAATAGAGACATTATCTTTAGCCCCAAACCTTCCCCTCTTCCAAGTTTCTCTATCAAAGGCACCACCATTATCCCAGTCCCTCCTGTTTCTAACCTTGGTGTTATCTTTGACACCTCACTGTCCCTCACCCTATGTATTTGTCAAATCTTGCTGCTTTATCACCATGATTTTTCTCCAATCTTACCCCTCCTCTCTACTCATATACTACCACATCCTGGTAAGCCCTCATCTCTTCTTGCCTAGGTAATTGCCACAGTCTCCTCATGAATCTCTTTGTCTCCTGTCTCTTCCCAATTCAGAATGCCCCACATGCTGCTCCCAAAGTGATTTCCTTCAAGTGAAACTCTAATCATGTCACTCCCCTATTTAATAAAAGCCAGGACCTCCCTATTGCCTTTAGAATACAAAATGAACTCTTCTTTAGCTTTCAAAGTCCATCATCAAGACAAAATCTATCTTTCCAGCTTCCCCCACCTCTGTATTTACAATGCAGCAAATTGGCCTTCTCTCTTTTCTTCACAAATGAAAATCCATCTCTTATCTCTAAATCTTTGAACTGGCCATCCCACATCCCTAGATTGTATGTACTCACTTCTCACCTCTGCCTCAAAGAATCTCTCTTTTCCTTCAAAATCCAGCTCCAACACCACCTTCTACACGAAGCCTCTCATGACCTCCCCAAATGCTAGTGCCTTCCCTCCTCACCTGCTGATGTTGAGTCCTTTCAGATATGTCCAGCTCTTCATGACCCCATATGGAGTCTTCTTGGCAAAGATACTGGAGTGTTTTGCCATTTCCTTTTCTAGCTCATTTTATAGATGAGGAAACTGAGGCAAACAGAGTTGAGTAAATTGCCCAGGTTCAAACAACTAGAAAGCGTCTGAGGTCAGATTTTAACTCAGATCTTCCTGATTTCAGGCATAGTCCTCTATCCATTGCACCACCCAGCTATTCTTCCCAAACTACCATTGAATTTATTCTCTGTATATTTATTATGCACATATTTTATATGTACTTGTTGCCTTTAGGATGCATGCTTTTTATAAGTAGATATCATGTTTTCAATATATTTGTATTCCCAGAATCTAGCACAGGGCTTGGCACATTGTAAATGTGTGTTCATAGGTAACTGATTTTGTAAATCAACAGCATTTATCACTGGTTGTATGGTGTAATTTCTTCCATGTATTTTATTGTTTGTTCTTATTTTTCTTTTCCTGTGTAAATTGCTCTTCTCACATAAAATTTTATTTTGTACTACCTGGACCATGGCAGTTGTGGTATACACTGGCCCTTTGTTTCTAACTTTGACTTCCATGGGTTATAGTCCTGACAATGGGACCACTGAATTAAAGAGCATGGACAGTTTAGTCACTTTTTAACATAATTCCAAACTGATACCTAGAGTGGTTGGACCACATCACAGTTCTACCACAATGGATGTGTGCTTTTCTTCCCACAGCTCATCAAAACCCAACTCTATTAATCAATTCCAGGATTTTGGATATCAGACTTTTATTGGTAATATTGATGTAAATATGTTTTCATTCTACCATTTCTTCTTTAAGTATTTCTCTAAGATTATATAACCTGTATAATTCTCCATTTTATTTAGCTAGTTTCCAATTCTCATCACATTTGCCAAGTTGTTAATTAAAAAAAGAGATCCTTATACTATCTAGGTCATTGACAACTTTAATAACTCAAAAAATTTTAATTTTGGAAGTGAGACAAAGGTCACAGCCTCTCTATAACTTTAGGCTTTCAGGGCTATGACAGTTTCTGCGACCTAAAAGTTTATAGCCATATGGTTAATTCAGTAAGCTTTTCTAGCTTGGCAAGACCAGACAAAACTTGTGCTCTACTCAAGTAATTTTACAAATCCCAAGATCCTCTCTGTGCTATGATAAAGAACCAGAGGGAAGTGTCAGAGGGAGCATTTATTGATGTTAAATCATTCTACAGTCAACTCAGGAATTGAACTTGATATCTTAGGTAAGACTGCCAATGATTGTAGTGAACCCTCCAACCAGCAAAGTCCTTCCTTTTTTTAAAGTTTGCCAATTATTAGTTCAAATAAATGCAAACCAAAAGCATTCCAAAAGCTAAAACACAATGTACCTATTGCTTTTGCCTTGTGTGCAAAATCTATCATTTAGCATGGAAGAAATTAGTTTGATCTGACAGAATTCATTTCTATAGTTCAAGAAAGTTATCTTAATATTTTCCTGGAGTACTTTCCTAATGTCTGGTAAACTAATTTCCTGGTGGAAATTCATATGTATTTTTTCCAGGTTTGACTTATCAGTTCTATAACTATCTGAACAAATAGCATTAGAAAACTCAGTATATAGCTCTATTTTTTCTTTCCCACGTACTCAACTGTAAATGTAAATGGGGTTCCATTGCTCCCTGAATGGCTAAAGTATAAAGTTAAATTTTCTGTGTTCATTAAGTGGAAAGTTCAACAAAGGTAACAGTATGAAGGAAAAGAAGTCGCTTTCTTCTGGGATTCTGGAAGGAATGAAAATTGAAAATAGGGATTCTCAGTCTTTAGAATTATTGTCTACTTTATTTGTTCACCATAGGGATGGTCATCTAAATACATCACAGAAGTTAAATAATCAATATTTTTAGTTATAAATCATAAATGTAAAAATAATTTCACTTGTTTCAAGTATCAAATCATCCATGAAGCAAAAAATCACTACAATTTATTTCTGTCAAAGAAGTATTTGTCATTACTTTATCACTCACTTTTTTTTTTTTTAGCAAAAGGGGAATTAAACTATTACAGGACACCTTGTTAAGTAATTATATAGCAGCCTCCTGGTGCAATTAAATAGCCATCAGTCCCTGCAGCTGAGAAATTTCAGGTAATTATTCCAAGATAATTTAATAGGAGAATTACTGTATTCAAGCAAGCATTAGCTAGTAATCTACCTCAATTAAAGCATCCAATTAATTTCAGAACCTTGACAACAGTAGCCTTTTTCAAAACTATCCTCCCCTCATTTGGTGCTGCAGATGCAATATTCTTTAAACATCCTATAAAGTTAATTTATTTTATTTACTTTGCCAAAAGGTGTTGTTACTGACATTCTAGCATCCTGAGAAATAAGACAAGCCAGGACACAAATGTCCTGATTTTGGCCATCTGGCCCATATCCAATGTTGCCCTTTGTTTTGAAAGAATATAAATGTATATGCATGTAGCCTTTAGCATGACCTTCATCAGGTGGAGCAAAAAAAAATGCCCCATTCATGGCCAGCTTTAGGAAAGACTTTCTCTTTGGAAGAAGGTTAGACCATTAAACAAAAAGCAATGTGCCTCTTGGTTGTATTTATTTATGAAGCTGGGAGCAGGAATGGGGGCCAATAATCTAGGTTGGTTCTGCACATTAGAGTTTTCTCTGTCCATATTTCTCTCTGAGTCTTTCTCTGTTCCTAACCCAAATGAGAACTAAGTCAATCAACAAGCATTATTAGGCACCTACCATATACTAGGCCCCGGATTCACATAGACAAAAATTTAATCATCCTGTTCTCAAAGGACTTACATTCTAAGGGAAACAATTTGTACACACATAAGGAAATGAAAAATATAAGGTAAACATAAGGTAATTACAGGGTATTTGGAGGGAGAGAAAGGTATAACCCAGTGGTTCTCAACTTTCCTAATGCCGCAACCCTTTAATACCCGTATGTGGGCATATCTGCATGTGGGCGAACCCGCCTGGAGACGGATAGAGGAGCAGTGTCTCAGTTCCTAAGACCATCAGAAATATGTGTTTTCCAATGGTCTTAGGTGACCCCTGTGAAAAGGTCGTTCAACCCCCAAAGGGGTCACGACCCACAGGTTGAGAACCACTGGTATAACCAGTCAAGGGATCAAGAAAGAGCTCATAATATAGGTGACGGTGCCTGAGCTAAACTTCAAAAAAAATTTAGGGATTCTAGGTGAAGGTGAAGAAGGCATGCATTCTGGGTATGGAGTACAACCTAGACATTGAAAAGTACAGAGATAATTGTTGGAATATTATGTATGAAGAACAGCAAGGAGACTGGTTTGTTTAAGCCATAGATGGAATAATAAAGAATAATGTGTAATAAGTCTGGAAGGGTAGATGGAAGTCATATTGTGAAAAGATGAACCATCCATTTTGGGCATTCCAGAAATATATGTACATTGAGAAGCAAATGCCTACTTAGATACCACAAAATTAGATTGGGTTTAAAAAGAATTCAATATGAGGTCTATGGTAAATGGGGCATAATTTTGGCTATGTCTGACAATCAGGCTCATAAAGGTGTCACACAAAAAAATCATCATTCAGCATGTTATCTGAAAAGATCATGACTTTTCTAGTTGCACATAAACCAAGGCACAATGACAGGAGCACCAAGATGGAAATTAAAGTCACAGAACCTCAGGGTCAGAGAAGATGGTAAGGGCCATTTAATTGAATTTATTGATTAACTGATAGAAAATCCTGTGTTACTGAGGAGAGCAAAACTTCCAACAGGTGCCCAAGTAGCCCATGCTCGAAGACCTCCTGTGAAGAAGAACCCAACGTGTGCTAAGGCAACCAGTTCTGCTTTTTGATAACTTAGATTGGTACATTTTGCTTACATAAGACCTAAATTTGCTTCTCTGTAGCTTCTCCATCTTGGATCTGCTCTTCAGAGGCCAAGGAGAATCAATCTAATCCCAATTTCACAGGACATTTCTTCACACACCTGGATCATGTTCCCCTGGGTCTGATTCCTGGCTCTGGTAATTACTTACTATGTGACCTTAAGTGAATCAATCTACTGCTTTGGACCTCAGTTTCCATGACAGGTTTGGACTTTAGATATCTAAAGTCCCACTCCTATGACCCTAATCCATGACCACTAGATTGGAAAAAAAAATGAACCAATTTTTTCAACCCATAATACCCTTGTGAAATTACTGGGAAGACCTGAAGCACAAGAAAGAGCAGCAGGAAGGAGTTAGCTTCAGTCAAAGGTAACTTGACAGCGAGTAGAAACAGTTTCTGATTATGAAATTATCTGTTAGGAGATATCAAAATTAAAGTTCCTCATTTAAATGAATATAATCTTTTAATAAATACCTCTAGGAATAATTTACCAAATCATCTTAACTTTACTACTTTTGCTATAAACAGCAAAAGGTTCGTTTTTTAAGTCGGTTTCTTAAAATTTAGTCTGCCAATATGTATGTATACTAGTATTTAACGTTTGGGGGAGTACAGACTAGAGGGGGACTTTTGTTTGCCCAAAGGGTCTCCTAATATTAATGACCTTAGATCCTGGTTCACTCTGATTTCAAAGGAAGGGATTTTTTAATCTGGGGCCTCAGACCGAAGACTTGGAGTTCCTGTTAGAAACTATGAGAAAAGCAAGTACAATGTTGAGCTGCAGTCTGGGCATGCACAGCACATCTTGTTTCCTTCTCTCTTCCTGTAAATTGACAATTTTACTACAGTTTAAAAAAGGTTGGAAACCACTGGGCTAAACAAATCTCCCTTTCCTTGTTTAATTATGATTAACGCATGGAAGAGAATAACCTCTCTGGGGGGAAAAGAAGATCAGTATTAATAGAGTATCAAATGATACGTCTCAATGACTTCAAACAATCCTACCTAATCTTGAAAAAAAAATCAATAAAATATACCAAGAGGCAAAAATCAAATAAACACACCAAACAGGAATCAATTGGGTGCCCTCCCATCCACCAGTAAATCAGCATAAATCTATCGATGGGACTGGAATCACGACATCTACGGCTGCTGCATTGTAAATTACACAAGTTGAATCAGTAATTGGTAATATTTCCTGTCTGGAGTGACAATCCTCTTGGCATCCAGAGCCAAATTATATGCGTAGCAAGCCCCCAATCACAAGTTTACTCCCTGCACAATGATTAGAGCAGGTAAGGATTCAGAGAAAATAACTGCAAGGTACCTAACGGATTTAATTCGCTCCACTGCAACACCTCTTGCTGTTCTAATTATCATTTCTTTTGGAGTTACCTGTAATTTTCTTTTAGTACTGCAAATGGTACACTTTGTTTTCTTAACATTTCGTAGGAGTCTGTTATTAATCAGTCATTTTTCAACATTGGGGGAAAAATCTTTCAGAATATTTAATAATTAAAATAATAAAAGGGGAAAAATCCTAACAGGCTTTGCACTGCTGAAAATTTACCACATGACCCCCAGAAAGCAGTCCACAATGGATTAATAAAAGACAAAATCATTTGAGTATTAATGTGGACCCCTGGGGGTCCCCATCACCATCACTAATAGGCCAGACTTGGGGCAGCTCAATTATGTACTCAGATAAATAATCTGCTACATCAAGAGCAGACCTACAGATCATACAAGGAAATTCTTAGCAGCTCTGATGTATCAGCCTATAGCAAACATTCAGTTGTAGCCCAGAGTTAAGAACAGGCATGGCCTCTGTATCTGTCATTTTCCAAAGGCCTCCAGAGCAGAGAACAGATTACAGGATCATAGTACTAAATAGAAGGTTAGGAAACCATCAAACCACTCATCTGCACCCATATCCTAATTTCAAGTAGGCTGATCAAAACAATTCTGAAGGGATGAAGAGGATCATGGAATCTTAAATTGGAAGGGAACTCTAAATACAGACTCCTTATTTTAGAAAATAAGTAACAGTCACTTCAGAGGAAGTGACTTGCACACGGTCTTGGAGGTTACAAGTAGCAATCTCAAGATTCTGACTCAGGTACTATGACATTAAAGCCAGCATTCTTTAAAAAGCATGTAACATGTTTTTAAAAGATCTCTAGAGAAGAAAAACATGGCAACTTTTCTGAGGATCCTGTAGACACCTCAAATTCAACATGTCCAAGTTAACTCCTCTCACCCCCAAAAAGCAACAATTTTCTGAACTCCCCTCTTTATGTGGAGGGCACCACCAAGGATCTCTTCCTTATGACATCAGTACCACCTTTGGCTCTTCATTCTTACTTACCCTATATATCCATTTAGTTGTCAAATCTTGCCATCTCTTCCTCCACGACATCTCTTTCTCTGTCTCTCTCTGTCTCTCTGTCTCTCTCTCTCTCTCTCTCTCTCTCTCTCTCTCTCTCTCTCTCTCTCTCTCTCTCTCTCACACACACACACACACACACACATACACACAGCATACATATGTATATAGATAGATGTATGATATGATATATATCATCTTCCCTCTCTAGACTATAAGATCCTGGTGGGCAGGGACTATTTTCATTTTTGCCTTTGTATTCCCAATGGAATTAAATGCCAGGCCCACAGTCAGCACTTAATAAATGCCACATGATTAAAGGATAAACTCCCAGTGCTTAACAAATCTTACTTTCTATAAAAGTTCTGCTTTCTATTTATTAAACTTCTGACCCAGAGATCCCACTACTTTCCGTATACACCAAGGTGTTCATTGATAGAACCAAGAGTCCATATGTATCATAAATGATGAAGCCAGAAACAAATCATCAAATTATTTCCTCATTGAATAAAGAATGGCTGAACAAATGGTGGCACACAACTCCAGAATATTTTTGCACTCTAAGGCAAGCAAGCAGCAAGTGTTTATAAGGAACCACAGACTGGAACTCAGAAAAACATAAGAAGACTTGCATGAACTAATTTAGAACAAACTAAGCAGAATCACGTCCATAATGGCTATAATAAGGCAAAGACAACCACGTTAATGGACAAGAGGCTTAAGGTTGAACACAGTAGTCAATGATGGTTTCAAAGGACTAATTTTCACTCTTGTATGCTAAGAAATGGCAAATTCTATATGAGTAAATTATTAGTTATAGTTCTTACAATAGACTAGCTTTTAACTCTTATCTTCTATTTTTAAGAAGAGGCATTATGGTAAACAGGTTGTTTGTTGAGAAGGGATCACTACATCAAAACAAATAGTTTAATTGTTTTAAGTAAAAAGATTTTCTTTTAACTAAATAATTTCCTGTTTCACTACAGGTGTGTGTGTATATATATGTATATGTATATATGCGTGTGTGTATGCATATATACACATGCCTATATTGAACTTTTTCTTTTAACTAACTCAATCATTTCCTGCTTTAGTATATACAAATATATATACACACAATATGTAATAATATACATGTGTGTAGTATGTGCATGCATGTATAAATGATATATGTGTGTATGCATATACATATGTATACCTATATATCTACCTATCTATACACATGTATATACCAGTACTATATATGTATGTACTGTATAAAAGCATACATGTATATGTTTACTTTGTTCTTATGCATGTATATACACATTTGTATACATACACAAATAAATAAAAGAATAGTGTAAAAAACAGTCTATTATATCAATTATGACTGATAATTTACTCATATAATTGATCATATGTACATATTTGTGTATGGATGTGTACATACACTCTTCCTTTGTTTTTTGCTGAAGATGTAATACTGGCTGGCCCTCATTATCTGAGTAATAAACTTCACTATTCTTGAAGGCTTATTAAATGCTCCTCCTGTTCCATTTTTTGAAGTTAAAGGGTACTGATTCCTTTAACATTCATTTGCAAATAGATTTTTAGGTATTTCCAGTCTTCAGGAAATTGAATGACCATATTTAGTGCTTGGAGAAAAAACTGAAAGTGGTGTGATGTGTTTTCATTTTGAGTGGAGAAATATGAAGAGAGTAGATTCATCTATATGGGAAGTCTTTTATAAACAAGTCCCAATAGCATAGCTATGCACAGATCATGGGTTAGGTGAACTCTAAGTTCATTTATATCAAATGGTCAATGGGATACCTTTTAGGGTTTCTTGAAAAAACAAAAGGGATGGCCTCCTAACCTCCTTATCATCTTCCAATTCCTACCTGATTCCTACTTTCACCCTCTCCCATCCCATATTTAATAAACTATCCTTATTGCCACCATATTCCTCAGGCAGTTCTTTAAATACCACAGATTATGGTTTAACAGGATAATATATGTAGTCTAAACCTTTCACATTATAGGTGAGGAAACTGAGATCTAGAAAAGGTAAAGGACTTATCCAAGCTCCCAAAGATAGTAAGTGATGGAGCAGAGATTTGAACTCAGAAACTTTAACTCTAAAGTCACTGCTGTTCCCATTGCACCAACACTGGGACTTGAGTACAGTCATAGGAGCCTAGATTTAGAGCAGAATGGGATCTGTGAGCTTTATTCCAACTCTTTCATTTTACAGATATGGAAATGAAAGCCCAGAGAGAGGGGTCATATAGGGTTTGGACACAGGTCCTCTGCCTCTAAACCCAGGGTTCTTTGCAATGCACCAGGATGCTTCTAGTGAGTTTAGTCTGTAGACTGTCATCCTTCCATGAAACAACACTTTCTAAAGGAACTGCAAAGGTGACAAATTGTATTATTGTCCTTTCTTATAGCTTCTCATTTGGGTTCTATTAATACCTTTAAAGTTTGTGTGGGAAAGTTATAGGCCAGAACATTGGCAAAAAAAGCAGGCATGCCATGCTGAAGCCAATGATCCAAGTTTCCTTTCTTCTCTTCCTAGATCAGATTGCAGATTGAGGTCAATTTTCAGTCAACTAGCCAAGTATTTACTGAGCACCTAGAATATGTCTAGCACTCCAGTTGAGTGATATGGGCATTAATAGCAGGGTGAGATAAATTTCATTTCTCACAAACCTTCAATTTGTTCTATGTGGAGGGCACCACCGAGGATCCCTTCCTTACAACATCAGTACCATTTTTGGCTCTTCATTCTTACTCTACATATCTGCTTAGTTCTAGAAATCTTTTCATCAAGTTCTAGAAACCTTTTCATCCTAGAATATCACTTTGACCCTGGAAGTCATATCTCAGAAGCACCTTCTGCCTCTATGACCCTTCCCTGATAATTATATGAGTCTGAGTTGTCATTTAAGGAGTGCCTCCAGGCTGGCCACCTCTTCATTTCGCATTAGGCTGTTATCTGGACTTCTCCATCCTGGCCCCATAGTCATCACCCTCCTCCTTCCCCTTGATCTATCCCTTTTCAACTTCCTTTTGTGTGTGGTCTTTCTCCATTAGAAATTCAGTTCTGAACAAAACACCAGCCCTGGAATCGGGAGGACCTGAGTTCAAATCCAGCCTCAGACACTTAACACAAAACTAGACATGTAAACTTGGACAAGTCACTTAACCCCAATTGCCCTACCGTCCCCCATCCAAAAAAAGCAACAACAACAAAAAAGAAATTAAGTTCCTTCAAGGCAAGACTATCTTTCTTTTTTGCTTATATTTATATTTCTAATGCTTAGCACAGTACCTAGCACTTAACTTGTTGACAAATTGGATGATCTTTATAAATTTTTTTAAAATTTATTTATTTACTTTTATTTTTACAATATTCACTTTCCCAATCCCATGAGTTCCAAATTTTCTCCCCCTGTCTCTCCTTCCCCTGCCCCCACCATGGTGACATGCAGTCTGATGTAGGTTCTACAAATACCTTCACATTAAACATTAGTCAAGGTGTAATGAAGAATTATAATCAATGGAATGAACAACAAGAAAGAAGGAAGAAAACAAAACAAAAAAGAGAGAGAGAGAGTAGTTTGCTTCAATCTGCATTCAGACTCCATAAATCTTTCTCTGGATATGGACAGCCTTTTCAATCATGAGTCCTTTCGAGTTGTCTTCTAACCTTGCATTGCTGAGAGGAACCCAGTCTATCAAAGTTAGTTATCACAAACACAAGGTGTCTATAATTATGTACAAAGTCTAACTATATGATCTTAACCTCAATGAGCTTATGCTGTAGTCAGGGGGAAAAGATTCATGTAACAAATTAAATTGAATGATATCATTTTATTTTTTACTATTTCCTGCCTTAGTTGTAGGATTTAAATTCTGCTAAGGAGAGACTATATAAATCCCTGGCCTGTACCCCAGGAGGTAGAAAACATTCCATGTGTCTTTGATTTGCTCTATACAATATACAATATACAAGGACTTTGCAAAAATATACCTGAGTACTTCAATGGATTTGGCATCTCAGCGATATAGGCACTCCTCCAATGATATACATTGAAAAATCCATAATCTTTCATTCCATGAGAATCTTGTCTGTAGGCTTCCCAACAATCTTCCACAGGAGAGCTACCCAACATGCTAAGAGCTTTCCACTACTTCTCTCAAGGTTTGGTAAATACCAAAAGAACACATCAGTTATCCCAAATGCCGAATACCAGGATTTAGGGTCATTGAGTGGTAGGACTCAATGTGACTTAACCTCTTCCAGCCTCATCCTCTTATCAAATATTTGCTGTTCCTAAAGTATGCCCTCAAATTTACCACTTTTGCTCATGCTGTTTCCTCTTCTTGGAATACCTTTGTTCCCTACCCCCTTTCTAGTTCTCTCCTCTACCTCCATCTCTACCCATTGAAATCCTACATGCTTTACCTGAGGGTAGTTGGGAAGGCGTATTTCAGATGTAACAGTATTATAGGCAGCTAGGTGACATAGTAGGTGAGAATGCTGGACTTGGAGTCAAGAATATCTGAGTTCAAATGCTGTCTCAGAAAGTTTCAAGCTGTGTGACCCTGGAAAAGCCACTTAACTTCTCTCAGTCTCAGTTTCCTCATATATATAATGGGGATAATAATTGCAGTAAACGCAGGATTTTTATGAAGATAAAATAACACATCTAGTGTTTTATCAACCTTGAAACATTACATAAATGTTAGCTGTTATTATTACCTCTCTCCAATTTCTGTTATTTATAAATTTCAAATGCTTCTTATTTTGGTTCAAAAATATATAAATAAAAATCTCCAAGATTATATTATGGAACCCAAAATCTTAGGAGATTTTTCATCCGAGGTGACATTTAGACTCAGCATTTTAGGAATAAAATAGCTCTTATTAAAGTCCAAGGTAATTACTTGGAAAATATTCTGCAGTTATCTCTCACTGACTGACTCATGCCCACATGTCAAAAGTAATCAGGGGATCTTAGAAAAAGTGGCAAATTGGTTTCTTACAAAAATCCACTCCCCCAAAAGAAAGAACACTAAGGACCCATTGGGACATCAAAGATCTGATTAGCCCAGTCCCATCAAAAGTGATTCCAGGAAACTCAGATATCACCAAGGGAACAGATAGGCTGGGGAACAACAATTAATGGATTTTCTTCAGTTTCTTTCCTCACCTGGGAATCTTCTTCCCCCTGGTGTCCTTTCACTGGTGTAATAGAGTTTTTAAAAGAGTTCTCTGCCTCAATTGTTCAGAAGCCCTATTATAACAATCCCCAAACTCACCACCTTTCTAAGTTTACCCACTTGATCATGGGCCATTGCCAGTCACCTTGGCTTTTGTCTGGTCACCAAACTCATGACTCTGGAGGAGAGAATGAGGCTAACAACTTTGCTCAGCTCTGCTTCACTTACATCCAATTCACATGTAAGTCTACACATCATCCTTGTGATGCAATTGGTCCTCTCTGAGAATAAAGAACAAAAACAACAAGCACCTATTCTATGAAAAAAATAAACTATGCTACATATAGAGGACACAGAAAAAAAATCATCCCTTTGCTCAAGGAGTTTACATTGTATTACAGAAGTCAGCTTCTGTACAGAGCATGCCTAACCCTAAGGTTCTCTTGTGGTGTTGCACCACATTGGTAAAGGGTTGCTGGGCTGTGAAGACTATGTCACATTTTGATGGATACCATCAAGAGACAGAACAATGGAGAATATGTTTATCAGCTGTGGGACACCTAGTTAAGTTCACAGAGGCTCATTTCCAGGTTGGTCACAGAGTGACAAATTTTTTTGGTTACAGTAATTCTCAAGGACCACCTATTTTTTTCACCATAAATATCTTTATTAAATGTGAAACTACACTGACATAAAAATGTAACCCACATTTGTAGACATGTCTGAGACCCAGTTCATTGAATTTTAGGTTCCTTTCCTTTTTTTATATAAAATATTCAAAAATTTTAAGATGCATTCAATTAGTCATCTCATTCAAATAGCTGAACTATATAGCTTTAGGGTAGGAGTAGTATCTAACTTACAGTGAGCAAAATCACCAGTTATAGGTACCACCTATTCTGAAGAGGAGTTATGGTTTGTGTTGAGAGAAGGAATATCTACTCCAATGAAGATACAAATCCTTTGAGTAATACATAAATATGGAATGAATTTACTCTGTCCATAAAATCTCATTTCCAGAGCTTTTTAAAAAATATATCAACTAAGAGAAATACTTAATATTAAATAGTAAAACGAGATCACAAACAAGAGAATGAAACCAATCTCTTGACAACTGATTTGCTCGATTGCTTGTGCAACACTATTTTATTTTTGAAATTTAATCATTTCTGTCATGACTGACTTTTGTTGTTGATATGATCAATTATGCGGATAGTTTTCCTAATGTTGAACCAGCCCTGCATTCCTGTAATAAATCCTACCTGGTCATAGTGTAATTCTTGTGATAAGTTGCTATAATCTTTTTGTTAATATTTTATTTAAAATGTTTGCATCTATATTCATTAGGGAAATTGGTCTATAATTTTCTTTCTCCGTTTTGATTTTTCCAGGTTTAGGTATCAGCACCATATTTGTATAATAAAAAGAATTTGGTAGGACTCCTTTGCCTATCTTCTCAAATAGTCAACATAATATTGGAATTAATTGTTCTTTAAATGTTTGATAGAATTCACTTGTAAATCTACTGGTCCTGGAAATTTTTTCCTAGGGAATTCATTGATGGTTTGTTCAATTTCTTTTTCTGAGATGGGGTTATTTAAGTATTTTACTTCCTTCTCTGTTAATCTGGGCAATCTATATTTGTGTAAATATTTATTCATTTCACTAAGATTGTCAAATTTATGAGCATACAGTTGGGCAAAATAGTTCCTAATTATTATTTTAATTTCCTCTTCATTGGTGGTGAATTCACCCTTTTCATTTTTGATACTGGTAATTTGGTTTTCGTCTTTCTTTTTTCAAATCAAATTAACCAAAGGTTTATCTATTTCATTGTTGTTGGGTTTTTCATAAAACCAGCTCTCGGTTTTATTCAATAGATTTCTTAATTTCAATTTTATTAATCTCTCCTTTGGTTTTCAGCATTTCTAATTTGGTATTTAATTGGGAATTTTAAATTTGTTTCTTTCTGGCTGCTTGCAGTATTTTCTCCTTGATATGATAATTCTGGAATTTGACTCCAATATTCCTTGACATTTTCAATTTAGGATCTCTTTTAGGAGGTGACTGGTGAATTCTTTTGAAGACTATTTTATCCTGTGGTTCTAGAACTTCAGTGAAGTTTTCCTTTTTTTTTTTTCTTTTAAATTTGTTTTTAATTTTATTTTAGTTTACATTATTCATTTCCATGAGATTTTGAGTTACAGATTTTCTCCCCATCTTTCCCCCACCCACCGTCCCAAAACAGCCATCCCAGTGTATCCTCCCTCCCCCAAT
>CM053580.1:35360271-35375325 GCA_028627135.1 Pseudochirops cupreus | reverse complement strand
TGGTTTTTTCAGCAAGAATGTTTGAAAGTCCTCCACCTCATTGAATGACCATATTTTCCCCTGGAAGACTATGCTCCGTTTTGCTGGGTAGGTGATTCTTGGTTTTAATCCAAGCTCCCTTGATCTCCGGAATATCATATTCCAGAGGGCAGTTTTCCTTAATGATTTCTTGAAAGATGCTGTCCAGGCTCTTCCATAATGGTTCTCAGGTAGACCAATAATTCTTAAATTATCTCACCTGGATCTATTTTCAAGGTCAGTTGTTTTCCTAATGAGGTATTTTACTTTTTCTTCTATTTTTTCATTCTTTTGACTTTGTTTTACTGATTCCTTATGCCTCAGAGTCATTAGCTTCCATTTGCCCAGTTCTAATTTTTAATGAATTATTTTCTTCAGTTAGTTTTTGTACCTCCTTTTTCATTTGGCCAGTTCTACTTTTTAAGTTGTTTTCTTCAGTGTACTTTTTTCCCATTTTGTCAATTGTATTTTTAAAGAAATTGTTCAATTTTTCTTCTGCCTCTCTTATTTGACTTTTAAAATCTTTCTTGAGCTCTTTGAAGGCTTTTTGGACTTGAGATCAGTTCATATTCTGCTTTGTGGTTCCAGAAGTGAGTATATTAATTGAGCTCTTCTCTTCTGAATTTGTGTTTTGATCTTCCCTGTCATCAAGATATTTCTCTATGGTCATTATTTTTCTTTGATTCTTCTTTCTCATGTTGTTTGTTGTTTTTTTTTGGTTTTTTTTGTTTTTGGCTTTTAAATTTGATCCCTGATTCTGGGACCCAGGGGGCACTGTTCCAGACTTCTTGGGCTGGGGGGTAGGAACCTGGTTACTGGTTTTCTGTGCTGGGGCCTCAGGTGCTGGCAGCTGGATGTTGTAATGGTCTGGTAGTTTACCTGGTGCTAAACTGGAGCTGCTGTGATGGGTGGTGTGTACCTGGTGTTAGTACTTATCTGCTCCTCCACCCTGGGGCTGAGGATCTCCCACTGGTCTGCTGAGGCAGGCTTCCTGATGGCTTGTTGGGACATCTCCCATTCTGTACTGGTCCCTTTCAGTCACAGCAAGGACTGTTGCACCTCATCTTTCTGCTCACTCCACTATTCCAGGATTTTTCCTGGGGCAATATTCTCTGGATTTTTCAAAATCTATAAGGAAGGGTGAGAGTGACTTACTACTTAGTCCACCATCTTGCCTTCTGAAAGTTTAAATAGGTCCATGTCTGACTTTTCATGGCCCCATTTTAGGGTTTTCTTAGCAAAGCTACTGGAGTGGTTTGCCATTTCCTTCTCCAGTTCATTTTACAGATGAAGAAACTGAGGTAAGTGGACTTGCCTAGGGTCACACAGCCAGCAAGTGTCTGAGGTAAATCTGAACTCAGGTTTTCCTGACTCCAAGCTGAGTGCTCTGTCCATTGCACCACCTAATTTCCCAAGCCTATATTACTACCTATGAATAAAGAAATAACAATGACAGAATAGCCAAATAGTTACTTATGAGGATCTGAACTAGGGCAAATAGGGATAAACTTTTTTTTTTTAAATCAGAGTGTTGGATTGCATCAAAAGTTCCTAATTCATGGCCCACAAAACTCCCCAGTGTTGCCTAACATTAAAATGTAATTGGAAAAGTTTAACAAGATAAACAAAAATACAACATAGATCATGTAAATTTGTGGTTTTTTAAATCAGTAAGCAACTGCAGTGATCTGTTTCTATTTGAATTTGACAACAAAAATAATCTCTAAGGTCTTTATAAATACTGAATCATCTCATATAATCCTATGAAACTAAGTGGGGTGTGTAACAGAGCCATTCTAAGGTTACTTTAGCTATATAATTAAGTCAAAGGTTCTTAACCTGAGATGAGAAATTTTTTTTTGTTTTTTTAGTTCATAATTCTCTGTTGATTTTCAAGCAACAAGTTGAGTTTGAGGGGTGGGAGGAATAAGTGTTTGGATTGGATTTTTCTGCTGCTTGGCTCTAGAGGGCAGAACAAAGGAACTGTGGATTGAAGTTGCTGCAAGGCAGATTGTGATTCATTGAAAGAATATCTTAAAGAGCAGCTGAAGTGTAGAATGGATTGGTTAGCTGGTTGTTGATTCCCTGAAAGTTTTTAAAAGGGTTAGTAAATACTTGCTGGGGATGTTCTAGACAGAGATTCCTGTTAAGACATGGGTAGAACTAGATAATCTCTGAGATCTCTTTCATTTGGAGGATTCTTGTCATGCTTCTCTTGAGTCTTGTATTCAAAAGTCCAATTTTCTATTTAGTTCTGGTCAGGAATGCTTGAAAGTCTTCTATTTCATTAAATATTGATTTTTTTTTCCCCTGGAGGTTTCTACTCAGTTTTTCTGGGTAGCTGATTCTTGGTTGTAATACTAGCTCCTTTGCTCTCCAGAATATCATATTCCAAGCCCTCTTAATGTAGAAGCTGCTAAATCTTGTGTTTTCCTAACTGTGACTCCGCAATACTTGGATTGTTTCTTTCTGGCTGTTTGCAATATTTTGTCCTTCACCTGGCAGCTCTGGAATTTGGCTATAATATTCTTGGGAGTTTTTATTTTGGGATCTCTTTCAGAAGGTGGATCAATGGATTCTTTTCATTTCTATTTTATCCTCTGGATTCAGAATATCATGGCAGTTTTCCTTGATAGTTTCTTGAAAGATGATGTCCAGGCTCTTTTTTTATTGTGGCTTTCAGGTAGTTCAATAATTTTTATATTATCTCTCCTGGATTTATTTTCCAGGTTAGTTGTTTTTCTAATGAAATATTTCACATTGTCTTCTACTTGTTCATTTTTTTGGTTTTGTTTTATTGTTTCTTGATTTCTCATAAAGTCATTACCTTCCATTTGTTCAATTCTAATTTTTAAGGAATTATTTTCTTCAGTGAGCTTTTGTACCTCCTTTTTCATTTGTCCAATTGTACTTTTAGGGAGGTTTTTCTTCAGTAATTTTTGTGCCCCTTTTTCCATTTGGCCAATTCTGTTTTTCAAGGCATTCTTCTCCTCATTGGCTTTTTGTCTCTCTTTTGCCATTTGGCTTAGTCTGTTTTTCAAGGTGTTATTTTCTTCAGGACTTTTTTGTGTCTCCTTCACCAAGATGTTGATTTATTTTTCATGATTTTCTTGCATGACTCTCATTTCTTTCCCTAATTTTTCCTCTACCTCTCTTACTTAATTTTCAAAATCCTTTTTTTTTGTAAGTTCTTCCATGGCCTGAGACCAATTTATACTTTTCTTCATGGCTTTGAATGTAGGAGCTTTGACCTTATCTTCTGAGTGTGTATTTTGATCTTCCTTGTCACCACAGTAGTTCTTGATGGCCATACTTTTTTCTGTTGTTTGTTAATTTTTTTCAGCCTATTTCTTTACTTTTAACTCTTTGCTAAAGTAGGGCTCTGCTTCCAGGGCAGAGTGCACACTGTCCCAAGTTTCAGGGGTTTGTGTCTATGGTTTTGGAGATACTTCTAGGGACCTGTAAGCTTTCAGTTCTTCCAAAGTAGAATGATCTAAGAAAAGGTATGTTTATTGCTCTTCTTGCCTGAGCTCTGGTGGATGAGTGACCAAAAGCACTCTGTTCTGCCCTGGAACTATGACAAGTTCCCTGCTTTACTGAATCTGCAAGCTCTGACATGCTAGTGCTCCTCCTTGCCCTGGGATTACCATCGAAACCACTGGATCTGAGTATGGACAAAGAAACAGAGTTCTGCCCCCAGTGCAATCAGCAAGACTCCTGTAATCCACTTCTGGACAGTAGTTTTACTCCCTTACTGTCTGAAGGCTGAGAGCTCTGGAAACATCCACTGCTTCTGCTGTTTAAGTGGCTCCAAAGGCCTGTTTATTGTTTGCTGGGGCCCAGTCTAAGCTGGCATGGCCTGTGCTGGACTATGTTCCACTCTTACCCAGGTGCAACAGACTTTTCCTGCCAACTCTCTAAGTTGAATTTGGCTGGAAAATTATTTTGTCCCATCCTTTTGTGGGTTCTGCTGCTCCAGAAATTGATTTATGGCATTATTTAAAGGAGTTTGGAGAGATTTTGGGTAGAGCTAGGGTGAGTCATTGCCTTTTCTCCACCATCTTGGCTCCATTCCCTCTTCAACATCTTTAATCATCACATACCTTCTCTTAAACCAAAGATCAAAGAGTTTTTTAAAATTTAACTATATTTTAATATAATTGTTTTCTTATGTAATTCTATGTATTTTATCTTATGCATTTAAAAATGTTATTCTGAGAAGGGGTGCCTAGGCTACCTCAGAATTCTGAAGGCACATGACACAAAAAATATCAAGAACTTCTGAGTTAAATCGTATTCAATTCAAACCAAATCAGCAGATATTTTCATGCCTACAAAAATAATAATACTTCTCATTACCTGTGTACTACATATAAAAAACGGAACTAAAACAATCTCTCCCTTCAAGAAGTTCACATTTCTATTGATGGGGTGCAACATGTACACAAACGAGTAAATATAAACTTATTCCAGTTCCCTAAAAATTGGTGGGTATGACTCATCAATATGGTTAACTTGGTCTAGGCCTCAGTTTTTTAAGCCAAGAAACAGGGAAAGTAGTCGTTAGCAAATGATGATGGAAAGCATTTTGAGACAATCAATTAAACCTAAGTACATATGTCAGGGATTATTGAATTGATCTCATTATATTATATCACTATCATATATCATATCATTATCAGTTTTTCAATCTGATAAATGAGAAAAGCATCTATTGATAAATGATGATGGAAAGCACTTTGATATAATTAATTAGACCTGAGTGTGTGTGTGTATGTACATATGTATGTATATATATATGCATATATATACATACATACATATATCTATATCTATATCTATATATATATATATATATATATCTATATATACATACATGTCAGTAGGAGTAGCTAGGTGGCACGTTGGATAGAGCATTGGCCTGGAAATCAAGAAGACTCATCTTCCTGAGTTCAATCCAGCTTCACACACTTACTAGCTATGTGAACCTGAGCAAATCACTTAACCCTGTTAGACTCAGTTTTCTCATTTATAAAATAAGCTAGAGAAGGGAATGGCAATTCCACTTAAGTATCATTGCCAAGAAAACCCCAAATGGGATCACAAAGAGTAAAACATAACTGAAAGACAGCTAAACAACAATTGGAGATGCAGGAATGAAACTCAGGGAGATGCTAGGCTTGCACACATGTGCATGCAAAAACATACATGCATGTACCTACTTCCCTACATCAAAATATTTTCTAAAAAAAAATCAAAGCAATACTATCTCCTTTTGTGAAGAAGGAAACGGTAGTACTCCAGTATCTTTGCCAAGAAAATCACAAATAGGGTCACGAACAGTGAGACATGACTGAAACAACTCAACAACACATGTCCCTAATTACTGAATTGATGACATTATACCAAGTTCCATCTCACCTCCAAAATTACACTTTTATACTTTGCATATTTCTATTATTTTACCAACATATTGTTTTCCCCCAGTAGAATGTAAGCTCCTTGAGGGTAGAGGCTATGATCATTTTTGTCTTTTTTTTATATCTAACACATACCATGTTTCATGACACATAGCAGCCCACTTCAGTAAAATGTCTAGCTGATGGAAAACAATCCAATTCAATCACCTGTTTGATTTAGGCTATGTCTAAGCTTTAACACAAATGAATCTAACAAGCCCAATGGATAAAATAATTTTTTTAATGTAGTCTTGCTTGATTAGTTAGTACAGTCAAGATATTGATCCTTTAAGATATAAACTGAACCAGACCTCAAGAGAGATCGTAAGATGCTGGGTCCCTAGAAATTCATTAAGTAGTTATGAATGTCCTCCATGAATAATAAAAAAGTAGAAATACTTTCAGTTGCATAGCAGACTAAGATATGAAAAATGGAAAAGCATGCCACATTCAATAAATACATCAATAACTTCAGAAGATTATGTCTTCTGACATAGAGCTTTATTCAAAGAAAAAGTCATTTTTACTCCACAGAAAATGACCATCAGATATATAGTTGATGCAGTTGCCGATCATCTTAATTCTCTTAACCAATAAAGAATCTAGATCCCAGTGACAAATAGCTCAAAGTACTAACAATGTGACACATTAGTGTATTTAAAGGGTTTGGAACTTATTTTTTAAATAATTGGGCGAAAATGAAACCTTGGATCACTCTTAGCCAAGTTATCTAAAACACTTCAAATATCTTAAAATAAAACTAATCCCTGCACCAGTGGGTTGAAAACTTTTCATATCCCCAGGGTACTAAAATAATACCCTTTAGAACAGTAGGAAAACTATTTTAGGCAACAGCTCTCTCGTTAGAAGCAGGCAAGTCAATTTTTAGGAATTAGGGATGCGAATCACAGTGTCTCAAGATGTGCATCACTGGGGAGTTAAAAAAAAATTACAAGACCACAAACTGTCCTGGAGGAAATGTACTGGGCCCCTAGGAAGGAGATGTAAATGGGAAGGAGACTTGAGAACCCAGTCCTGCCACGGCTTGAGCTATCATAAAGGTCAAGATAATTGGCCCCATACAGCAAAATCAACACCACTCACCCTCCCCTCGCCAGGCAGATAAGCACAGAAACTCAGCTTTCCCGCAGTGCTAAGTGGCGGCTAATACGGGTGGAGGAGGAGAAGGTCTGAAAATATGCATGTAAGAACATGAGGCATTGTAATGATGCCATCAAGTTTGGCATGAAATATATTCTTACAATCAATTGAGGTACCATAGGTTTTCCCCCAAACAAGCAGGAAATGTTTCAAATGTTTTACTAGATGATGTACTCTCAAGTTTATGCCTGTCTAGTGTTTAGAACACAAAATACTCTGAATGACATAGACTCACTGCAGTTAACAAATAAAATTATAATGAAGGTTAAGTCATAGTTTAATATAACAGGAAGTCAGGAGAAATGAATTTAATCATATGAACTACACACACACACACACACACACGCACATTCACAATTCATTCATGCACAAAAGAGACCCATCTACTCAAATAAATAATAGAGAATATAAAAAGAAGCAAAATTGACCAGGTGTCCAAAAATGTCAGTGAAAATTTTAGGCTCTGACAATTTGAATCTGTTAAGATTCAAAAATTCTGAACACCCTGTGTTGATAATAATCCAGAATTGAAAATGAGGAAGAACTCAGGCTGGATCTCATCTAAGTGATTACACAGGACTGTCAATGATCCCAAGCTGCTCCCAGACATCTTAAAAGACAGCAGTGTTCTCTCAATTATGTAGGAATCCCAGAACCACATCAGGATCTCAAAGGACAAAATGATATGTGACCAAAAGAGCAATGGAACTTTGCATGGTGGATGTTAAGCCTATGCATAACAAGCTTATGCAAGAGAGGTTGGAAAAAAGGTATTAAGATATAGAATTGTACAAACAGTGTTTGGGAGGTAAATTGTGAACATTTCCACCTAAGTACCTCAAAGGAATCTGAAATTCAACATGTTCTATTTTCTATGTTCAATCTTCTATTTTCCTTAAATCCATTATTCTTCCATACTTTCCTGTTTCTTATGAGGAAATGAACATCTTTCTAGTCACCCAAGTTTTCTACCTCAGTGTAATCCTCTACTGGTTCCTATTTCTCATTCCTGATACCACATCAGGTGTCATATTTTGTCAATTCTATCTTCACAATGTCTCACATCTATACCCTCCACTTGCACATACTCTGTCTTAGTTCAGGCTCTCAATATTTCTCTCCTGGACTTTTGCAATAGATTCCTAATTGATCTTCTTATTTGAAGGCCCCTCTGTAATCCATCCACCTCATACCTACCAAATTCATGTTGCTATATCATATTAATACTCCCACCAAAGGGTGGCTGATTATTTCTCCTCTCAGAATTCTAGGGATAACCCTGAGGGATTTGGGATTTTGAGAGGTGGTGTTCATGAGCTCTCAGTGTGTTTCCCATTGACAGAAAATTTTTTTTTAATGATTATTTATTTTTAACATTCTTTAATTTTTAAATTTTGAGTTCCAGATTCTCTTCACCCCTCCCACTTGTCCCCCACCCACTGAAAGGGCAAACAATATGACACCAATTATATATATATGAAATCATGCAAGACACAGTTCCCTATTGCAAAAAAAAAAAGTGGGAAAATTATACTTAAATTTGTGCTCAGAGCTCATTAGTTCTCACTCTGGAAGTAGACAGCACTTTTTTATAATGAGTCCTTTGGAACGGTCTTGGATCACTGTATTGATCAGAGCAGTAAAGTATTTCACAAAACTGCTGTTACGGTGTACAATGATCTCCCCGTTCTCCACTTTGTATCAGTTCATATAGGTCTTGCCATGTTTTTTTTTTTTTCTGAAACCATCCCTCTCAAAATTTCTTAAAGCAAAATATTATTCCATCACAATCACATGCCACAACTTGTTCATCTATTCCCCAATTGATGAGCATCCCCTCAATTTCCCTCATGATTACATTTTCATGTTTACCTTTTTTATGCTTCTCTTGAGTTTTCTATTTGAATGTCAAAGTTTCTATTCAGATTTTATCTTTTCATCAGGAATGCTTGAAAGTTCTCTATTTCTTTAATATTCCTTTTTTCCCCTGCAGGATTATATTCAGTTTTGCTGGATAGGTAATTCTTGGTTGTAATCCTAGTTCCTTTGCCTTCTGGAATATCATATTAACAAGCTTTCCACTCCTTTAAAATGGAAGCTGCCAATTCTTGTGTGATCTTAACTGTGACTCCATGATATGTGAATTGTTTCTTTCTGCTTGCAAAACTTTTCTCCTTGACCTGGAAGTTCTAGAACTTGGTTAAAATATCCCTCCAAGTTTTCATTTGGGGATCTCTTTTAGGAGGTGATCGATAGATTCTTTTGATTTCTATTTTACTTTATGGATCTTATATGGCAGGGAAGTTTTTCTTGAAAATTTCTTGAAATATGATGTCTAGGCTCTTTTTATAATCATGGTTTTCAAGTAATCCAATAATTTAAAAATTATCTTTCTTCACTCTATTTCCAGGTCAGTTGTTTTCCCAATGAGATTCCACATTTTCTTTTATTTTTCATTCTTACGATTTTGTTTTATTGTTTCTTGAAGTCTCATGGAGTGATTAGCTTCCACTTACCCAATTCTAATTTTTAAGGAATTATTTTCTTCAGTGAGCTTTTGTACCTCCTTTTCCATTTGTCCATTTCTTCTTTTTAAGGAGGTTTTTTTTTGTCCTTCAGTGAATTTGTGTGACTTTCTTTTCATAATTTTCTTGCATAATTTTCATTTTTTCCCCAAATTTTTCCTCCACCCTTTCTTTAATTCTTCTAGGAATTCTTGCTGGCCTTGAGCCCATTTAATAATTTTCTTTGAGGCTTTGCTTATAACTGTTTTTACAGCACTGTTTTCTTCTAAATTTATGTCTTGATCTTTCCTGCCACCATAGCAGCTTTTTATGGTCAAGTTGGTTCTTTGTTTGTTTGCTAATTTTTCCCACCTATTTCTTCATTTTGACTTTTATGTTAATGTACTTTGCTCACCTATAGGCAAGGAGACATTATGCCAAACTTCAGACTTTTTTGTGTTGCTATTTTCAGGCTAGTTCTGGGAGGTCTGCAAGTTTTCAGTGCTTCTAAGGTGGTGTGATGAGAGCAGAGGTGTGGTCACTGCTCTCTTGGTCTATGCTCTGGTCCTTATGTAGGAAGGATCTCTATTCCCCTGCAGCCACAAGTTCTAACACTTCTCTTGAACCTGGAACTGTGACGGGGTCCATGCTCCCTTGTGACTGACAATAACCATTCCTCTCTTCCCTGGAACTGTAACCCAGAACTGCATATAGGCAATAGAGTTGCCAATCAGTGCTGCCTCTACCCAATGCCAGTAAAAGGTTTCTTATTATCTCTTTCTGACCAGTAGTCTGACCCACCACTGGTGTTCCTGCCTACCCCGAGTATTCACAAACCTCCTAAATTGTCTTAGGCTGGAAAAATGTCTCCCTCTGACCTTTTGTTAACCCTGGCTTTCCAAAATTTGATTTGAGGTTTTATTTTAAAGTTGTTTAGAGGAGAATGTTGGAAGAGTTCATCTGGGTCTTGACTTATACTCTGACATCTTTACCATTGATTCTTAATTAGATAGCCAGAATTAACTGAAATTTTAGAAAATTAATGGAGTTCCAAGTTGGGTAAGGTGGAATTGGGATAGAGAAAAACTCAGTGTTACATTTTGTATAACACAAGGGAGCTATGACTCCTAATTAGCTAAAAGACTGTTGAGTTTTATGCTGTGTACCAGCATAAGGAACTCATCAAGATTGTTTAAGACACTCTTGAAAGAAAAACATAGAGAAAGGGCCTCATTAGAAATAGTAAAGAAAGATTTTGTTTTTAAACTTTTTTCAATCAACAAAAATAAATTTTCTCTCCTTTACATATTCCTACCATCAAAAAAAAAGGAACAAAAAACTCTCTAACAAATATGAATTGTCAAGCAAAACAAGTCCTTGAATTGGGTTTGATATGTGTGTGTGTCTGTATGAATGTGTATACATATATATGTATGTTTGTGTATTCTGTGTGTATGTATATGTATACATATATGTATGTATGTGTATTCTCTGTGTGTATGTATGTATGTGTATACAATGTATTTGTATTCTGTGTGTATGTGTATGTTTCAATCTGCATCCTGAATCCATCACTTCTCTGCCAAGGCATGAGTAGCATTCTTCAGTTCTTTGGAATCATGATCGGTCATTGCATTGATTAGAGTTCTTAAGTCTATCTAAGTTGTTTGCCTTTACAATGCTGCTGTTATGGGATAAATTATTCTCCTTGTTCTGCTCACTTCTCTCCGCATCAATTCATATAAGTCTTTCCAGGTTTCACTAAAACCACCCCTTTTCATCATCTCTTATGTTAGAACAGCATTTCTTTGCATTGATGGAACATAATCTGTTCAGCCATTTCCCAAATGATGCATACATCTGTGATGAATTAAAGTTTAAGATGCACAGTTTCTGGGTAATTTTATCATTTTATTAATAAGGACAGCATATTATTAATAAAAGGATTGGGGGGGAGGGGTGGCTAGGTGGTGCAGTGAATAGAGCACCAGTCCTGGAGCCAGCAGGTTCACAGTTTATATACCCTTTGAAGAGAAGGTATTCAATGAGGGGCTGAGTGACATCATATCACCCTTGGACAGAGAGACTTATTTCTATACTCAGACCACCCAAAGCCTTTGGCAATTTATTCAAAGAATGTCTGCCTCACCCAAGCCTGAGGAGAACACAAATAGCCACTTTACCAGGATGGGGTCTTGAACAAGAAAGTTAGTCCAATCTCATTATCAGCAATGTCCTTCAAGACATTGAATTTTAAAATCAGGATGTCAAAAGAAAGGGAGAATTCTGTATGTCCCCAAATTATTGGTTATTAAAAATCCATTTCTCTCACATCTCTTTATTTTCCAGTTCTACCAGACTGTTATTCTAACTTTATAAAATACTCCTTTGGCTACTTTGATGTGTGTCACATTGAATAAGTAAATTAAATTAGGTAGTACTCATTTGTATTATAGTTGTTATATTATATTAGCTTAAAAATAACAATAAACCTATGTGTAATTAATAATTTCCCAATTATTTAGGTCTCTTTTTCTGTAAACAGTGTTGTGTAAGTGGTATTAACATAAATTCCTTTGTGTGTCTTGATAGAAAACCAAGCATTTAATACATTCTGATGAGGTGCAGGCTCTGGGAACCCCTTGGAGCTTTCCTTGAATCTTTAAGATATAGGCTCTGGGAACCACCTTGAACTCTGATTGAATCTTCCCAATTAATGAAGCATTTGCATGAGGTCATAAGCCTTTCATTGTGGCTCTGCCCAGACCTCTGTTACTAGCCTAGCTCTCCATTGTCCATCTACTTTCCACTCTTGAGCCTATCAAAATATCAATCCACCCTTGAACTGGACTAGTCCACCATTGTCTGTTGGCTCCAGGTAGCTCCCGGCAACTTCCCACCCTTAATCACTCATTTACTTCATTAACTCCTCCTGAAGACCCTCCCCAAACTCTTCCTCTAGATGACCCCTAGATTCCTCCCACAACTTTTCTAGACCCCATCTTCCCCTGTGCAAGAGAGCAATAAAATTTTCTAGCACAGATTTGCTCTGTGTCTAATACAGGCAAACTTTTAATAAACTTTGCTTTTCTTTCACTGAGAGAAGACTTGAGTCAAATTCATTCAGCAGGACCCACTGTGTTGGTATTTTGGAGTCTTGAGCAACTACTAACCCTAGACCTCTAATTTTATGGGTGACCACATCACATTCTATCATTATTTTGAATGGAATGTCCCTTTCCATCTCTTCCTGCTGAGATTATTTTAGTAATATACAGAAATGCAGATGATTTATATGGATTTACTTCATATCCTGCTACTTTGCTTATTGTTTAAATTAATTTTCATTTCACTCTAGGTTTCTGTAAGTACAACATGATCTCTTCTTTAAAAAGTGATAATTTTGTTTCTACTTTGTCTGTGCTTATTACCTCATTCTTTTTTTAAAACCATATGTACTAGTAATATTGCAAATGGACACCTTCGATTTCTTCCTGATCCTACTGGGAAAGATTTTAGGTTGTTCTCATTATGTAAAATACTAGGTCCTGGGCTGAGATATATACCACTTACCAGATTAATTAAAGATATGTCTATTCCTATGTTTTCTAATTATTTTTCTTAATAAATAAGTACAGTATTTTGCAAAAGCTTTTTCATGTATTGATAAAATCATATTACTTTTGTTGTTCTTGTAATATGTTTAATTATGTTTATGGTTTCCCTAATATTAAAACAAGCCTACACAATGGTATAATCCAACCTAGCCAGACTATACAATCTTTGTAATATTTTTCTGTAGGTTCTTCGCTAATATTTTGTTTTTTATTTTTTTTAAATTTGATTCATTTATTTTTAGTTTACAAGATTCAGTTCCAGAGTCCCTTGAGTTTCAAGTTTTCTCCTCTTTCTCTCTCCCACCTATGGCAGCATGCAGTCAGGTATAGAATCTGCAAATACTTTCACACTGGATGTTAATCTGGTTGTATAGAAGGGTTGTAACCAATGGAGTGGACAATAGGAAAAAGGAAAGAAAACCAAACATGGAAAAGAGCAATAGCATGTAGATTGCTTCAGTCTCCATTTAAACTCTGTTTTTTTCTAGATCTTTCTCTGAATGTAGGTATCTCCCTCCATCCTGAGACTCGTAGAGTTATCTCATAGCCATGCATTGCTGAGAGGAGTCCAGTTTATCAAGGCTGGTCATCACACATACGATGGGTCTGTGATTGTGTACAAGTTTTTCCTGGTTCTGCTCTTCTGACTTAGCATCAATTTGTATAAGCCTTTCCAGGTAAATATGAAGTCCATCTCCTCCCTATTTCTTATAGCACAACAGTATTCCATTACATTCATATACCACAACTTGTTTAGCCATTCCCCAATTGATGGGCATCCCCTTAATTTCCAGTTTTTTGCCACCTCAAAGAGAGCTGCAATAAATATTTTCATACATATGGGTCTTCCTCCCACTTCTATCATCTCTTTGGCATACAACCCCAGAAGTGGTGTTACTGGGTCAAAGGGTGTGCAATTATTTATAGCCCTTTGGGCACAGTTCCTGATTACTCTCCAGAATGGTTGTATCAGTTCACAGCTCCACCAATTTTTCCACATGCTCTCTAGCATTTGTCATTTTCCTGTTTTGTCATCTTAGCCAATCTGGCTAGTGAGATGTGGTACCTCAAAGTTGTTTTGATTTGCATTTCTTGAATCAAGAGTGATTTAGAGCATTTTTTCATATGCTTATAGATATCTTTAATTTCTACCTCTGAGAATTGCCTGTTCATATCCTTTGACCATTTATCAACCGGGGAATGACTTGTATTCTTATAAATTTTACTTAATTCCCTGTATATTTCAGAAATGAGGCCTTTATCAGAGACACTGATTGTAAAAATTCTTTCCCAGTTTCCCACTTCCCTCTTAATCTTGGTTACATTGGCTTTGTTTGTACAGAAACTTTTCAATTTAATGCAATCAAGATTATCCATTTTACATTTTATAATGCTCTCTAACTCTTCTTTGGTCATAAAGTCTTCCCTATTCCATAAATCGGACAGGTAGACTATTCCTTGCCTCCCCAGATTATTTACAGTATCAGCTTTTATACCAAGATCGTGTACCCATTTGGACTTGATTTTGGTGTACAGCGTTAGATGATGGTCTATGCCCAGTTTCTGCCATACTACATTCCAGTTTTCCCAGCAGTTTTTGTCAAATAGTGAGTTCTTATCTCAAAAACTGGGGTCTTTGGGCTTATCAAACAGTATATTGCTATAATCATTGACTACTGAGTCATCTGCACCCAATCTATTCTATATCCACTACTCTATTATTCAGCCAGTACCAAGTAGTTTTGATGACTGCTGCTTTATAATAGAGATTAAAATCTGGTATGGGTAGGCCACCTTCCCTTCTTTGCTAACATTAAAAAAAAATACATTAATTTCCATTAAAGATATTGATCTATAGTTTTCTTTCTCAGGTTTTGTCTCTCCTTGATTTGGATACCAAGATCATACTTTCACAGAAGGAACTTAGTAGGATCCTTTTCATAATTTTTAAACAATTCACGTGCTATAAAAATTAATTATTCTTTTAATATTTAACAGGATTCACTTTTAAATTCATCACATCCTGGAATTTTTTTCTTCATTCAAATTCTTTTTCCAAGACTGAGCTTTTAAAATTATTTACTTATTGCTCCATTAAATTGAGTATCTCACATTTTTGTAAATATCCATGTGTTTCATTTAAATTATTTTTATTTCTTTGCTTTATTATTTGTATAATTGGGTAAATTAGTTTTTAATGGTCTTTTATTCCTTTCTTATTTATTGTGATTTCTATTTTTCATTTCTCATCCCAGAAATTGTTTTTTATCTTTATTTTGTTAAAAAAAAATAAGC
>CM053580.1:35339762-35359771 GCA_028627135.1 Pseudochirops cupreus | reverse complement strand
AAAAAAAAAAGAGAGAAGGAATGACATAAACTCTAAACTGGGTATCTTGCCACACAGGAGAGTAGGGGGGATGGGGATAAGAGGTGGGATGATGGAGGGTAGGGCAGGGTGAGGGGGAGAGTTGCTGGAAGCACACACTTCTATAAAGGGACAGGGACAGGGTAGAGAATAGATCAAGGGGGGATGGGATAGGAAGGAGGGACTTATAATCAGTCTCTCACAATATGTCCATTGTAGAGATGTTCTGCATAACTACATATGTACAGCCTGTATTGAATTGCTTGTCTTTCCAGTGGGGGTGGGTGATGAGGGAGGAAGGGAAAGAATCTAGAATTTAAAGTTCTATAATCAAATGTTAAAAATATATGTGTATATATTATTATTATTATTATTAACTACTTCCAACTGGAAATTAAGGTATACAGGCACTGGGGTAGGGAGATCCATCTCGCCCTTCTGGAAAGTCAGAGGGATGATGAGGGAGGACATAGGAGAGAGCAGATTGGGGGAGGGCTGTTTTGGGGTGGTGGGTGGGAGAAAAACGGGGAAAAAATTTGTAACTCAAAATCTTGTGGAAATTAATGATGTAAACAAGAAAATAAACAAATTAACTTTTAAAAAATATCTATTTTCCATTCTCCCTAGAAGTATTGTATTCAGTTTTGCTAGGTAAGTTGTTTCTAGTTGGAAGCTTATAGCTTTTGCTGTATGGAATATTATATTCCATGTTCTCTGCTTCTTTAATGCAGTAGCTGTTAAGTCTTGTATAATCCTAACGGTGGCTCCTTGTTACTTGAATTCTTTCTTTGTGATTGTGTGCAGTATCTTGTTTTTGAATTTGAAAACCTTGTGCTTTGCTATGACATTCCTGGGAGATTTTGTTTCAGGGTTTCTTTCAGGAAGTTATAAGTACATTATTTTTATTTACATTTTGCCCCCTTATTATGATCCTGTAAATTCTCTATAATAAGGGCAATCTGGAAGAATTCTCTAATTTACCGAAATGGATCACTTCCCATGGGCACTGTGCTACCTTTTACCTCTTCCCCATGGGCTCATGCTTAGGCTTCAAAATATAATGTTACTGGAATAATTACAATGTAATTGTAATAATCTGTTCCTTTTTAAGCCTAAAGATTTCTTCCTGTTCTTTTAGTAGTTTTTTCGTGACTTCTTAAAATATGATATCTGGGCTAAGAACCACTAGACTAATCTATTTCCTGGAATTCCCTAGCTTGAATGTGTGTGCACACATGCATACATACAAACATAGGCATGTCTGATATTTCAACAGATCTCAATATGTTCCTATGTGGTGCCATCTCATTTCATCCAGTAATCAAAATAATTCACCTTTCCCAAATTGATTAAGGACTTGTTTATACCTAAGGCACACACTTGATTGATTTAATCCAGAAATCTGAAACTTCTCTGTTTGACTGCAGTGTGGGCAAACCCATCCCTACATACAGGTCTGGCCATATCATGTACCTACTCAAAAAACACTGAGTGTCTCCCTATTGCCTCTAAGATAAAATAAAAATTCCCTAGTTTGGTATTTAAAGTCCTTTATGATCTTGCTTCAGTCCCCATTTCTAATGCTATGAGGCCAGTATCTGTGCCAACTCCCTCACCTTCAGGTCAAGCAAGACTCTTCTAAAACTTATTTTTGAAAAATAACTTGGTGTCCACATGCCATAAATCCAAATGTCCAAATTTCCATCCCCTTTTCCCTCCTGGTCCACTCCAAAACATAAACCTCTGACTTGCCCCATTGCATCCCCTTCATAAGTGTGATGTTTTTTGAGTATGTATTTTCCTCTGAAGGCTCTTGTTCAAGGCTGTGTTTCAGGGACACTTAAAATTTAACTTTTTGATTTTTGCCTTTATTATCATCATCCCCTTCAGCCTGTATTAAGGTGCCTGGGGAAGTGTGGTGGGGCAAGTGTTTCCTGTGTGTTGTGTTGGGAAAATGTTGAGGGGACAGTTCCCTTTGACCCAGTGTGTGTCTCTTGCCCTTTGGCTAGGGAAAGTGAACCCGACTGGGGAGTGAAGACTGCCCCTTGCCTCTGAATGATGTTTCTGTTTGATCCCTGTTTGATGTCCTAGGTAGCTTTGGGGGCAAGTTTCACCCCTCCAAAGGCTGGTTGGGGCTTTTGCTCCTTGTACTTTCCCTTTTCTTCCTCAAAGGCCCCTTTCCTTCCAGTAGCATGGATGGTGCTTGTCCCTGGACAGTGAGGGGGCAGTTCCTGCTCTCCTGTGGTGGTGCTCTGCTTGTCTGAACTCAGAGTAGCCACCAATCATTTTTCCTCCTTCTGGCTCCCTTTCTTTACCCCCACACATGTCCCTTTGTGTGGCCCCTATACCTTCCCCCAAGGAATTAATGTTTAAAATTGCTGACTTTAAATGAAAATTTAAAAAGTGATCTAAAAAAAAAACTTTTTTCTAATTTTCTAATACTACTAATAATAGTAGACACCTGAGAGACCAAAGCTGACAGAGGTAATGCTTTATTTAAAAACTATAGCTGAGACTAAGATACCACTTTATCCCCAGTGATTTGGAAAGTCTAGACCAGTGGTTCTCAACCTTCCTAATGCTGCGACCCTATAATACTCATATGTGGGTGTATTTGCATGTGGGCAAACCTGCCTAGAGATGGATAGAGGAGCGGTGTCTCAGCTCCTAAGACCATCAGAAATATGTGTTTTACAAGGGTCTTAGGCGACCCCTGTAACCCCTATGAAAGGGTCATTCAACCCCAAAGGGGTCGCGACCCACAGGTTGAGAACCACTGGTCTACATGATCCTAAAGAAGAAACGATTTCATTGTCCTCAAAAAATTCTTGTCATTCAATTTTCACCTTTTAGGATAAAGTATAAAACTCCTTGACTTGCCTGCCATTCAAGACATTTCACCATGTGACTCCAACTTAGCTTTCTGGCCTCATTTCATAGAACTTCCCTTCATATACTCTATGATCCAGCAAACTTGAGTATTATCTGTTCCTCAAATGCAACAGTCCAACTGTTTGTCTGTGTATATATGTGTGTGTGTGTGTGTGTGTGTGTGTGTGTGTGTGTGTGTGTGTGTGTGTGTGAGAGAGAGAGAGAGAGAGAGAGAGAGAGAGAGAGAGAGAGAGAGAGAGAAAGAGATCTGCACTCACTTTCTCTTCATCTTTGTCTTTCTGATTCCTTACAGTTCTTCATGGCTAAGCTCAGATGGAAACAACTCTATTATACCTATCCTAATTTCACTAGTTAATACTTTCCCCTTATGTTACATTCTAGTACAATATATGTCTACATATTATATCCCTCAGTACAATGAGTACAATGAAGCTCTTTGAGGTCAAGAATGAGTTCATTTTTGTCCTTGTATCCCCCAGTGCCTAACAGATAGTAAGTATATTCTTAATAAATGTTTGTTCAATTGAATTATTCAAGAAAATTAACATGTTGTATTATCATAAAGGAACATTATTCTCATCATCATCATCATCTTCTTCTTTCTCAGACTTTTCAAGTCTTCATAAGAAATATCGTCAAGAAGAGAAAACTGGAAAAGGGAGAAACATATGTCATTAACTGATCTTTCATCAGGATAGTTGCTTCTTTGGATGCTACTGAAATTGTCATATATGTCCTTTCCTTCTCTGTTGACTAGATGCCTATAAATGAACATAATGGTTATGGATTTTGAAGAGTTTATTGGTTTTCTTTGCTCTTGGGAAAGCAAGTAAAATCCAAATGTAGGAAAACAGCTCTTTGATTGCTAAACAGAAGTAGTTAGGGAAAAAATAATTCAATGAACCACTAGATCTTTGAGCAGCAAATTAAGTTCAGATCTTTTCTGAAGTTCATGTAAAAGGACTAACTGGAATAAGTTCAAAGTGAACAGTTAAAAAGCTGTTGACATATGGATGAGTTGGTCCTAATTAGCTCACAGAGTAGGCTTGTCATAGTATTCTGACCAAGGAATAAGTAAGTGCAGAAAACTCTCTAGCATTAGCAGCAATTAAAAGCATGTCAGCAGGTGGTAAGAGGGAAGAGTATTTACTTTATAACATGGAACACATTCATAGAGAAAGGAAATAAGAGCACTGGCCTTCGCAAGAGTAAATGTGAGCTTTCTGGAGCAAGTGTGTAAGGAAAAGAGCTGAAACTGTTATTAAAGAGAAAATTATTTCCTATGGCATGTAAAAAAAAAAGAATGCATTCTACTAAAAAGGATTTCTAAGGCTAGAAGCATAAGATTACAGATAAAGGAACTGAGTTACAAAGCAGTTAAGTAATTTGCTCCAAGTTCCACAAGTACCAGAACAAATGGCTTCTGATGACAAATCAGAAAGGGGCCAGGGCTTCTCTTTACTACACCATACTGCCTTTTGTGCTTATAATTTCCAGTTTTAACTACCCTGTTAAGAGAAATGATTATTAATAACCAACGATTTGAGAAGCTCCAGAACTTCCCTTTTTTTTATCGTCCTCATTTCAAAGTTCAGTCAATTGAAAGGGATTACTGATAATGAGACTGAATGTACTCTCTTCAATCTAGGTCAAACCCCACCCAACTTTACAAGGAATTTAATTCCATTGTGTTCTACTCAGGTTTAGGTGGGGATAAATTCTTTGAACAAACTGACCAAGGCTGGGATAAACTAGAAATAAATGACATAATCAAAGTTCATTTGAATGGGTCTAGCCCCTCATTGTAATATTCATTCTCTCTCCTTACTTGTTAACCAATCAGAGTTGATTGCCACCCTTTGGAACACTCACTTTTACAAGATCATATAAGCCTTGATCAAGGCTGAGACCATGAGGCTAGACATTCTAGAGATTCTAGGGTGGGACTGACCTGTTTTATTAAAATGCTAGCATTATTCATAAAATGACTCATCACCCAGAAATTTTTTTTTCTTTTAAAACCTTTTAAATGTCACACTGCTAAGACAGTTTTTTATCACTGAGGTCCACATGAGGTGTCCTGCAAAAAGCATGGGATGGTTGGGAGTATGGGACAAAGAATGTGTTTAAAAGTCATTTAAAGGATGGGAACCCCAAATTGAAACCTCAAAATGTGTTACTTTTAAAATTTCTATGTTTTCTTTTTTTATTATTTCAAACTTGTTAAATATCAACAGATATTAACATTTCCCCACGCAAAGAATAGAAAAAGAGGCTTGTATATGACACTCTGAATTTTTTTTTTTTGACACTCTGAATTTCTATTATGTATGGCTTGGATTTTTAAAGTAAATATTAAATTTAACAAATTAGTTCCAAGAGTACCATGTCTGTTTGTATTCCCTTCTAAACTTTATGCTCTCTTTTGTATATTTTTAAAATTGTTTCATTTACACTGCTTTTTGTCCCCTCCTCCTTTTTCTTTGGTGTCACTATAACTACCTCATCTACTTTCCCCAGTTCTTCTCCCACCCTTCCCTCAAAAGACTTCTCTCATAACAAATTAGCTAAATAAAACAAATCTAAATATTAGCTGCAACTGGTAAATATATGTCTGATACTGAACCTCTAGTTACTCATACATCACCTCTCGGCTCAATCATTTTTCAGTCATGTTTGACTCTGCACCACCCTATTTGGGGTTTTCTTGTCAAAGATACTAGAGTGGTTTTCCAATTCCTTCTCCAACTCATTTTATAGATGAAGAAATGGAGGCAAACAATTAAGTAACTTGCCCAGAGTCACACAGCTAGAGTATGAGGTCAGATTTGAACTCAGGAAGATGTCTCTCTGACTCCAAGCCCAGTGCTCTATCTACTGTCACCTAGTTGCCCTTCATATTACCACTACTGAAAAGCATGAAGCATGATTCATCATCAATGTTCTGGAGTTATAATTGCTCATTCGTTGCATGAATCATAGTTCTTAAATATTTCTGTTGTATTCATTGTATAAATTCTTCTGGTTCACTATATCACTTCACACTATATCAATTAATATAAGTCTTCCTAGGTTTCCCTGAATTTATCCCTTTTGCCATTTCTTATGGTGAAATAACATTCTATTACATTCATGTGATCTGGTTTGTTCAGCCATTCCCCAGTTGATGGGAACCCATCTTGCTTCCAATTCTTTGCGACAATAAAAGTGCTGTTATAAATACTTTTGTACAAATGATCCCTTTATTCCTCTTAGACCTAACACTGGGTCACTGGGACCCTTTCATTGGGTCAGAGGATATGCACAATTGAGTGACTTCTGGGGTGTAATTCCAAACTATTTTCTAGAATGGCAGAGCTGATTCACTGCTCCACCAGTCTGATATCAATGTGTCTCTCTTCTCTTCAACAATCCAGTTTTGGTAATCTTTGCCAATATGAGGGGTATAAGAACCTCAGTGTTGCTTTAAGTTGCATTCCTCTGATTAGTGATCTGGGTTGGTTTTTTTTCATATTACTATTGGTAGTTTAGATTTCTTCCTTTGAGAACTGCCTGTTCATATCTTTTGACCCTTTGTCTACCAGGAAATGACTTTTCTTCATATATATTTTTATCAATTCCTTACATATTTTTTGAAATGTTATTTTTATCAGGGAAACTTGCTGCAAAGATTTTTCCTCCCAGTTCCTGTTTCCCCTCTGATTCTAACAATATTGCTTTTTTGGTACAGAAACTTTGTAATTTAATGTTATTTTACTATGTTGATGCAGCCCAACTACAAGCAATTAGTATTTCTTCAATTATCCAAATTTGCCTTAGAGTGCTCTCTAATTGTGTTCATTTAATTCCTATTAGGCTCTTGATAGGTAGACTCCTAGATATTTCATAAATTTTATAATCATCATGGAATAAATTCCCTTTTCTATCTCTACCTAATAGTTCATTAATAATATACAAAAAAGGTTGACAATATTTGTGGTTTTATTTTATATCCTGCTACTTTCCTAAAAACTGTAACTGCCATAATTAAGCTTCAGAGTTCTTTAGGTTCATCATAGAAGCTACATGGTGCAACAGATAGAGTGCCAGGCCTGGTGGCAACAAAACTCATTTTCCTGAGTTCAAATCTGGCCTCAAATACTTCTTAGCTGTGTGACTCTGGACAAGTCACTTAACCCTGTTTGCTTCAGTTTACTCATTCATAAAATGAGCTTCAGAAGGAAATGGCAAGTCACTCCAGTACCTTTGCCAAGAAAACCCCAACCTGACTCATGAAGAGTCAGACACAACTGAAAATGGCTCCATAATAAGGTTTATCACATGATCAACAAAATCCATAATTTTATTAAATCTTTGCCTATACTTATTCCATTTATTTCTTTTTCTTTTCTTATTGATATAGCTAGAATTTCTGAAACTATATCAAAGTGGTAACAAATAACAGTAATGAATAACTGTGTGATCCTATTGAAAAGGTCTTAGCATTTCTCCATTACAGATAAAGACTGCTTGCCATATTAAGAGTCAGTTGGGTTAAAGCTAAAATAGATTTAATCAAAAGAGAAAAACAGGGAAACTACACTATATGTCAACAATGCTAATCAATATTGCTTTAGACTATTTAAAATAACTGGACAGTATAAGATTGGAATATTGCTATGTTATAGGAAATGACAAGTTGGTAGATTTAGAAAAATATGGAAAGACTTGGACTTATAAAGGAAGACGTTATCTACCTTCAGAGAAACAGAGCATAAACAAGTATACTACAGTCTTACATAGATGCATATGAATGTATATATGTGTATGATCATAGATATCTATGCACATGTATGTGTGTGTGTATGTATGTATATATGTAAGTATGTATCTGTGCTTAATTGTAGCCTTCTTGGGGGAGGAAGAAGGGGGAAAAAGAATGAAGTAAAAAGTGCACAGCAGAGAGCAAGATAAAACCTTCAAGGAAGTAAAGAAAAAATGGACAGCTCTCAACACAATGTGTAGTATTTATTATTTAGGCTTTCTTGAAATGGAAATTTATTGCTTCATATTGAATCCTTTCTTATGTTCTGCTGTGTACATGGCAATGTTTTTCCTTTCTTATTTTGTATTTAAATTTAAAATTAAAAAATAAATAAAAGGGAGCAGCTAGATGGTGCTGTGGATAGAGCACTGGAGTCAGGAGGATCTGAGTTCAACTCAGGTCTCAGACACATGACAATGACTAGCTGTGTGACCATAGGTAAGTCACTTAACCCTGATTACCTTTCCAGAAAAAAAAAAAGAAGCAGTTTGTTTATTCCTATGATTTTTAGTATTCTTTTTTTAAATGGAGTATTGTATTTTCTCAAAAGCTTTTTGTTTGTTCTTACTGATATAATAATGTGATTTTATTTTTTATTATTGATATGGTCAGTTTTGCTAACATCTGCACCAATAGTAAATCCACCCTCTGTTTATTGGTAAATCAAATGTGGTTATAGTGGTCGTCTCTTTAATGTGATGTCATAGTCTCTTTCCCAACAGTTTATTATATAGTTTGCACTGATATTCACTAGAGATGTTGGCCTGAAGTCTTCTTTCTCTTCTATGCTTTTTACATAAGGACCATATTTGTTTCAAAAAGAAATTTAGTCAGATCTCTGTTTTCCTTAATTTTGCAATCAATATGTATAATATTGGGATTCAACATTTTTTCAATGTATAATAGAATTTACTTTTAAGTATGTCTGATCTTCATTGCTTTTTTCCACTGAGAGTTCATTTACGGTTTGTACAATTTAATTTTTCTGAGACCGGGCTATTTAAATTCTCCAATTCTTGTTCTATTAACAAGAGGAAGTTATATGGTACAGTGGATAGAACACTGGCTCTGAACCGAGTAAGACCTGAGTTCAAATATAACCTCAGACACTTACAACTTGTGTAATCTTAAGCACTTACCCGCTATCTGCCTCAGTTTCCTTAATCACTAAATAGGATAATAATGGTACCTAAAACTGAGGGTTATTTTGTGAATAAAATGAGATAATATTTGTAAAGTACTTAATGTGATACCTGGAACACAGCACATGCTTAGTAAATTCTTGTTTTCCTTCTTATTAATTTGGATATTATGTATATTTTAATATTCATCAATTTCATTTGCTAGTTTTGTCGACATGCAATTAGGCAAAACAACTTCTAATGATTTTATTTATTTCCTCTTCATTTGTTGTGAATTCTTATTTCTCATTTTTATATTAGTAATTTGCTTTTCCTCTCATTTTAAAATATTTTGGCTAAAAATTTAGCTATTTTATTCATTCCTTTTTGGAAAAAATATTACCCCCTAGTTTTGTTGGCCAATTCAATGTTTTATTTGTTTTTAATATTCTTAATATCTTGTTTGATTTTAAGAATTTCTATTTTTGTGTTTCATTTTGTTTTTCTGATTTCTTGTTTTTGTAGTTTTACTTTTAATTCAATGCTCAATTCTGTTCTTTCTCTCATATTTGAGGAGATTGCTTAGAAATAGAAATGTTCCTCAAAGGAATGCTACAGCTGCATCTCTCAAGTGTTGGTATGTTGTCTTTTTACTGCATTTTCTTAGATGAAATTATCTAGAATTTATATAATTTGTTCTCTGACCCCCAATTCTTTAGGATGAAATTATTTTACTCAATTTATGTTTGAATTATTTTTTCATATGTCCTTTTAAGTATAATTTTTATAGCATTGTTATCAGCAAGGGATTATTTAATATTTATGCTTTTCTACATTTATTTATGTGGTTTTAAAATGTTTTTCCATTGAAAAATAAGTTTTAATGGATATATTTCGGTTTTTTATATCACAATAGTTCCCTCTCTCCAATATCCTCCCAGAGAGCCATTCAATATAACAAATAGCATTGTAAAGACAGAAAAAGAAGAGGAATAAGTCAGCATAACCGACCAATGCATCAACAAAATCTGAAAATTTGTGCAATACAAAATACGGGCCTCCCATCTGCAAAGGAGTGGAACGTGACTTTTCATATCTCTTCTCTAGAGCTATGCATGTTCTGTGTAGTTCTGCAACATTCACTTTTGTTTTTGTGGTTGTTCTTTCCATTTGCAATATTGTGGTCACTGAATATATTGTTTTCTTGGTTCTGATTATGTCATTCTTCTCAGTTCATGTAGATCTTTCCATGCTTCTCTGTATTCAAGACATTCTTTATTTATTACAACACAGAAATAGTAATATTAATGCACCAGAATCTGTTTGCCCATTGCCCAAATAATTGGTATCTACTTTATTTCTAACTCTTTGCTATTAAAAAAGTGGGGGACAGCTATGAACTGTTTTGGTGTATGGGGAAGTTTTCTTCTTATCAATGGTCTTCTTGGTGAATAAGCCTCATAAATGGAATCTCTGGGTCAAAGGATATGGAAATTTTAGTCACTTTACTTACGTAATTTCAAATTCCTTTCCAAAATGATTATAAAAATTCACAGGTCTACCAACAATGCACTAGTGTGCCTATCTTCTTACAAACCATCAAACATCAACTATTCCTATCTTTCATTATCCTTGTCATTTTTCAGCATGTAAGGTAAAACCTTAGGGTTATGATAATTTGCATTTCTTTTATCATTAGTGATTTGGAACACCCTTTCATGAGATTGTTAGTAATTTGCAATTATTTCGACAATTGTTTGTTCAAATCTTCGGATTACTATCTACTGGGGAATTGCTTTTTGGCTATTGGGAAACAGGCTTATACATATTTGCTAAATGTTTCTTTTCAATGTGTTGGATACCATACTCTTATCAGAGAAATTTGATGGAAAGTGTTTTTCCCCCATTCAATCACTTCCCTTCTTTTCCTAGGTGCGTTTTCCTTTGTGCATAAAGCTTTTTAATGTAATTGAAGCTATCTACTTTATCTTTTGAAATTGACTCTATCTCATTTGATTAGGAATAAATTTCTTACTCATAGTTGTGAGAGGTATATGATATGCTTCTATTTTAATTCTTATGTAGTCTGATCATTAACATTAAGGAGAGATATTAATTTACAATATTTATGGAATTTGGTATAAGATGTTGGTCTAAATCTCATTTCTGCCAGGCTGGTCTCCAGTTTCCTCAGAAATTTTTTTTAATCAACAAGGACTGTTTTTTTTTAAATAGATAATCTATATTTTCCACTTGATCAAACATTGAGTTAAGTTCTGTTGCTTCTGATTCTTCTTTGTCTACTTTGTCCATTGATCTAACTCTATTTTTTTTAACCAATACTAGATGGCTTTGATGACTGCTATTTTATAATATAGTTTGAAGTCTAAAAGTTCTATTCTCCTTTCATCTATATCTCTTTTAATATTTTCCCTTGATATGCTAGACTTTTTCAAATTAATTTTGTAATTTATCAAGTTCTATAAAGCTTACAAATTAATGTGGGAATATTATTATTTTTATTATATTTGCACAACCCAACCATGACAACCATGAGCACTGAATATCATTCAAGCTATTCAAGTTGTTCTTTATTTCTTTAAGAAATATTTTGTAATTGCATATATACAAATCTTTTATGTTATTTGGTAGATTGACCCCCAGAGACTTTATGCATTTTGTAGTTATTTGCAATAGAATTTACCTTTCTGTAATTTCCTTTTGGATTTTGTTACTAATATAGAAAAATGCTATTGATTTTAAGGGTTTATTTTGTAACTTGCAACTTTGCAGAAGGCATTGCTTCAATAAGTATCTTGGCTGATTCTCAAAGACTTTCCAAATAAACCATCATATCATCAGTAAAAAGGGATAGTTTTATCTCTTCTTTGTTTATCTTTATGAGTTTAATTTCTTTCTCTTGTCTTATTGCTATTGCTAGCATTTCCAAAAATGTATCAAATAATGGTGGATATAGTAGGTATGCCTGTTTTATTCACATTTATTATAAAACATTCCACTGTATCTCCACTGACTTCAGATTTGTTTTTTTTTCCCACTTCACTTTTTTTTTTCATTTAGTGATATCTGTTGCCATTTTGGACATATCTGTTTCTTACTAGCACCATGGTCTGCCAACTAACATGGACAAGTCACTTTAATTTTTGGTGATTATATTATTATATATTATATTATTATCACATATATCAGTGATTATGTAAGATAATTTCCCCCATTTTTCCTCTCTGCTCCCTACCCTAGTGTATTTCTCTTCCTTTCCCTTTCATTATTCTTTTGAGATAATAAAAATATAACAGAATAGAACCATTCCCATTCTTATATGATTTCCTGAGGACCCATGGTGATAATAGAGTTCTGAGGGGATTATACATATGTGATATACATATATGTATATATTTGTAAAATGTCCCCATAATAGAAAGTAATCAATTTATTCTTATTTAGTCCTTTATGATTATTCACTCATGTTTACTTTTTTGCATTTCTCTTGACTCCTGTATTTGTATTTTAGAATTTCTTCTAAACTCTGGTCTTTTTATCAGGAATGTTTGGAAGTCCTCTATTTCATTAGAGTACTTTTTTTCTCCAACAGATTATACTTGTTTTTTTCTGGGGAAGTTATTCTTACCCAGATGTATGCCTATATTTCTTTTGCCTTCTGGAATATCATGTTCCAAGGTCTCCATTGCTTTATATTGGTGGCTGCTAAAACATATGCGTGTGTGTGTGTGTGTGTGTGTGTGTGATACTTATGGATCCTTGATATTTCTTTCTTTCTGATTGCTTGCAGTAATTTTTTGTCTTTGATGTGAAAGCTCAGAATTTTGGCTATAATATTTCTTGAGATCTTTCATTTTGAGATGAGGAAACTATTACACCCATTTGGAGAGATCAAGTCCCAAGTCAAAATTCTCTCAGCTAATAAGCATCAGGGCAGTGGATCAAAATCAAGTTCTTCCTCCAAAAAATAGCCCAAAGAAATTCAGAAGCAGAGTTAGAAGGTAACAACTGGCAAGTACATGAGAATGAAGTGTTCAAAGATTCTAACCTCCAGCTTCCTCTCTAGCAAGCAAGCAAGTAGATAGGAGTCTGAGGTCAGGAAGACCTGACTTCACATTTGGCCTCATACACTCTAAGTGACCATCAGTAAGTCACAACTCTGTTTGCCTCAGTTTCTTCATCTGTAAAATGAGTTGGAGAAGGAAATGTCAAACCACTAGTATCTTGGCTAAGAAAACCCTAAATGGGATCACAAGTCAGACATGACTAAACAACAACAATAACAGCATTTTTTGGCCATGAGCTCCTATAAATCCTCCAATCAGGACCCATCCAATATGCAAGAGGACTGCATAAACTGCTCTTGATACAGAACTGATTCACTTTCTTTTCTGATCACAGATTTCTTTAATGATATCCCTTTCACCACTTGTTGCACCTATTATCTTTAGTAAGAGGCTATAGCCTATTTATAGCCTTATGTACTTAAACACAATTTCAGACATGTGGCTTATATACATTGTTTTGATGTGAGCAAAGTAAGTAAGCTCACAAAACTCATTCTTTGTGACAAATATAGGTATTTTAATTTAGTGCATAGAAAATACACTGGGTTTGCCATCAGAAAACTTGCATACAAGCCCCACTTCCTTCCCTATAATGTCTGTCTAATATTCCTAACTCTCAATTTTTTCATTTTTAAATGGTTCATAGAATTTGCATTACCTCACAGGGTTTTTATAAGAATTAAATGGGAAAAATGTTTTATAACTTTATGTCATATAAACAAACTAATATTATTTCTCACAAATTAATATATTTTTAATATTCACAGCTCAATTTGTATAATGCTTTAAAGTCTACCCTAATATATTATCTCATTAGATCCTCAGAATTCTGGGAAAGCAGACACTACAGGTATTATCATCCCCATTTTAGAGACGAAGAAGTTAGGACTCAACAAAGTAAAAAAAAAAAAGGTCTTCCTTATGTAGGAGATCTTTTCCAGTCCCCTCTGCTACTAATGTCTCCCTTGCAAACTACCTCCCATCTACTCAGTATATATCCTGTATGCACTAAGTTACTGATGTGTTGTCTCTCCTTGGGGGCAGGGACTTTTTTGGCCCTTTTTTGTATCTCCATCACTTATAATGTCTAGCATATGCCAAGTCCTTAATAAATACTTATTGACTGAGTAACAAAGTGGTGTCAGAGGCAAGATTCAAATCCAGATCTCTCTTGAATCCAACTCCAGTGTGCTTTACACTAATACCCTCCTGTTACTCTCCAAAAAGGATAAAGGAACATACCTAAGGTAATCCAAAATGCCCAGTGATGAAGATGGAATTTTTTTGCTCTACAAACTCATGCTATGGGTCATTGGTAATATATATATATATATATATATATATATATATATATATATATATATATATATATAATGTAAAGCTGCATATATCATGCATTTATCTTTTTGCTTCTTATGGAGTTGGGGGGGGTACTAGAGGAGGAAGCAGAGAATTGATGGTTCCAAGTATATCTAAGTATATCAAGTGTATGCCAATATATTGGGGTGTTTCAAGACTGGCATATGCTAGGTGTTAAGATACTGCAAGGCAATAGGAATGGAGGGATTGCTATTAGACCAAGGCAATGGGACACCCACCTGCTGATAATTCTACTAAGTCTATTTCAGTGTCCAAAAGTAGTCTTAGGACTAGTATTGGTCACGGAGTATTTGGAAGTTATTCCGGGTTTGGTGAAAGAATGAGCATATTTGGGAAGTTAGCAACATTGACCAAATGTTTGAAGAACTAGGGAATGGGCTGAAAATACATAAATTGAAAGAGGTTACCTGAATTAAGGGCTTGACTATGGAAGAAGGAAGAGGGACAGAGGGAAGAGAGGGCTTGGTGAGTGCAAAAGAGCAAGAAACATTGAGCTAGTGAGTGCCCAATTGAGCCTTCTCCATGATACACAATGGGCATGATTAGGAGTTAACTATGATTATCTTATAGAAATTATATGCAGTATGGCTGTGGATTTACTCTCCTAACCCACATTATGTACTGACTGACAAGGCAGGTTTTTAGATTAGGGCAGCGGAGTAGCAGTCTCAAACACATCAGTTCAAGCTCCCACAAGTATGCTTCACTTTGAGATTAACACAGAGTAATTTTGGTCAACCAACTCTAAGTAGGTTTTATAAAGGAGCAGTAGAATAAGAATATTTGGCCAAAAAAAATCCCCCCCCCCCAAAAAAAATCTGTAATGTATTACCTCCCAGTACAGACAGACAATAGAATTTCCAGGGCAATGGTTCTCAATCTTCCTAATGCTATGACCCTTTAATACAGTTCCTCATGTTGTGGTGACCCCCAACCATAAAATTATTTTCATTGCTACTTTATAACAATAATTTTGCTACTGTTATGAATCTATCTGATATGCAGGATGTATTTTCATTGTTACAAATTGAACATAACCCACAAGTTGAGAACTGCTGTTCCAGGGGGAAACTGGCTCAGGTTTGGAGAGCACATGTGTCAGAGAGGCAACTCACAGGTGCTGGTTGTTGGAAGTCCTCTTCATTTCATCCTAGGGTGCTCAAGAAGTTCCCCATAGGTGTGGTATAATTTCTTGACCGGGCTCCCTATGGAACCATGAATTTACATCCAGTTTTTCCTTGACTCCCAATCAAGACACTGACAGTAGCTGATCCACTGGGGAAAGGAAAGTCCTGCTGGGACACCACTGGAGAAAGGAAAGTCCAATGTTGTCTAGACCCTTTAAAGTTCACTAGCTCCTCTTCCAGCAAAATAGGGGTGGTGGATGAAAGAGAACATGGCCAAGGATGTTGCTGAGCCTCTGGTTCCACATATCTCCCACCCTGAGGAAGTTCCTCCTCAATGGTTTTAATAGAACACCACACTTGCTCCAATCTCTGGTTCTAATAATAATTGATAATTTATAGACTACACTTAGGGCATGACCAAGTTTCTCTATCTTAACCTGAACATGATTCTTGTGTGGCATCATTCCAATTCCAAGGACTTTGGGCACTTAGATCCAAACTTATGGGTGACTGACTGATTGAATGAAACCAAAACCTATAACTGAGATAGGTTGATTGTTTAATCTACTTAAAGGGCCAGAGTATCTTACTGCTTCCTTTTAAATGAGAAAGGGTGGCATCATTGATTGTAAATCAGTCACCCCTAGACAATACTCTCAAATATTCTGATCTCTTTCTAGTATGTTTTAGGAAGAAAAATTCCAAGGTGGGGGGAGGGACAGAATGACTTCAGGACTTTAGGTGACAGTTAAATGATATGAGATAACTTTGAGAAGTAACATATTCACACACACACACACACACACACACACACTTGCACCCACCCAAAATGAAACTACTGAATGAAAGAGGCTTATGTGAGGAGCAGAGCCATGGATAGATAGTTGCAGGACATTATGTGATGCATAACTTTATAATAACATTAGGCATCCATACCTAATGACATCATAATTTGGTTCTCATTTATCATGCAATGTGTCCTAGACAGCTTCAGCTATCATTTGTCTAGCGTTTGTTAAGTATTGTCTTTCTTATGCTAGGCATTTTTGTGCCTTGGACAATGAATGAGGTGGGGGAAGTCATTTAGCACATAAGAAAAATAAACCTCAGTGACAATAAACATTTTGTCAGCTATTTCTCTGCTTTAACATATGTGTGTCATGAAATGAATGAACTGATCTTGTCCCTCTCATTCATCATCCAAGGCACAGAAAGACTTCTGAAGTCAAGATTCTCTGGGAAGATTATCTGACAGGTGATATATTTCCAGCTCTAACATTTCAAGAGTCTATGAAACCACATAATGGTTATGAGATGAATGAACATTAAAGATGACAAATCACGTGCCAAGTTCATTTGTCAGTATTCTTGCTCTTTCACTGTGTAACCCAAGCACACAATATTCTTAGCTCAACTGGGAAAGGATAACTTAACTTGGTTTGACTTGACAAGTACTGGATGATTAGGGGAAATGAGAGGTACCACAGTACAAACAACATGGTTCCTGATCACAGGCAATTTTTGGCTGATCACATCTCCCAAAAGCAGGGAGTGATCAATGGTGTGGTGCCCATACTCTTTAGTTTACATGGTCGCTGATCCTCTTCCCCCCACAGGTCCTAGCTATTGAGCATGTGCTCAAATGTAGAAGCCTCAGACCTATGTGTTTACCTGAATCAAGAATTAGTTCCACTGTCATCCTCACACCATCTTGTCTTCAGTATCTCCCTATTTACTGATAACTTCTTTGCAATCAACAAACATGTCCAAGTCTCCTCCCTGCTCCCCTTTGCCAGTCTAGTCTATCTCACCCATAAACCTAAATCTTTAGCTTTCTGGAATATCCTATTCTAAAATCTTCTCTCATTTACACTAGAAGCTACCAAGTTTGGGGGAATTCCTACTTTATTCCCTTGGTACTTGAACTACTTATTTCTAGATGTTTGTAGCATCTTTTCTTTGATGTTGGAGCTCTGATACTGTTGGAACCTTTCCTTTTGAGTCTTTTTTTTTCTCCAGGGGGTGATCCATGGATTCTTTCTACCTTCACTTTGTTCTCTGGTTTTAACAGATACAAGCAATTTTCATTTATGATTTCTTGAGTGGTCATTTTCAGGCCTGCCTATGACAACTACTGGACATGTGTCCCTGGGCAAGTCATTTAACCTGTTAGTGCTCTAAACCACTCTTTAAATTTAGATGTTTCAAAGAAAGTGCTGACCTGACTGAGTAGCAGGAGTTCCTCGTCTGGGCATTTAATTATCAACCAAATAATAGGCCCAGTCCATAATCTGAGCCTTGACCTATTTGTATACACGATGTCTTCCCAATAGAATGTAAGTTTCTTGAGGGCAGAGACTATTTCACTACTGTCTTTGTATCTGTAGTGCCTAGCACAGTACCTAACACATAGTAGGTGCTTAGTGATTAATTGATGAAGGCTAGATTATAGTCCATTTAGTAAAGCAGTTCTTAAACTGTGGGTCGTGACCCCTTTGGAAGTCAAACAGGATAGCCTAAGACCATTGAAAAACATGTATTTTGGATGATCTTAGGAACCGAGACACCACTCCTCTATCCGTCTCCAGGTGGGTCCGCCCAAATGCAGATACACCCACATACCAGTATTTAAAGGGTCACGGCATTAGGAAGGTTGAGAACCACTAATTTAGTATATTTGAAGTTATTCTAATAGCTGAACTCATGAATCATAATTAATGGTTCAGAGAAATGGAAAAGGAAATGAGAAAAGGAGGGGGCATGGGCATATGAGGTAATGTACGTACTTCAAGCTCCTTGCTGGACTTGAAAGGGAAAATATGGACTCAGATACGGCCATACTTCCTCTTCCTCCTCTACCTTTTCTCTATCCACTTGGTTCTGGATGGAAGTTTCCCTCAAAGTACCAGAACTCAGAAAAACCAGCAAGACTGCCTATGCTCCTTTCAGTTCACAAAGTTTGTGATCCCAGAGAGGTCCTCCAAAGTATATATACTCTAGAGGTTAAGAGAGGTGTTTACCTAAATCTTCATAGATCCACTACTAAGCTATACAATGAAAATTCAAGTTGGCTCAAATATGAAAAAGAATGTATATTATTAATATAATGAATGACAGAACAGTTACATCAACTGATTCCTTTTTAAAACTGGAAAACTGTGAGGCAAGATAAGAACCACAAATATTGGCTCAAATATGTCACATCAACACATAAATTACTAGCAAAGCATTTTATCAATGATTATTAATGATTTCAGAGTATCAGTGATAAAACAGTCCATCCAATACAGAAAGATAATGGATTTCAGGTGAGTGGAAGGAGACATCCTTTTTTGTGTGAGGGGAAGGGAGAAGGGCATACAATCATTGAGGAATTTATTTTACTGAATGGGAAAAGATGGGAAAAAGGAAATAGAAATTTCTATTAATTTTGTTTAATGGAGAGGTAAGGGAAGGTGCTAGAGATATGAATTATCATATGTACTTTTAGATAAGGTCACTATATCCTTAGTTTTATCTGTTTTACTTTGTTACAAGAGACCTCTCATGAAGTGAGAGTAATCTGTATATGTTTGTAATATAAAAACAAAACACATCAATAACATTTTTTTTTCTAAAGAAGAGGCTTACAAATATTCTGAAATCAAAATCCAATTGGACGGACACATTAGAACAACAAACATCTATGTTGACAAAGTCTTACTATACTTTTTGTAACAGTATATTGGACAATGGATTTGCAAAGTAATCTAACAAACCTATGCAATATTAGCAATAATAAAAGGCCCATCGCCTCAAGGCAAAAATGGAAAGATTACAACTTTTTCATCAAAAAGAAGGAAGAGAACTAATAAACACTCTCAGAACACGTAATAAAAAAAAAGAATAGGCTAAAAACATAGAGAAATATTTCTGGAACCCAAGAGACTCCAGGCCTAGAGCTCTATCCACTGCACCACCTACCAGCCCAGAATCTGGCCTCTAGAGTCCCTTAAAACTCTTAATTCTGTGATCATACAATGAGACTAGTAATTGTTTATTATTGAGAAGTACTGTGACTGCAAATGCCCTTCTAGACTACAAGCTTGTCGAAGGCAGTATATTAGCCTAGATGTCCTCAAGTCCCTCTTGGCACCTTGGATCTAGAAATAAAGCATTTATTAAGCACTATGTGCAGAGCACTGTGCTCAGCCCTGGGTATACAAAAGAAAAGTAAGACAGTCCCTCACCTCAAGGAACTCACTAATCCTAATGACAGAGACAAGACATATGGAATTTTTCAGCTGCAAGTCAGAAGAAGAGGTCCCATGGTCCTTACAGGGCATCGCTAAAATAGATGGTAATGCCTCTTATGTAAATGTCATTTCCACTGATAATATTACATAACTTTCTAACGTTGAACTAGAAAAAGTTCCCACTAGAAAATGTTGGGAACTCAATAAATGTTTGTGGAAATCAAGATAGCATGGCACTAACATCATAAAATTAAAACAAAGAACCAAAGTGGATAGGTGGAGAGGAGGTGTGGTACAGTTAGAAAATACTGTCTTTGGCACCCAAAGATTTGGGTTGAATTCCC
>CM053580.1:35293923-35339262 GCA_028627135.1 Pseudochirops cupreus | reverse complement strand
AGACGGGGAGAAAATATGTAACTCAAAAAAAAATTTTAATAAAATAAATTTTAAAAAAAAAGGAGAGCAAGCACCTAAAAAAAGGTTTATTAGTAATAACTTTCATAAAGAATATTACCTGTTTTGTAACTTGTTTTTACTTTAATTTAATTAAACAATTATTTAATAAGTGTCTACTCTGTCTGAATCACCACTAAATTACCAAATCAACAATGAGTCTTGAGTACCTGTTTACAAGAATTGCTACTGGTATTATGAGAAAAATAAAATATTTAAGATGTGGTTAAAAAATATTACCCTACTGGCTCTGCCTTGAGCTTACACTCACCCTCAAATACATGTTGACGTAAATTCTGCAACAAATCAAGTTTTACAAAGTTCCCATAGTTCACACTTTTCCTGTTTCTTATAAAGACCTGATGCATCCCAAAAACAATTTTTAAAGAAAAGTAAAACAAAATAACAAAAACAGTTGAAATGATTTTATTATTTAATCCTGGGCTTTTTTCTCCCACCTCCCTTCCATCTGTCACTGGCCATCACTAATAGGTCCCCTCTGAAGATACTATATCCATGGTTATATTCTTCATCTTCCACTAGATCTTCTTTCAAAACACAGGGTTCAGACAGGAACTTAGCATGCTCATTTCTCCCCACTGGAACTTCCAGGCTTGACTTTTATCTCTTTCACACAACAATCTTCCTCCTTTGAAGTCCACTAATATTTCTCACCCAATAAATGACCCACTTTTCTTGCTTTTCCATTTCTCTCTCTCTCTTTCTATCTTTCTTCTTTTCTTCCTTTCTTTTTTCCTTTTTCTTTCTTCATTCCTCCCTCCCTTCTTTCCTTCCTTATCTTCCTTCCTTTCTCTTTATTTCTTCCTGTATTCCTTTCTCTTTTTTCTTTTCTATCTTCCTTTTTGCCTTTCTTCATTCTCTCTCTTCTATTTCTTTCTTTCTCTCTCTCTTTCTTTTTTCCCGTGGAACCATATCCCTGGCCTTTCTCTCTCTCTCCTACATCTTTCAATGAAAAAACCAAAAACAAAAACTTTGTAACAAATATTCTCCACACAATTAAACAGACATGATAAGTAGGAGTTGAATGAATGTTATTGAGTACACAGGTGCTACAGTGTCTTGTTAAATAATGTGTTAGCTATGGAACTACAGCTTTCTTTTCTCCCCTTCAACAAGATGGTGAGACTTATTTCTAACACATGGAAAAATATTTCCATACCTTAAGTTACTCTAAAAATTTTTTAAGCAATTTGCAAATCCTGACAAAGCAAACCAGCATTTCTAAATACTATAAAGAAGCAGCATTACCATGAAATGTCATGTGTGTCCTACAGATGTCTCCTACAGATGTAATCAAAGATTCCTCCTGCGTGTAATTAAGGAAAACCATAATGCAGTGAATCCAAGTTGGTTTTTCTTAATTCTCCCACCTCTTCTCTGTCTTTTATTGTGCTTGGCACATAGTGGGTGCTTAATACAAGTTTGTTGATTGACCCATTAGCTTTCTTCAAGGCTCAACTCTGGTGCCACCTCCTACAAGAAGTTTTTACTGAACCATCCTTAGTGCTTTCTCCCTCCTCAAAACCAACTATGTCCTTGCGTTATCTAAAACTCAGCATCTTCAAGGCTCTTTCCTCCTCTCTTCCAAAATTTCCCTATTTCATTAAAAGGCATCACTATCCTTTCTATTATCCAGGTTCACATCACATAAGAAGTCAAAGAATTTTTACATTTCTACTCCTAAAACATCCCTCACTTTTCTCTTTATTCACAGCCTCAACATTAGTGCTATCATCACATCTTACCTAGACTATCACAAAAGCCTCTGAACTGCTCTGCCATTATCATCTCTCCCCACTCCACAGTTGCCCAAGTGATTTTTCTGACATGGGGTCCAACCATGCCATCCCCTCCCCTGATAGCTCTTTACTGCTTCTGGGATCAAATATGAACTCCTTTCTTTGATTTCTAAGGTCCTTCATAATCTGACCTCAAACTGTCCTTATTGGATGATTGCCTTGTACTTCTTTCACAAACTCTGATTGCACGATCAATGGACTTTTTTCAATTGTCATCCTTTCTTGGACACTGCAAACACTGACACTCTCTATCACCCTTTTCTGGACACTCTCTCATCCTCTCCAGGTTTTTAAGACACTGCTCTCTCCTGGTTCTCCTGATATTTGTTGGAATACTCCCTTAATATTCTTTGCTGGTTCTTCACCCAGGTCATCTCCTCTAACTATGAGTGTCCCATATGATTCTGTCTTTGACCTTTTTCTCTTCTGTATCTACCACTGCTAAAGGGGTTGTGAGTGGGAAAAGGTTGAGAAGCCCTGAATTCTCAGATCTATATACCCACTTCTAACTTCCATAGCCTAGAATCAACATCTGCCTCTTGGACACCTCAAACTGAATGTTCTGTAGACATCTTAAACTACATACGTCCAAAAGAACTTCTCATCTTTCCCAAAAAACCTTCCCCTCTTCCAAATTTCTCTATTAATATCAAATGTACCATCTATTCTTAGTCACTTTGACTCACAACCTGTGTCATCTTCAATTTCCCACTCTCAGTCACACCACATATCCAATCTAGTGCTAAAGCTCCTCATTTCTACCTTCTCAAACATCTCTAAGCTCCATCCCCTTCTCTCTACTCACATAGGTGCCGCTCTGATACAGACCCTCGTCACTTCACAGCTGGACTATTACAGTAACCTTTGGAACAGTATCTCTCCCTCAAGTCTCTCACTCCAATACATCTGTCCTCCATTCAGTTGCCAATGGTCATTTTTTCTATGTCACCTCCCTACTTTTGTGGCTCTTTAATATCCTCAGGTTTCAATGTAAAATCCTGTTTGGTTTTTAAAGCCCTTCACAATGTTTCCCTCCCACTTTTACAATTGCTTTACCCTTATCTCCCATCCATGGATACTGTGACACCAGCCATCTCACTGTACTGTGAACAATACATGCTATCTCTCAATTCACTGCTTTTTCACTGGCTGTCCCCTATACTGGTAATGCTCTCTTTCCTCATTTCCATTTTCTGGTTTCCCTGACTTCCCTCAACAGTCAGTTCAAATCCCATTTTTGGCAGGAGGCCTTTCCCAGTGGTCTTCCCTCCATCTCCTACTTTACACACCCTACTAGTGCCTTCTCTCTGAAATGACCTCCCATTTGCACCACAGAGATGTACAATATTCTATATTTTTCTCTTCCCCAGTATAATGTGAGTTCCTTGAGGGCAAGAACCATGTTCCTTCCATTGCCTGACACATAATTAGCACATAACATATGCTTTTCAACTTGACTTGACTCTACAAAAGGTACAAAATGATCTTTTGTTGTTCTTCATGTGTGATTCTATCTCTTCTCATCTCTTCTTCTTAGAATCCCACGATTCATTCCAAATTTAGTTTAAGTGACAGCTTACACATTCCTGACCCTGCCACTTCTGATTGCCTCCTCCTCCCACCCATCACCTTGCACTGATTACAAATATATTTTGTCTAGGCTCATAAATGTATACGCTGTGTCTCCCAGCAGCACATAAGCTCTCATTCTAAGAGGGTGGTGCATTTTTGTCTCTGTATCCCTAGCATCTAATACAATGGCAGCCAAATAGCAGGTTCTTAATAAATTCTTGTTCATTAATTGATCCCCTGATAACAGAGTCTCTCAGGGAGCATAGGAGGAACAGGCATAGGGACTGGACCTAGACTTTCACAAGTTCTGTAACTTATAGTCTGGACAGAACTACCATAGGGAGAAATATTAAACATGCAGCCACCTACAACACTCCCAGCTGGGCCTCAACCACATTAAACTTGGCTCCTGGTGACCAGAAAATGCTTAACAAAATAAGTGAAAGTACAATAAAACACAGATAATGTGAATATGTGATTTTCTGAGTCAATATGCTGCCTATAGGCATCCTTATGTCCCATTAAATAGCCTTCCTTTCAATTAACAGAGTTTGAAACTTCTGGCCCAAGAGCACTTGAGAAGGGTGAGAAATGTCAGAAATGAACTTGAACCCAGGTCTTCCAGATTTTGAAGTGGAAGCTCTATCTGCTGGGCAGCTAGGTGGCGCCATAGTGGATAAAGCACTGGGCTGGAAATCAGAAAGACTCCTCTTCCTGAGTTCAAATTTGGCCTCAGAAACTTCCTAGCTGTGTGACCCTGGGCAAGTCACTGAACCTTGTTTGCATCAGTTTCTTCATCTTTAAAATGAGATAGAGAAGGAAATGGAGAATCACTCTAGTTTCTTTGCCAAGAAAAGCCCAAATGGGGTCACAAAGAGACATGACTGAAAAAAGACAACAATAACTCTATCTACTATTCCATGTTAACTCTCAGAGGAGAAACTGTGGAAAAAATATTTTTAAAAAAACTTCATTTTTATAGTGCTTGAAAGTTAACTGATAAGGCAGAGAGTATATTATTTTCTATGTTTTACAGATCAACACATGATAATAAAGTACTTTGTGAATCTTAAATCATTATATAAATGCTAACTATTTATTATTATTAATTATATGAGGAAACTAAGGTTCTGTATAGTTCACACCCTTTCCCATGGAATATTGCAATCTCCTTTTATTTATTTTATGTATAGTCATTGGTGTTCATGTTGGCCCTCCAATAGAGTGTAAGCTCCTGGAAGTCATGGACTGTTTCATTTTTTGTCTTTATATCCCCAGCATCTGGCATAATAGGTACTTAATAAATAAATGTTAATTGATTGATTGGTTAAAAATAAATAAGCACTTTTACCTGTGGTCTGGAGACACTGATATCTAAACTTACTTCTGTCCTTTTCTTGCTCTGTAACCTTGGGGCAAGTGATTTAATATCTCTGGGTCTGATTTCCACCATTAGCAAGAGAGAGAAATCACACTTGCCCTCCCTACCTTATATAAAGTCATTGTGATGCCTGAATGAGGCAAAGTGAGCAAAAGTACTTTTTAAAGGGGTCAAAGCATTCTCCAAATGGGCTCATTTGACCTCTTAGTCCTGCTCTGGCATACATGTCTCCTGGGATTAGTAATGAAGGATCATGCCACACATATTCAGGAACTGACTCTCTAATATATACATGCATACATTTGTATGTGTTCATGCCATACAAGTTTAGGAACTGCTTATCCAAATATATATGTATGTATATGTGTATATATACACACACATACAGACACACATATGTATGCATATATCTATTTATCTATATATCTATACCTATCTATCTATCTATCTATCTATCTATCTATCTATATATATATACATATATGTATATATATCAGAAAAGCCGACAGAAAGCCCAGCACAGGGCACAGAATTAAAGGGAAAGGAAGGGGAAAAAAGCAACAGACTAAATCATGGCCTACTTGAAGCCATGAAGGAAGGATGTCTTTTCTAAATTCTGGGTAGATTTGTTTCCCTTTGTTAGAATTTTTTTTTCCAGTGTGTTCCAGGCACTCTGGAAAATGAACGTCAGAGACAAAAAAGTACTTCGCCCTGCAGGAATAAAAAATGGTCAAAGCCCAGCCAGCCCCACCGAGGAGCAGCACCATTCACTCACAAAGAATTGTGTGCATGTAGATGGCTGATTAATTGCTGGCCTGCCTAGACGAGGCTGCAACAAGCCAGATACTGTCAGCGTGCAGTCTGTTACCATGGAAATGGAGCGTTCCTGTTTCTGACAAACCCTTGAATACTGGATAGATTGTGCCATATGTAAATAAGGCAAATTAGTTTTCCTATATCTTCCAGACAAGGTTAGACTGAACAAAAATATATCTGTTTAAACATACTGTAACCCTCTTAGATGTGGCAAAGGGGCGAGATCAGCTCCTTTCTTAGGGAGCTGAACTCCATATGTTATAGCTGAAAGGCACTTCGGGGTGGGGGCATGACCAAAGGCAAAAATGCTTTTCCCATTTAGAAAGCAAGGCTGCAGAACCACTTCTGCAAAGAAACATTAATTAGTCTTTAGTCTTTGAACTTAGTCATTGATAAGATACAGTTTTCCAAGGTACAATAAAAAGGTTTATGTATACCATTTCTAGGAACAAATACATTCCAGGTCTTCAGACAGTCATTGGGGATATTTTTTTCCTACTGTTTTTCTTCCTGCCAGGTCCCTAGATTGCAGAGAGCATTACTCCTTTTGGCTGAACAAAGAGTCTAAGGGTCATCAAACTAAACCAAACTGATTGAATCAGCAATATGGAAAGTGGAAAACCACTGAACTTGGATATCCTTACCTTGAGCACTAAATTAATAAGTACTCACTTTGCTAACAGTGTCAAGCAACATGTAGCATAGACCATGAACAGGTGTACTGTCCTAGGAAGGTACCGTGATGGTAATGAGATTAGAAAAGAGCCAGAAGAAGACAACCCCACCTGTCACTATATAAGGGACCTGCGTCCCATAGGAGGGGAATCCCAGTTTAAGAATCTCATTGGAAATTTATAATGATCATTCATAATGAATCTAATTTGATGGAGCACTAAAAAGCCTCTTTGAGATTACTATTAAAATATATTTTCCATTGGAAAGTATATTGCAGTTAAAAGGATATTGTCTTGACAACATTTTCCCCCTTTCTTTATATTATTAGCACAATTCCTGGCACAGAGTAATCATTTAATAAAAGTTTATTGACTGAAGGATACCCACACATTCACATATCAGTCAGTATAGGATATATACAAAACGCATACCCAGTGATTCTGTTTTTAAAAAACACCAAAAATAAAAGAGAGGGAGAGGCATTTCCATATCCAAACTGAAGCCGAAAAAGAGGATAGCATAATATCAGAAGAGGGAGGGATTACTTTGGGAGGAGGCAGATAGGACGAAATAAAAACAAGCCTTCCAATTCTGCCAAAGTCTACTCTATATGTTTCTTGCAATACATTTCTGATAAGAAAAAATGATGAGTATGAAAGTCCAAAGTTATGTGGTTGAATTGCATGGGCCATTCTGAAGACTTGGAAAACACACAGCTTTTCTATTTTTTAATACTCAAAGTCACTTTTAATAACTGCTATTCCTAGATCAAAAACACTGGTTAACGATAGCAGTAACTTCTAAAAATAAACACCTGGTCTTTCTTTAAAGGAATTGAGGTTTACCAAAGTATTAAGTTGTATGTACCATCAGTCACGATCACTCCTATAAGTTGTTCTGCTTATCAGATGGGCGATCTTATAATAGGAGATATTTACCTGGGGGTAAACCAAGAGTTTGTATGAGTTGAAACAAAATGTGTTAATCATTTTAAAAATTATTCCCCCAAAAGAGCACTGTCTCTTTTAAAATTCAGAGGACCTGTGTTCAAAGACCACCTCTAATACTACCTGAGTGACAGGGAAAGTTATTTAGCCTCCTGAGCCTCAGTTTCTTCCTTTGGAAAATAAGGAGTTTCAGGGACTGGGCAAGGTGACCTCCAATAGCTCTTCCAGCTCTATTTTGTAATCTTTTCATTCTTTAATCCTAGGGTCCCTTAACATTCACCTAGCAAGGAGTCCTTTCCTGGATGGTCACAGGCAATCAATCCTCTCTTGTTAATCTTTGAATTCTTATGTGTACAAATAGTGAAAATATAATATAAATGCAACATAGTGCTTCCCACAGAGCTACAGATCCGTGTTGCTTTTAAATGTACATTTGTCAAAATATACGATTTTCTCTGGATTAAATAAATACTTTCCCGTAGGCTTCAGTCATATTTTCAATAAGCACTGAATTTGAAAAAAATCCTTACTTTTCTGATATTTCCATGAAAAAAACGGACAATAATTTTTTCACTTTACCTCTTCCCCCAAACTCAAATTAATGAGCCCCAATTTTTGTGAAACATAATTATTTTGTTAGATGATCAAAGTATTAAGAGATTTGCCCAGAATTTCAATTTGAGGAATATTTGCCTGTCATGTAAACTCTAATAATTTCTTAACATCCCAAAACATTACAAAGCATAATTAAACAAAGACAGATTCACAGAACTTTAATACTGGAAAGAATCATAGATATTGTGTTGTTCAGCTATCTCATTTTGTAAATGAAAAAACAACAGAAGACCAAAAAAGGCTGACGATTTGTCAAAAGTCCCAAAGCCAGATAGCGGCAGAGACTGGGACTAGAGTCCATACCTTCTGACTCTCAGATCAGGTCTTTTTTTTTTTCTTAACACACCAAAAATCTTGGCTAGCAGGCACAAACACAGATGCATGATTCTGAAGTTCTGTATCTCTATAAAGAATATTAACCAAGAGTTCTGACCCAAATTGAAAATATTCCAAACATTTACCTTAACATATAAAAGACAGATTTTTTTCCTTTTTCAGAGTCATTCAATATATTATAAGCTTCTTGAGTACAGGGAACATGCCATTCATTGCTCTATCTCCCACAGCACCTTGTACACTGTGGCTTTTCAAGAAATATTTGCTGAATGAATGAATGAAGAAATGAATAAACTAATGAATGATTTCTACAATTCTATTCACTACATAATAATAGTTGACTATCAGTTGACAAATCTCTGGATCCTGACATGACTAGTCTTTGGAATTAGGGCGTCCCAGAACAAGAGATTGAGTTTCTCTTTGTTCTCAGACTACCCCCTGGTTTCAGGGCTGGGAAAATGGGAGGGGAATGAAGGGTGGGAGGGTGGAAGGGTGGGATATGTTTAAGAGAGCCTGTTTTTGTCTCTATCCAATTCTTGAGTACAGGTTAAACCTGACTTAGAGATGACGAAGAATCAGAAGATAATGTGATATAGTTGGTTGTTGTCCTTCATTCTCAAAGAGGATCAAAACAACATCACTATGCTAAAGTAAAGCTTCAATTTGTCTCTGACTGTGACTGATCAGACCAATACGAGCTCAGTGCTCTATCCCAGGTCAGGCACCAATAGTTCATGTGAAGATCTGGGGTGGATTCTCCAAATTGGCACATCCTGCATTTCCTTTGAGCTACTGCAATTTTGCTTTGCTCATAGAGCACAGCACCTTCTCTGATGTGGGCACGCCATGCTGAGCAGCCCTGTGCCAGTGTCTCCCATGTCACACAATCAATTCCAAAGTTCTTGAGAGAGACCTTGAGAGTGTCCTTTTATTGCTTCTTCTGACTACCATGTGAATGCTTGCCCTGTGTGAGCTCTCCATAAAACAATCTTTTTGGCAAGCGTACATTTTGCTTTCAAACAACATGTCCAACCCATCGGAGTTGTACTCTCTGAAGCAGAGTTTGAAAGCTTGGCAGTTTAGTTCAGGTAAAGACCTCAGTTTCTGGTAGGTGATCTTCAGAATCTTCCTAAGACAATTCAAATGAAAGTGATTCAGTTTCCTGGCATGGTTTTGGTAGACTGTCCAGGTTTCACAGACATACAACAATGAGGTCAGCACAACGGCTCTGTAGACCTTCAGTTTGGTAGTCAGTCTAATATCTCTTCTCTTCTACACCTTCCTTTGGAACCCCCAAACACTGAGCTAGCTCTGGCAATGTGTGTATCAACCTCATTATTACTGTGTACATCCCTGGAAAGTACACCGCCAAGGTAAGTGAATGTATCCACAGCATTCAAAACTTTTCCATTTGTTATAACTGATGGTTCCACATATGGATGGTGTGGTGGTGCCTGATGGAGCACTTGTGTTTTCTTGGTGTTAATTATTAGGCCAAAATTAGCACAAGCAGCAGAGAACTGATCCATACTTTGTTGCATCTCGGCTTCAGAGGCTGCACTGAGTGCACAATCATCTGCAAACAGAAAATCACGCACCAACACTCCCTCCATTTTGGTCTTGGCTTGCAGCCTTTCCAAATTGAAGAATTTACCATCAGTGGGGTAGCTGACCTTGATGCCATGCTCATCTTCACTGAAAGCATTTGACAACATTTAATGTGATATAGAAGTGTGTTGGACTCATTTATCAAGAGAGACTGTGTGAATATGGGTAAGTAATTTACCTCAAATGTATCAAATGAGAACACAGAGGGCTTACAAACCTTAAAGCACTCTATAAATGCCAGCAATTATTGTTATTGTCTTCGTCATCATTATTAACTTCTCTTGGCTCCTGTTTCTTCATTAAAAAAGAGAAGGTTGATAGTACAGAGGATAGAATTCCAGGCTTAGAGTCCAAAAGACCAATTTGGCTTTCAGTCTTTCCTCTGACATCCATATGACCATGGAAATGTCACCCAATGTTAATCTAGGCCAAAATTCTTAAACTTTAAACCCCTTTGGATTCATCTGAGAATGACATCTGTTGCCTATATTCATAACTGAAGCAAATATAAAATTTCAGGTAGAGGTGAGTGAAAATAACGATGGAATTTTTTTCCCACATAAGTTCATAGAAATCTGTGACATAAAAATCTATCCAGAGTCCCCTTTGGGGGTGCTCCATGAGCCCCAGGTTAAAAACCGAGAACTATGCACATTTCCAAGACTATAAGGTACATAAGAACTGCTAACCTAAATCAGTGGAAGAAATTCCCACACTAGAAGTTCCCTAGACTTGATCAAATCAAAGATCCAAACCAAAGGAAGATCAGGATGACAATTCCTGTAGTTTTTATCTAACAGGGTTGTAATGAAGTTCCAATGAGAAATTGTGTATCTGTGTAATATGTGTAGATCTATACATATATGGATATGGATACACACATACAGATGTAGGATACTTCATAAACCTCAATGTGTTCTTTGTTGTTTAGTCATTTTCAGTTGTGTAAACTCTGTCTGACTCTGTGTGATCCCATTTGTGATTTTCTTGGCAGAGATATTGGAGTGATTTGTCATTTCTTTCTCCAGCTCATTTTACAGATGAGGAAACTGAGGCTAATGGGATAAGTGACTTGGACAAGGTCACACAGCTAGTAAGTGTCTGAAGTCAGATTTGAACTCAGGAAGAGGAGTTTTCCTGACTCCAGGCCCAGTACTCTATCCACTGTGACATCTAGTTTCCCCCAAATATAGCAGCTAATACAACGATAAGATTAACATAAATTTAAGACCCCTAGAAAGAGTCCTGGCCTGTATTTGTCCATGGCAAAGGATTCCTTCTTCCTCTCTTGGAGCAGTTAGATGGCACAGTGGATGGAGCGCCAGGCCTGGAATCAGAAACCTAAGTTCAAATTCACTTATAAGTGTGTGACTTTGCCCAAGTCACTTAACTTCTGTCTAACTCAGTTTACTCATCTCTAAAATGGAGATAATAAAAGCACCTACTTCCCATGGATATTGTGAAGATCAAATGAGATATTGGTAAAATGCTTATCACAGTGCCTGACACAAAGAAGGTACTTAATAAATGTTCCCTTCTTCCCTTTCTTTGTTTCTTCCTTCCCTGAATTTAATCTTCTAAAACGGTTGGCCTTCACTTCTAGCTATAGGAAAAAAAAAACTTCTATTCTACACATATACTAAGGGAAATAACTTCAGAATACTTTAAAACCTAAAACTATCTCAATAGTCCCATCAGTATTATATCCTTTAAAATGAAAATGTAATGGATATCAAGTGACCTCCAGAAGATACATCTACAATGAGGGGGAAAAAAAAACAACTTGATTTGTCCCAAGGTAATTGAACGTAATTTCATAAAGAATACTAATTGCCTCATTTCTCAGAGTCCAATTAATTGAAATTCAGCATGTTGAATGTTTTCTATATTTCTTAAGGAAGGGTTTTAATGTGATTTTAAATGACAAATGCCCCCACTAAATTATTTAAAACTAAAAAGAAAACATGATTGTGCTCTGCGCTTTTTACTTAGCCTTGTTTTTTGGACTTTAAGTCCAAGAATAGTATTGCTTCGTGGTTCATTTGCTATTTCAATTTTTTAAAAGTTAGGTCAAAGAAGAATCTAATTGATATTATCCATGTATTTTCCTCATTGATACAAGTACTAGAACACATAAGCGCTGTCCAAGTACTAATTCCCAGGGTAGCCTAATTAGATGTAAGTTTTCCTCGCATAAAAAAGCATCAGACTGTGCTTGGTCTAATAATTCACAAAACGTAAATGACAGCATGATCCGGTTTTTATACAGCGCCTTTAGATCTGCTTATCTCCTGGCAGCCTCCTGACAGCCCTGAGAGGTAGGCAGGAGAGATTTGTCATAGGAATTGCTGAACAAATGAAGTCATAGGCTACCAAGTAAAGACAGATCACAGAACCAGAGAATCTAAGAGTTGGAAGGATCAGTAAAGATCTGGCGCCCTCCAGAAAATCCTGCACCCCTGCTCTTCTCTTCAGTACTAGGGGTGGTCTCTTCAGTGCAATCTACACTAGCAGCCAGGACGAGGAGGTATATTCCCTGCAACTACTGATTGTCACTTCTAGACTGTCCCTTTGTCACTATTACTCAGAAACCTCCCCTCCTGTAAAGTTTATTTCATCTATTTAGTTCACCTGGTTCGGATTCTAACCAAAGTCATCTACCATCCGCTAGGTCAGTGGTTCTCAAACTTTTTGCTCTCAGGACTCCTCTACACTATTGAGTCAGGCTTGACACCTGGCTCATCATCTTCTGCTACACTCCAACACTTGCCTTTACACTTGAGAACTTCAATACACATGTCCATATCCCTTCAAAGATTTCTACTGCCCAGTTTATCAGTCTCCTAAACTCCCATGACCTGTGCCTTCATAATCCCATCAGAAGAATAAGATCCTTGATCTCAATATGATCTGTAACTATATAACCATTATGGTAGACACTAGGAAATTCTTCTCTTTGATCAAGATCTCCTATAATTTCATTTCTCCCTCTTCTTGACTGAAAATAAACCTATTCTTTACCTTCACCATGTCCTCCACTCCCTCTACTACACCCTCTTCACTCATTCTATCAAATCTGTTTTCACATCACTTCGACCATATCATCTTTTTTTAAAAAAAATTAATATATTTTTATCCCTATTACATGTTAAAACAACTTTTAACATTTGGTTTTTTAAAGTTTTGAGTTCCAAATTCTATTTCTCCCTCCCCTCCCTGCTCCCTAAGATGGCAAGCAATCAGATATAGGTTATATATGTGTAGTCACATAAAACATTTCCATGTTAGTCATTTTGTACAAGAAGACTCAAATAAAAGAAAAAGAATGAAAGAAAGAAAGTGAAAAAAATCACGCTTAAGTCTGTATTCAGACAAGATCAGTTCCTTCTCTGGAGGAGGACAGTATGCTTCATCATTAGTCCTTTGGGATTGTCCTGGATCATTGTATTGCTGAGAATAGCTAAGTCTTTCACAGTTCTTCATCTAAGAACTGTGTTGCTGTTAGGGTATACAACATTCTCCTGATTCTGATCGCTTCACTTTGCATCATTTCATGTAAGTCTTTCCAGTTGACCATATCACCTTGAACCTATGGTTGACCAGCTCAACTATATACTATCTTCTACTAATACATGCCTTGCCATCTTGTCATCCTATCAGCCATACAGTGACAAACTCAATCCTGGCTTACTCCCACTATGTACCTTACTGACCAGGTCCACTTCAATTTCCTACTTTAGTCTCAATGAGGCCCTGAGCACTGTACAATAATCCTTTTATTCTCCTATGACATTCTTCCATGTGTGGCTCTATTACACTGTCCTAACTGGCTATTCCAAACTTTTTCTCTGACTCTCAAAACTCTTATGCCACCCATTTCCTTCTCTCCTTGCAGCAAAAAATCTTTCCTTCTACTATACTGAGAAAAATAAAACTACAGAAAGCTGTGCCTACTCCAGCCTACACCACACTTTCAAATTCTTCTAAATCATCTACGATTCTCTCCTCTTTTGCTCTAGTTTCTAAGGAAAAGGCATATTCTTTGAGGAGCATGACACCTTGGTCATACCCTCTTACTCATCCTCAATCTTGCCTTGCCCATTGGTTCTTTTCCTGTTTCCTAAAGACATGTCCACCACTGCTTCTGGCTCTGGGCAAGTTTTTTAACCTCTCACTGTCTCAGGAAACTCTCAAAGATTATAAAACACAAATATATTGCCATCAGTGGGAGGAAATTTCACACTGGAAGCCTCCAATATTGATGAAATTACATGATCTGCCCACCGTCTCATGCAAAATTTAAACAGCCATAATGTCAACTGCTATAAACTACTTTCAGTATTTACATGTTGATCTAAACATGACATTTCAATACGTCTTTTTTTTTTTAAAGGAAGCAAGAAGGTTTTAACTGGCTGCGCTTGGATTCTCAGATGGTCACAAACCAACATCTAGTTTGCTCATTAGAAATCTCTCCAAGTGCTGCAGCTGGGAATTTGTGCATTTATGATTTAGATAACAACGTGTATCCTGGAAGCAAAATGTTCCACAGCGTGAGAACAGCCATCTCATTTTCAGATTTCATTAGACAAAACATACCATCTACCTGGTTACGTGCTACTTAAGTGCTGGATGCCAGTGATGTGGTGTAAGAACAATGACATTAGCATCTAACAATTTCTTTACCACCTATTGCTACCTGATTAATTCAATTTTAGTGTCAAGAGTATTGTGCCAGGCAGCAAAACGAAGAGTTCTGAAGTTCTGAGTTGTCATAAGCTGAGAAGGAAAATATGAAATCCCTATGATCTTAAGCTAGCTCCATGGAAGACAGTAAGATGGACAATTCACACATCAGCATTAATAGTATTGAACCATAGGAGTCGGAATGATTAATGGGGGAAAGGTCTTCTAGCCAGTATAGAGATAACATTAGTACATTAACTCACGGAAGATAACATTAGCACATCTGAAGAGCACCTGAGAGTAGGAGAAAGAAGTGAACTGGCAGATGGGATACCAGGGTTTTAGCCACAGCTCTCTTTTCTGAACTTTTCCACTCAATTCAAATGAAAAGGTATTTATTCACTAAGCCAGCACCAGCTATGAGCAAAGGCACTAGGCAAGATGCTGTAGGCAAGGCAAGGACCTGTGCTAAGTGATGAGGATAGAAAAACAAGCAAAAAGAAATATAGTCTCTTCCCTCAAGTAGCTTATAGTCTAACAGGGAAAGAAAACACACAAAAGGAGGTTGGAAAATAAGAGAGAGGGCTATGGGGTAGGGTAGGGAGAGAAATACATCTTGTGGGAGCAGAAACACGGTTTTGGAATCCAGAAAGCCAGAGGCATAGCTAGGAAGGTGTAGTGTGAGGTCCTTCCCTAAAACAGAAGCATCAGAAGGAACTCACCAATGGAAGATGGGGGCTTAGCATGGCAGAGTGATGCCCCAGGGTAAGACAGCAGCTTATGCAAGGTGCTGAAATCCAGAAAGTTGGAAGTACAGCCAGGAGGGGGAAACATTGTACTATAATGGAGTAAGACTCAAATAGAAATGGGGGCCACTACATGGTTTACAAGGTTCCCTGCAGGCCACAAGTTAACTTAGAAAACCACAGATTAACAGTATGTATGTTTTATTGTGTTTTAATTTATTTGTTAAATATCTCCCAGTTGCACATTAATCTGTTTCAGGCAGGACTCCAGAGTGTTGTGGGCCATGTGTCTGACACCTCTGCTGTACTCTGTGATAGCAACCTGTCTTATACTACTTATTTAATATTGTCTGGTGTTCTAATTAATTGTGTACTTCTTTCTCCCATAGTAGCCTGGAAACTTCTTGAGAAATAGCATCTCACTGGTTTTTATGTTCGCCACTGTACTTTCTGCATAACAGATACTCATTAAATGATTGTTGAATAGCTCGCAGAGAAGTTGCAACCTCACCACACCCCAGTTTCTTCAATTATGCTAATAATTATGGTGACTCCTATTTGAACTCCACCAAACATAAAATAAGAAGACTAAGACGGAGATAAGACAATTCAGGGAATGAAGATACACACAGAAAGACAAATCACAAACTTTGTAACACCACAACATGAGAAGCAAGCACGTACCTGCCTTATAATAGTTTATTGTAAGTGTTGTCTTTATTGTTTTAATTTGGCTCTACTATTATCACCGGATTTTGTGTTTACACAATTTCCACCCAGTTGGGTGATGTTAGGATGATGACAATAGCTGTAAGGTTGGCTGATACATCCCTGCATTATTGTGACTGATTCTGACAAGGCTGTGAGGCTCGTGCTATTATTATTATTCCCACTTTACAAATCAGAGTTTTAAAGCTCAGAGAGAAGAAATAATTTCCCTGTCGACAAACACCAAGTCTGAGGCAGGATTCAAACCAAGGGCTTTCTGTCTAAATCCAGGACTGGGTTCAAAAGAGACTATATGGTCCCTAAGCTCCCTCAAAAGTCAAATTACATTATCTAATATGAATTTAGAGCCACTGAATGGACTCTGGTTACCCCTGTGACTGAACAAATTCAGAGGGTGAATGGAAGCCACAAAACTTTGCCTTGAAAATAAACAGATACACATTTTGGTTTACCTCAACAATAAAAACGAGGGAGTGACCCTCTGCGTTTCTGGTCCTGGGGGTCATGAGTCATTGTTTTCTTCTTTTTGGTTGAAAGAAGCATTGGGAGTACACGAAAAGTTACAGTTGAGTCCAATACGAAAACAAGAAACATTAAAATGATAAGCTGAAGGTATAAGCCTGACACTCAAATCATACCTAATTAGAAATCATTTTTCTAGGAAGAAGAATATTGTGAATGAAAGAAAGTTGGAGGGTGATGGTGGCTTTAACCTTTAAAAATAAAATTAATTTAAATCCATCCAAACCCTCTTTCCATGGTCATTCTTGATCAAAGAAGTTAGGTTTCATGGATCCATTCTCCATATAGTTGCCAAAATACTCTTCCTAAGTTATACTCCTCTGATCAAAAGCATTTGATGGCATCCAATTGCCTCAAAGATAAAATGTACACTGCTTGGCCTGGCATTTAGGGTACTCCAAAGTATGGCTCCAAATGACTTTTTCGAGCCATGTCTCATGCTTCCTCCCCCCATCTATTCTATTATCCCTCCACTCTGAACTGATGACTCTTCCTCTAAAGTAGACAACTGTTTCACACTTTTGAACATTTTTCCAGACTCTTCACTTCCTAAAAAGTATTCCTTCCTCATTTTCAGCTTTCCAGAATCTTTTGTTTTTGAAGGTTTGGTTAATATGCCAGTTCTAAATTACCAAATCTCAGTTGGAAAGGATTCCAATAGATATTTTAAAACGAATCCCCAACACAAATAGTCATCTAGTCTTTGGAATAATTCTGTTAGAAAATTTTCCCCTATATCAAATCTAAATTAGCCTCTTTGTTACTTCCAGCCTTTGTCCATCTTTCTGACTACTGGAGCCAACCAGAGAAAATCTGTTTCCTCTTCTACATGAAGATTCTTCAAATACTTGAAGACAGTTATCATGTTCCCCACTCAGTCTTTGTTCTCTAAACCAAACATCCCCAGTTCTTTCAATCAATTGTCATACACCATGATATTTAGACCCTTCACAATTATGATTGCCCTCCCATAGAACTTATCAATAGCCTCCCTAAAATGTGACACCCAAAATGATATGTGCTCTAATCAGGGCAGTGTGGAGAGACTATCACCTCCCTAATTCTGGACACTAAGCTTCTTTTAATGTAGGAAAGATGGCATTAGCTTCTTGTCTGCCCCCATCACACTGCTGACTAATACTCCCAACATGCAATCAATTAAGCCCCATCCAACCCCACTACCACCCATCATTTTTAGAAGTACTACTATCTGGCAGTACTAGACTTGTTAAGTTGGTCTTTTGAATCCAAATGTAAGAACTTTACATTTATCCCTATTATGCCCAATGTAATATGCTATCAAGCACTACCTTTTTGAATCTTGATATCTATTCCTCCCGGCTTTGATAAGTATAACAACTATGAAATTAATCCAAGAATGTCAAATAAGACAGGTCTAGGCCAGATCACTAAGAATCTCCCAAAGAAGTCTTTTTCCAAGTTGGCACTATACCACTAGTGACTGGATCCAACCATTCAAGGAATTCTGAATCTGCTTAATTATACTATTATCTAACCTATCTCTGCCCACCATTTCCAAAAGACCACTATGAAAGATTTTGTCAAATTCTTTACTAAAATCTCAATAAACTAGGTCTGCAGCATTCTTAATTCCCCAAACTAAAAAATGTCCTTTCCTACTTCAGACCAAGAACATTTGTATGAGGTATCTCTGTTAGCCTACTCTTCCCCCATCACTGACAACTTTACATTATACTTATTCTCATTCTTGTCATTTCCCTTTCAATAGAATGTAAGCCTTTTGAGGTCATTGGCTGTCATTTAAAAATAATTTTATCTTCAGTGCCTTGAACAAAGTAGATATAACAAACATTTGTTGAATTCAGCTGATATCTTATCAAAGTTGTTATGTTTAAAAGGATGTGTCTCATAACCCAAACCTGTAACAGACTATTAAAATAATAACAACAATGGCACAATTCAAGAACCACTCAGTCCTGGAGGCCATTGTCTTCTTGTTCCTCAAACCTTCAAAAGTGCACATATTTGTTTGAATCTCTAGGATTTTATGAGCAAACCTTTCATTAGGAAATCAACAAAAAGAGGGAGGAAGAGAGTCCTATATTCAAGAGGGCCCTGAGCAACCTTTTAAGTCCAGGATGCTAATTCAGATCACTGAAAAAAAAAAAACAACTGAGGTCTCACTGAAGATATTCCTCTTCTGCGGGAAATTCTGGGTTGATTTTTTATTCGCCTCCCAATTACACTGACTTTTACATGCCACCACTTTACAATAAAACTTTACATGATGTAACTCTTTGTGGAGAGATTAAGTTCATGCTGGTTGGTTTGAATACTGGCTTTTTGCCTTAAGGTCCAGTCTATGCCTCCTTCCATCCCCTACACATTAATGCTAACCTTGACTAATTCCATTTTTAAATGTTGAATTTGTGCTCTTTTTCCATAAGCCCCAAATATCAGGTTGCAAACATTTCATTTAAAATTTAAAGATCACTTTTTGACCTTGTTGGGCCTCAAACTCTCTGAGTTTCATTCAGGTCACTCATCTCTAAACTATATGACTTCTAAAGTTTGCCCTGGTTCCAAAGAGTTCTGTGGCTGCTTTGTTCGCACACTATCAAATAAGTAGCTTGTTGACTTTAAGAACTAATGATTAATCTGGTAATTGGGTATAACCTACATTGCTTACATAAAGAATTACCTTTTGGTTACTAAAGGGGCAAAAAGGGGAACATTTGTGTAGGGAAAACGGGTAAACTTGAGAAGAAACAGATACAATGATGAGGAGATATTCAGATTATTCTGAGGATCAGATCAAAAATTGCCCTTCAGATGAATGTAGGGAGGGGACCCATTTGAAAGCAGTGCAAACACTGTGGAAATAATGGCTACTGGACTTTGTAAACCTGTAGCCACCATTGATGGACCTTGTGGCCCATCAGCTCATTAACATGTGATTGGGTTTTGTTTGTTTTTTTTGTTTTTGTTTTGTTATGAAGATTATAATTGAGAAATTATATGATTTTGATGGAATATTACCATGCTATAAGAAATGATGAGCTCATTTATCTTAGAAAAACATGGAAAGACTCACATGAAATAATGAAAAGTGAAATGAGCAGATCTAAGTGAACACTGTATACAGTAACAGCAATATCATTTTTAAAATGGCTGAATAAATGTTATTTTGTCTATTATAAATACTCAAATTAACCATAAAGAACATATGAAGAAAGATGCTATCTTTATCCTGAGAAAGAATTGATAAATAGACATATGTATAGAATAAATTTACATATATAGGTATATATACATAGATATTGATATAGGTATATCTACATGTATATGTGTGTGTGTGTGTGTGTGTGTGTATGTGTATATACCTATTTGTGGTAGCCATGTGGGGGAGGGAAGAAAAAAAGAAATTTACATGATAATTTTGTTGTATATTTGAAAGGAATAGCAAGTTGTGCATAGCAGATTTGCAGTTTCATACACAATCATCTTTTTTATTGTACTATGTTATGGAAATGCTTGTTTTATTGCATAAATTAAAAAGAAAAAAAGAAGTATAAAATTATTTTAAAAAATTATAAATCCAGTAGCTGTTTGGAGACTATGAGATTAAGGACTGCTGAGGTAATACCAGACAGAAAGGTAGAATTTGTGTCATATGGCAGAGTTGAGTCCCTCCTCATAAAAGAACACCAACCTGAGAAATTAGAACCACAGAAAAGAAGTTATAGGAAGAAGAAGAAGACTAAGCCAAATGCAGGAAGAGTCATAAATAGTTGGAGTTTAATATGGAGACATAGAGGCAATGAGAAAAGCTGTTGATGGCTGAATGCCTTTAGGTAGGCTTTGCTGGGAGCCTGTTGATTGGATGAGAGTCATTGCTTTGCTAATTGGCTGAAGAAAGGCTGAATCAGCTGGAAGTTCTTTCTGCTGCTGGGCTACTTGTGTATGGAGCTGTCTGAGTTTATTGCTCTCTAGTGTCATACTCAGCCTGAGAGACAGGAAACCTCTCAGGCACCCTTTCTATGGCCATTTTCGTGTGAGAAAGAGAAATAGGACAACAGACAGGGTCTGCAGCTGTTTTGCTGTGATCTGTGTTTATTGGAGAAGTATGCTTTGCTAAAAGCAAATTAGAGAAAGCTATATCCTGTTGAGTGAAGAGCTGTCTGGCTTCATCGACATTACTAACAGAACCATCCTGGGAGTTCTGCAGTTCTCTGGCTTAAGGGAATTGCTTGTCACCGAACAAATGGTGATATATGTTTTGCTGAAAGAGTGTTAACACTCTTTTATCACCCTCTTAAGAGAGTTAGTTAAAAATCTTGTCAGTGCTTCATCAGCCTGGGAGCAGAAGAGAAACAGGTTTGCTCAACAGAAGAGTACTGAGGACCAGAAGGGGAACAGCTAGCAGACATAGTTTTGTGGGGTGCATGTTGTTTCTCAAGGAATTAAGGGCATCAAGGCTTTCAGTACAGTTATGGGTTCAGGTCTTTCCCCACTCATTAGCCTCCCCACTGTATTTCTATAAATGAGTGTCTCTTCTCTCCTACAATGCATGCATTGGTAGGAGAATGTGTAACCCCACATTATAAAGATGACTGTGATGTTTTGATTCTTCCTACTCTTGCATTCTGTTGAGCAAATACTATTCTTTTTCTTGCCTTTGCTTTATTGCTAGGTGAATATTTCATGCTGTCAAGAAGTATTTATTTATTGATACTATGTTCTAAACACTGTACTAAAGTGCTAGGGCTAGAAAGAAAGGCAAAAGCATGGTCCCTGCCCTCAGTGAGCTCACATTCTTATGGGGGACACAATATGCAAATAACTATGTACATACAATAAATACACAGTGTAAATGGAAGGTAATCTCAGAGGGAAAGCCTTTCTCTGTGAATCAGTAGTGTCACTGTGACTGATGTTGTATAAATGGGAAAAATACCAGTGGGGGTTCAAGAGCTATGTGAGTGATTAGGGATATATTCCTGCCAATCCCTTCTCATGCCATACAAGTGCACACACGCACACACACACACATACACACACACACACACACACACACACACACACATATCAGGGTAACTCCAAGGATCCCAAGAGAGAATAGTAAATTATATCACAAGACTGTTTTCAGTGCCATATTGTTGGAATAACCCCCAAATATGATGGTATGATGTCAGGTGGAAGGCAAATGAGTTAACCCAGAAAGAAAAAAGGTGGTATGGGTGCCACATTACATACCATCTTATGGTCTACACTGCTCCTGTAGGTAGGCTAGTGCCACATCCAGGCTACACTTACATGAAATAATGGTGATAGGAAGAAATAGTAACAAGGAAAAGAAGTAATTGGCAAATGAAAATTGGGACAGTAGATTAAACATCTAAGTGAGGAAAGATTTTATCTTACGCTTACTCAAGAAAAACTTATATTTGACATTTCACAAATTATTTTTATAAATACACAGTTCCATTTTGAAGAACAGTTAGAGAACATGATAACTCACTTTAGATAGAATCTTTATGTGAGGGAACAACTGGTTTTTTCCCATGGTAAACTTCACTGGGTAAGGAAATAAGGGGTAGAACTCTTTAATAGGTGTTAAATTACTTTTTCTCAATATTTGAGCCTCTAGTAAGAGTACAGACAAAATGGATCACTCTTTTGCTCTGTTTTTCTCTCTTCTTTCTCTCCCCATCAATACCTAAAGATATCTTACTCACTTTAGGGACATATAAAGCTATGCTTGTCTCATATTTGATTATTCCATGTGCAAATGAATTCTACTCTCCTCAACACATACCAAATTCTCAAAATTTGTAATAAAAAAGTTTATAGTAAAAATTCATTCAATCCTACAAGCATTAATTAAGTACCTACTAAATGCAAAGGCCTATAATACGCTCTATGCATTCAAAGATCAAAATAAGCAGTCCCTGGCTTCAAGGAGTTTATGTTCCAATGGTTGTATCCATAATGGTAAGCATTCAAAAGGGAATTGTGCCCACAGGTTTGCCCCAAAATTGGGGTCAGTGAAGAATTTTTGACAATATGTATTGATTGATAATGCATTTATCTTCATCTAACCATGTAAAACACTTGCCTCTATGCTGATATGATAAATAGGCCCATTGCTTTTTTGCCTTTGCCAAAATACTCTTAAAATTCTAACTATATCTCCATGATACGTCTTCTTGAGGTCAGACACAGAGTTAACCTTTACCCATTCCAAAACAGTACAATTTTATCTAAAGACCTTGATGACATTTGGATCCAATCTCTTTCATTTTTTTTCCTCAGGTTTCAGCAGAATATCATTATAGCTAACAAACAATCAAACAGCGATTCTACTGATTTTTTAAGCCTCTTTATAATTAGAAAGGTATATTTGCACATTTTCAATATTTTGGGCCTACTCACCCCAGAAGAGACTCATTTTTCTGGGCAGCACAAGATATAGTTTTGTTGACACCTAAAAAAAGAAGGAAAAATAATTAATCAAGAAGCATTTATTAAGTGCCTACTGTATGCCAGGCCCTGAATTAGATGCTGGGAATAAAAATATAAATACAAAAAATAAAACTTTACCAACTTCAAAAAAACTTGCATTCTAATAGGGGAGGAGAGGGACAACAAAGACACAAATTAGTATATTCAGCATAAACATAAAGAGAAGAAAGGCGGGCAAAATGCAAGATAGTTCAATAGAAGTAGGCTGTGAAGAGAGGCATTAGCCATTAGAAAGATGAGAAAAGGTTCTGCATGAGCTTTGCCTTGAAAGAATAGAAGGATTCTGTGAGGTTGAGATGAGCAAAAAACACATTCTGGGGATGTGGGATGTCCAGTGCAAAGGTGCAGAGAAGGGATGGCCAGTTTATTGGATCACAGAACAAAAGACGGGGACTAATAGCCAATGGGGCTGGAAAAAAAGAGAGTGAAGCCAGAGTGTGGAAGACTTTTAGAACTTGACAAAAGAGTTCTATTTTATCCTAGTGAAGGTAAGGAAGCATTGGAATTTATTGAATAGTGGAGTAACATGGTCAGATGTGCACATATGGACATTTATTTGCATCAATGTCTTGGGTGGATGAGTCAGGATAGACTTGAGGCAGGAAGATCAATTAAGAGGCTGTTGCAAAAATCAAGGTAAGAGGTGATGAGGGCTTTTGAATTAAGGTGGTAACCATGTGATTAGAGAAAAGGGGTTGAGGCAAAAGATGTAGAGTTAGAAACAGCAAGATTTGACCATTGATCAACTTTGAGGGGTGAGGAAGAGAAGAGTAGAAATAATGCCAGGGTTACAAACCTAGAAGACTGGACAGGTGGCAGTACTTCCAAAAAAAGCATGGAAGACAGGAGGTTTTGAGGGAAGAGATCATAAGTTCAGTTTTGATTATCCTAAATTTGATAACTTTAAGCCCATGGGAACTGTGAAGATTCCCCAAGAAATATGAAGAGAAAAGAGGGCCTAGGACAGAAATTTGGGGAACACTCATGATTAAGGGTGGGGGGAGAGAGAGACAGAAATAGAGAAAGAGAGACAGATGCAGAGAGACAGAGAGAGACAGAGACAGAGACAGAGAGGAGAGAGAGGCAAGATTTTCCACAAGAAAAGGGGATCACTGGAAAGAGAAGTTTCAGTTGTGTAGTTAGGTCAAAAGTCAGACAGCAAAGGGTTGATGAGCAAGTGAGAGAGAAAGTGGTGATAATGAGTATAGATAGCTTTTTTTTCTAGGAGTCTGGCTGAGAAAGAGAAGAAAGACATTGAACAGTAGCTTGATGCAATGGTAGGGAATAGTGAAGGGGTTTTTTTAAGTATGGAGGAAATGAAAATATTTGAAGGCAGAATGGAAGAAATAGTCTGATAAGGAGAAGTTTAAGATGAGAGAGAGAGAGAAAGAAGAAGAGGAGGAGGAGACAAAGAAGAAGAGGAGGAGGAGGAACAGGAAGAGGAGGAGGGAGGAGGAAGGGAGGCAGGCAAGAAGGAAAGAAAGAAGGGAGAGAAAGAGGGAGGAAGAAAGGAAGGAAGGAAGACAGGAAGGAAGAAAGGAAAGAAGGGAGGGAAGGAGGGAGGGAAGGAGGAAGGAAAGGAGGAAGGAAAGAAGGAAGGTAAGAAGGAAGGAAGGAAGGGAGGGAGGGAAGAAAGAAGGAAGAAAGAAAAAAGGATGTGTATGTGCTGAGGTGCATGTCTGTAGGGTCTGATACTGAAGAAGAGACTTAATTCATGTCCCTGCCTTATTTCTCCTAATTATACTCCATCCTATATTGCCAAAGTAATTTTTCCTTAAGCATACATGTAGTTGGTCATCATGGCACGTGCCTGTAGCCCCTGATGGTGGGGTGGCTCAAGCTAGTGGATCATTTGAGTTTAGGAGTTCTGAGCTGCATGGAACACTGAGAGGGTAAGTAATTGGCATCTTGTCATATAGCTTTTATATCAGAGTCAGGATTGGAACCCATGTCTTTTGATTGCCAAAGTCAGTCCTCTATAGCCTGAACTAAGTTGATTTTTTTTTAGCCCCTTAAAGGGATAATACAATATTTAAAGATATCTGTATATGTTTCTATCTGCATATTCATCTGTACCTTGTTTGCTCCTTTCTAGTGGGTAACCATTATCATGAATAGCAGCAACAATAATAATTGACATTTTGCAAAGAATAATGCAGATTTTATCTCATTTGAGCCTTACACCACCACAAGATAAACATAACAGGTATCACTATCCCTATTCCATAGATGAGGTTTGCCACAGTCATATAGACACTAAGTGATTATTGAGCATAATTAGATAGGCAAGAAGACTGGGAAATGTTCTGAACAGAACTAACATATTCCTTACGAAATGCTCACTGCCTGACTACCAAGGTCCTGCATGGATATCACCCTTCTCTCTGCCTCCTCTCTATTCTTCCAGCTTTCGTTTATATATTGTCTTTCCCTATTAGAATGTGAACTCCTTGAGGAAAGGGATTGTTTTGTTTTGTGGGTTTTTTTTTTATCCTCAGTGCACAGTACTGTGTCTCCTATACAGTAAGTGCTCAATGTACGCTTTATCTAGCTCAGACAACAGGCATTCATCTCTTGTCTTTGTATGGGTAGTTCTACAAATGCACATGGGTACTAAACAATGCCTACGTGTATATACATACATATATATGGCATAGTTACAACGAAACTGGTTGATTATAAGATATTTTATTTATTGATGTCACAGCACTGTAACAGAAGGTAAATTCCTTCAGGGCACGTTTCTCCCCTACAGATCTCCATTATCTAGAAGAGTACCTTGTATGAACATGAGCTTAATAAATATTTATTGAATTTAATTTATTTGATTTTTTTGTCTTCGATAATTTAAGTTTGGAGAAATTTAGGGTGAGGGAAATTGGGGGAATTGCTGAGAAACTGATTTTATATTCCTTTAACTAATTCCCTTGAAACATTCCAGAGTGCCAGCAGTGTAATCAACACTGTGTAATAATCTATTAAAACTACAGCTTCCTTTAGAAAGGATTCTAGATATTCTTGAGGAGGAAGAAGGGGAGTTAGATTTGCTAGCTCCTACTTAAAGGATTTATATGGCTCAGGGTCACTATATCAATGAGCTAGTTTTAAACAGTTTGATGATGGGTAAACTAACACCTCAATCTCCCCATGTCTCCATCGTGCAGGCCATACAATCTTATTGTTATGTTTCAGAATTCTGCATTGTTACAGTAAGTTCACTACTTCTACTTTCATTTGCCTGACCACTTCAGCCTGTCCTACTCATCATGAGCAACCTAACATTAACTTAAATGACAAGTGAAATGCCTCATCCCTGGTTGTGCTGCTCCTCTCCTTGACATCCTTTACTTCCACTGACCCCAAACGCAGATAAAGGCAGCACCTTTATTTATCATCAGCAATTTTCCTCTCCACCACAGAGCACTTAATTATCAAGCTGACACTCCTTCCACAGCTGCATGTGAACAGGTAGGGCTTTGGAGGCACCAGTACCCAACATTCTGCTGCTGCTACTTCCTTGTCATCCAGAGCCCTTCTGAGATCTGGGAGGTGAGTGAGAGAATGATTGACACCTTTTACCCAGTCCAATGTGCTTTCTGAAACTTGATGGTGGCATTGAAAAACACACCTCACTTTTCAAATATTGCATTCAGAGCCAGGCTTCCATCATAATACCCTAGACTACAGAGCAGAATTGATGCAACATCACATTAAGTTCTTGTAAAAATCTCTACTGAGAGAATGTATTGGGGACCAAGACAATCTCTCTGATCTTTGTAGCTCTCTATCTGATACAATGAAGCAATGTGGGAGCAGCTTCACAAATGTTTGTTGAGTAAATGAATGAATGAACTTCAGGAACAATAATGATTTGTAAAAACAAAACAAAATAAAACACAGCAACTGCAACATATTTTACCCAATTAGAAACAACAGAGGTACAATTAAAATATATATCTTTCCTTGTTGACCTCAACTTATTTATTAATGTCTGCTCTTGGAGTCTGCTTTCAAATAGCTCTTCTTTTGGGTGGGATAGTGTGGGGGATTAAGGGGAAGGAGGGTTGTTCTGTTGAGCACCATTTGCTTAAAAAATTAAATTAAATTAATTTGCTAAAAATTAAATTAAAAATGAAAATGACATTAATGATCATGGCAACTGATTTTTCCATATTTCTTTAAGGTTTGCAAAGTTCTTTTCATATCATTCGATCTTTCTAATGCCAATGGCACATAAGCTCCCTGAGAACAAGGGCTTTCTCCTTTTTGTCTTTGCATACCCTGTATATGACCAAACTTACACACTCAGTAATTACTAATTCATTAGTAATTCATAAATTCATAAATCATTAATTCATAAAAACTAATTCATAAGTAAGTATGAATTTCCTGATTACAGGGAAAGAGAATCCAGCTCACTTGTTCTTGGCAATGTACTTTTACTTCATATTATCACTACAAAACACAGAAATGCAGGCTAAATGTATTGTTTCATACTGCTATGTTATGTTATCATAACTACTTTTGATTTAGTGAATTACATCTTCCTTATTTAAAATTTGGCAACATAACAGTTAAATGGTGAAATCACTGAAATTTTCCACAGTGAGAGAAAATCCCAAACGGTTTGCTTTAGCTTTGATTTGATTTGAAAAACTGGATTAACACAAGCTAATAGAAATTAGGAAGAGTGAATCTTGTATTCATTATGAAATTCTAGGCCTAAATTATGCGGGACTGCAGGTTATTTGGCCCAGAATGCATACATTAAGAGAAATTTTGTGATACTTTTATTTTAGGAAATTTCATTGAAAAGTTTAGTTTAATATTTTTTAAAAATCCTAATGAGGCTTTCTTGACAAATCATAACTGAAAACCAAATATTTGTAAATAACCTTTGCATTTCAACATTACCATTCCTACCTAGTTAGGAAACATATATTGCAAAACAAACAAATAAATAAAATATAAGCAACAAGTCATCAAACCAACGTGACTTCTTAGCCTTTGCATTTTAAAAAATCTTAAGGAGTCATAAATAAAGATATCCTTTAAAGCAAAACCAAAACACAACAGAACTTTGGAACTTGAAGAGACCTCAGGGCTATCTGGTAGTACAACCAAGATCTGCATGAGAACATGCTCTACTCTACCATGGACAACTGAGTATCTAGGTTTTGCTATAAGATCCAAAGTGAGGAAAAATCCCTGACCTTCTATGTCGATCCATTCTACCCAAGAAGGGCTCTTCTTGTCAAGAAGTCTTCCCTTACATCAAATCTAACCTGTTTCCAACTTTCCCCCTTTATTTCTACTTCTGCCCTCTGAGGAAAAGCAGGACAAATTTGACCTCTCTTCTATGTGATGACCTTTCACATACTTGAAAACAATTACCGTGGCTGTTCCCCCAGCATCAGTCTTTTCTTTCCCAGGCTGATCATACCTAGCTCCTTCAAACAATCTAATGATGAAATGGTCTCAAGACCCTTCACTCTCTTCTGCTATCATTTTCTGTATTATTTCCAGTCAATTCAACTCCTTTCTAAAATAGGGCCCCCAGAATTTAACACCATATTCCCATATGTGGTCAGAGCAGAGTACAGTTACTTCCTTAGTCCCAGACACCACCCAATCAATAAGTAAGGCCCTTAAATGGAATCTAAAATTACAGTAAGTTTTTTGCATGCAACATCATGTTGTTTGCAGCCCACTGAAACCACAAATGACTTCAAAAATCCATGACTTTGAACCTTGCTTTCTGATCCATTATTTAATTCAATTTCTTTCCACAAGAAGAGTGAGAGCAGAAGAAGTTAAAGCAAGACATCCCATAACATGCACAGGGGAGTGGGGAAGATCCTTGGATGGTGGTGGGTAGAACAAATCTCTGTTATCAGAACTAGTTCAGGCATCTCTTTAACCAAAATGAAGCCATATGTTATATATAGCTCTATGCTGACTCATTGCATTAGGCCCCAGAAGGGCAAGTCATGGGGGCATATAGAGCTCAACTCTTAGAGCCCTCAACCACACACCAATCTGGTTCTTCTTCCCCTTTTCTTGCTTCCCTCCAGTGCAATATTTACTGAAGATGTAATTCTCTCCTCCTCCCAAACTGACCGTGAGCTAATCTAATAATATATTACTAGTGGACTCATGGGCAAGCTTGATGAGCAGCTCCTCTTGGCCTCCCCATCAGTTTCTTCTCTATTCATCTATTAAATGATATGAAAAAGTAGTACTAATTCATTCTAATTGTATTAACTGGCATAAATAGAAAGAATAAAAGTATGTAAGCTTCTTGCTATGATATAAACTATATAAAAGCAAGGATATTAGCTTATCTAGATACCATTTCTCCTCCAATGCACAGCACAGGGCACCTAGGAAGTGACAAATAAATGTTTACTAAAGGTTGAACCCTTAAATTAATCCTTAACAGGAGCATTTTAGGATGGTACCTTGTGCCACGAACATGCAAAATTCAGCATGTAAAAATGAATCTTTAACAGGTATCCAGCATCAAACACTGTATGACTCTGGACAAGTCATCTAACTGCTGCCTGCTTTAGTCTCCTCATCTGTAAAATGGGGATAATTGTACTATCTAGCTCCCAGGCTTGTTGTGAGAATAAATGAGATAATATTTTGAATCAGTTTAAAAACATTAATTTTTCTTAGTTATTTTTCAGTCCTGTATGATTCCTTGTGATCTGATTTCTTGGCAAAGATACTGGAGTGGTTTGCTATTTGCTTCTCCAGATCATTTTACAGATAAGGAAATTAGGGCAGACAGTGTTAAAATGATACTAGTAAGTACCTGAGATCAGATTTGACTCAGGAAGGTAAGTCTTCTTGACTCCAGGCCCAGTGCTCTATTTACTTTGCCTGAGATCTGCCCCACAAACACTAAAGCACTGACATTATTGTCATGTGAAAACATATCAGGAGATTTTTGTGGATTGTAAGCTCAATGTGAGTCAGCAGTATATTGTGGTGGCCAAAGAAGAGAACACCGTCATTAGCTGCACTGAGAATCAGAGGGTCCAGGGACAGGAAGGGGATCATTCTACTAATATAAACCAACATCCCAAGGAGTTAGAAAAGATTGAAGGGCCTGGAAATGAGGCTCAGTGAAGAGAGATTCTATAAGCAACAAGTTATTTCATCAAGGGCAGGGAAACATTTAGCCTTAAGGAGAGTAATTAGGAGGGACCTAAAAGCAATATTCCAGAGCCATCATTTCCAAGAGGGATAATATTGGTTCCACTTGGTTGCAGAGGGTAGTACCATGGGAGATGCAAAAAAGGTAGATTTATGTTCAGTGTAAGTAAAAACTGTGCACTGCCCTAGAGTGGAAGAGGTGGCCTCAGGAAGTAGTTATGTCTTCCTGCACTACCAGGCTTCAAGCAAAAGCTGGATGACCATTTGTCAGTTACAACAAAGAAAGGGTCCTTGTTTAAATACAATCAAGACACTGTACAATTTTTAAGCACCTACTGTGTTCCAGGAACTATGCTAAATGCCAGGGATACACAGAGAGGCAAAAATTGACCCACCCTTTAAGGAGCTCACAATTGAATGTGGAAGAAAGGTGGTTACAGACTCTAGGGATCTTTTTATCACCTCCTTGATGCCATGGGTCTCTTTGAGAATGAAGAACAAACAACAACAATAATCTTTCCAGCTCTAAGGGTCTAGAATTCTATTACTATAGAAGAATTTAATAAAAAAGAAAAAGAAACAGGTTCATAGGGAAAACTCCAAAGTCAATGTATTGGTTCAAGGTGTAGGTTTGCAGGGAAGACAGTTGGCATCTTATGCAAAGACATAAGTCAATCTTTTCCTTCTCTAATTTTGATCATTCAGTGATAACATACCCTTCTCCACAAATGACTTCTGAAGAAATATGAATGAAGTGTTTGCAGATGCATCAAGATTATCCAGCTCTAAAGAAACCCACCATCTTTCAGAATGACTTTCCAAATGATCACAACCCAAAGAAAAGAGAGCGATTGTCTGCTCCTTCTCATCTTTATACATTCTTCCACCTGTATACTTGATATTTTACCTAATCAAATGTTATGGGAAGGTAGTAAAGCATATTATTAGTTGCAACATGTCACGTCAATGGCATCATTCTGGAAGACTGAGAGGGAAGGGAAAATAAACCATCCTATTGATGTTGCTAGAATACCATCAAATAAACCATCTTTTTGATGTTGCTAGAAGACCGTCAAATAAACCATGCTACTGATGTTGCTAGAAGACCGTCAATCAAGATCTAGTTCTTCTTTGTAAAGGGAAGACCATGGTTTTGGGACGTTAGTTTTGTTTGTCCATTCACTCATTTCTTGAGTCATTTAACAAGCATTGATTTTTTAAGTGCTTAATCATACGCAAAAGTTGAATGCAACGTAAGGAATGACGGCAATAAAGGAGAGACCTACAGAAAGTATCTTGGGATCACTTAATTAAATTCAGCAAGTTTTTATTATGCATCTACAAAATGTTAGTCACTGTGCTGGACGCCAAGGATACAAAGAAAATATAAAACTTCCTGCCCTCAAGGAGTTTACATTTTATTGAAATAAAAATTCAAGAATCCAGTGGAATATGGGAAAGTAAATATATTTGACAATTTGGAAGAGATTATGTGATGGCAAATTGTTTACATTCTAATGGAAAGAAAGAGAAAATGTGTCCTCAAAGAACCCAAATGTCTTCCAGGGTCAGGGAGAAAATTAAATAGGATGGACAGAGGTTCTGAACTCATTCTGTTCAGTTTTGAGTGTCTTAGAAGAAAGACATGGGAAGAACAGGGGGACACAAGGGGAGGAAAAAGGGAATTTGCTTTATAATATAATAGGGATACATGAGATAAAGACTATACAAATAGGGAGGCAGTGGTGGGACAAATGGGCATCACACAAACTCGCTTTTCATTTGATCTATTAATACTTACATCTATATACAGAAAGAACATGGTGCAGAAATACATTAATCTCAATAGGGAGATTAGGGGAGACAGGGAAATGATGAGGGATGGGAATTTAAGAAGGAAGACAAGGTAGGTGAAGGAGTAACCATAAAGCAAAACAATTGTCAACATCAGAAGGTACAGTGTGCATAGAAGATTAAAAGGAAAGAAACTAAATTGATAAAACTAGGAGCTGTTTTTCATAAGAAAAATGAAAATTAACTATTGTGATTTTTGAAAAATAGATAAAGCAAATTTTAATAAAAAAGGAAAATTCAGAAAAGTTGAATATAAAATAAAGGAAACTGTAAGAAGCTATTTTTTATGCAAGTATATGTCAAGAAAACTGATCGCAAACCACGTGAATAGTTACAAAAATATGAAATAGTCACATTAACAGAAGAGATAAATCATTTAAGTAACCTAATATAAAAAGGGGTGATAGAAAAACGAAAAAACCATAAATTATAGCAAAACATCCCAGAACTAGTTGAATTTACAAATGAATTCTATCAAACATTCAAAATAACACTCCATTTGAATATTACAGTGTCTATAAAAATAGGAAAAGATCATTCCAAACTCTATGACAAAACATGATATTGATAGTAAAACCTAAAAGAACCAAAACAGAGAAAGAAAACCACAGACCAATAACTTTAATGAATCTCAATGCAAAAATTATTAAATCAAGTATTAGCAAAAAGGTTACAACAATATATTTTTAAAAGATAATGTAATGTGACTAGGTTGGATTTGTACCAGTAATGCAGGTTTTTTTCAACATGATAAAAATTAAAAATACAACAAACTATGTTAGTGACAAAAATGATAAAAAAAAAAACAACACATGATTATAACATTAATTTTTTTTTTTTACAAAAGGTTTTGAGAAAATACAATGCCCATTTTGATTAAAAAGACTAGGAAACATAGTAACAAAAGAATCTTTTCTGTGGGCTATCTATACAGAAAAATTATATGCAACACAAATGCAGAATTTTATAATATTTGGAATCCTGGGTATCAAGAAAAACATGGGAACTATTTTACTACAAAACACTATGGAAATAAAAGACAGGTGTAAATAACTGGAGAAATATTAATTGTTCATTGATTGGCTAAGCTAACAAAATTTTTTAAATGGTAACACTACCTAAATTAATGTCTTTATTCATAGGTTAAGTAGTATCAAAAACCAAGAGACAATAGTATGTGTAATGGAGAAAAGCTAGAGACCTGCCAGTAAGAACAGGGTTAAAGCAAGGAAGTCTATTACCATCTCTGTTATTTTAATATTATGCTAGAATTACTAGCTGTGGCAATAAGACAAGAAAAAGAAATTGAGAGTATAAACAAAAAGTTAAAAAGGAAATATAACTATCATGTTTTGGCAGATAATATAACAGTTTATCTAGAGAACCCAAAAATCAGATTGAAAAATTAATTGAAACAATTCTGTGAAGTTGTAGAATATAAGATAAATTGTTATACATTATTAGAATTTCTTTATATTACCAACAAAACCCAGAGGAAAATCAATGTATATAGAGAAAATATAGTCAACATAAATGCATAACTTGTAAAATATTTGGGATTTTAGGTACCATGAAATATGCAAGAACTATTTGAATATAACTATAAAACACTGTAGACTACAAGACAGATGTAAATAATTGGAAAAATTATTTATTGTCCATTAATAGACGATACCAATATGGTAAAAATGACAATGCCACCTAAATTAATGTACTTACTTGGTACCATACAAATCTAGAAAAAATAATAATGAAGAAAGAGAGGAAGAAAGGAAAGAAAGAAAGGAAGGGAGGGAGGGAGGGAGGGAGGAAAGAAGAAAGGAAAGAAGGAAGGAAGGAAGGGAGGGAGGGAGGGAGAGAGGGAGGAAGGAAGGGAGGGAAGGAGGAAGGAAGGGAGGGAGGGAGGAAGAAAGGAAGGAAGGAAGGAAGAAAGGGAGGGAGGGAGGAAGGAAGGAAGGGAGGGAGGGAGGAAGGAAGGAAGGAAGGAAGAAAGGAAGGAAGGGAGGAAGGAAGGAAGGAAAAAAATCAAGAAACTCAAAGAGGATAATAAAAAAACTGGGAAAGAAGGAGGCCTAAAAGTGCCAGACTTTAAACTATACTAGTAAGTAGTAATCATCAGCACTTGGTTCTGGTTTAAGAGAGAGAGAGAGAGACCCTGAGGAAGCCAGGTGGCTCAGTAGACAGAGCACAGGGCCTGGAGTCGGGAAGACCTGATTTCAGATCAGTCTCAGACACTTACTAGATCTGTGATCTTGGGCAAATCACTTAATCTATTTGCCTCAATCCACTGGAGAAGGAAATAGTAAACCACTTCAGCATCTTTGCCAAGAAAATCCCACAGACAGTATTGGCATGCTATGGTCCACAGGCTTACGAAAAGTCAGACATGATCAAACAACTTAACAACAACAAAAATGAAAAGGTTCATCAGTGGACCTGAGTAGGTACACAGCATACAAAAATATACCAACATAGTAGCGTAGTGTTCAATAAATCCAAAGAACCCAGCTACTAGGGTAATGTGGAGAAAACTGGAAAGCAGTCTGGCAGAAATTAGGGAGAGACCAATATACCACACTGGGTCCCAAGATAAGTTTTACAGGAATACATGACTTCGAAATAAAAGGTGATATGACATGTAAATTATAAGAGTCACATGAAAAACAAGTTTGAGGATTAGACATTTTTTCTAAACCTCTCAACCTTTCAAAACTTTCCAAAATTAGAATTATACCGAAGAGGCAAAGCAATTGCAGCTGTTCTCCATAGTCTAATATATCAAAAAAGATAACAAGGTAACAATCCGATGTATTAACAGCAAAAAAGAGTAATCCTTAATCACTCAGCACCCCTCCTCCTTTACCAGTTTCCATATTCTATAAGAGCTGTATACTGGTACCTAACATGTTTATACTCTGGGACCACTAAGATACTTCAGCAGAGACTTCCTGATACTATAGTCTCTACCAAGTAACTCCCTGATGAGGGGATGGGGGTATAGGAAAATGTAGGGCATCAGCTACTGCTGCTTTACAGTAGAGCTCAGAGTGAGAAGGGATAGAGAAAAACAATATTTGGTTGGGGGTGAGGGGACATCCAATTGGCCTAAAGGGAAAAGGAGAGACATCAAATTGTGTCCAGTCCTATCCCTCCAGAAGTCACTTGGGGCAGAGACTGAGACCAGTGAAAAGTGAATTTCTCATGATGTGAGGATATTGAGACAGTTTTCATTGGTCTTTCTTCAAAATGGAAGGGGTTATAAAATGAATAATAGAGGAATATAAAAAAATAAATTTAAATACCAAAGATCTCATGAAGACGAAATAATTAAAAACTTTGAGCACAAGCAGATAAAGTAAAAGGGAAAATTAAATTAATAAAAGAAGGAAGGATAAACTCCTTATCATCTAAACGTGTCCAAACATCTTCAAATACACATTTTATAATTTTATAACAAACAAAAAAATGATTCAATACCTGACAAGGCAAAAGACCTGTGCATTCCCAATGGAGCATGGAGCCATTTCAGGATATTATGGAGTGAGTCAAGAAAGAAAAAGCATGAAAGATTCACGGTCTACATAGTAGATACAATTAGTAGAATAGAAAAATTTTGGATTAATGGTGTCTCGTGGGGAGTTTCACCAAAGAAACAAAAGAAAGAATAATTGATTGACACCTATGTATATATAGGTATTGGTGCAGTATATAGAGTACTGGACTCAGATTCAGGAGTTCAAAAATCACCTTACACATTTACTAGCTGGGTGATACTGGGCAAGTTTCATAGAAATAATAATAACACCTACCAAGCAGAGTTGTGGTGAGGATAAAATGAGATAATATTTGCAGAGTGCTTTGACAAATTTAAATTTATATAAGTGCTTGTAATAATAAGAAATAATATTTTTACTAATGCAAAAAAATGAAGGATGATCTGGGAAAAGGAAGAGTAAAAAGCAATAATAGTAAAAGAAAACATGACTTCTACATCAACAAAATATAATGATATCCAATAATAAAAGAAAATAAAAGGCTAACTCTCTTAAGTTTTCATATGGATTAGACAATCTAATAAAACAATAGGGACAAATTAGATAAGAAAACAAAATTAATAATGTGTTAATTACAACACACATGCGTAAAAAGCAAAGAAAAACTGAATAAAAATGGACTGAAAGAATGTGAAAAAAATAATAATGATTTCAAAAATTTCAAATTTTTTGTATGTAGCAAAAACATTTCTTGGGAGGGAATTATATTTCTAAAAGAAAATATTAGCAAAATAGGGAAGGAGAGAATTAATTGACTGAATATACACTTTTAAAAAATTATAAAAAACCATAATAAAAGTATTACTTTAATAAAACAAATATGTAACTAATACCTAAACTAAAGAAGGACAAAGAACTATAGGTTAATATTACTGATGAATGTTGATTCAATATTTTAAAATAAAATTTTGTCAAATAGACTACAGTAATCATGCATGAGATCATCTATTATGACCAAGTTGGATATATACCAAGGAGGCAAGAATGGTTTAACCTTAGAAAAAAATCAACATAATTAATCATATTAAAAACTAAAATACTCCAAATCACATTATTATCCTAATTGGTATAGAAAAATCCATGGACAAATACAATACCTTTATGGTAAAAACCCTAAAAAATACAGACATAGAAACAGGGACCTTTTAAATATCATTAAAAGAATCTATCTTAAACTAAAAGCACGCATCATATGCAATGGGAATATACTAAAAACTTTTCCAGTAAATACAAGAGTAAAACTAAGATGCCAATTCTCCCTGCTATTATTTTACATAGTCTAGAAATTAAACAAGACAAAGAAATTAAAGATGTATAGAAAAAGAAAATAGAAAATAAAGCTATCTCTATTTACTAATGTCATGACAGTTCACTTAGAAAATCCAAGGAAATTAGTCGATATTAATTGAGACAATAGCTTCCCCAAAGTTGCCGGCTAAAAAATAAACCATCAAAAATCAGTTGTATTTCAATATAATAACAAGATCTAAGTATCAATAAAAATCCCATTCAAATCAAATATAAGATACATAAAGTATCTGGGGATCAATCTACAAAAGCAGATCTTAAGAAAATGAAGGGCAATTTAAGTAACTGGGGGAATATCCAGTGCTCATGGGTAGGCTGTACCGATATAATAAAAATGACAATACAACCAAAGTTATTTTAAAATTTCAATGCTATGTTAATTTAATTATCAAAGTGATATTTTGCAGAACTTGAGAGAAAATAAAATTCATTTAAAAAAAACAAATGTCCAGAATATCAAAGAAAATGATGACAAAAAGGTGGGGCTTAATGAGGAAAGCACGTCCAGACTTCAAATTAAAGTATAAAGCAACAGTCATCAAAACCATCTAGTTATTGCTTAAAAATATAGAAATCTTTTGATGGTAGATGGAAGACAACAGAGATTCAGAAACAATGGAACTCAGCAACACAGTGTTCAACAATGCAGAAAACATAAATTACATAGAAAAAACTCTGTACATCATTAAAAACGTTTGGGGGAAGAAATTAGATTCTGAAGAACACTTTAGGCCATATTGTACAAAAAAAAAATTCTAATAGATCTGTGATCTGAATGTTAAAGATCATAACATAAAAATCTTTTAAAAGAAGCACAACCTTTCACGGGCATGGGTAGGAGATGTATTATTAAATAAACAAAAGATATATGCAATTACAAGAGATAAAAGAGATAACTTTGATTATATGAAACTGTAATACAGCTTTTGCACAAATTAAATTAATGCATCTAGATAAGAAAGGAAGTGTTGAATGAAGATGAATCTTTGAATCAATTACCTCAGAAAAGAATTTGATATTAAGCTATATAAATAAAAGTTATTCTTTAATAGATAAGTGGTAAAAAAAAATATGAGCAAACAGTTCTTTTTTTTTTTTTTTTTTTACTTTTTGGAGGGCAGTTGGGGTTAAGTGACTTGCCCAAGGTCACAGGACTAGTGTTGGTGTTAAGTGTCTGAGATCGGATTTGAACTCAGCTCCTCCTGACTCCAGGGCTGGTACTCTATTCACTGCACCACCTAGCTGCCCCAAACAAACAGTTCTTAAAAGAAGAATTGCAAACTATTAACAACCAAGAATGCATCAAAACACTAACAATAAAGATGGATGTGACTCGAAATCTCCTAGACAAACTTTCAAAGACAACAAAGGATAGAAATTGTCAATGTTAGAGAAGTTGTGAGAAGAAATGCATACAGTACTAATGCATTTTTGATGGAACTATCTATGGATCGGTGCAACAATTATGAAAAGCAACTTGGAATTGTGCAAATAAAGTGACTAAAATATCCGTGCTACCTGACCCAGACATTCCACTGTACCAAGGAGGTAAATGACAAAAAACAAGACGCCGTATTCACCAAAGACTTAGCACTTTGTAATAGCAAGAAGTGAAAATAAAGCAAATACCCATTGATTGGGGAATAGCTAACCAAATTTGGTACATGAATTAATTGAATATTATCAGCTCTAATAAATGTAAAAAATTATGAATAAAGAAAAACACAGCAAGATTTACATGATCTGATACAGAATGATGTAAGCAGAGCCAAGAAAACAATGGCTAAAATGATATAAATGGAAAGAACCACAAAACAATCAAAAGTAAATGCTGCAAAATTACAAAGAACAAGTCTGAGCCTACGGAATGGATATGAGAAAACACTCCCACTCGTTTTCTCACGGTTTAGAAGGTCCATAGGTGTGGCAGAGAGCATATGTCTTCAAAATTTTCCAATGCTTTTTATCAGTTTTTGCTAATTTTTTTTCCTTTTTTCTTTAAAAAATATTTGCTATGATGAATGGCTCTCTCCAAGAGAGGAGGTTGAAGGACACCTTTAGAAATTCTGGTAATATAAAATATAAAGACATTAGTTAAAAGTATTAAAAATAGGGGAAAAGTAAATGGAAGAATAGGGAATAAATTGCTTTTTATATTTATAGGTAGGGAAAGAGTTCATGACCAAAAAGGGATAAAGAGGATCATAGAAGATAAAATGCACAGTTTTCATAAAATTAAAATTAATACATAAAATAAAAAATCTTTTGCACAAGTGAGACCAATATAGTCAAAACTAGAAGGAAAACAGGTAGCTGGGGTCGGGGGGAGGGAGGAATCTTTCCAGCAAGTTTCTCTAATAAAGGTCTTATTTCCAAGTTATAAAGATTGACTCAAATTTGTAAGAAAAAGAGCCATTCCAAAATTGGAAAATGGTCAAAGGATATGAACAGGCAGTTCTCAAGGGAAGAATTCCAGGCTATCTATAGCCATATAAAAAATACTCAAAATCACTAATAGTTACAGAAATGCAAATTAAAGCAACTCTCATCTATCAGATCAGCAAATCTGTTTTTAGAAAAAAGGAAAATGACAAATATTGAATGGGGACTTGGGAAACCTCATACGTTAATTTACTGTTGGTAGAACTGTGAATTACAATAGTCATTCTGGAAAGGAATTTTAATTATGCTCCAAAAGTAATCAAATTAGGCCTACACTTTAATACAGATGTACCATTCACTAGGTCTACACCCCAAAGACTGAAAAGAAAAAGGGACTTATGTATATAAAATATTTCTGGTACCTCCATTTGTTAAAGCAAAGAATTGGGAACTCAGGAGGGTATCCATCAATTGTTGTGGTTGGTTACTTGTTTCAGTCAGGTCCAACTCTTTGTGATCCCTTCTGAGGTTTTTTTGGCAAAGATACTGCAGTGGTTTGCCATTTCCTTCTCCAGCTCATTTGACAGAAAAGGAAACTGAGGCACACAGGGTTAAATGACTTGTGAAGGGTCCCACAGTTAATATATATCTGAGGTCACATTTGAACTGAGATCTTCCTGACTCCAGGACCAGTGCTGTATACACTGTGCCACCTCCCTGCCACACAGCTGCCTAATCCATTAGGAGACTGCTAAAGAAATCATGGCATATAAATGTATTGGATATTACTGAATTATAATAAATGATGAAATGGGAGTTTTTTGGGAAACCTGGGAAGACTCATTTGAACTGATGAAGAGAAGTAGGCAGAAACAGGAGAACAATTAGACAATAACAACACTATATGGATTACTTTGAAAAATTTAAGATTAACACAATGACCGAGAACCAAAGGCACCAAAGCTCTGGTGATGCTACACCTATATGCCATGGAAAATCATTGTATCTGAAGATCTGAAATTTGAAGAATATCTAAATGATGATAGAGAGGCACATGGTGAAATACAAGCAGACTGTACCACATCATACAAGTGGAATTACAAAAGAAAAACTATGTAAAGAATACCATTAAAATGCATGATTGAAAAAGATCAGAAGATCAAAAATTGAGAGCCAAAAAGGTCCCTGGATATCAGTTAATCCAGTGTTCTCATTTTAGAGAATAAATAAGCCCAAAGAGGATAGGTGATTTGCTCAGGGTCATACATGTAGTAAGCAACAGAGCTTGGTATCTGAATCCTGATCCTGTGATTTTAAATCTAGCATGCTCTCCATTACACTAGCCATCTTCATTGGTATCACTGTGATTTAAAGAGAGCTGTCTGTCTAGCACATTGAGTAGGTCCCCTATGGCAAATCTATAACTAGCATTTAAGAAGGAAAATTTGATAATAATAAGGGGAATTTAATAACAGATATGAAGGAGAGTCACAAGCACAGTAAAGCTTGGGGATGGATGGGTGAGGATCTTCATTATTGAGTACAGCACTCACCTTGAAAACCTCACAGATTCATTTGAGCACTGAAAATTATGTCAACAATAGCAGCTAAATTTGATATAGCATTCTATCTCTCAGAGAGGATTTTAAACTTGGGAAATATATGGAAATATTATGGAATTCTTATATATGACTTAATCATCTTGCCTCCCATTCAGCCAGTTCCTAGAGCTGGTTATGATAATGTGGCATCTTTTGCCTGGCCCTTATCAGATGACTTCTATAATGGTATTTTTAAAGAGGACCTGGAAAAGCAGAAAGGATCATTCGTAGGTTAGCCTGACAGATCTCCTTTGATGCCTAGGTACCAAAAGCCATACTCATTACACCACACAAAGTCTAGGTGAGGCAAAACAGTGGTCTCAGCTGAATTCTCGTTAAATTACTGGTTGTATACTGTTTCCATACAGGAGATGCAATTCAATACAGAGTAAATGCTCAATGTCCCTGTTGCTATTACTAGACATAGCAGAATCAATCATCTCCCCCTTATTTTTTTGGTCTGAAAAAAACAGTATTCGATCCTCTTGTAACTGCCTCAGAAGTATTAATTAACCATTTCTCTGCCTCCAAGTACTAATACTCAAATGTGCTCTAGTAACTCAACACTTGTGGGGTCTTTGTGGCCTAAATCACACTTGCTGTGGTGATGAAGAGGCTAGGCTCATTCTGTGCAAAGCATGAAGTCATTTCCAAAGAAGTAGGACAGACAAAACCACCTGGTTGTATTCATCCTGTATCGAGGGTCTGTTAAAAATCTCCACAAAAACAAGGGCCAGAGACAGTTGTGTATGCTGACTCTTGGTGACATAAGCGTCCCTTGATTCAAAGACTTGGGAGCTAACCTAATTTTGCCTTTTCTCTCCTTCTTGCTTTACAACAATGTGCACTTGCCACCTCAGCAGACAAATTATCAGATCGATATTTGGACGGCGGTCAGTGCCCCCAGCCATAAGCAAACACAAAAAAGGCAGTAAGCTCTCAGGATGTTCTAGCAAAGCTCTTGGATCTATCAGCCACCGTGGTCCTCAGTCAGTCTTTCCCTCCCCAGGCAGAGGGGAAAATCAGCTACATTTTAAGAGTCCACTGCCCCTGTGTGCAGTAGCACAAGGAATGAGCCAAATACTCTACTAGATTCAGGATCCAAATAAAACTGCCATCCCAAAATGTGTCTAACAGACAAAGTCAGCATTCACGCTAGCTAACACTTATTCCTACATTTCAGAGCGGTTTGATTGTGCTTTTAAAATCATTAAAATTTTCTGGTTTCCATGGATGGGGGCCCACCCCTGCTCTCCTCACCTTACTCAAAAGCTATCATGCAAATGCTGTTCTCTAAACATTTCCAAACCACCCTTTTACTAAATTACTGAATGGGCCAAAGAAATCTGAATTCTTTCTTCACATTTTTCGGCCTAAAAGAAATTTCAGTGAGCAGGGAATGTGCACAGACCATAATCATCACAGTCCTCAATGAATATTAGATAATGAAAATGAAAATGGTGATTCTAGCAAAGAATGGTTGAAACTAGGCATAAATTGGAGGAATATTTTTCACTAAGGAAATAATAAAACAAGACTGTGGTGGCCCAGACAGAGTATTCTCCTGTAGGATCAGAGTCATTCTGCTGAGGGGAAGAGAGAAAAATCTTTCAAAAGTAACATAACCATTTATGGACTGATCCTCCTGATGAAGTTCCACAAAATTTAAGTTTCTCGTTTGGGTGATTTGAATGTATCTGAATTCTCCAGAGAATTAGTTTAATTTTCCCAAGACTGTCAAGCACAGACTGAGCCAAAGACAGAAATGTTTCCTTTCTCAGTAGGATTTTTCACTCTCTATTTCAGGCATGGATATAGATGTGATGTGTAACTACATCTGTTTGACTTCATGAAAAAAAAATTAGGTAACTGGAATGATAACCCATATGCTAAAATGCTAACAAAGAAATCTTACTCCCCTCAGGTCACCCCCCAAAACGCAAGGAAATCATGTGGGGTTTTGCAATCAGCCGGCATCGGGGGGTCAGAGATCAAAAATAAGTGGTGGGCCACAACATGCAGAGCTTTTAAAAAAAATAATGTCACATTCTCTCATTCTCAGCATAAGAAATGGACAACTTGCTCGGGCAAATAATTGTTTGAGCTGAGGATTTTATTATTAATCTCTGAAGACTGCTGAATTTAGGGTCACAGTGAGGGTTGATTAGGTACAAGGTGCATAAAGCTCTCCTCTGTCGATGCTATTGAAAGAAGCAAGTAATTTAGATTCAGAATTGGTCTTGGACTGAAGCTCACTCCATTACGGACCATTTTCAATTTCAGCCATACAATAAACATCAAGCTCAGCAAGGAAATTAGTACATTTGGTAATGTATCGGAAGAGATGGGTGGGTCTTTGACAAGATGACACTTATCACCAAAGCTTCAGTTAATGAAACCCTTGAGTGGTATCTGCGTTTGACATATTTTGACATTTTTTGAAATCACATCCAGCGTTTTTCCCTCCACAATGTTCTTCTTTATGAGGGGGAAAAATCCATCTACCTTTAAAATGAGGACTGAAGTACTGTAATATTACTGGGGAAAAAAAATTAAAGAGATGCTGTCTGCCCATGATGGAAAGAACGGGGTACTTTCCTGAAATCCGTAAGATACAACAGATTCACAGGATAAATAAATAGTATTCAAATTAAGCACACAGTGCTTTTCCAGGGAGAGTCTTTGGATGAAAATGGAGCATGTTTTATCTTACTTTCTCGGGAAGTATCTTCCACTATAAATGGGGTCTCATTAATGGGACTTGGACTTGTATTGCCAAAAAAAAAAAAAAGCCAATTGTGAGTAATTACTTCCTGAGCCTAACAGTTTTTCTTTCTTCCATGAGGGGCCTGCTTGTACCTCAGGAGAGGTTGGGGGGTAGAGGGAAGGAAGGGCCGGCAGTTAAGTATGAAAAAGAAAAGAACATGAAAGGGCCCATCTACACATGCACACTCAGAAACACACGCCAAAAAAAAAAAAATGCTGTGCTAAAGAGAGGACAAAGTAGGTGGGGAAAGATGAGCTAAGAATGAAATCGGCAGAGGAAAAGAACAATCTCTAGCCCAAAACCAACTCTGAGTAGAGCATGACCCCCATTCCTCCCACCAGATTTCTTAGGTTGGGGTATAATTAAATGCTGCTTGATGGCCAAATGCACAGATAATATAAAACCCGAAGGAGAGGAGAAAGCATCCAAAGTGAGAGAAGATTTTGGCTCACACGTTCTGAAGGGGGGGAGGGAGGTGCTATTTACTTTTTAGCTTTCCTGAAAGCCGAGGGGAATTATTATGGATTCAGATATTTCAAATCTCACACAGCTCTATTGTTCCCTCTGTGTTTTTCATCTTGCACTAGAAGAACAATTGCGACAGAAAGTACAAAGCGTTCCTAACAGGGGGCCTTCCTGAACTGCCTGGGCCCAGGGCAAGACTCAGAGCATAGGAGCCCAAGCCGGGTGGTCCCTCCCACAGATCATTTACCCATCACAAGGAGGAGGTCACCTTGAAGTTTGAAGAGAAAGAAAGAGAGAGAAAGAAGAGGGTGTGTGTGTGTGTGTGTGTGTGTGTGTGTGTGTGTGTGTGTGTGTGTGTGTGTGTAGGGAGAAACACAGGAAAGAAGGAAAGGAGACTAGAGTGCAGAGGCTAAGATTCTGAAATATGTATGGGGGAAGGGAATGTTTTTTGTTTGGTTTTGTAGTTCTTTCCCTTCTTAGAATACCTCTTCAAGGCACTGTGCCCGGCTGCCTCTTTTTTCATGTCACAATCCAAATTTAAGGTCCTAAATTCAGACCCTATTTTAAAATTCCCCTATAAAAGCTGCAAATTCTAAGATAGTCAACTCCTGGTTATCTACAGCAAATTCTCCACTTTGCAGGACTAGCATGAATTCTTAACATTAGACTGACAGCTTCTCCTCATCCCTTCTACACACTCTCCTCCTCCATCTCCACAACCCACTACTATGCACCTCATGTCCTTCCCCAGCCAAAGAAGCCCGTGTGTACTCACGGCAATTTAGTCAAGTCTTCCTTAGATTTCTTGTTTAGTTTAGTTTAAAGGCTTATAGATAAGATAACGGACCTTCAAGATCATGACACCTACTTTCCAGAGTTGTGAAGATTGAATAATATATTTGTAAAGTGCTTAGCACAATACCTACACACATGGTGGGTTCTTAGTAAATCTTTCCTTCCTTCTCTGCTTTCTTCTTTCCTCCTTTCCTCTATTCCTTTCTTCTTTCTTATCTCCTTTCCCTCCTTCTTCCCTACCCCATTCCCTCTTCTTCTCTCTCCTCTTCCATTCTTCCTTCTCTCTCTGTTTCTTTGTTCCTCCTGTCCTTTCTTCTTCCCTCCTTCCTCCTATCCTATCTTCTTCCCTCTTGTTCTTTTCCTTCCTTCCTCTCAAGGATCTTACGCTGTATTGGCAAAGGCAATGTGTTTATACATATATATATATAT